>OX392453.1:6831954-8056567 GCA_947623535.1 Coelioxys conoideus | reverse complement strand
TTCCAAAGTGTGAAACAATAAAAAGAAGTATTTCAGAAAATATAACCTGAAAAGTATTTATTTAATAAACCCGTTTCCGACGACCTATAAATTAACTCTTTGCACTCGAAAGGTGACTCACGCTCACCATTTTGTTTAATACAGCAACGTAGGACAGACATTTTGTAACTAAATCTATCTTGTTGCACATATGATGTATGAACATAATAAAACAGCTAATAGTGATAATTAATAACACAGAGATAAAAACTTTGTAAAAGTTCATCAAACTTTTCAACCAAAATACCTTCGAAAAAAAAAAAGGTTAAAAGATACGAAAAGTCAGAAATTGGATAACGTATGAAAGGGAAACAGCGACAACCGAAACGGTGAATATTTCCGGTGAAAAATTTACGACAGTCATGCATCTTCGATCTAACACGAGACAATCGCGTTAAGAGCAATGCTCGAACAATGTACCGAACGAGTATGTACTCTAGAAACTAGAAACGTTGTTCCAGAAGCTCGGTTCGAGTAGAGATAAGGGTAGTTCGAACGATAGCAAACATTTGTATCGCGAAAAGATAACGCGGCACGAAGACGCATGCGTTCATTCATAAAAGTGTTCGCTAACAGGCACGACACGAAAACACGTCGAAATTCGCGTGACAATAAAACCATCTAGCGAGCGTTGTTTCTTTTTTTTCTTTTTTTTTTTACGAGCTTGATGGATTATTGCGAGGAGTGATGCATTAGCGGCCGCTACCTGCATTTATTTATCGCGGCTCGATAAGCGTAACGAAAACAAGAAAGCAACTGTTACCGCGAAACCATTAATACCGCGCCAGATAAGAGAATCTCGATGTTCCCGTTACTTTTTTTTTCGCACGATTGTCCCGTCGTTAATGCGGTTTTCGTTTCAAAACGTTGGCGTGTTCTATGAATTGCGCGCGAGTGCCACAGCAAGTTACCGCCGCGTGAAAATATA
Source organism: Coelioxys conoideus (assembly GCA_947623535.1). NCBI lineage: Eukaryota > Metazoa > Arthropoda > Insecta > Hymenoptera > Megachilidae > Coelioxys > Coelioxys conoideus. The sequence goes on along the minus strand of OX392453.1, from coordinate 8,055,600 downwards.
ACGACACACGAAAAGTGTCTGAGAGAGGTAAAAATATCTTTACAAACGAGAATAATTCTATTCAATCCCGGCGCGAAAGGAATGTATAAAACGCGGTGCTTTCTGGGTGCTTGAGGCAGCAACATTTAATACCGTGCAACTTCCCAAATTCGTTTCACGGTTCGAGCTGAACCGCGTGGCCTGCCGAGAGTTCAAAACACTTGGAATTGTTTGGAAAATATAGGAGAAACGGACTTTTCTTTCGTTCCGGGTGTTCAAGTTGTTATACTGCAATTTAAACGCCTCCGACGCCTTGGGTAGAAGAGAAATTCATTTTTCGAGATACATAATTCGCGAGGGTGTAATCAAATCCTGGAGTAGAGTTTCATTCGGGCTGCAGAGCTGTAAAGAACGTTTTTGGTATTTTTATCATTTCTATTATAAAATAGTGTCGACAAAACTTTTTACGCTTTCAGGTATACAACGCGTAACGATTACATAGGTGGCAATATAACGTGTAGTTACTAGACGAGTGGCGATACAACGCGTAATGACTCGACACTTGGTAGTATAACGAGTACCCATTCAACTCGTGTCGACATAACGTGTACCAATTTGACGCGCGGCGCCCCACGGTAATATAACACGATATGCGGCGCATGCATCACGCGCGGCGATATAATACGAGGGAATACAACGCGGGACAATTGTATGAAATACGACGAGTATGAAAATGATACGTGCGCGGCGATACAACGCGAAGAAACGTTACATGAGCAAATCCCGCACGTGGCAATATAACGCGAAACCATACCGTGCGTTCCAATTTAATTTCTGCGGCAATGTCACTTTCACGGCAGTATAACGCGTACAGCGTTATAACGTGAGACGATATCGCTCGCGCGGCGATATAACGCGAGACAACACCGTGCGTTGCAATTTAATTTCTGCTGCGATGCCACATGTCCGGTAATTTAACGCGTATAGGGATTAAACGCGGGACGATATCGCGCACGCGGCGATATAACGCGAAGAAACGTTACATGAGCAAATCCCGCACGTGGCAATATAACGCGAGACCATACCGTGCGTCGCAATTTAATTTCTACGGCAATGTCACTTTCACGGCAATATAACGCGAGACGATATCGCTCACACGGCGATATAACGCGATGCAACACTGTGCGTTGTAATTTAATTTCCGCTGCGATGTTGCACGCCCGGTAATGTAACGCGTACGGTGACATAACGCGAGACAACACCGGGAATGACGATATAACGTAAAAAGTGACCCGCACGGCGATATAATGCAGCGCCTCGCTTGCAAATATCTCAAATTAGGCGATATAATGCGAGGGAATACCACCAATGATGAAATAACGCGAGAAATTACCGTAGCCGGCTATATAGTGCAACGCCTTCCCTATAAATAGATTAACCACGGCGATATAACGTGAGGCAATGCCACGCGTGCCAATGTAACACTAAGCAATACGGATCGCTATATAACCCGAAATAATATCATCCATTAGCGACATAACGCGGATATCGAGATAACGCGATGGAAATATCGCGATAATAATAATCGTAAAAAAAAAGTTGAAAAAGTGGAGAAAGAGGAACAATGGGAGACTCATTGTTTGTTGTAACGTTACACGCAATTCTTTATCGTTCCAGTACAACTGTTTCATCAATGCCACTCACCGGTCCCCCAGCTTATTCACCTCTTAACGTGTTAATTCAGTACGTGTTCGCGTGTCACGCTTTCGTGACACGTGATCTGATAGGACATCTATTTACATTGTCGCTTATCCGGCTGGTTAAACGATCGTTCGAAACGGAGAAAGCCGAAGCGCGTTAATTTTTCACAAGAATCACGAATTATCCTTGCCACGCTATACGCCATCGTCCTTATGTTCGTGACGAATCGCGTGTCGTTAGTTCGCTCGCGATCATTTCACTCTCCAGTTGCCGCTTTAACAATATTCCAACGACGCGTGCTAAGATCCCCTAGATTACAACGTCCACGCTATTCGACGCCGGACGTAATCGTCCGCAGCCGTTCATTAACTCGGTAACAAGAAAATTCGATTCGCAGTAAACCCAATGAAAATAATTCTCCCGGGAATCGTAGATCATCGCTTCTACATCGTATCCTAAAGTTCTCGTTGAATCGCGTTTGGTCCGTTGCTTCGCCAACAACAGCACTTTCTCGTGATTTGTAGGGTCAGCCTGGGATCAATCTTCCGAGAGAGATTACGTAAGGGAGAGAGAGCGATCGCGGAGGATAGACTTACTTCTCGATAATTCCTACATCAAAGCATTTCGATTACACGAATTTTGTCGATATAAAAAATACCACACCGTTATTCGATATTTCCCGTACGCGCTTTTGCGAACACGAATTCGCACGTTTTCAATGTAGAGAAATAGAAACCTAGAGATATGTAAAGACATAATATGTATGGCTTAGGATATACAGGGTGGTTCACCACATTTTTCCATCTAGGTTTACGTCATTATTGTTACTCGTAGCAAACAATGTTTCAGATGAAGTTGAATGGTTTTGAGAGGTGCACATTGTGGTGGTATATTTTCTTTTGTAGGTGGACGTGTAAAGGAGATACGAAGGTCATTAATGTTTTTTTAACCAGTTAGCTGTGTTTGACGAGTATAGTCGTCGTGGAGAAGTGTCAGGATTTCGTGTCGAAACGAGTAGTTTCCTAAATCACAGCTGATTCACCAAATAAGTCAATATTAGTAATAAAATTGTCTATTTTATGAAATAGACCCATCTTTTTGGTCCAATATTTTAACACCGACACTCATTCTGTGATCGACGAGTATACTTACAAAAGGGAGCGCCACAGTTAACTGGTTAAATAGAATCATATTTTTTATTGCATCAGCTGATGCTCCTTCATATACTTTAAAAAAAAAGTATTAATCTATTTATGTAAAAAAATCATTACTATAGGAGATATTTGAATTCTAACTTGTTAGAAAAACATGACTTTCTTACCTGCTCTCTTACTACATTCTCACATTGAATTCATAATATTGACCAGACAGTCACGATTTCCTAACAAGTTAAAATTAAAATATCTCCTATACTAATGATTTTTTTACATAAATAGATTAATACTTTTTTGTAAAGAATAAGAAGGAACATCAGCTGATGCAATAAAAAATATATGATTCCATTTAAAAAAACATTAATGACCTTCGTATCTCCTTTACACGTCCACCTACAAAAAAAAAATATACCATCAGAATGTGCCCCTCCCGAAACCATTCCATTTCACCTGAAACATTGTTTGCTACGAGTAATAATAATGACGTAAATCTAGACGGCAAAATGAACCACCACCCTGTATAACGTGAAAAAATTGTTTTACGTCGTAAGTAAAAAAAAAAAAACTATTTCGTACTGTCCATTGTCCAACATAGCACAAAAAAGGAAATAGGATTGTTGAAACATAGTGGCAACGTGTAACGGGCAACGAACTTTCATCTTGGCAAATAAGAGTAAATTTTTTCTGCTAGCCGACAATGGGAAACGGCCCTTCGGGCTATTGAAGAAACTGCTTGTAGTTCAACACGTAGATTTCTGGGAAGTCATGAAATTTTACAGAGGCACTTCCAGCAGCACACGCGACGGACTTTGATACACACGTGTCCCTTTCGCCGGTAACGATATCCCATTAATTATTCCGGGTGAGGCGGACTCGTTTGCTCAAGTATGCAGCAAGTTGGCCGATGTCTTCGGGTTAGCAAGCGCTTCCGGCGATTTCTGCTAACGCGGATAATTCAGCGACTGGAGTTTCCAAGTCTCGTGTGTTTCAATGACCCGGAAGGTTGGACCGTGCCTTCGTCACGTTTTGACCAGTTATCTTCGGTACGTGAGCACAGAAATCTGCCCCGAGATTATTATTGCCGGAAATTCTTCTTGAATATCGGCGAGATTTTCTGGGGAACTCGGAGAAATTCATCGGTATTTTCGGTACCCGTTTATCTTAGAAGAAAGTTACTACAATTTTAACACTAGAACTACCAACCGGCCAAAATGACTGGTTTCGGGTTTGGCATTTTTTATTACAAATTTTATTGCCGTCCTTCTGTCAAAATGTCTGTCATGTTTTATTGAGCTAATGAATGGTTGTATATGTTAGGTGATGCCGCGATATTTATTTATTTTTGTACTCTATTTTCAGTTTTAAAGTAAACATGCATTTAATGCCGGTACTTCTAGTGTTAACAGCATTTTTGTTATTCGCCAGTAGTATCGCGAAAACTTTCTAACTAAATGTTTAACCCTTAACGCACAGATTTAAAAAGAAAAAACCGGCCAAAAAAAATCAATTTTTTTATGTAAAGAAACACACTTTTGAACATTGTCTTGGCAAAAAAATATTAATCAATTTTTTTTTTTAATTATTTTCTATTATCATTTGCCACTGTTGCCCACTTCACTATGTTTAAACATTACACGTGTAATACTATAGATTCAACTAAAAAAGAATTATATAGATAATTCGATTGGACTACATGGTGAATCTGGTTCGCAGTGTATAGGGTTAACGAAATCTTGATAGAATTCCAACTCAATTTAGTTTTGCGTTGAATGTCAACGGAATAATGATCGAACTCCAGTGGAATTCCAACACGATTTAAGTTACAAAAAAGTTCTGTTTTATCTCTAATAAGATTTCATCTAAATACTAATGGAATTCCAACATTATTCCGTTCTGACGGATGTACAGATTTCTCATGGAATTCAAATAATATTACATCGCAATTCGATGGTGACTCGTGCACAAACAGAATTCCGAATACTATTCAAGTAGAATTCCACTTTTATTTTATTGTGAACAATGTATAAAGAGAATGCAAGTAGAATTCTACTGCCGTTGAATTCTGAGTGATGAACAAACAGAATTCCAACATTATCCCATTCTGACTGACGTGTAAACAGAATTCCAATAGAATTCAGGTAGAATTCCGATATGGCTTGAGAAGAATAGTGATTCGTCGCAATTCTAATACCATTGTATATAAACACAAATGGAATTCCAAGAGAATCACAGTGGAATTCCACTTCAAGCCGGTTGCAGTACTATCCAATCAAAATTTTATTAAAATTGCAATCGGGTCTCGAATTCCAGTGGAATTCCGCTAGCATTTCAAAGCGTCGTAATGAAAATGGCCACACGAATAATTTTCACCAAAATTACAATGAAATTCCAGCTGGAGCCCATTGTAACATTATTTCACCACAATTCTATCAAGATTTTAATCGAGTCTCGAATGGAATTCCAGTGGAATTCCGCTAGCATTTCAAAACGTCGTAATGAGAACTGGCCCCATTTACAATTTTCACCAAAATTACAATGAAATTCCAGCTGGAGCCCATTGTAACATTATTTCACCACAATTCTAGCAAGATTTTAATCGACTCTAAAATGGAATTCCAGTCGAATTCCGCTAGCATTTCAAAGCGTCGTAATGAAAATGGCCACACGAATAATTTTCACCAAAGTTACAATGGAATTCTAGCTGAAGTCCATTGCAAGACTATCTCACCACAATTTTATCAAGATTTTAATCGACTCTGAAATGGAATTCCAGTGGAATTCCGCTTGCATTTCAAAGCGTCGTAATGAAAACGGCCTCACGAATAATTTTCTCCAAAATTACAGTGGAATTCCAGCTCAAGCCCGTTGCAAGATTATTTCACCACAATTCTATCAAGATTTTAATCGAGTCTCGAATGGAATTCCAGTGGAATTCCGCTAGCATTTCAAAGCGTCGTAATGAAAACAGCCTCACGAATAATTTTCTCCAAAATTACAATGGAATTCCAGCTCAAGCCCGTTGCAAGACTATTTCACCACGATTCTATCAATATTTTAATCGAGTCTCGAATTGAATTCCAGTGGAATTCCACTAGTATGCCCAAGCATCGTAATGAAAACTGGTCCCACTAAAAATTCCGCCAAAATTGCAAGAGAATTCCGCCGGAATTCCGGCAAAATTCCACGTATATTCTTGCGCGCACCCAATTATATCAATATCGGTCGAGTTTCGACACAGTTCCACCGTTTTGCCCGTTTCGTTCGCGAACGACGAATCAAAGGATTCCGCGACAAACGCGAGTGCAATAAACCCTTTTGAGTCCTGGCCGAAAGACCGGGAAAGGGGTCAATCGTTCAAACTCCCGCCCAAAAGAGCGTTTCATGGTCACCCTTCGCGTCGCGTCGAGTATCGATTTAAGCAGCGGCGTCGCGCAGTCACTTGCAGCGTTTTCATCGTGTTTAAAGAGAGGGGTTCGGCGACAGAGGGGCACAGCTCACCGAGTGTCATAAATAACATTTCCCACATTCTGAACATTCAGCAAGTTGATGCAGGTTCCAGCGCTAACCTCCAAACTAACTAACTTAATTAGACTGCCACCGACCGGCCACTTAACTTCATCAGGCTGCAATGTTGATCCGTGTGCATTTCTCCGTGCAACCCGGAGCGAAACTGCCCGTTTCGTTGTTGCCAGGCCCTGAGCTAGACGCGTTACGTTCGACGCTGTACAAGCGTAAGTTCGTGAAATTGCGGCATTATACACTGATAAATATTTGTCGAGTTCACTTCGTAAGCTACCAACTTGTTCCAAAATCAACCGATCTCTAAATCGTTGTAGAAACTTTGCGATACGAGGGTCAACGTATTCTGCTACACTTTTAGACTACTGCGCATTCACTCACATAAATTAACACTGTTTCTACCAAGAGGTGTCAAAAGACATCTTTCAAATTTTAACATAAAATTATTCTCTATGTTGAATCGTTTCTCCACAATTAATTTTTTTACTTTTCATACAATGGTTGTTAAATTAATTCAGCGATATCATTTTTCTCCAGCTAATATTCGCTAATTTCCCTTGTTGCATTTTAGTGTACACCACTACATTGATTTTATATTAGAGTGTCCCATAAGTTCTTTGCTTTTTTGATAGACATTCATACAGAATATTTATAGTTCAAAGTTGATTCGTTGCATTAATTGTTCAGCTGTATCAACCTTCTCTATCCTGCTATTCCATTTTGTGTCATGTTACAAAAAGGACGGAACTTATCTGACCCTAATATTTTGTAGCGTGATGAATTAAATAATCTCCAATAAATACATATCAGTGTATCAATAAATATATTCCTCACATTATTTACGTTTAACTCATAATTTGAAATCCCAACCAGTTTCGGCAATGATTTCTATTCAAACGGCGTCAAAAGATACCTTTTGGTTGAAATAGGTATACACAAAATCGTGGTAGAAATAGTGTTAACCTACATTCGGGTATACATTAATAGTGTTAACCTACATACCTGCACTCGGGCGGCACCTCTCACTCGCCATTTGATTTAATTCGACAATTTTAAATAAATATCTGTTAATTAAATTTATAGTATTATACATCTGGTATTCAAACACAGTGAAACATACAATATTGGCGATTAACCCCTTTCCGTACTTTGACAAGTATGGCTCGTGACGCACTCACAGTTCAAATGTAACAGACTTTACTCATATTTTGAATACTCCTCAATTTGAAGTTTAGGCCCGATCATAATTCGTATAGTCAGGGATCGCTGAATATAAAATACTTACATTATTTAAATTTCCTGTGTTCGTTTTAATATTACAGCTATAAATAGTTAGTTCTGTCATAAAACAAATAATGATTTCCAAAAAATTCATCACTTTTGAATTAGAAAATTTTACAGTTGCTGTTTGCAAGTAACGAAAATGTTTTCGAGTGCAAAGGGTTAAATTTGTCGAGTTTCCTTATTACACGACCTGCTTGTGTTCCAAAATCAACCTCTCTCCGAGTCGTTGTAGAAACTTCGCGATACGAGGTGTAACTTACTATGCTACACTTTTAGACTACCGTGGATTTACACCATCGGCATAAATAACATTTGTCGAGTTTACTTCGTAAGCAACGGGGTTGTTAAAATTCGATGTCGATTTTCAGGAAAGCAAAACCTAGAGCAAGGGTGTCAATTCTAAAGTATTCTGATCTATCGCGATTCCGATAGGGGTAGAATTTGTTATAAACTAAAGGTGGTCATCACGTGTACAATAATCCTTTGGACGCGATGGTCATGCGACCGTAATAACCGTGACGGCACATGGTTGGCAGCGTTTATAAAGGGTAGCCTATTCAGCTAAACACGTGCTAAAAAGTATAAAATAATTTCGCCAACTTACAGACTTAATCGCCTATACCTGAGCATCTGCAAGCGGCCAATGTTATTTCCTTCAACGCTGCGATCCACGTGCCGCCACATTGTTTAACGCCAAAAAGCACGAATTTACTCTCATCCGTCCACAGAATTCGTTTCCAGAATTCCACGATAATAGTATCTTTCTTCATTAAAAACTGTTGAATAATCAACCACAGAGTTCGTTTGCCTCCAACAAACGCTAACGAATATTTATTATATATACAGTAAAGTTAAAAAAGATGTACAGAGTGTTCAGTCTTGAAACGCGCTAAATTCAGAGACTGTGCTATGTGTTGTTGCCAAGCCGACTGCTTAGGTTGTACTACTAAAAAGGCTATTTTACGCATAAGCGAAGGGGAAGTACAGCTATGCACCCCCTAGAGGAGAGAGTCTTGCTTTTCTCTTAACGGTCAGAGCTACGACCTCGGCGCAGGGCTCGCGCTGACCGTTTTTTATCGCTTTGACTTATACCTAAGTGTAGTTGAACGTACGTTTTCGCAGCTAAGAAACATATTTCAAATTCATTGAAAATATCCAGGGTTTCTGCAAACATCCAACAAAAACATTACTTTTAAGATATTCTGTATTGGGTATTGGATGGTCACTTTATTATGCCGGTTACTGTACGCGTGCGTGCATCCACCCTTTATCCGGTACAGATACACAGAATTCGGCATTTCATTAGATATTCTTGGAAATAAACGCACGGTTTTACGCCCGAGTAACAACGATTCCACGAGAGGGGATAATGCCGGAGGCATACGCCGCGAATTCCGCGGATGCCTCGAAACACGCGTTGTAACAATACCATTCCCATGTAAAATAATCGTATTCCGATACGGCGCCAGCGTCGTTCCGTTGTTGCGCATAATGCAGCAAGGAAATGGAAAGAGACTCTTTACGTTCGCTTCCTTTTCCCTGCGAGTACTCGAAGCTGCTCGAGCCTGGAAAATGCTTTTCTAAGCTTCCATTCGGAAAAAAACGTTGCTGCTTACCTCGAAGACCTCGCGCGACAGACTTCCTCCATTTAAAGCTCCGATATTCCGTACGCCATTGTAAACGTAACTTCGAAAACGATAAAGTGCGTCCCGATTTCTTCCGAGTTTTCGCCTTGTATATTTTTCTTCCAGGCACTTTGTATGTATTGTTACGTTCATCGTATTCTATCTCGGGCGTCTTACGTAAGTACACGTTCCATTCACGATGTGAACATTTACTGCGAAGTATCTACTACGATTTTGTATAAGGTGATGCGAAAATATTCTTTCGTAAACATGTTGCGTACTGTTTTCCATCGCAGTGAAGATGAAACACGTACAAACTTGTAGTTCGATTTTAGTGGACTGTATTTCAATGTTGAGTGAGTGAAACTTGGAGGGATTTTGATAGATGTTTTATTCAAGGCTCGCTGATGTCTAATATGAACGCTTGATGTATGTTAACACTATTTCTACCAAGAGGTGTCAAAAGACATCTTTCAAATTTTAACATAAAATTATTCTCTATGTTGAATCGTTTCTCCACAATTAATTTTTTTACATTTCATACAATGGTTGTTAAATTAATTCAGCGATATCATTTTTCTCCAGCTAATAGTCGCTAATTTCCCTTGCTGCATTTTAGTGAACACCACTGCATTGATTGTATATTAGAGTGTTCCATAAGTTATTTCCTTTTTTGATAGACATTCATACACAATATTTATAGTTTAAAGTTCATTCGTTGCATTAATTGTTCAGCTGTATGAACCTTCTCTATCTCTCTATCCCATTTTGTGTTGTATTACAAAAAGGAAGAAACTTATGTGACCCTAATATTTTGTAACTTGATGAATTAAATAATGTCCAATAAATACACATCAGTGTATCAATAAATACATTCCTCAAATTATCTATGTTTAACTTATAATTTAAAATCCCAACCAATTTCGGGGATGATTTATATTCTAAAGGCGTCAAAAGACACCTTTTGGTTGAAATGGGTATACACACAATCGTGGTAGAAATAGTGTTAAGGGGTTATATCTACTTGGGACCGGGAACAGTTACGTGATTCTCAAGAATTTTTTTGCCATTTTAATAAATATTTCTAATAATTCTCAAAACACTATCAAAAAGTGCATATCTTAAGCTATATACACTCTCGGACAAAATTAAGTGGACATTGCAGAAATGTAAACAAATTTTTTTTTTTACTACAATGTTTTAAATAAATTTTCAATTTAGAACGTGAAATGTTTTTGTAGACTTAAAAAAACATTTATTTAATGTATATAATTGTACAATAAGGTTTTGATTTATAAGCATTCTTAGTTAAATTAAATTAACCTTTTTGTTGGAATATTTATTTGTTTCACAAGAATAACTTTATTTGTAAAGACAAATATACAGTGGTAGTCCGCACAATGCAATATAAGTGAATGAATATAAAATGGGCAATAAAATAATTAGAGACTGTTTAAGAATTATTGTGGATTTGAAAATACTGTGCACTCTGCTATGGCTCGGTGACGACTAACTGTTTTCGGGTTTTCCTCGGTCCTTGCCACTTGAGAAGAGTGCCATAAACTATAGGATCGTTCCTTTAGCTATAGTGACCCTTACTCTATACAAATGTGTATGTGCGTAATCCGTTGCAATATCCAACACTTTTGTTATTTATGATACCTGTCCACTTAATTTTGTCCACGACTGTATATAAATTTTTGTATGAAAAAATATTAAAAAACAAATGCTCCCTCGCTTCTTTACCTCATCCCTGTTCTTTTCCTTCACCCTGGTACAATTACTTTAACCCAGTGGTCGGCAAACTTATTAGCCAAAGAGACAAATATGAACACTACAACAATTTAAAAAAAAATTGGGAGCCAAATCTGCTTGTTTAGTAAACTTTTATTACACTAAATAAGTAGTACACTAAATAAAACTAAATTTCATACTTAATAAATATTTATTAATGCGAACAATGTGCTTGCATCTCCTTGGAAAGTTTGAGTAAGTCAGGTTTGTATGTTGTTGTTTTTAATTTTAGGCATGATTCCAAGTTCTCATCAATAAGACGACTTCTCAGTTTACTCTCGATAATGTTCATGCTTGAAAAAGATTTTTTTTTAAATGAAAATATTATTGCGCCTTCCGTGGATATTTGTGCCAGGGCCGCACTTAGGGGGGATCCTGCTTTAGGAGCCCTAAAAAAAGCGTTTTTGGTGGAATTTTTTTAGGGCAGAAAGAAAAGAGTAAGCCTAGTCAACTTTTTAGATAATGTTATTACATATTTGAACATGAAAACAAAATTTTTGTTAAAGAAAAATATTCAAATGCAGCCGAGTTTTATGCACATTTGTGCAACACCTTGGAATTGTAGTCTCCAATCGGCGGGAAAGATGCAGTTCGTAATTTTCGTTTGAAGTAAAAAACCAAAGAGAATTTTAATTTTCATATATTTTTCCTCTAGATGAACTAAGAAAAACCCAAAAAATTGTGAAATCGTAAAATTTTCTCATGTTTGAAAAAAAATGTGCCTTCTTTAGGAAAAAAAAGTCGTTTCAACTTGCTAAAAAAATTGTTTAGAATTATTTTTCGTGAATCTTTTTAGTTCAAATAGAAGAGTATATAAAACTGAAGCTAACAAGCCTTGGTCCGGTTTGATTGGTCGTCTAGTTTTGTTGCAATCGCGCCCGCCAAATTAGAAGAATCGTAAAAACAAAAACTCGAAAAAACCCAAACTTCCGCGAGCAACCGCCGTCCTCCCTCATGAGGAAACCCGTACAATTCAGACGGCACATCGTGCATATATAGGAGGGCTCGAATGCATCCTAACATACACAGTCCTTTTACTAATTTAAAATATTGTTTCGAACGACCATTGGACCTTTTCAGGTACATTTGACCGAGAGAAGGAGCGCGCGCTCCAGTTGCTCGGACGCTCTTTTAGTGCTGTATCTTTGAAAGTATTGTGAATTAGCCTCTATAACTTTAGATACATATTCTTAGATACATTAACAATAAATTTAAGCAGTAAAAAAAAAATCGATTTTTTGAGCCTTCTAAAGCAGGATCCCCCCTTAAGGAGCCAAAGAGCCACATGCGGCTCTGGAGCTGCATTTTGCCGACCACTGCTTTAAACAATAGATTTTCTGTAAGTAACCTTGCTCGTAAGCTCTTTTCGTTTCAGATTCCATCAAGTACTCTTCCGAGCTGGTTCTAGTTTTATATTTTAAGTTAGGAACTAGAGAAGGATTAAGTTGTGTTATAATAAATTAACTTGTCTAAGAATTAACCATTGTTATTCCGAATCCGGTTTCCCAACAGTGTTACCGTTCTTTCCTCGCCGCGCGTTTATTTCGAACAAGATTATGAGCTTGGTCATCCAATATCGCGATACAAGTTTTATTACCGGGATCGGAACATTCTTACGGGCGATTTCGGTTTCGTGGAACCTAACCTAACCGTTCGTAATCGAGCATCGCGATACGAAATACGGTGGCCTCTGTTCGGGGAAACACGGTCGGAAGCGAGCAAGATACTCTTCATTTCCGGCGAATTCCGTGACGCGCGTGAACTCGATTCGGATAGTCACTCTACCCCTTTTCTTACCCAACCTACGAGCCCGTTTTTCTACTTTGCTCCCCCCTGTGCGCCCGTGAATGGCAGAGATATCGGTTGATTGAATTCCACGGAACTTCTCAGCGATGCCCATAAATTTCGTATCCCGGCTTCGGCCGGATAGAACCGGCGGGAATGAAATACATGGAAATCGATCGAGTATCGAGGCGAAAGGGAAAAGCATCGCGTGGAAAGGGAAACAATCCCCCGGGTTCAACGAGATTCTTGCGATTCACCGTTCGTACGAGCCCTCCGAGGATGCTTCTTATTTGCGAATCTATTTATGGTTACCTCGCAGCTGCCGTCATACCTTTTTTTCTCCTTTTGCCGCGTACATTCTGCGCGACTGATGATATTTGCACTTTCTGCTAAATCGTTTTTTTTTTTTTTTTTGGACTAGATTCACCGAAGGAGGGCTTTGGTGCTCGCTGATGAAATTGCGGGTATCTGCGGGCACGCTGGCGGGCAGACATTCCATATTTTATTTTTGAATTCTTTCACAGTATTTCTACCACGATTTTGTGTATACCTATTTCAACCAAAAGATGTCTTTTGACGCTTTTTGAATACAAGTCATTGCCGAAACTGGTTGGGATTTCAAATTATGAGTTAACGTAGATAACACTGTACAACAAATTTTGACTTTTTTGTTTTATATGAACTGCCACTATGAAATTCTTATAGATTTTTGCAAGCTGAATACAAATCTGAAATCCGTTTTTCTCTGGTACGTACAGTTTTTTAGAAAATTAATGTTAACAAAAAATGGCAAATTTTCAACTTTGGGAATTTTTTGTGCTTTTACTATAGCAGCTATTCAATGGCTTGCTGCGCGAGAGAAATCTGTGAACTTTCCCGAATAAAACGATATAAATTGTTATTACATTGTAAACAGTTAAATATGTTTAAACAACGATCGCAGTAAAAAAGACCCCAAAAATGCACCAATTTTTGGTGATATTTTAAAATTTATTTAAAAAACTGTGGGTCTAGGTGAAAATCTAACCATCGCGCGCGATAGAGCAGACATTGCTACTGCAGAAAGCATCGAGCGAAGTTAAAAAATCACATTCGTTTACATTTCATAAGGAAAATAGTTCGGCAAAACACGCGTCGCTGCCAGTGGTACTCAATTTTGGCGCGGCGCGGTAGTCGCCCTACCTTCTGTCTTGGCGTAGCGGAATAACTGCGCGTCGTGCAATTTGAGGAATATACAGGGTGTCCCAAAAGTGTTGAAGGAGCCGGAAACGGGAGGCAAGTGAGGTCATTCTGAACAACTTTTTCATTTGCAAAAATGTCGTATGGGGCTTCATTTTTAAATTATTAACGAAAAACACCGACCAATCAGAGCGCGGGAATCGCGCGCGCTCGGAGGCAGATGCGTAGACCCGAGTTATAATTGGCTGTGGTCGCGATCGAATCGCGTGGTGCGCGATTCTTGCGCTCGGATTGGTCGGTGTTTTTCGTTAATAATTTAAAAATGAAGCCTCATACGACATTTTTGCAAATGAAAAAGTTGTTCAGAATGACCCTACCTACCTGACATTTTCGGCTCCTTCAACACTTTTGGGACACCCAGTATTTATTGATACACTGATGTGTATTTATTGGAGATTATTGAATTCATCACGCTACAAAATATTAGGGTCAGATAAGTTCCTTCCTTTTTGTAACATGACACAAAATGGAATAGCGAGATAGAGAAGGTTGATACAGCTGAACAATTAATGCAACGAATCAACTTTGAACTATAAATATTCTGTATGAATGTCTATCAAAAAAGCAAAGAACTTATGGGACACTCTAATATAAAATCAATGTAATGGTGTACACTAAAATACAACAAGGGAAATTAGCGAATATTAGTTGGAATAAAATGATGAATTAATTTAACAACCATTGTATGAAAAGTAAAAAAATTAATTGTGGAGAAACGATTCAACATAGAGAATAATTTTATGTTAAAATTTGAAAGGTGTCTTTTGACACCTCTTGGTAGAAATAGTGTTAATGTCAAGATTTTTAATTTGCGCGTTTGTAAATGCGGAAATTTGGGCAGTTGGGAATTAAAAAATTTTTAAATAAAGAAATGTAGCAATTAACTGGATAATGGTAGAACATAAATTTATGGTGCCCGTTGAGAATTTATTGATTTATGAACTTATACATTTAGTAGTAAATTGTAACAGATTTATGAATTCATAAATTCAAGAATATAAGAACATTAAACATATAAATTTTTTAATTTATAAGTACAAAAATATTGATTTTCTCAATTTACAAACATAAGAATATTAAGTGTATAAATTAAAAAATTTTTAAATGCAGAAATGTATGAATTAACTAGATAATGGTGGAACACAAATTTATGGTGTCCGTTGAGAATTTATTGATTTATGAACTTATACATTTAGTAGTAAATTGTAACAGATTTATGAATTCATAAATTCACGAATATAAGAACATTAAACATATAAATTTTTTAATTTATAAGTACAAAAATATTGGATTTCTACATTTGCAAATGTAATAATATGAAGTGTACAAATTTCTACATTCACAAATACAAATTATGAAATTTCTAAATTCTCAAATACAAATTATGGAATTTCTAAATTCACAAATGCAGAATATGAAATTTCTAAATTTCTAAATACAAAAAGTTCAACTTACTAAATTTTTAAATTTACAAATACAAAAATATCAAGTTCTAAATCTCTAACTTAACGAATACAAAAATATCAAATTCCTGAATTTTTAAATCACAAGTATAAAATTATCAAGTTTCAGACTTTTTAAATTCGCAAATAAAAAAATACTAAATTTCTGAACTTTTAAATTCACAAGTAGAAAAATATTAAATTTCTGAATTTTTAAACTCGCGACTACAAAAACATCGAGTTTCCGAAATCATAAATTTACAAATACAAGAATATCAAATGTCAAAACTCAGAAATTCGCAAATTACAAAAAAACGAAATGAAGAAATGCAGAAATTTCTATCTTTTCGTTGCACCATTTAGTTGAAAAGTGTAGAAGAGTGTACAAAGCGTAGATGACTATTCCGATATTGCAAGAAGTTCGTCTAGACCAAGAGAGAATTGCACAACGGGCAGAGAAGCCAACGTGCGCCTTTTCTATAGGGAAAGATTGCTAAGCGCCGCTTAGAAAGGGTAATTTGCAAGAAGCCATCGGTAGGACGTTAAGAAAGCGGACTAGCTTCCAGAATCCTTGCTACCCTAACACAAACGTCGATAATTTGCTTCCAGTATCGTATCTACCAAAGCTCTTGTGCTCCTCGGAATAAGTTAACCGACGTCTCACTAAACTCGCGTTGCTCCGACCGACATTATGATCGATTCACGGGTTATGCATAGGTTATACGAGTTGACTTTGGAACACGGTATTCCAGAATATAAAATGGACACGTTGCACGGAAGCTTTATTGCTTTTTATATTAAACAATTTTGGTATATTATTATAAACACTTAATCGGCAATTTCCTAGACAGTTGCATCATTCTCAGCCAACTAATTACACTGTACAAGAAATTTTGACTTTTTCGATTTTTCTTGACCGCCACTATGAAATTCTTATGGATTTTCTCGAGCTGAATACGAATCTGAAAACCGTGTTTCTCTGGTGCATTTTTGGGGTCTTTTTAACTCTGAGTATTGTTTAAACAGATTTAAATGTTTAATAACAATTTACATCGTTTTAATCGGGAAAGTTCAGAGATCCTTCTCGTGTAAAAAGCCACTGAGTAGCTGCTATGGTGAAAGCACAAAAAATTCCCATTGAAAATTTGGAAATTTTGTTAACATTAATTTTCCAAAACACTGTATGTACCCGAGAAGAACGGATTTCAGATTCGTATTCAGCTCGCAAAAATCCATAAGAATTTCATAGTGGCGGTCAAGAACAATTTTTACTGTTGTACAGTGTTATTGTTGTTGAATAAAAAAATTGTAGTTACAAGATTTCTAGTGAATTTGCACTAACGAGGAGATTCACATTCGTCGTTTGATTTAATGTAACAATTTTAAATAAATAAATTCTAATTCCATTTATAGCATAACACGTAATGTTTGAACATAGTGAAACAGACAATATTCGCGTATAGTAATAAAAAAATAATAATTTTATAAGGATTTATGAAACTTTTTAACTAGAAAGTTTTACAGTTGCTGTTTATCAACAGTAAAAATGCTTTCGAGTGCAAATGGTTAACAAAGCAATCACATAATATAACCATATTTAACCAGTTAACTATGGCGCTCCCTTTTGTAAGTATACTAGTCAATCACAGAGTAAGTGTCGATGTTAAAATATTGGACCAAAAAGATGGGTCTATTTTATAGAATAGACAATTTTATTACTAATATTGACTTATTTGGTGAACCAGTTAGCTGTGATTTAGAAGTATTCTCGTTGTGACACAAAACCCTGACACTTCTCCATGACGACTATACTCGTCAAACACAGTTAACTGGTTAAAAATAACTAAACACGTTATGACATTTGTCGATGGTACTACCAACTGCTTTACGCAAGTAACACTAAATACACTATGCGACCGACAAGAAGTCTGGTGAGGAGGTTGTCTTAAAATATAAAACGTACGCGATCGCTCCTCCTACCCTCACCTAGAACCGTCGAAACTTGACACCGATTGAAGATCGCAGACTACCGATTGTTTACGGTCTTCGGGTCACCTAGTGCGCGTGACCGCGCGACCAATAAATTCCGCTGCCGAAAATGCGTGAGACTCGATGCGACCATCTTTTTTTTTCGGCCAATTACTGCCGTCGCGTCTGAACGCCTGGTCAAACCTCCTCTCCAGACTTCTTGTCGGTCGCATAGTGTACATACCACTGTTTGTATTTGAAAACAAACCTGCTACCGAACTGCATGCAACTGTACCCTGAGGTGGGTCTAAAAACGTTCCGCCGTGCGTTATCATGCAACAAAAAGGCGGGACATTTTGAATCCCAAAGAGAGTGAAAAAAAATTTGATCCCAATTTACAAAAGTACTCGCAGCGGAACGGGAATAAACGAGCAAAACGCGCGTTCCACGGAGGTTTTTCGCATAACAGAGTGTCGAGTTATCGAGATTCGACCGTAATTACTTTTTGTCGGTAAAAATTAGCGGTCGGTTGCGTCTGGGTGCGTAACACGAGCGCATTCGAGCGCAACGGCGCCGAGAGAAATTAAAAAGCGTACGTGAAGGAGGAGGAGGTGGAGGAGGAGAGCGGGGGTTGGATTGAAGGGGGCGACGGGTTCGCATGCTCGTCCTCTCACGACCCACCCTATTCCTCTCGTAATCTCGTCTTTCGCCACGTGCGTTCGCATCGCGTGCTCTTTTCATGGAACGACGGTGGCCCCCGTCGTCGCTTTTTTGTTCGCGCACGTTCAGCTCGACCCGTGAAACGTAACGTTATTGCACGATTTCTGCCGTTTGCATTGCGCACGCTCGAGGACGAACCTAACCAAAACTGTTGAGGATATGTGTGTTTGAAGCAAGTTGTTGAAGGTAATCTGATTAGTGAAAAGGACTTTAATGTAAAATGTGCAATAATATAACCCAGGAACAACGTACTGTCCTGTCCAAACCGATTCTTACATCGAACTGCTGAAGTGCATACGGTCGCAAATACTTATACCTACGGAAGAACATAAGGTGTCCTTTTTCAGGTACGCGTACATCTATAGGGTGTCCTACAGTTATTGTACGAGCCGGAAAGAGGTGGTAAGTGAAGCTATTCTGAACAACTTTTTCATTTGCAGAAATGTCGAATGAGGCGTCATTTTTAAATTATTAAGGAAAAATACCGACCAATCAGAACGCGAGTATCGCGCGCGCTCGGACGCGAGGAAGACAAGCTCGAACGTGTCGGTTGACTGCGGACGCGAATAGGCAAGTTATCGTGCTATGTTATGTCAAAGTTAAATCACGTAATGAATAAACAAATGAAGAATAATGTTCGGTTATTCGGTTCTAGCGAATAAGGGATAAGACTATCTCCAAATCGTAATGTTCCTCTACTCCGTTTCTAGATTGTGATACCCCTCGGATGCCATATCCCTAGATTATAATACCTCGAGTGAAATGTTCAAAGACGGTGATACCCATGGTATGTCATATCCCTAGATCTCACTATTTTTCGAGCGGAACGTTTCTAGACCGTGATACCCCTCGTCTGCGATATTCCCAGAAAATATCCCTCGATCGGAATGTTCCTAGATCGTGATACTCCTAGGATGCAATATCCCTAGATCTCACTATCCCTCGATCGAAACGTTCGTAAACCGTGATAAATCTAGGTGTTATATTCCTAGATCGTACTATCCCCATGTTAGAACGTCCATAGATCGCAACATCAGTAAACCGAAAAATCCACGGATCCCCAAATCCCTAGACACTAATACACCCCTCGACGTCCAATCGCAAAATCGCCGAATGACAAAATTCCCGAAATGCTCGATTCGCCCCGAAAGCGTGAAGTCCCGGAAAAAATTCTGAAGAGTCAACGAGCGGAAGTCCACTTTTCCCTTGGTTATCGTATTTCATCTAGTGAGTCCACCAGATTCGGTGTCGGCCGTGCGAGATGAAACTCCCGGGGAATTAAATGAGAATGAACGTTTCGGACGGTGTGCTCTCGGGTGCAGAGTCGCCGAGTGTGTTTTCAAATGTCAAGGACGGTGAATAGAGTCGCGGATACGAGAAGTCTCAAAGAGATGTAAAGGGTGTTGCCAAGAGACAGGGAGAACGGAGTTAGCGAGCGTGAACGGGCGTCTCGGAACTGAAAGTTCAACGGGCGTTTCTCCGCGGCGCGAGTCGTGTCCCGAAACTTGTTAACAGACAGGAAAAAAAAAACCGCCGAGGAAGAAGTTAGCTGGTATGAAAATATCTCAGTGTATGTCTATGGAACTTCGTTTTTTTCGCGAGAACGCAACTACTCACTCGGGATAACATATTTATGGTTCATGGTTTCAGTATTTTTGTTGACACTCGTCGTACTAAATTGACTGCGTTTCACTGTTTAACCTCTTAGGCACTACGCGCCACTATAGTGGCTTTCGCGGATGTCGTCTCTCTGTACGACGCGCCACTATAGTGACTTTCGCAGATGTCATCTTTCTGTACGACGCGTCACTATAGTGACTTTCGCGGATATCATCTGAATTGTATTATTAATTATTAGAATAAATTGTTAAAGTTAAAATGCGTGTATCATGTCTTTAAGAAAAATTAGAATTTAATCACCAAACACTTCATTCCAATGTACTCGTGTAAAGAACAGCATTATCCGTCACACATTGCAGTGCCGTATCATTTACGCGTAGTTCGCGTTGAACTCTGCCGTACAGAGAAACAGTCCCGCGTAAAATTCAGCCGTGCCTAAGAGGTTAAATTGCGAAATTTGTTGAGGTGGTTTTCTTGAAGTCTATTTTTATAGAGACAAAGATATTCGTGTGTATATTCATACATGTTTTATTGTTTGTACATTTTCTCATCTTATTTTTAATTGTAATAAATTAATTCATAATTCTCAATAAACTGATTAATTCAATAAATTAAGTAGTGATGTGCGGATGCGGCTAGTTGTAAAAATGCGAATATAAATTTATCCCGCATGTTTACAATTTTTGTAATAATAATCAGTCAGTGTATTGCCTTGATTCAACAATTTGGAGTCTGAAATTTAGAGTATCTATGTATATCTGTAAACTAGAGAGTCTGGAAGTTGAAACTTATAATTTATAATATATGATCTATAATCTATAATCAAAAGTCTGGAATCTAAAATCTATGATGTATAATATATGATTTATGATCTATAATCTAGAGTCTAGAATTTAAAATTTATGATTTATAATATTTGATATGTAATCCAAAGTTCAGACTCTGAAATTCACAACTTGTAATATATGATCTCCCCTCTAAAGTCTAGGATCTGAAATTTATAATTTGCAATCTATAACATGTGATCTATAATCTTGAGTCCAGAATTTGAAATTTATAATTTATAATATTTGATATGTAATCCAAAGTTCAGACTCTGAAATCCACAATATATGATTTATAACCTGGAGTCTAGAATATAAAATCTATAATCTGTAATATATAATCTAGAATCTAGAATCTGAAATAAATAATCATTTATAATGAATAATCAGTATAATCCAAACTCTATAATCCAGAGTGTACGATGTAAAATAAATTATGTAGCCTACGTGGAGTCCAGAAAGAGTCATCAATGTAGAAAGACGTAAGTAAGTAAGTAACTGCGTGTGTGCAACTGGCAAGGAGACGCATTTCGTGCGTGGCTCGTATCAAGCATAGTGAAAAGCCATAACAGAGCCAGTGGGCTCGATGATAAGTGAACATGTACCTACATGCACGTTGCACTCGACTGTACTCACTTGCCGGTTATGTCAACCGTACGTCCACGCATGCGACCGCCACTTTCGTTACAAGGAAGATTTATCGGCTACGTGGAAAATGCATTTTCGCGTGTACTCCTGGATAAATTCGTCGTTACACACACCTAAAGATTTAAACTCGAAGCTACGGAACAACGTATGAGAGGCTGTCGTTTCGAACATACGACAAATTTCACGGTAACGGTTGCCTATTTATTCTTCGTTGCATTCGGTTGCAAATATACCACGTAAAATTATGTACTCTGTAATTGCCATAGTTTGTCAAGATAGAAGTGAAAACCACATTTCGTGATTAACTAAATTTCATTTCATTATATTTCGTTTTGTTCGTAATTTCATTTTGTCATATTATGTCCCATGATTATTATGTTTTTTACGAGCAACAATTATGTTCGTAACGAGATAGCACTTCGAATTCATGTCATGGATCATTTAAGTCACTTTTTGTCCGTGGATCTCGGGAATTCTTAAATCTACAAAACCTAATCATTAAATCAATAAATTTCTAAATCTCCTAACCTTCGAATCCTCCAATCTCACAATGCATATATAAATCCCCGAATTTCTATACTCTTTACGTTCTCAACTTCATAACTGAAATCCTGAAATCCTTAAATCCAAAAGTTCACAAATTTTAAAATCTCAAAATTCCAGGTGCCTCAAATCTCAAAATCACAAAATCCTAAATTTCAAAATTCTCAAACTCCCATATATCCTAAAATCCCCAAATTTTCAAACCACAAAAACTCCAACTCCCAAAATCCTACATTCTGAAATTCTCATATTTGAACACCTCAAAATCTCCAAATCCGAAAATTCCCAAATCCCCAAATTCTAAACTCTTAGGATCCAAAAATCCCCAACTCCTCAAACTACAATAATTCCAAACTCCAAAATCGCCAAATACCAAAGTTCTTTAATTGAAATCAAAAAATTTCGAAATTCCAAAATCCTCAAAGTCTCAAATCTGGAAACGTCAAAATCTCCAAATCCGAAAATTCCCAAATCCCCTAATTCTAAACCCTCAAAATTCAAAAATCTCCAAGGCCTCAAACTACAATAATTCCAAACTCCAAAATCGTCAAATACCAAAGTTCTTTAATTGAAATCAAAAAATGTCGAAATTCCAAAATCTTCAACTTCTCAAATCTGAAACCCTCAAAATTTCCAAATCCCCAAATTCTAAACCCTCAAAATTAAAAAATCTCCAAGCTCTCAAACTACAATAATTCCAAACTCCAAAATGACCAAATACCAAAGTTTTTTAATTGAAATTAAAAAATCTCAATATCCTAGATCCCTGAAATCTTCAAATCTCGGTATCCCCAAATTCCCAAAATCCGATATCGAGACATCGATTCCCCAGTAGCGTAATTTTTCGTACATTAGCCCAGAGTGGTCTGCGGCGTAGAACTGTTTGCGAAGAATTCTAACCGCAACGTGTTTGGCCCTTTGTCTAGGTTGATGCAGCTCGGTCGTGTTCCTGAAACACGGGGAGGGGCAGAGACTGTCTACAAACTGGCGCGTGCACACGCAACGCCTACTACCTTTGTTTGAATCGGGTTGAACCAGTCGTTCGTAGGGAGGAGTAGATCGGCCATAGAGCAGCAACGGACGTTGTTGCCTCTTTGAACAACGATGTCTGCCCTCGACTCTCGAACATCGGTACCAACTACGTTTCCCTTGTTTCCCAATTAGAAGTACCGGCACACTCGACACCGAATCTGTCTTCTCTAGGGAAAATTGTCTTCCTGGCAATTGCGTGAAAAGGTCTGCATCGTTCTTGCACTTTTTGTCGGCGAATCTTCGAAGTCAGGTGTGTTCGACACTTCTCCTTTTTTCATTTTGAAAGTCATTATTTCTCACGTGTGGATATTTGGGGAGTTGCGGATTTTGGCGTTTGGGGAGATTGGGTTGTTGAAGTTGTCGGGTTTGTGGATTCGAGAATTTGGTAATTTAAAGATTTAGGGATATGGCGATTTCAGGATTTGAGGATTTGAGGATTTGAGGATTTACGGATTTGGGAATTTGAGCATTTGGGGATTTAGCCACTTAGACATTTGGGGACCTGGGAATTTAAGATTTAAAGGAAATAGGCATTTCAGGATTTGGAGATTTAGGGGTTTGGTGATTTAGGCATTTGAGGACTTGGAGGTTTAAGGATTAGGGGAAATGGGCATTTCAGGATTTGGAGATTTAGGGGTTTGGGGATTTAGGCATTTGGAGGTTCAAAGATTACAGGACATGGGGATTTCAAGATTTGTTGCTTTGAAGATTTGAGTTTTACAGATTGGAGGATTTAAGCACTAGGGGATATCGGAATTTCATAATTTGTTACTTTGGAGATTTAGGGGTTTCGGGATCTAGGGATTGGAGAATTTGGAAATTTGGGGAATTGGGGATTCAATATTTTGAGGATTAAAGGATTTTAAAATCTAAGATGATTAGGATTCAAATTTAAACATACATATTCCATAGGACCCTACGTACCTGAGACCTCACATTCACGAGGTCCCCACATTTCCTAGATTCTCTCATTCCCTAGACTCTCAGACCCTACAACTCTTCTATGTAGGAGGTACGGATTAACCGCCGCGTCGAGAACTTGCTCGAAGGATCGCGAAAGGGCAAACAGCAGTTCGAACAGCTGAGCGGTTAATCCGTGACCCATATTTAACGGCTGAGTGCGTGTATCTAGCGCGAGTATCTTTGTGTGTGTGTGTATGTGTGTTTTCAAAATGCTAAGTGAGACGGTGTAACGAGCGTCGAAAATTCGGGAAGCCTTCGAATAATAGCATCGAGAACGTTCGGGCGCCGCTAGAATAAAAGGGTGCGACTGCGACGCGTCGACACAGTAAGACGAAGTGAGCGATACGATACGATACGATACGAACAGCTATAAATCACGGACTACGATTATCCAGTTACGATTTCTAATTTCGGTTTACGCGATTATTGTTTCTTGTGCGTGTTTGTCTTTGTAACCTGTGTTCTATCATTGTGCTTAAATAAAGGGATAAATCCTAAAAATTGTGTCCTACATCTATATCCCAACTACTGCAGCGAGGTATCCATACATCGGTGTATCGCTAGATAGGGGAGCCCGTAAGTGAGGTTAGGCGAGCGGAACGTTCATCGTCGATGCAGTGTGCGTTTACCGGGCGAAGTTATGGCCGCGCGTCACGTTACACCGTAACAGTATTACATTTCATTTCTTTGAGCATCGTGCACACGGCGGCCGGGTTTTCGCCACGTTCGCCTTTTGTTCGCGCGAAATTTTCTCAACGGTGCAGCTGCGACTCTGCGTTTATCGCTGGACACGAAATTGAAGTTTACCGAGTGTCCGCACGATTATATCACTTTTCGCCGCTATTCCTGAACAAACCTCGCCCCGAGTGATTATCCAGGCCCGCGGGCTAGACAAAACTTTTCTAATTAAACACCGTTCGTTAACTGCCAACATCGTCGCTTTGTCGCTGATCAAGTTCACAAAAATTTCCGCCTAAACTTTCTGTCCTCCGTGTGGCTTCCTGTTCTTTGTGCCGTTGTCACCGGCCTCATAATGACGACGCACCGTGTATCACCCTACCCAGCTCGATTCATATTTTCCCTCCGTACTCGCTATACTTTTGGGCTCTTTATGCCGTCTCGACGCTCGTTTTGCCTCGATTTTACCCGCTTTTGTTGCGTTAGGTCGCGGGACAACGTTATCTTCACTGTCTTTCTTTTTTTACTTTTCATCCTCTTATTTTCGCTTTCTAATTTTTTATTGGCAATTTGCGATCTTTCGTCGATGATAACTTTTATTGGACGTGTTTATACATACAGTATGTGTACACAATTGACTATTCATACATACAGTATGTGTACACAATTAGTTATTTATACATGCAGTATGTGTACACAGTTGACAATTTATAGATACAATATGTGTACACAATTGGATGTTTGTATATACAGTATGTCTTTATAATTGACTATTTATATACATACAGTATGTGTGTATAATTGTCCATTTATATACATAGAGTATGTATGCAATAATTGGCTGTTTATACATACAGGATTGGTGCATAATTGACAATTTATATACATACTGTATGTATGCATAATTGACTGTTTATACATACAGTATGTTTACACAATTAGCTATTTATACATACGGTATGTGTGCACAATTAGCTGTTTGTACATACAGTATGTGTGTAATTGACTATTTATAACATACAATATGTATGCATGATTGGCTGTTTATACATACAGTATGTGTGCATAATTGACTATTTATACACATACAGTATGTATGCATAATTGGCTGTTTATACATGCTGTATGTATACACAATCATTGCCATTAATAATCTGTTAATAACTACACAATTATAAATAATTATACTTTTATTTATTAACGTTTGTAATGTTCTTCAATGAAATAACTAATGAATTATGAAATATCATTAAATCAGTGAAGTAAAGGTAATGAAATATTTATTGAAGTTCATTTACAATGTTATTCAATAAAGTAGTCAATAAACATAATTTACTCTGACAAAGCTGCTACACCTATACACAGAATGAATGTTATTGCATGGCACTCGCATGAAATTTTAGCCAAATGAGTGGTTTTGAGGTTGCTAACTTGTGTACAAACTGTATGTATGAATATATACATCTATATTGTGTTATGCACACTGTATGTATAAATAACCACATCCAATTTTCAATCTCAATTTTCGATGTTCCATCGATGGGTTTTTATTTTTATTCTCATTCTCCATTTTTCTTTTGCCGCTTTTCGTCTCTGTCGACAAGTTCCTATTTACCATTTTTCATTTCCACTTGTAATTAATTACAAGTTATATATTATTACATAGTTATTATATAACTATAATAATGTTTAATAATATTTAATATTTTATAATATATATTTATATAATATTTATATATATTATTCACATTTTCATTCGTGATTGTTTAGCTACAAGTTTAATTACCATCTTTTACTTTTTATTCATCATTTTCCATTTGTAGTAAACGTTTCTCATTAACCATTTCCTACTTCCATTTTGTATTTTCCATTTCCATTATTTGCACATTACTTACCACGTTCCATTTACAACTACCATTCTCCATTCACCATTTTGCATTTTTGTTTGCATTATTTCAATCAGCATTTCTCATTTATAATTACCATTGTTCATTTATCGTTTAGTATTTTCAGTTGTATTCCTTTATACAAGGTGTCCCGCAATTATGGTACGAGCCGAAAAGGGGTGGTAGGTGGGGCTATTCTGAACAACTTTTTCCTTTGCAAAAATGTCGGATGAGGCTTCATTTTTAAATTATTAAGGAAAAGCACCGACCAATCAGAACACGAGAATCGCGCGCGCCGTATGTTGGATAGCGACCACGGCCAATTAAAACTCGGGCCTACACTTGTGCCTCCTAGCGCGCGCGATCCTCGCGATCTCATTGGTCGGTGTTTTTCCTTAATAATTTAAAAATGAAGCCTCATCCAATATTTTTGCAAAGGAGAAAGTTGTTCAGAATAGCCCCACCTACTACCTCTGTCCAGCTCGTACCATAATTGTGGAACACCCTGTATACCGTTTTCTATTTCCATTATTTTATTCTTCCTTTATCGTGTAGCATTTTCGTTCAATATTTCTTGACCACCTTTCTCCATTTACATTTAAATAGCGCAATTTCCGACATACGTTTGAAATACCTCATGTCCCACATGTTCTACGCTTTTATCTTATTTCTTATCAATTTCCTATTTCTTATTTTCAATTTTCCTTCCATCTTCGATTTACGACTCTTCATTTTCAATTTTCTATACCTTCATCCAATTTTATCTGCACACGCTATTCTCTCTTTTCATTATCGTTGCTCTCTCGTGCTCCCCCTTATCACCGCCTCAACACTAAAACTACCAACAGAGCCAAATGACCATTGACAAGCTTCAATTAATCTGCCTGGTGAGTTCCTTACGACTTATTTCGAAGGCGGATATCCGAAGAAAAAGACGGCAAAATGTAAAATGTACGTAAATTTCGTTATAATTACATTCATACTTTCAACGTATTTTTGACAACTTTCCCATCGTTTTGTTCATCAGACATCTTTTGTTCCTTGGAAGACACTTTAAAAGATCCTGCATGAATTTTTCATTTTTAGGCGTTGCCTAAAATGGGCATTTTTTAACACTTTGCGGTCCTATGTCGAGTGTGGCTCGACTTGGCGTTTCTCTTCAATCACAGAAATAATTCAGATAAATAGGTTAGTTGGAGATGTTTTCATTTCTCCGCCACTGGCAATCAATTAAAAATATGTTTGTTACGCATCCTGTATTATTGCAATGCATTTTATTGTAAACTCGCTTCTTCATCTATTTCATAAATTAATTAAGGAGCTGCAGGCAAAAGAAATTACTGACCGCAAAGGGTTAACACCCTCCTTTTGACCATGACAGTGTTTCCTCGGTGATCGCGAGCTAAAACGAAATCAGCCAATTCGATTATCGCCGCGAAAAGCGTTATGCCGTTTCGCAAAAAAATCGTAAAAATTCGTTGGAAATCGTTGCAACGACCGGAAGGGGGGAAAGAACAGCGCAATTATGTTCTTTCCGTCGGTACTCGTTCTCGTTCTTTCGCCGGGATTTTCAACGAAATTGTAATGCGATCCTTGCCCGTTGGGGGAGGTTGAATGGAGAGTACGATTTTAAATCAATTTCGCTACGTAATTGCACAGAAGCCGCGGATGGTTTGATTACGGAAGGAAAAGGCGATGGAAATTATGTTGGCGGGGGTCGGTCGGCTTTGAATACGGTTCCCCGCGTACACACGTGTCTACCAACCCCCTGACCATTTCAATTTCACCCCCTTCTGCCCCGTTTGTCGGCTTCATTTGCGTTACATTCGACCTGTGTTCGGATTCCGGTAACCTCCTACGCTGCTTACCTGATCCTTTCGTTTAATTGGAAAGCTTCTACCCATCCTCCCCTAACATCCTTCCCTTCCGGTCTTCCCAATTTCTGTTCAACATCTTTTTCGCAAGGTATAATTCGAACGTTATGAGCGAACGCTGCTGCATAGATTCAGTGATGAGCTTGGGATAAATATAACTTGGGAATCTTTTTTGGAAATTTTATACACATACCGTCAGGAATATTTGTAACACGTTCACGCCGGGGCCGATTTACATGTTTTTCGCTGTGGGGCGGCGCTCGAATTCACGCTGCACTTCATGTGGCGGCGTACGATTGTTGCTTGTTTAGACCTGTATACGCGTTGTATCTGTTTGCTCAGATATAAAAAAAAATGTTTACAAATTTTTTTGTTAAATTTCAATTATTTAAATTTTCAACTATACAGCAATTTTTTCCAATTACAAAACGAAATACATTTTTGATAGTCAGCGGCGTCTAAACCAATGTTCAAACGTGACCCACCGGTGGTGCACGCCGCCCGATGGGACAGCCGAGTGTGACCCACCGGTGATGCACGCCGGCGTGAACGTGTTAAGGAGGTATTATTTGGACGTTATGAGTAAACGCTGCTGGATAGATTCAATGATGAACTCGGGATAAATATAACTTGGGAATCTTTTTCGGAAATTTTATACACATACTGTCAGGAATCGATTTTGAACATTTTATAAGAGTATTTATTGCGAGTTTTATAGAAATGTTTTTGGCAGTCTTTTTCAGATATTTCACGGAAATATTTTTAGAAATTTTATTCAAGAATTTTATAGATGTATTCTTAGGAATTTTTTTTAGAAATCTTATAGAAATATTGTTAGAAATTTTTACAAATACTGTTAGGAATCTTTTTGTAACAATTTTATGGAACTATTTTTAGAAATCTTTTTTATAAATTTTATAGAAATACTTTTAGGAATCTTTCTTAGAAATGTCATAGACATACTGTTAGGAATTCTATACCAGACATTCAGATTTTTTTTTTTAATTTTTAACAATTTTGAATTTAACAAATTTCCAAACTTATAATTTTACATTTAGAAATTCGATATTCCTGTATATTGCAATTTTGAAACTGACGAATCATAAAATCTTCGAAATACAGAACTTCTAAATTATCAGATTCTAAAATCCAAAATTATAATATCTTGACAGTCGCAAAATCTGAAAATTCACAATTTGTATATCTCTAGATTCTGTAAATTTCTAATCTCACAAACTTCTTCATTTCTACATTTAAATGAAAAATGTTAATACTTTCGAGCTTTGAAGATATCAAATTTTCCTAATTAACACAATAAAAATTTTAAAATTTCGAAAAAAAAACTGTTATATTTCAGAATAACGTGATGTAAAATACGTAAATATGACACTGGTTAACAGACAACAATATATATATATATATATATATATATATATATATATATATATATATATATATATATATATATTTTAACAAAACAATAACGATAATATATAATAATTAGAGGTGTGTACAAATTGACGGAAATAAAAACTATGGTTATAAAACAAGATCCGATTACTACGAGAGCCTGTTGCCTTATGAGAGAATTTTCCAAACTCTCTCTGCCCGTTGGAAAACACAAAATGCAAAACGAAAAATGTTAGAACGGGCCTGGGTTCTCAAGGACCTCCCAGGCACTCCAAATAAATTTACAACTTAACCGTTACAATATTTATGAAATTCTGCAAATATTCGTCCTTCCATATAAGTCGTGACGATACGAAAAACCCCAGTAACCCTGCTGCTCAAAGCTCGTCAATAAAACAACTCGAGTTAATAATCGATCGGTATACCGCGGCGATAATACGCGCGATTTAATAGAATAAAACGCTTATCAAGTAATAGGCCCACGGTAACAAGATAACCGTAGTAAATATCGGTAAGAGCGTCGGTTATACAATTCATTTCGATCAACCGCAACGAGAGCCGTCCGCGATCGCGAAAAACATCGTTTATCCTGATTATTGATCGATCAACTGGCTCCGTCCCCGGTTCGCATTATCTCGTCGCTCGATCCGGTCGGCCATAATTTCGCGTCCACGTCTAAATCTACCCGTGGTCGACTGGTTTTTCGTCCAGCGCCACCGAACGTATTACGTGGCTAATATTACGATAATGCTAATTTATTATCGATTCGTTCCGACGGACACGTGGCCGGTGTGGGTCGACGGCCGCGCAACACTCGGCAAAATATAAAATGCAAAACTCGCAGGTGTCACTTTCACGCCTTCTTTGGCAGCGATGCATCCACCGTGCAAGAGAGACTGCTTCGTACAGGTTCAGTTCGTGTAAGGATCGCGTTACGGGGGACCAGGAATCCAACGGGCAACCGCAATCTCAATTCTAGCGGCGATTTTTTGCGACGGTACAAAAAACGACGATACAAAGAGTACAGGACGTACGACCAACGAATCGTGCGTCGACAGCGAATTTGCACTTGCAGCGAACAAAAATGTGACAACAGAAAAACACTGTTGGCGATCAACGAGGAAACGGTATGGTACGCCGAAAATATTAGGTTCTCCTGTAAATTCCTTCCTTGTTTAACCAGTTAACTCTTTGCGGCATAGAATTTCGGATCAAAAATAGACCCATGTTGCACAGGAATTTTATCGGGTTTTGAATGAAACAGAATTGGTATATTTTTGTTAGTAAAAGTATAACATCATGTGAAAACCTTAACAGAATAGTAATAGTTAATCAAATTTTATTATAAAACTCGTTACTCGCTTGTAAAGAACTAATTTTTATAAAAATTAGCTTACCTCCGCGATTTTTCGCATGAAACTGAGGAAAAAATGTTAGTGCAATAAACATTCCGCTTATAACAATTGGTCAACCGGTAATTGCGTGTTGAATGTTGCCAACACAAGTGAATACATTTGTAACATCGCTTGAAGGCATTATTAACTGCTTTACGTAAACGAGACGAAATATAAACCTATGCACATGCAGCTACTACAAGATTTCGAGGTGGGACTAGAAATGTTCCACCATGCCGTGAATTACATCAAAAGCGTGGGACACTTTTAATCCCACCGTGCCCTAAAGAGTTAAGTGTGTTTGGCGACTATATCCGTCGTGGAGATGTGTCAGAATTTTATGCCCCGACGACTATATCCGTCATGCGTAAAATTTTATTACAATTCGATATTTAAATTGTTATTTTGGCAAAAACTGGTATTTATACTGGGAAATAGTATAAGGAGACAGTATCTCAAGAACCTACAGTATCTGGGAAAACTTGGATATATGAATTATTGTCTGGGTATTTTTATCCCGGGACTTCGGGATCTATGGATATTAAGAACCTAGTAACTTGAAAGTTTAGGGACCTTGATAACGAGATGCCTGGGTTCTAGGGACTTTTGAATCTAGGGATATTTGGATCTAACGATTAATACAGATTTCGCAATCTTGGGAGCCAGAAAGTTCGGAAATTTTTAATCTAGGGATATAAAATTTTGGAGGACTTATAAGTTCGGAAATCTTGGCAGCTAGGAAGTCGGAAATTTAGGGATTTGTGGAATTTTGCAGATGTGGCTATCAAAACCAGAAAATTTACAAATGTATTTTGAACTCGAATTTTAATTGCTGAATTTGGAGTTTTAAAAATATCCACATTATAAAATCGAAAAACCGAATCTCGATTCGAAGATTCGAACATTTGTGAATACATGAACCTGTGAATCGTTGAAGACAAAGACAAAGAGAAAGACAGTGAGACTTCGCATTTCATTCAAAATTCGGTCGAGAGTATTAAAACGAATTGAAAGCTCATTGCTCGCGATGTTACGTATAACAGTACACGTGATTAATTGATCCGCAATCTTATCTATCGCGAGACGAATTTAAATCCCGTGCATAACGGTCAACCTAAACAGGGAAAAGTAATTATTTACCCAGGGAACAGAATTTTCTCGTTTCAATAGGTAGATCGGTGGGTTTGTATCCGCAAGGGCAATCTTCTTTCTACGTCGCGCTGGCACGTGTGTTCGCGGCTATGAATCTTCTCTTTGACTGTGAACTAGCTGGTGATCGTACGAGACTTGTAACAACCTCCGTGTCTTGACTTCCTGCTTTGCACCTGACCATCGTGGGACTAATTAAGGAAATCGTTTACCTGGCCAAGGAACATCTGTTCCCTGTCGCGTCTGACTAAAGCTCCAGGAATTCGAACGAAAATCTTTGACGGTACACGCAGCTTCGCAAGAACGCGAGCTCGTTCGAGAACAGAAATATGAAGGAAGTTGTAAACTCGATTCATCGACGTATAAATAAATTATGATCTATAATGTGTCTGTAGGAGTGTCGAAATGAAAGGAATTATAACAGCCTTTCATGGGTTTCGTTACACGACTTTAACAACGCGTTATGAATATGCAATATCAATTTATTAAATCCAGGAATAAATTCTTCACGATTGATTTGGTCGTATAGCGCTTGGTGATGTAATGCAAGGTAATACGGTGTATTGCAAAGCTGAACAACTCTATCAGCGAAGATATAGTGCATGAAAAGTACAGGCATAGTATTACCTGGTGATTCGTGTAGGAACTACAATCGCAACCCTATGCTTGGCTATATAACGCGAGATGATTCAAAGAATCGAAATTCCATGCGTGGCAATGTAATATACTTAAACCCTAGGATGGCAAGTCCACGCATGGCTATATAGCGAGTGACATTTCAACGAGCGGCTATATAACGCGAGATAATTTAACGGGCGGCTATATAGCGCGCGACAATTCTCAATTGAAATTCCACCCGTAGCATTACAGCACGTTACAATTCCACGCGTGGCTATATAACGCGAGACAATTCCCACAATTGAAATTCCACCCGCAGCATTACAGCTCGTAACAATTCCGAGGCACGCAATTCCACGCGTGGCTACGTAACACGAGACAATCTGATAGGCGGCTATATAACGCGAAACAAGTCCCACAATTGAAATTCTACGCGTAGCATTACAGCTCGCTACAATTCCAAGGCTGGCAATTCCATGCGTGGGTACATAACGCGAGACAATCTTATGGGCGGCTATATAACGCGAGACAATTCCCACAATTGAAATTTCATCTGCAGCATTACAACTCGTTGCAATTCCACGCGAGGTTATATAACGCGAGACAATTCGATATGCGGCTATATAACGCGAGACAAATCCCACAATTGAAATTCCAGTTACAGAATTATAGCTCGTAACAATTCCGAGGCTCGCAATTCCACGCGTGGCTACGTAACACGAGACAATCTGATGGGCGGCTATATAACGCGAGGCAAGTCCCACAATTGAAATTCTACGCGTAGCATTACAGCTCGTTACAATTTCAAGACTCGTACTTCCACGCAGAGGTACATAACGCGAGACAATCAGAGGGAGGCTATATAACGAGAGACAATTCCCACAATTGAAATTCCACGCGTGACCATATCGCGAAGAAATGTTGACCCTCAAGATTTCGCGCTTGGTTACATGATGCGAGACAATATCGACGAGTTGCATGCGTGGCTATACAACACGAAACATTTAGTACCGTTGAAATTCCATGCGTTCCAATTCCGCGTGTAGCCATTTCACGTATGGCAATTACAGGCAATTAGCGACATAGTGATTTCTTAATTTCTGAATTGGACTCCTCACATAGCGATGTTGACGGTTTCTATATCGGAAATATTGGGAATATGTTCATTTAACCTAAACATAAAAAATGTTCACCTTTACAATCTTCTATATGTCTCAATTTGAAAATTTGAAAATGTATACTAGTCATAAATTTTTGAATGTTTAAAAATTCCTTCACAATCATCAATTTCAATACGAAATCGGAAATAATTAGTTTCCACACCTGACATAAATGTTAAATTACACGAATCGGAACAGGTAACCGACTCCGAAAGTGGTTCATATAATCCCTGGAATAATAAATGATATCGCGAAACAGGCCACAGCAAACGCAATTGTCAATTCAAAGAAAGATTAATGCAATTAATACGAGTCACCTTTGTAAGAGCAACGTGTCGACACAGGAACGTATATAAATCGAACAACACCGTTCGTCCTAAGTCCTACACTCGCGTACGCACACTGCAAAACCGGTTTACGGTGGCATTTAGCGGTGTTGTATGTAAGTTCTGTACGTGGCTGCATAAGGTTCGATCTCGCAGCCAACAAATTAACAGGTCGTTTATCGACTTCTTTCTGTCGCGTGGCCAGCCTGCGAGCGGGAAGGAAATGACCGAACTAAAACCCGCAATTAATGGCCCCTGCACCCTTGTAAACAATAAAGTCGCGCGTGGCTGTAACAACGCACCGTGATCGTAAATAAATTCACTCTCACTCGCGCACCGACACACTCTTCGACGTTTGTACACTTCCCGTGTTCGCGCGTACACGTGTCGATACTCGACAAAGTCGATAACGTCACCCGCGGGAATTCGTTTGCAACCTCTGCGCACACGTGTAATATGCAGATAACATACGGAATTTTTCTTTTTGACTCGCAACTTCCTAGTTACTATTTTTCTCGTTGTATATCGTCGTGGGGTTGTTGAAGTCGGTTACCGAGAATCGTGAATTATGCTTCGTTAGTGAAGGTTAGTTTTAGGGATATGCAAATTTAGTATGCCTGATGGCGAAACGTACAACGCATCGTAATTTAACCCTTAACGGTCCGGAAGTATTTCAAGTTTACTTCCCACCAGGGCCAAGCAATAAAAATAATAAATCGGTTTTTTCCGCCATATCCGCGGCATTTGACACAGGAAGTAAAGTACAATGCCGCTCATATGGCGGTAGTTTTAGTGTTAAAGGTTAAGGCGACGATTATCAACGCGTTGAAATTCAACGCAGAAGTATGTACATCATTGATTTACAACACTCGAAAATACGACGTGCCGAAATATAACGCGACGAATTACAGTGAGCCAAATCATAGCGCATCGTATTATAACATGATAAATTACAACGCACCGAATTAAAGCGCATCAGAATATAACGCGTCAAATTATAGCGCGCTGGTGTACAACGCACCGAATTAAAGCGCGTCAGAATTCAACGCGTAGAGACTTATAGCGCGCTGGTGTACAACGCACCGAATTAAAGCGCGCCAAAATGTAACGAGACAATTTACAACGCACCGAATTAAATCGCGTCAGAATACAACGCGACGAAATATAACGTGACGATTTACAACGCGTCGAATTATAGCGTACAAATGTACAACGCACCGAATTAAAGCGCATCGGAATACAACGCGTCGAATTATAGCGCGCTGGTGTACAACGCGTCGACTTATAGCACGCTGCTGTACAACGCGTCGACTTATAGCACGCTGCTGTACAACGCACTGAATTAAAGCGCCCCGAAATATAACGTGACGATTTACAACGCGCCGAATTACAACGCGCCGAATTACAACGCGCCGAATTATAGCGCATCAAAATTTAACACGCCGAAAAATAATGCATCGAATTATCAAGCACCGAAACACAACACATCGAATTACAACGTGTCGAACTACAGCACGTCGAAATATAACACGTAACGATTCAACGAACATAGTGTCCTGCGCCTATACTATTTTTCAACATATTCTTGTATCTCCAGCAGTTTCTATCACGTTCGAAAATCGATCGCACTATCTTGGTAACATTCGTTTACATATTTCCAACTGGGAAAGTTGAAAGCTTTCGATGCGTTCGAATAAGAGGATTGAAACAGACGCGCTTATAAACCGCATATGTACGTGTGTTATTTTGTTCGGTCGCGTGCGCGCGCATGTAATGGGTGTTAGAGGATTTTCCCTCGTAATGGGCGTCGATGCACCCCAACACAATTTCCCACGTTTTCACGAAGGCACGAGCAAGAAATCCATGTAATTCCCTCGGCTTTTCTCGACTTCTTACAACGATACACGCAACGTCTAACGTTTACTCAGAAATTTCCTGTTAAACGGGTCCAGGAGATCGGAGGGGATGAATTCTATTTAACCTTTTGCCTTACGTTATCAAATATACTCCCGATGCCATATACAGTTTCACCGAAACGTGGTACATTTGGAATTTTTGGCGCAGTCGAATTTTTTATTTATTTAGAGTATCAACTATCTCTGTCGAATTTTCAATGATTAAAAAAGAAATGTTTATACAACTCACCGGATGTTTGAAGTGGAATTAATCCTTTCACAGTGGATGCTTTCCTTTCGGTCCTCGAATTCTTTACATTCTAAAAGCAGAAAAAATTCAAGGTTTTATATTTCAGAATGTTTATAGTCACATGTTTTAGGAAAGTTTTTTTTTAGCATAAGTTTCCATGTGTCGCTGACTCTCCGGACAGAGCTTAATATCTACAGAGAAATTGCCTACGAAGAAGGAGCAGGTATTTGTAATTTAGAGAAATATTTATTGAAAGGTTTAAATCAAGGAATAATCTGACACCGCTGTAACTTCAATTATTTCGAATGAAATTAATCCCTCCTCGTCGTTAAATGCCCTCTTTATCGCAAAAGTAGAATTGTTCCATTAAATCGGTTTACAATGCAATAATTGGCGTTCGTGTCGGTAGACAACTTCAACAAATTACACTGTTTTTGTCGAGTCTGGAACACAAGCAACGATTTTTTCGATAAATTCCCATCGGCTAATGGGCTGCGCCATTTTCGATCGAGTTTCCTGATCGTCATTCGCTTGCTTCCAGTGGTTACTAGCAACCATTAGTATCTGGTGCGCGTCCGCTTTGAATCGCCATTTCCGTTGAACCCGTGGAACCAACTGCAGACGACAGCGGATTGATATTTTTCTTTAATAAGCTGCTCGCTGCCGTTGCCATTATAATGGCTGTCGTTGTATGCACCGGTTGACGTTTCCAGCGACTTCGTTTCTTCCACTTACACTGCTTGAAATTGCTTCGCACAATTCCGTAACAGTGATCCCGACAAGAAGCTGTAGCAATTTTTCATCGACCGGAAACGTGAAAGAGCAAAGTGACAGGACGGAAAACGAATCACGAAACATTTTAGCGTACTTAAATACAGACGTTTATATTCCATCGATGATCACAAGTTCTGTTAGATACGATGCTGCGATTTTCCTTCATTAGTTTAGTAATTATACGCTTTTGTATCGCAACAATCGTCCTGCATGAATACCTTTGTCTCACAGACATTGTATAGACGGAACGTTAGTTGCAAGGGCACGAGTAGCGTTACATCGGGTAATTCCGCTAATCTTCGGTGCTATTCGGAGAATCACGCGATAGTACACGCATAACCTTTATGACAGTCGAGGCGATCGAGAATTAGAGGGGTTGGGAATGTTGGAATAACACCTTGAGTTGTTAACAATTCAATAAAAAGAAGAAGGGAAGAAAGCGCGGACAAATTTTCTTTGTTTAAGGTATCATACGGTAAAGCAATACGGCGTGCGTAACAATGCCGCGGACGTTGCAACGCGAAGCTTCGGTGAAAGCCGAACACATCCGAAATTAACCGAAGTGTCAGGATGCTAGACAAGAGTTTTGCTTGTCCTGTATTAAAATAATGAGAGTGGAAAGGATTGTAACGACGCATTGATGATCTGTATCTGCTTTTTATATTTCTCGCCACTTTTCGAGAAATCAATTACTTGAAATCTTTACTGTGTACGAGAAAGACACCGGTCACTGTTACCGCAAATAGCCAGTGTAGTGCAGTAAATGTCTGTTTGATAATGAAAGAGTGGAGCACCATAACAATTGAAATTCTTATCGGTGAGAACGATCGAATTGAGTGACTGAAAAGGTTAACGAAAAATTTTCCATCCGAAGTTGTCCGACTGCTCGATATGACACAGTTTCGACTTTTCCGTTGAACGAAAGCTTTTCGTGTTCACTGGCATACACACCTGTCCGTGCGATGCACTTACCTCTTCCCACGGGGAAAGGAGGGTACTCTCTTGAAAAACCTGTAACATCTCGCCGGTGAAACAGGTTGGAAAGAAAAGGGCATCGTTCTCTCGTCTCGCTAACCGATACGTTTTCCCGTGCCGGTTTCGTATTTCCGGTCCGTGGCACGGCAAACAGCACACGTACATTCGCGCCTTAAACGTGTGCGTTTCCGGCGTTCGTAGGCCGCATTTCCGTCAGAAATGTGGCGACAAGATTTACGTTCTTATCGGATACACGCTTTTTAACCGATACGTTCGCCGCTTCTTAACACGTTCATCGTTCAGCATGATTAGGCTGAGTTTCTTGCCGGATCCAAATTCATGTTTATATGAATATTTGTACGTATATGTATATTTATATTTTATATATTTTACATAAATATTTTGGTGCTTGTTCCATTACATTCCTTTTTGAAAACCTCAACTTAAAATCTTATTTCACTCGATGAAAAAGATGCTTCACCAATATTTGGCGACGAACGTGTTAACGCATTAAGGGGGGATGATCCTGCTTTAAGAGCCCTAAAAAAAGCGTTTTTGGTGGAATTTTTTTAGGACAGAAAGAAAAAAGTAAGCCTAGTCAACTTTTTAGATAATTTTATTACATATTTGAACATGAAAAAAAAATTTTTTTTAAAGAAAAATATTCAAATGCAGCCGAGTTTTATGCACATTTGTGCAACATTTTGGAATTGTAGTCTCCAATCGGCGGGAAAGATGCAGTTCGTAATTTTCGTTTGAAGTAAAAAACCAAAGAGAATTTTAATTTTCATATATTTTTCCTCTAGATGAACTAAGAAAAACCCCAAAAATTGTGAAATTGTAACATTTTTTCAAGTATTGTGCATTAGCCTCTATAACTTTGGATACATATTCTTAGATACATTAAGAATAAATTTAAGCAGTAAAAAAAAAATCGATTTTTTGAGCCTTCTAAAGCAGGATCCCCCCTTAAGCAGACATGCATTGACATATTTTTTATACCCGAAAATTCGATGTTTCTAGTACACTCTGTATTCTGTCATAGAAATACAATACGATCGATGTATGTGCATACAGGACGTGTCTAATTACAGCGTGTCGAAGTGCTGCGTGAAAATTCGACGCTATAATGATTTAATGTTTGTCTTTGGCAGGGGTGGCCAACCTTGCGCATGCCATGCGCCAATTTGGTAGAAAGTGAATTCAGATGCGCCCAAAAACTTTAACGCGTTTTACAAGGGTTCAGGTAAAGTGAGACATTGATGGAATATACTCTGCTTAGGATGAAGAAAGAGTTACTTAATCACACAAGCTTGTGTTAATCACAGCTTTCCACAAGATCATGCGCGTTGAGCTTTTCGAAAATGATTCTATCAAGAGTTTAATGAGAAATTTATAATCGCCAATGCGCCAAGAAAAACCCTTCAACGCGCCAAATTTGGCGCATGCGCCATGGTTTGGCCACCCCTGGTCTATCGCATGGCCATATAACGCGTGCCGATTCGAATACGTGGTTGTTAGTAAACCGAGTTCCTCTTATAATATGAAAGAATATAAATGAAAATATATGGCCGTATAAAAGATTTCACGAGAGCGCAATAACACACGGCAGATACATTCGCGTGTACAGTTTCCAATCTGAACCACGCAATATATTGCAATTTAATTAAACAGATTGTCAGAACAGTCTTTTTTATTATTCTTGACAATCATGAAACATCTTCGTACGAGATACGAGGCTGTCGTCAAAAATACATTTTATTTTCGTAACAAATCGCCATTTACGGTATAAAGATTTCACTTTCCGCGAAACGACGCAGTTGAAACGAGATCGGCCATGACAGTCGCCCGTAAAAACAAAGTAAGTCGACGCACAAAAAAGCGTACCGTCGTTGAATAAATGCTCGTCGTGACGGCGACCAACCATGCTATTATTCAAATGCATATCGCGCCGATTGCATAATAACGACGGGCCGAATAAACTCGCCGGGGAGGCGTCGAAATATTACGCAAGGTCTCAAGGTGAACCGTTTTACGGTAGCCAATGAATTACGCGACATCGTATTAAAATAAAAGAGGAAAACAACAACTCCTTAATCGATACCTCGTCCTTTTTTGCACGATTACACGTGCACACTTGTCTCCGGTTAATTTGCAACAGCTTAATTGGGGACTCGAGGATCGTCGATAATTGGCGGTAATCGTTTTCGAGAAATCCTGATTTAGAGAGTTTCCAACGAAACGAACGACCACAGGAATCGAAAACGAGTGAACGTATTAAATCGTCCATTTTGTATCGACGAACCGCAAGTTTTTACTCGGCGAATAACTGAGATACCCTTGTCAGGAGATTATCTTTCTTGCGCAACTTTGCTGTCTCTTTAAAATACTTGAACGTTTTTCCCCGACACAATTTATTGTGTTTCTATTTATGTAGCCCGTGTTATAAATCGCGGGGGAAGCCAAGCTTCTCGTTCCAAGAAACGAAGGTTTTATTAACGTTATTTAATTCATACCACCCGGTGGTTTCTGAGCCATTTTCAGGTACGAGCGAATGTTTTAAAAAATTCCTCATACACCGGAATGACCTTCATCCCCTGAAATGGAGAAGTTGTATAGTATTTATAATTCAAATGGTTTCTGAATTATTCAGAACTATCTCGAAAACGTTACGAAGCCACAAGGGTGTTAAACAGAAGAAAAACATCGATGAGAATGTTTCCAACGTCCATGAATAGTGCATGAGTATTTTTCGCGAGATACGCAGTTTATGCAACGCAGAAAAACAACCCGTTTTTAAGTTAGTGGAGCTTTCGACGGGCTTCAACTATCGCATTTAGGCGGTTCGAAATTCTGCCTGATCGATTCACGCGTTGATCGCCACAATGTAAGCGGACGTACAGCCGGCAACCCTCAACTTGGCCGGTGAGGAGGTTTTCCCAGACGTTCCGACGCGACGGCAGTAATTGACAGAAAAAAAGATGGTCGCATCGAATCTCACGTATTTTCGGCGACGGAATTTATTGGTTCGAGCGGTTACGCACACTAGTTGACTCGAAAACTGTAAATAATCGGTAATACGTCGGTAATACGTTGTCGTGGGCCCGGAGGTGGCGATTGTACCGAATTACACTATGCGGCCGACAAGAAGTACGGTGAGGAGTTGTCCTGAAACATAAGACGTACGCGACCGCACCTCCTACCCCCATCTAGAACCGTCGAAACTTGACACCGATTGACGATCGCAGACTACTGATTGTTTACGGTCTTCGGGTCAACTAGTGTGCGTGGCCGCGCGACCAATAGATTCCGCCGCCGAAAATGCGTGAGATTCGCTGCGACCATCTTTTTTTTTCGGCCAATTACTGCCGTCGCGTCTGAACGCCTGGCCAAACCTACTCACCGGACAACTTGTCGGCCGCATAGTGTAAATACAATGTTTTACAAAAAACTGTTCTCTTTATTAATTTCTCGAATTGACTTTATTGAACGCGGGTAGAGGTCTAACTGGAGTTTTGCGAGGGTGAGATGACGAGGCAAAATCGGGTAGGAAAAACTGAGTAAGAAGAGGGGATGCTAGGATTTAGGTTGGCTAATGAGGGGATGGAGGAAGTGCAAAAAGAAGAGAGTTTGGGACTAGGGAAGAAGGTAGGTTGTAGCTTTGCCGGAGGTCTTTGGGACCCGGAAAGTGTCTGTTTTATGTTTCATTGTTAGAAATGGAAAGTTTAGGAAAGGACATGGGTGGGTTGGTGAGCACATTTTTAATTTTTACGGACAAAGCGCTTCAAGTTGCGTTGAAGATTTTAGGAGTATCTGACAACGTATTGGAAACTCTACTTATTACGCAAAGATATGCTAACGTTAGCAAATTTAAAATCTTCTACGAATACAATAACTGATCGATGAATTTGGTGATTCAGGTTAGGTTCATTTCTAGATTTGTAAATTTAAAGTCTTGCAAATACGAAAATTCGGATATTGAAAAAATAAGAAATGTAGGAACGAGGGTGGTGCAGAAATTTTTACTTCGAATTGCCAAAATTTCGAGATTTCGAAATTAGTAAATATTAAAATTAGCTTTCTACGCATACAGATTCTCATATTACAGACTTCCCAATTCCCTAGCTACACTATCCCCAAATCCCCGAACATATAAATCCACAAATTCCTAAATCCCTACATCTCTACATTCTCGATCCTAAAAATATCTTAGACAGACACTGAAACCCCCAAATCTAAGACAAAGAAAGACTGGTGGATACCAATATCCCTAGATGTCGATATTCTTAAACCTTAATATATCCATTTACCTGATATTCCTAGAGTTCTATTCCGAGAGTTCTAGATGGTGAAATCGCTAGGGCCAGAAAACTCTAAATATCAATATCCCTAGATCTCAATATCCCGAGATCCAGATATCCCTAGAACCCGAGGTCTTCAGATCTCTATATGCCTGTATCCCGTTATCCCTAGATCTCCGTATTTCTAGACCTAAAGATTCTAATATCTCAAAATCCCAATATTCCTAGATCCCGACATCCCCAGACATGGAAATACCTATACCCCAAAAATCTGAAGCCATACTCAAAGTAAATTCCCAAAGATCGCAACAAATCGACGAGCGGAAGTCTTCTTTTCCCATAGATTACCATAATTTCTCCAGCGAAACCAGATTTGCCGTTGACTGTACCCTTATCGGTTAATCGTTACACAACAGGATGATCGATGTTTGAAAAGTCTCGATACGCCGCGAGAGTTAGATGTTCGATAAAAATGATACAATGTGGAGTAGCATTGTTCACGGAACTCGAACAACGAGTTCTATTGTGATAATGGAATATACTTGGGCAAGTTTCTTGTCGGTAAGGAGAGTGCAATGAAGTTTGGGTGATAAATCATGTCGACGGGAATTAAGTGCCACCGATGCAAACTCCGTCCGTTATCGGGCAGTTTTTGGGTGGAACTCGGTGTGCGTGCAAAGATGGACTCCGGTGTGTGAATCACACCGAGGTTTGTAACTGTAAGATTCAGCGAAAGCTCGAGGTACAGTGCCTGTATAATAAATTGACTAGCTCGACATATTTTGAATAGCTCAAAACTAATGTTTTTAATGGAAAGCGATCCTAATATCGGGGATTTTTGTTAGCTTCACCGTCATATCAAGAGTTTATTACAAAAATCAAAAAACTCTTTGTAATAGCAAAAACTTATAACTTTATTTTAACAAAACGATCAT
The DNA here is from genome assembly GCA_947623535.1 of Coelioxys conoideus. Lineage (NCBI taxonomy): Eukaryota > Metazoa > Arthropoda > Insecta > Hymenoptera > Megachilidae > Coelioxys > Coelioxys conoideus. Next base: position 8,012,135 of record OX392453.1, on the reverse strand, counting down.
TTTCGTATATGACAAAAAATATGACCACATCGTAAATATTAATTTGCACTTAATTTGTCACAGTCTTTTATAATCAGATAAACGAACTGTTAGTTACAAGCAACTGTTCTGTTTACATCGTATGCACAGTACATCGCAGGTTACGCGTTGCAATTAAATAAAGATGTTACAAATTCTAAGGTGGTCACGTTTTTTTATCATGTATAAAAATGCCTGTTTTTTTAAATCAAGTTACAAGTGCTTGCAAATATTTTTTTTAATTTTTGTATGTAATTGTTGGTATGACGATAAATCTTTCAAAAAGGCCTGATAATAGTATCCTTCTTCATTAAAAACATTAGATTTAAAATATTCTGTGTTGGTTACAATAGGATGGTCACTTTATTATGCCGGTTACTGTACGTTCTATCATCCGTACCCATACCATGTAACTCGACAGAGACTAGCCAACTGTTTCCCAGCAGAGATTTTACGTTATAAAATCGAGACACCTGGATCAGAGAAAGTTCGATCGATGTATAAGAACGTCGGCTTTAAATTAGCCCGAAGTAAGGTTAGGCGAAAATTGGGTGAAATCGGAGTTGGATCGAGATTCGATTACATCGAATTTGAATTAGGTCGATTAAACCTGAATTAGGTTACGTCGACATCAAGACCAGTCGAGAGTTGAGGTTATGTCAGGATTAGGTTATATCCGTGTTAGGGGATTCCAGCTACTTATTTATGGCCCATGGTTTGCAACAATTTCATTCGAAATAAGCTTTCGGCCGAAAGATAATGTCGCAACATTATACGTACTTAGAGAAGCGACATCTCGAGGTGAATTTATAGTCCCGTGAAGGTGTGTTTTGTCCCCATTAAGACGCACAGTTCCACAAGAAAGGAGGAAAACATCCGCATAATCGCGTTATACAGGGTGTCCCACAATTATGGTACGAGCCGGAAATGGGTGGTAGGTGGGGCTATTCTGGGACCAATCAGAACGCGAGGATCGCGCGCGCTGTATATTCGATCGCGACTACGGCCAATTATAACTCGGGCCTACACTTCTGCCTCCGAGCGAGCGCGATTTTCGCGCTCAGATTGGTCGGTGTTTTTCGTTAGTAATTTGAAAATGAAGCCCCATACGACATTTTTGCAAAGAAAAAACTTGTCGAGAATAGCCCCACCTAACACCCCTTTTCGGCTCGTATCATAATTGTGGGACACCCTGTATACCGGTGACGTTCTCGCTACATCCATTAAAGCAGGCTATTTCTATGTATATTACACGGTGTTCCCCGTATCCGGAATTCTCTCTTTCTTCGACCGGACGCACGTAGCATCTCGCGAAATTACGTTTTAATTCGTGTCCCGTAACCCGTGCGTATCCGACGGGACACCGTCCGTGTACGCGTAATATTTTCCCGTTGTTCCTGAGACAGGGACGCGCGGACCCTTTGTCCCGAAAGCAGAGACGCGTGAACGAGTTGCCCGCGTTTTCATATTTTCAGCGTTTAATCGCCGTCCAATTAGCATTAAAACGGCTCGTTTGTCTCGACGGACGAATTTCCCGGGAAACGCGAGACACCGTTCGAAATTAATCTTTCTCGTGACCGAGCGTTAAGGGGGGACCTCGATGTAGATGGAGTCAAAAAAGTCATTTTGTTTTATTTAAAAAGTTACTTTAAAGCCTATAGAATACGAAACGCATTGGTATTTGGAGTAAAGTGCAAAGCATAGGTTTTAAGAACCTATACATGTGACCCACCTTCGCGTTGATCCGGGACGCACGCGGGAGTAATGATCAAAAGTTTGTTTATTTATTATCCCTGTTTTGAAGTGCTTCTATAGCTGTAATAAGCTTTAACTGCATGTTCCGGAAGAAGTATTTACGCAGAATTTCCAAAGTAATGGCAGATACGAAAACCATTGAAATAATAGCAGACTAGCAGGTAAGTCGCAAAATCGCATATTCTTCTCTTACCGAAACTTTAAACACGATTTTCTCGAAACTCGTTGAAAATCGGTGTACACATTTTAATCATAGTTATGTATGTCTCCTGGATGAACCTAAAAGTAAGTTAAAATCATGGAAATAAACATTTTTTTTATCGCAAAAAAGACTACAATTTTTCTATAAAATTTCAACTTTTTGTTCCGATATCTATCATTCTTCCAATTTTTAATATTTTTTCGATATCTTAGGTTCATCCATTTACTACAACTACGTACTAATAAAATTTCTTCGTTTTAGCTGTTTCGGATAATAAGAACCGACACTAGAGTGTACACCGTTTTAGAAGTCGCTTCATGATGCTTCTAGCATAACAGGCTGTACCTCCGCCATTTTGTATTTTATTTCAACAAAGAAATTCCAAAATGAAGTAGAAGTATTACTTAAGTAGTCCTCAAAACCATCAAAATATTTATTCGTTCCTTATCCTCCAAAAAAATTATTGAAAATCGGCTTAATTTCGGCGTTCTACATAGAGGTCCCCCCTTAAGACCGAATTCTCCCTGTCGTATTATTTATACATCGACAAGTTGCAGAATGGAATGTAACATCGCGAGACACTGCCCCTTTATTTAAACCCATTCATTGCCAGCTACGCGATATCTCGTAATAAGCGTCCGTACCGAAACTGCCAGCTACGAGATATCTCGTCGTGTTTTTCTTTTTACTTACGAGATATCTCTCGGTTGGCAGCGGAACGGTTAATATTGTTGAAGTAATTCGTGGAAGAAGAAAAAAAACTCTACATCCGCGCCCCGGTGTTTATTTTCTTTTGTTACCGATCACGTGGTTGCGTAATAAGGAGACGTGGTGGGGGAACCGTCCTATGACCTCTGCCAGCTTTAGTTTTGTTTTCGACGCTGCAGCGTGCGGTCAAGAAAGTTTTGCTCTTTTCTTTCTCTTTTACGTATATTTTCTATTATGCACGTACATTCAGCCACGAGTTTTTATTCGAGAACTTAAACAAACGTGGATAAAAGTGGAAACAGAGATGGAAATGTAAATACATTTTAGAACTGTGTTTACGATTATATGAAAATATCTCACGAACTGGACACGGCCGATCCCTTTTCGAATTTTAAATTCTGTACCTTGGCGATTCGATAATGTGAGAATTTCGAAACAATGAAGCCTCGAATCTTGAATTTAAGGATTTCGAAGTTCATGCGCGTGTCCTTGATCGGAAGAAGCACGCATCGCGATAAAGAGTGTGTGTGTGTGTGCGTGACTGTGCGTCTGTGAGTATTTGTGTGTGTGTATCGTAATTAAACTCGTAATTAATTGATGCCCGCAATCTTTCTAAAACAGCACGTAGGGAAGCAATAATTTTTCGGGCAAGATTACTGTCGGTACGTTTACGTGAGAAACTTGGGGAAAGAAATAACGGCATCTAGAAAGTTCTCTGACCGATACCCCGCGCGCCATAGCATTCATCCGGCGAGAAATGAACGATCGAAAGGAGAAAAACGAAGTAAATTGCCGGTACAGAGCAGTTCGTAAAAGTGGGATTACAAACGAAAGTTCGTAAAACAGGATTAATCCGACGAGTAACGTCATTACGCGGGCTTTTGTCCTGATCGAATTAGGATCGATACGTTACCGAAACGAGAGAAGAAAAGAAAGATCGTATCGTTCTCGATAAAGCGGCAGAGAAGGGAAAGGTTATCGGGAGAGAGAGAGAGAGGGAGAGAGGGGAAGAGAGAGGCGGTACGGTCATCGAAGCCCTTTTATCCGTGAAATTGTCCTTAAATAAATCTGTCCTCTGGTACGTTTAGATAATACCGAGACAAATTTACGCCAACAAAGATTCGAATTCGATAAATTTCTTATTAAGCTTCGGCCAATTTTCTGCCCGATCGAATTCAGTAAAACGAAATCGCTTCGTAAATCAATTTTTGTAAGTGGCAATTTATTGTCCTTATCGTTTGGATACAAATAATTTAACGATTGTTCTTTGTTTTCAACTTAAATACAGTATATTCTCAACATACACACAGAATTGTCGAAGATAATTTCATTTCTAAATATGAGGTCTAGATTTTTGAGCATATAGGAATATGCCAACCCACGGATTCGAGGTTTCTAGTATTTTATTTTTTATTTATTTATTTATTTAATGTCGCATCAGCTTTTTAGCTATTAGCGACCATATTTTTGTACATATTTATGTTCTTGCATTTAGAGTTATACTATATTGCTTTTATCTGGTATTTTAGAATTGTAGGATCAAGGGACTTTTGGATCTAGAGATAGATAGGATTGCACATCTGTGGGTATTACGACATATTAATATCTGTAGCTAGAGATATTGAAATCTAGGGATATCTGTGTCTAGAGATATCGGCACCTAGGGATACCTGAATCTTGGGATATGGAAATGTGGAAATTTTTAGAATCAGTTATTTCAGGATCTAATTATATGAGAATCTAGAGATTCGAGGAATCTTGGAAATTTATGGACGTGGGAATTTAGGGATTTTTTTAGAAATTTTGATATTTAGATATCTAGGAATTCTGAAATTTCAAAATTTGGAAATTGAAACTACAGACATCGGAAAATAAGTCCGGAAATTTAAAGGTTGAGTATCTGAACATTTTTTAATTTTGCAAATTTGGAGAAGTCGAGAATAGCTGCGCTTCGGTGACTTGAAAATTTACGAAATTAACACTAGATTCACGGAACCCGCCTGACGGATCTGTCAGATTTTGTATTTCATATTACGAAAATAGTAAGAAGGTTCTATAAAAATGTAAGTTATTCTTTGTGAAAATAAAGAATCATTGCGTGAGTTATCTTACGTATTGTCCATTATGTATTTATTTTTATACCTTAGTTTCAATTTGAATAGAAATGGTCATTAACCGTCCGTAAATCTAGTGTTAAAAACGATCAAATCCATAGTATATTATTCGAGGGAGGCAACGTTGTGGCCGAGTGTACGACTCAAATCAAAGTGTCTCGATTTCGCGAGAAAAAAAAAGAAGAAAGTAGCTGTGCAACGAAATCCATCCTGCGGTATTCGCGACAGAAGCTACGGGGGTCGTTCAACCACGCTGCTAAAAAAAAGGGAAGGAAAATAAAAAAAAATGCGCGGGGGAAAGTGGAGTGGGAGATAGGGAGCGAGGAAAAAAGAAATCGAAGGGGAAATTCAATCGATATCGGATTACAGATTGAGCGCTCGAACGGGCCGAAAGTTAGGGGCATACGGCGCGCAAAATCCTTTCCCGCCTCTCTCTCGATCCGCTTAACTTCGCGGATTCAACTGCGAAACTTATCGGATCGTTCGAGCAACGGCCGATACGAAATCGGCCCATATATCTGCGGTATCGATAATGTATTCGTGGCTCCTGGACCCGATCGCCGATTCGGCTATCCGTTCCTCCTCGTCGCGACGAACTTGCGGCTTCGTTTTTTATTTCGTCGTTGCAATAGTTCGGGATGCACGGAGTTTCCACTAGTGAGAAATTTCGCGGATAAATTTACGCGCGCTGTTCAAACTGTCGGATATACTTGTTTCGGAAATGAACGAGCGAACTTTCGGAACGTGTTTTAGGTTAGTTCGACATTTGGCTTACGCTGTTTATTAAACATTTCGAAATATTCGAATTTCTAACGTCTTTATTTCGATCGTGGTATTTTGAAGTTACCGTATTTTTAAATTAATCAGTTTGTCGAGTTATTCGAGTTTTCGAATACGGTTTATCGAATGCTCGTGTTCTCGGGTTCGAAAATTTCAAAATCCTAGAATTTCAAGGTTTTTAACACTAGAACTACTAACCAGTCGAAATGACTGGTTTCGGGTTTGGTATTTTTTATTACAAAATTTTATTGCCGTCCTTTTGTCAAAATGTCTGTCATGTTTTGTTGAGCTAATGAATGGTTGTGTATGTTAGGTGATGCTGCAATATTTATTTATTTTTCTACTTCATTTTCAGTTTCGTAGTAAGCAGGCATTTAATGCTGGTACTTCTAGTGTTAAATACATAAATTGCAGATTTTCTTAATACATGTTAATAAATTTAAAACTGCAACAATATCGCAGTTGCGGATTTTTATAATTTGCCGTGCGGGCTCGGAGGCGATCGGTGGCTCCGGAAACAACCGATCTTGCCCGAGAATTTTTCCGACAGGCAGTCGTCCCGCGAACGCGAACCGGAACGTTAAGTATACACATTTATTACGATTCCATAAGTTTATTCGTTCTTAACCCGCCCACAAAAGAGAATACAACGCGCTTATCTTTGTTTAATCCTTTACAAAGCCATCAAAGTAACATCGAGCGAGTTATACGTCATAAAAACTACGTTAACCTCCATCACCGTTCCAGCGAAGACATTTCCCTGCGAAACGTATGCCGGATTAATTGCAGAGCGCCGTGTTACTACTTCCGTTTGTTTCAGCAAAATATTACCTGTGTCCCTCTTAAAATTACGTAGTAATATATTCCACTGTAACCGGTGAAAAACGGTGGCGTATTAAGCTTCATAAACTTCCGACGTAACCTACAAAGTTTTAAATGGAACGACACCAGAGACATATTCCACTGTTTTCTCGTCACGCGTGCGTCCATCTTTGATTTTACGGGGACAACGCGTTTTGTCGCGGCGTGAACTTTTAACGATACGTCAAGAAAGAACGTTTATGAGCGAAATAACTCGTCTCGAGAGTAAACAAGCGTCGACAACGATCTCGTATTTTTACGACGGTAAATTATTTTACGTTCGGCATCGCAGTAATTTCCTTCCGATTGATTCCCTTCGAAGTCGAAGGATTGTCCGTTTACGACCTAGCGGCGCCATTAATAGCTCGAGGTTTCCATCTCGTCGTTTGATCGTTTCTTAACATAATCGAGAAAACGAGCGTTCGGTTTATGGACACGTTCTCCAATTTTTTTTTCATCCTACTTCCTCTTTGTCAACGTTATTTGAGCGGCGCTCGGGTGCACGGCTGTGATCAATTTTTCATTCTCATCAACAAGTTAGAAGGATCTACCGAGGAAACGAACGGAGCATAATAACGTTGGGCGGAATTTTTCAAACGATATTCTTCGGGGAGTTGCAAAGTGTAAAGTAATCAGTTTCTTGGCTGGGAACTTCTTTGACTGAAATTGCTCTTTCTCTTCTTCTTCTTCTTCTCCTTCTTGATCTACGGATGGTGTTCTTTAATGCAGAATTATGTAGAGAAAAATTGCATCACTGTTTAGCAAATGTAATAATTTCCGTTGGAAACTGTCGTTCGCGACGTCAATTTCTTCGAAGATTATTTTCTTGGGAAAAAGTGACGTGCATTACTACCGTCTTATTATTACATGCTAATATTTGAATATCTGGTGTTGTAAATAAGCACTCGAAGTTAGGTTAAGTTCGTGTGTTGTACAATAAAAGAGAGTCATTTAAAATACTATATATTATCTTATTTATAATAACTTTAAGTATAATCTAATTAGGTATTCTAACGTTACTGTTACTTAATTATTCTCTAAATGTATTTAAACGTCTATGGATGTACAATTGAGTTCTCCAAAAGCACAAAAACTGTATCGTTGAAATCATAAAACAGGTACCTCGGTAAGTATCCTTGTTAACTACTGTAAATTTATTATTCCTTCAAGCAATCCTATTCATTGGCTCGTGCCCGTTATCAGAAAATACTACAAGCACAATAAACCTCGCAGATGTACAACTGTAAAGCACTAACTTCCATAATCACGCTGTTACAACCGTTGAATGGCTCAAAAACTCAGGTATCCGACGTAGCACTTTAAAGACCCCCATTTAAACCTCGCAACGGCAGCCTAAAGCACCATTACAAACCCATTATCGTAACTATCGGCTACTACCAGCCCATTTAGCCGTTTTCCTTAGTTACGTACATCTAACCAGATGTTCGATCTTAATTTCAACAGTTACGTCTTCGCGTTACGTCACGAGCTTCGCAAAACTCCGATATAGAACCTTCGGAACAACAATTCGTTCTTTATCTAATGAGACAATTTCGTTTCGACCATTGATTTATAACCAGATACCTAGGAATATGGTGAAATCGAGGAATGTAATAAAACGAGCGTCGAGGAAAACGAAGATCCGGATACATAGGATGTTCAGAGGTACAGCGATGTGCGGACAACAGATATCTAGGGATTTATGTGTATATTGCGACACGATGGTCTAGGGATGTTCGATATATAACAACATTAAAATATTGACATCTAGGGATATTAAGAATTTGCTCGTTATTGAGATCTAGATCAGATCTAGGAATACGGGGAATGTGATCTAGTGATATTGTAAATCTAGCGATATTTTGGGATCTGGGGATAGCGTAAATTTAGGGATATTCTAGGACCCATGGATAGCATAAATCTAGGGATATTCTAGGATCTAGTGATATTGTAAATCTAGGTACCTTCTAGGACCTAGGAATATTGAAAACATAGCGATATTCTGAGATCTAGGGATAGCGTAAATCTGGGGATATTCTAGGACCTAAGGATATTGTAAATCTGGGGGTATTCGGGGATAAAGGGATATCGAGGATTTGGTTATATTCATGGGTCTAGTGGTATTAGGCGTCTAGGGATATTCGTAGATCTAGGGATATAGGCAATGTTAGGAATATCGGGTCATTAGAAATCTGGGGACATTGGCGACTTTTGGGGTATTAGGATGTAAGGTGATTAGGAAGGTAGGGATCTGGGGATGTTAGGAATTTGGAGATAGGGACTTAGGAACATTGAAATAAGAACAAAGAAATCTAAGAACCTAGAAATACAGATTCCGAATTAAAAATTTTTTGAAACATTTGGAAGTATCGAAATTTGGTAACTTACAACGAACGATGAATATTATAACAAGTTTGTTCCAATTATTTATTACATTATCGTATTTGATCGTTATACAATGCCTGGCTTACCGATTCCTCCATTTATCTGCGGTAGAACACAGCGATACACTTCGGTAATAAAAGTTGGCTCGGAACAATAAATGAATATGTATTATATCGAGATCCGACAATTAGCAAAACCGAAACGTCTCTGTTGGTGGATCCGACAAGTTCGTTACGGCTGCAACGCGGCTAAGAAGATTTCGCCGGGCTTCGTAACGAGCTCTCTCGAGCCGTAATTCAAAAGTTGATTCGAGTAGCGGCAATTTATTGGCCCGAGCGAGATTTTTCTCCTCGGGGATAGTTACTCGGGAACACGCGGCCGACGACGGAACTCGAACAGAGAGAGATAAGGTCGCTGGAAATTGCATTAAACAGCATAGGCACGTGCCGAGAACGAGAAAAGAGTTTCACGATGAAATACGGTCACGGACTCGCGTCGAGATGCTTCGCTAAAGAGACGTTGTTTCTTTCTACAGCTTCTGTTTCCTGCCTTCCGAAACTTTCGACCGAGCATCCGCCCCCGTTTTATCAACTTCACTACCGCGGTTCGCTATTTTATCACTCTCTTATTGAACCTCGAGTAATCGCTTATATCCACTTAACGGTCCACTGTCGGTCGTCGAACGGATTACGGTTTAAAACTTACCACACGTAAGTAAAATAAAATATATATACATCGTTTTTTTGCTCATCCGCTTTATACTGAGCCAAGTGTACGTTATAATCGAGTATATGCAGTGTACTGACAAGATCAAGAAACGTGATACGCCTGGACAGTGGACTACCCAAACCTAACCTCTTCACAACGAAATCTAATATTATCGGTTTACCGGCGAAACAGTTGGACCTGCTTTTCAAACAAACAAAAAAAATGTCAGGTCTAAAAGAAGTAAGTTTTAAGTCGATGTATCGAACGTACATCGAGCATTCTTCAACTCCGATACAATTATACAGGGTGGTCCACTTATCTTGAGACTGGTTAATATTTTTTAAACAACAAATTTTTGAAAAAAGTGTTTCAGACAAAAGCTACCTATTTTCTCCTGGAGAATATGATAGTGTAATAAAAAACGAGGGGTTCTATTAAAAAAAAATAAAGTTGACCTTTATATGACCTTCAGGAGCACTCACTGAAAGAATCCATTCCTACCATCCAATTTGCCCCTGACACATGACACATGACAACTATATAATATATAATATATAATATATAGTATTTTCAAGTATAATACAAAACATCTATGAGAAATCACAAGAAATAGAACGCGTGATCCGAAAAGAAGAGATTGCTACGCTCCAGCGCGATTTAAAAGGTAGAACGTGCAGGACGAGAGCAAACGCGTTCGAAGTTGCGCGCCGAAACGCGAAGAATTTTAGCAGGAAGCATCGACTCGGAAGTCGATCGTAAAGGTCGACGCGCAGTTCCCACGTAATGATCTGGGAGGTAGATCGACTCTCTATTCCCCCCTCTGCGTCCTTTTCGTACACACGCGTGCTCGGTTTTCGCTCGTACGCGCACGCGGAGGCCGCAAGCCGTCGTTAATTAAAGCTTCTTAGGACAGTCTGGAGTAGGCGAGCGTGTATGTAATTGTGCATTCCCCTGTTGGCAGGCCTGTTAAGATAGGCTTTGTTTCAAGGAGGGGGAAGAAGAGGGAGGGAGTTGCGTAGGTCTCCGCGCGCCCGCAGACAATGCTCGCTCGAATACAATGCGATCCTGTGTTTGTATTTCTCCTGCACGAATTCTGCTTCGATATCATCTACGATCCCGTATACTCTACGTTTCTCTCGCTCAACCGCGTGCGTCCGTTATGCTCGTCTTTTTCTCGAGTGCTCCCTATACATACAGGGTGACCCGTAACTGTTGTCGGTTTAATCGAAAAAGTAGATTCGCGGTGATACGACGGAATGAATACGTCGGGGAATTTTTTTCCTATACGAGACCGTTCTCGAGGGAATTAACTCCGAATATTAATGCGATGTAGCGGTTCACGGAATTTTCTGTGGGTACACGCTGCTTTATCTGTGAACGAAAATATTCGTAACAAATAAAAGCTGTTGTCGGTTCTATAGGGAAATTTGTAAATTTTCAGGATGGGAATTTTGGGAAGTTTTTAAATTTGAAATATTTTTTCTTCGGAAATTTCGAAATTCTGAATTAAAAATTTCCAAATTTAACATTTCCAAATTCCACACCTTCCACCTTCCAAAATTCCAAATTCCGAATTTCTATATTTTCATATTTCCAAATTCTAAATTTCCACATTCCAAATTCTCATATCACAAAATTCCATATCTCAAATTTTCATCTCCCAAATTTCTAAATTCCAGATTTGCCGTTTCCGAAATTTCCAAATTCCACACCTTCATCCTTCAAAAATTCCAAATTTCCAAATTCCAAATTCCAAATTCCAAATTCCAAATTCCAAATTCCAAATTCCAAATTCCAAATATTCAAATTTCCAAATTCCAAATATTCAAATTTCCAAATTCGAAATATCTAAAACTTCAAAGTTCCAAAGTCAACAAATTTGAAATTCCCAAATTTCTTACTTCCAAGTTTTCCAAAACTTCGAAATTTTAAAGTTCCAGAGTTAAAACATTTCAAAATTACAAAATTAAAAATTCTCAATGCCCAATTGTTCATTTCCAAACGTCTAAATCCGCAAGTTTTGTAATTCCATAATAAATAAAACACGATCCACTTATATCCTCGAAATCGGAAATCCACATCGAAACGTCATTCTGCGCTTCTCTCGAGATTTTCACGCGCAACGTAAAAACTATGTTCGTAATAGTTCGAACACCCGGTGGAGTTGGTTGTTCGTCATTGGACAGATCCTCTTTGTCCCACCAAGTTCTCCGCGACACAAGTTTCTATGCAGGCATCTATCTCTTCGGCTTTCTCTGTGCGCTCATTTTCATTTCTTTCCACACGGGTTCCGTGTCGTAGAATCGTCATGCGCCTCTGTCTACGCGTTCCGATGATCATCTTTCTCCATTCGTCGAGCTCTGTATTCCCCTCTCTGCTGTCTCTCCTCTTTGTCCTAGCTTCACCCTCGCGTACGTTCTGGTTTCCGCTTGTCTTTTTGTCTCCCGAAGCTCTTCTGTTCAATCGGTCCGTCGTCACTTTGTCGTCTCGCCCACGCCACCGACACACGCCGCACGTTCAAGTTTCGAACTTCAGGGTCGAAGAAGTCGCGATGATACTGCTCCGTGCAGTTTAGCCAAGGTCAACGGAGCTAACGAGCTTCGGGGATCGTTAACGCTAAATCTACGAAAGCTGTCACAATGACCATTTACGATGGGCCCTCGAGACTTTCGCACATTTCAAACAAGACTTTGTAAATTAAAGATCTTTATTATAAACACAACTTGAACGAAATTAATAACAATACAAATACTTTAAACTCAACTTCTTAAATACAATTCACCAATGTTAACCTCGTATTAAACGACAACGACCACAACTGTTATTCCAAAACGCCGCCGCACGCTCTCGCCTCGACTACCAATTTTTTTATCGCACCTTCGTTCGCTCAATTCACACTCCTCCATAATCGATTACGATCGACCATACAACCTATTATGTAGAGGTTGGGCGAATTGAAGAGGACTATTTGGTAGAGGTTCAGTGTTTAATAAAACGTCGTGGATTCGCTCTACGTGTTCAACGCGATAATCCGATCTCGTGAGAAGCCCTTTTGCGCCTACGGCGTGATCAACGAGTCCTGAACTTACAACCTTTCGTGAGATTTACGAACTTTCTCCTCACGGGACATCGACGATTTCGAATACTCGGTGAACGATACGCGTTTAACACTTCGATTGCCACGTCATCCATATATGGGTGACGCTTCAATATCCATATGAAACAATCATAATTTCACTAAGAATTTGTTCATTTACCTAACTAGAAACACTCGTATTAATGTTTGGACCTATGGATAATGAATAAATTTCTAAATTCTAGATTTGCCATTTTCAAAATTTCCAAATTCCACACCTTCAATCTTCGAAAATTCCAAATTTCTATATTTTCAAATTTCTAAATTCCAAATTCCGAATTTCAAGTTTCCACATTCCAAATTTCGAATTCCACAATTTCAAAGTTCCAACGTTTCAAAATTAAAAAATTCCAAATTCCTAAATTTCCAAAGTTAAAAAATTCCCAAATTTCCAAATTCCGAATTCCAAATATCAAAAATTTCAAAGTTTCAAAGTGAAAAAGTGGATTGACCAATATAAGGAATTGCAGAAATTAAACTTGTAATTACAGTTGCACCTCAAAAAGATATTTGCCCTCATGGTAAAAAGCTTGATCGCGAACGAATCATTCGGAATATTTGAAATCCGAGCCCGTCGCTAGTATACAGGGTGTCATAAAGTGTTGAAGGAGCCGGAAATGGGAGGTAGGTGGGGTCATTCTGAACAACTTTTTCATTTGCAAAAATGTCGTATGGGGCTTCATTTTTAAATTATTAACGAAAAACGCCGACCAATCAGAGCGCGAGAATCGCGCGCGCTTGGAGGCAGAAGTGTAGGCCCGAGTTATAATTGGCCGTGGCTGCGATCGAAGCGCGTGGCGCGCGATTCTCGCGTTCTGATTGGTCGGTGTTTTTCCTTAATAATTTAAAAATGAAGCCCCATACGACATTTTTGCAAATGAAAAAGTTGTTCAGAATGACCCCACCTACCTCCCATTTCCGGCTCTTTCAACACTTTATGACACCCTGTATATCGCGCGTAGCAAGAAACGTTGCACGAAATTTGGTGCACGAGTCGAAAAGTTCCGTGTCTCTTTCGTCTTCGTAAAACCGTTGGAATATAATCGAATCACCTGCTACTTCGAAACTTATACACCGGGACATCCCCGACAAATGGAGGATCATCGGTCACGCGACTGAGCAATCGCTTTCGATTATCCGTAAGACCTCTCCGTGGATCTAGATTTATCTTCAAAACGTATAATCCTCGAGATTTATCGGCGACCGTTACCTTCCTTTATTTTCCACCGGGATGCTTCTAGATTTATATCGAGCGCTATTCGTTTTTATTCCTTCCTGTATTACGTGATCCCGTTTCGCCACTTCCGCCTTTGATTTTTATTGCATACAAAACGGTGCTGGTCATCGTTGATGATCCGAATCGCCCATCGCGAGTCACCCAAGATCGAAAGGGCAGATTGCGTACCGTGTTTTGTCTCGTAGGTCGCGGTTGGCTGTTCATCGTTTGCTCGTTGGCTAGCCCCATCGTTTTCCCCTATGTGGGTTCTTGTGCTTCTTTGACGAAATCATTTTCGCAGAATTTTTCGGAGAATCTTTGTTTCTCGTCGACCTTATGGACTTTTAAGAATTCGAAATCTTGTGAATGGATCAAGTATTTGATGACACGGGTGTATTGGTGGATTTTGAGTTTCGGGAATTTGGAAATCTAGCGATTTGGGGACAGAGGGTTTTTACATTGAAAGATTTTGGATCTAGTAATTTTTGCACCTAGTCGTTTCGTACTCACGAATTTTTGAACTGCTGACTTATCTATTAACTTATTCAATGTTTAGTGAGTTTGGTGATCCCTAGGACAACAGAGGTGTTTGGTCATCTAGGGACTTTGTATTCGACAGTTTTTGTATGGCGAGTTTTAATTAGAGAATTACGGGTCCTGGGATGTTGCAGTCTACTTCCATTGGACACAACAATTTTAGTTATTATATTCATTTTATTTTTATGATTATATTCCTTCTACTATTATTATTATATTTTATTTATGTAATATTATTTATTATTTATGATGACTTAAACAGTAGGAATACGGAAAAAATGCTGGGACCCAGTGCCGGGAATCGAACCCTGGCCCTCAGATTTGTAGTCGTTGACGTTACGCGCTTAGCCATTAGCGTTCGTGCATTTATGTTATTTCCATAACTCCTCTTAACTTTCTGGAGGCTCCGCCGATCCTCAGCCGTGTCCTGTTCGACCCATTCGTAACCAATAAATGTCTACAATTATATTTTACTTCTTGATTATATTCCTTTTACATTTATTATTATATATATTGTTATAGTTATTACTATATTTATTTTATACTACTGTATTTTATTTATTTATTATTCATTGAGCAGGGAAATGAAAAAAATTGATGATTGTAAAATGTAAAAATCGCGAAATTTGAGAATTTCAAAAGTACAACTTTTTCAAATACTTCAATTTGTAAAATTTACACGGTCCAGAACAGATAGTTAAAAAATTGTAAAATTCGCGCGTATTTTGGTAGCCGTTGTGAAGCGTACGTTGTATTCGAACGTAGATCTCGCCGTCCGTACGTATTTATTAGAAATATTTGTCTCATCGTAAGAGATGAGACAAGGTGGTCCGAGAATTCATACTCGACGCACGCGGGAGCACGTAAGTTATCCTCCCACTATCCAGGAATCCAAGATAACAAGAAATTCTTATTCCTATTCGGCGTCGATCGCTATCGAGAGCGGAATTTACCGTTCCCCGTTGTCTTCGTGACTAAGCCTAAGTTCGGTGCGAACACACCCTCGGAATTGCTCTTATCGGCATCCATGCGGTGGCGCTACTCGTTTTCCACCCCTTTGGCTTATCTCGCTGGCTGGAAAACCCTCTTTAGCTCGACGATTCTCTCCCTTTCCTCGCCGTGAAACAATACCTTCTAAAAAGGTATCAAAGTTTTTAGCGACGGCAAAAAAGGAAGAGGGGGGCCAGGAATAGCTTAGAAGGGCGAGAACGACGAGAAGCAGAGGCTAGCGAGAACGCTTTATTTCGAGACACGGCTGGGCTGTTATCCGCTTCTTCTAGCCATCAGTTTCGCAGGCAAATCCTCCGACGCGTAAGATCATGCGAAGCTTCGTATTCAATGGCAGACGGTTCGCGAATACACCAATGAAAACAATTTTATGCAGCGTGCATGTGTTTGTTAATATTGCATCAACTGTTTGATGAACGGTTTTATTAATATCATTTAGTGTATCTAGAGTAGTCCAGTTCGAACATTTCTGTCGACAAGGGAGACACCGAGCGGCGATATAACGCGAGGCCGTATAATGCGATTAATATTTCCAGATAATAAATTCCAGTAAATTTTCAAATTAAAAGTTCTGCATTTCTCAATTTCAAATTTTAAAGTTCCGAATTCATACTTTTCCAATTCCAAATTTCTAAGTTCTAGGTTTAAAAGTTTTTTAATTCCATATTTCCACATTCTTACATTTTCAAATTTACAAAGTTTCAAACTTCAAACTCAGAAATTCCAAATTTTCAAGTTTCTAAATTCCAATTTTCTAAATTCCAAATTTTCAAATTCCCAATATCCACATTCGCAAAATCCAAATTTCGAACATTCCGTCATTCCAAATTCTAAATTCTCAAATACCAACCTTCCAACTTTCCAATTCTAAATTCCGAATGTTCAAATTTACAAATTTCGAACATTTTATCATTCCGAATTCTAAATTCTCAAATTGCGATCTTCCAAATTTCCAATCCCAAATTTCCAAATTTCGAACATTCCTACATTCCGAATTTTAAATTTTCAAATTCCGAATGTTCAAATTTCTAAATTCCAAATTTGCAAATTCCAAATTCCCAAATTCGAAATTCAGAATGTTCAAATTTCTTAATTTCCATATACACAACGTCCAAATTTCGAACATTCCTTCATTCCAAATTCTAAATTCCAAACTTTCAGATTTCCAGTTCCACATTCATTACGTTCAAATTTCCAATATGACAAATTTATAAATTCCTAATGTCCAAATATCCAAATTCCACGTTTCCAAATTCCAAATTTTCAAATTTCCACATTCCCAAAGTCCAGATTAAAAAATTCCAAATTTCGAACATTCCAACATTTCAAAGTCTAAATTTTCGAATTCCAAATGTTGAAATTACCAAATGTCCAATATTCAAAATTTTCAAATTTTAGTTCTATAATTGTCCAAATTTCCAAAATCCTAAAATGAACAAATTTCAATGTTTCCAAATGCAAAAACTCCAACTTTTTATTTTTCTAATTTTTCAATTCCCAAATTCTCTATGTTCAAATCTCCAAATCTTGAAATTTCCAATTCCCAACTCCCAGAACCTCAAACTTCGACAATTCGTGTCTTGTAATACCTCTAAATGCATCAACCCAGAAATCGCAGAATTACAGCGTCATTCGAGTAAATCAATAAACGCGAACAAATAATTCTCCTAAAAAAAAAAATGAACCGTTTCGTACATTCTTCTCGATTTGCGTATTTTCCAACAGCAGCCCGAACGCACCTTTAAATGCACTCGCTTATTGTTCCCATGGTGCGTGACTGTTTAAACGTAACCCCCGAGGCTGTTCGAACAACTTTTTCCCTCCTTTTCTCTCTGTCGCACTCTTTCGTCTCTCTCCTTGCTCGCTCTCACTGTATTGTCCTCTTCTTTGCTTATTCGCACTTTCGTTCGTCTCCTGTACACACCCTCTACTTCAACCTTTTGCATTTCTCTCTCCCGTTTCTATCCCTTTTTTCCCACTTTGTTCGCTCGCTTCTCTTCGGGTGTTTTTGATTTTTCAACATTTCGACAGCCACCGGTGTTTGTTTGTGCGTTACGTCGACAAAGAGAGTGTCGTGTTGGCCCGTTCGTTTGCTTCGCGGAGTAAACATTGCAATTTATGGAATGCTCGCGGCTCGTCAAATATTTACCGCCGTTTGATATACCGCCGTCGAGATGCTCGCCTTGTTTCCGCGCTTCGTGACAGGCGAAGACGATCGAACGGAGAAAATAA
Source organism: Coelioxys conoideus (assembly GCA_947623535.1). Lineage (NCBI taxonomy): Eukaryota > Metazoa > Arthropoda > Insecta > Hymenoptera > Megachilidae > Coelioxys > Coelioxys conoideus. The sequence goes on along the minus strand of OX392453.1, from coordinate 7,994,475 downwards.
CAGACACGGTGTACTTCGTGAAAGAATTGCCTTCTTATTCGCGAAGCGCACGAAGATCGATACACTGTGCGGCCGACAACTTGGCCGGTGAGGATATTTGACCAGACGTTCCGATGCGACGGCAGTAATTGGCCGAAAAAAAAATGATGGTCGTATCGAATCTCACGCATTTTCCGCGACGGAATTTATTGGTTTGAGCGGTCATACACACCAATTGACCCGAAAACTGTAAGCAATCGGCAATTCTCATCGGCCAAGTTGTCGGCCGCCCGCTATACATGTGTAACTACTGTGCTGCAACTACATATTCATAATTTTCGTGCGAATCAAATTTTTAGATATTTTGTTGATAAATATATTCGTGCACAAAGTATTATTGCTTCTTAAAAATGTTATTACAATCTTCACTGTCTAGAATATTCTTTGTCTAAAACCTTCTATGCTTTTACCTTTCGGTTCCTCGTATATGCAAATATTATACAGTGACGTACACTTGGAATATAGAAATAAAAATAACAATATTTTCTATATTATTAATTATATTTGAACATACATATATACATAGCTGTATATTATACATAACACTTGCATCTTACCATTGTTCATAAGAAGAATAATTTACTGGTATTATGTTCATGAAAATAAAGAGTAATGTATATCATTTTAATATACATATTCCATGCTTTTCATTCGTATGCATCATATCACAAGTAATAGTAATTGTCTCAAGACCAAAATATCGAGGATGGAAGTATAATTAATGCACATTTCTATATTTCTATATTTAAATATATATTCAATTTATTAAATTATTAAATGTAAATATATATTTAAATTATTACATTATTATATGTATTATTTAAATTATGATTTAAATGTGTATATATATATATATATATATATATATACACATATATATAAAGTGCATATATGATTATAAATATCTATCTATCTATCTTTATATACATTTAATATCAATCATTTAATATACACATATATAAAGATAGATAGATAGATATTTATAATCATATATGCACTTTAAATCCGTACACTAATATATAAATTTAAATGTATATTTAAATATATAAACACCTTCAAACAATGTAAATATATATCTTGTGTATAAACGAAAAATGAGTCGGTAAATCAGTGTGGTTCAGAGGTGATAGAGTGTACGGGTTTAACGAGCGCAGAGACAATGATCGTGCATTTTTATTTTTCGAACGTTGAACATCCCGCGACGGAATCTTCCTTATCGGTGCTCGCTTTATCCGTTTCCGGGCGCGATGAAAAAATTTACGAGGACGCGTCGATGTCGTAACTTCCGCTCGGCCGAATGGGGCGTCAAAATTAAAAGCGGACGACCGTTCGGAAACGTGGAGCGGTGAGCGCGAAAATGGCCGGCAGCGTAGCCGGAGGAAATCGAGTTATACAGCGTGCGTATCGCGTCACGTGACATTTTGATAAAATTAAATCGTCGATGATGCGTCGCGCGAACGTTCGCGGCTCGCTTTTCCCATCGTGAACGACGGAATTCGATCGATCGGTACTATCGATCGGTTCTGCCGATCGGAACAACTCGATCGACAACGAAAGACGCGAACGTAATTAACACATTCGTTCGGTAACTTTTTCCACCGCCATTCATCGAATGCCGGCATTTTTTGACACTATCTTTTTTTTCTTTTGTAAAAATTATAATATATTCAGAATTAAGAGAACAAAAATCAATTATTCTTTGTAATTATATAATTGCGATATCGTAAGTTATTTTATAACTAGACGTATTCTAGGGATTTCCGGAATATAAAAATTACTTTGACGTAGAGATTTTGGCATACGATGATTTGTAAGATGCAGGAATTTCGAAATCTAGAAATCTTTGCGACGTAAGGATTTCGGGATCTAGGGATTTTCGGACTGTAGGGATTATGTTAATATGGAGATTTTAGGATCCGGAGATTTTTCCGATGTAGGAATTTTTGAATATAGAAATTTTGGCGGCGCAGATATTTCGGGATCTAGGCATTTCCGGACTATAGGGAATATTTTAATATAGAGATTTTAGGATCTGGAGATATTTCCGATGTAGGAATTTTTGAATATAGAAATTTTGGCGGCGCAGATATTTCGGGATCTAGGAATTTCCGGACTATAGGGAATATTTTAATATAGAGATTTTAGGATCTGGAGATATTTCCGATGTAGGAATTTTTGAATCTAGAAATTTTGGCGGTGCAGATATTTCGGGACTATAGGGAATACGTTAATATAGAGATTTTAGGATCCGGAGATTTTTCCGATGTAGGAATTTTTAAATATAGAAATTTTTGCGGCGCAGATATTTCGGAATTTGGGGATTTCGAAATCTAGGGATAATCTCAATGTCGAAATCTTTGCAATACAAGGATTTCGAAGTGTAGAAATCTTTGCATCAGGGATTTTGTGATCTAGGAATTTTTGCGTCGCAGGGATTTCAGGATCTAGGGATTTTCGAAACATAGGGATTTGAACATTTCAGGATAACAGGAATTAGGAGATCATGGGATGCAAACACTTTCCTAGATCTAGCGATTTTCGTATTCTGATGATTTTCATGATATCTAGGGATTTTGTTGGACCAAGGATTTCGGAATCTACAGACTTTCAGGCTCTTGGGGTTCTTTGAGATACAGTTATTTTCTCATGTTAGGAACTTCGGTATATAGGAGTTTTTGATATCTAGGGATTTTCGAATTCTATTTGCTTCTGTGTCTAAGATTTTTTTTACACTAACTCGTTTTAACGACGCAAGTTATAGACGCCATAAATTTTTCACGTAAAATCGTGAGAGCCATGAAAGGACGCGGCGCGAAGAACGCGAGCATACGTTAATCAAGGAAATGTCCTCGTTATTAAAGAAGTTGCCGAAAATTATTGCTCACTAAACTTTATTCTTCGTAGTCGGGTCTTGGATCTTAGCAGGTGTTCCTGCGAGTCAAATGTATTTATAACTTGAAAAGCGAGCGTTAGTGAACAGATGTTTTGTATAAACTTTTCTATTCAGAAATAGCCACGACTATTATTAACAGCAACGAACATTAATTCCTTACCGTTATCTTCGACAAAATTGAAAATACTAATCTCTATCGTGGTTACCGGATACTTTTTTTTTGTTTTGGGTACTCTATATAGAATAGAGTTTTATATACCGTTCGTTATATGACACCTTAACGATTAAACCAGGTTTCCCTCTGAACTTATGATTTTATCAGGAAGTGACGGACAAGTTGTAATTACAATTGAGCTTGAAATACAATCATGGTCCTGATTGTGAAAATGCAATCGTCCAAATTTGTCGCACTTGAACGACAAATGAGAGACGATTTTTATCGGATATTTTTTTCTTGCTTGAATATCATTTTTAATCCTTTGCGGGCGAACGGCGACTATCACGGCATTTGATTCGAAGCAATAATTTCTAATAAATAATTTTTCACTACATACATGTAGTATTATGCACGTGACGTTTGGACACAGTGAAACAGACATTACTGGCAATTAATAATAAAAATATGATTATTTTAAAGAAGTTGTTGAAACTTTTCAACCAGAGAGTTTTGCAGTTACCATTTGCTAATGGCAAATATTCTAACGTCCGCAAAGGGTTAAAAAAGTAAAATTGTTTTATCGCGGTAGTATCGTTGTGATGGTAGTCAGTGGTCGAGTGATCAATAAATAAACGCGAACATGTGGTTTGTGTTGGAAAAAAATTGCGAATCGAGAGAGTCGAGACAGTTTGGTAGATTGCAATAAGGAAACCGAGGAGCAACGAAATAACGTATTACATAGCTCGAACGTAACGCGACACCGAATGTAACCTGACACCGAAATTTTTTACAAGGATATTCTGAACGAAAATAATCCGAATTTAACACCAACACTACCGACGTATGATGTACAATTATTTCAACGTTAACACTTTCACGACCGCATGTTTGCGCAGTGTAACGTCGCCAAACGCCGGCAACATTTTTAAAGAATTAATGTTAAAAAAATTTTACGTAAATTCACGAAATAATTCAACATTATTATACAACAATGTTTTTTCTTTGTGTGACAATTTATTAAAACGTACAAATATAAAACAAAATTCATGACAACGTAATAAACATAACTGCTTTTTTATAACATTATTTTATCGTACCCGTGCAACGCTCTCAGAAACAACATACCTTGTTGCTTATCAATAAGCAAAAATTGAAACGTATTTCGTGAAAAAGTACGCAGTTTCTGGCGATAGTATTAAATTTCAAAGTGTTAAACAACTGACGTTCGAAAAAGCTTTGCAAATGGCTGCAACAATGGTAGGTACCGCGTGGGAGTCACCACGTGACACCACGTAAGTGTCACCGGCAAACAACGACTGGCCTGCCTATGGCACCACGTTGGTGTCACCGGTCGTAAAAGTGTTAAAAACGAAGTTGAAGAATGAATGAACGAACGACGCAACATAAATGAACACACTTATAGATTCTTTATTTGGATGACAATCAGCATAAATGTCAAGAAGACCAGCTTAACAAATTTTGTCATTCGGGTTTGTCAATCATCGAAGTAGGAAATTTGTGGAAGGGTCATTTGATCCCTTATGTTAGTTTCAGTGTTAATGGGTTAAAATAGCATCATGTCGGTGGTAAGTTGACGGACAATTTGTTAGGTGCACAGCCGGGGCATCGGTCTCCCGCGTTCAGAAAACGTTTCTAGCTACGGTATCGGGCTGCTGATCTTCGCGGGAGTAACGGGTTCAATGGTTCAGATCCGAGAAGGGAATCAGGCTGTTAAGTTGTCGCTGCCAACTGCAGATCCACGAGAAAAACCGAGCGAAACGCACGGAGGCCGTTAAGCGTTTTTCTCGAACTTTTGCATCCTGAACGTTTCCCGCTTTCCAACGAGAACGATCTAACCTTCTCCTTCTTGCTCCTGCGTGCTACGCCACAAAAAATTAACCGTGTCCGGTTTTTCCAAGGGGTTCAACCATTTGCGCTCGCATTCCCCATTTCACTGCAACGATTTTAAATAAATGACTTTTAATAAAATTTTTATGCGAGATGTTCGAACACAGTGAAACGGGCCATACTAGCGAGTAATAATAAGGGAATGTTGATTTCACAAAAAATTTGCCACACTGTTGAGAATGTGAAGTTTGGAAATGTAAAATTTGGGAACGTGGAATTCGGGAATGCGGAATTTGGAAAGGTAAAATCAGGGAATATGGAATTTGAGAATGTATAATTAGGAAATGTAAAATCGGGGAATGCGGTAATTTCGGTATTGCGGATTTTGCTAATGTTGAGCTCGGAAAGGTTGAATAGAGGAATGTAAAATTGGGGAGTGTAAAATTTGGGAACGTGAAATTCACCAAAAGTGGAATTTGGAAATGTGGAACTTAGGAATGTAGAATTCGGAAATATGGAATTATTGAATGTTGAGTTTCGAAATGTAGAACCAGAGAATGTAAAATTGGGGAATATGACATTCGGGAATACGGAATTCGGAAATGTCAAATTTGGGGAATGTCGAGTTTAGAAATGCAAAACCGAGGAATGTAAAATCCGAGAATGTAGAATTCGGGAATGTGGATTTGAGGAACGTTGAGTTTGGAAATCTAGAACCCAGGAATGTGAAATTGGGGAATGTTGAGCTTCGAAATGTAGAACCGGGGAATGCGTAACTCGGAAATGTGCAATTCGGGAACGCGGAATTGGGGAATGCTGAGTTTGGAAATTCAGACCCGAGGAATGCAAAATTGAGAAATGCGGAATTGTGGAATGTGGGAATGTTAAGTTTGAAAATGCAGAACCAAGGAATGTAAAATCCGAGAATGTAGAATTCGGCAATGTGAATTTGAGGAACGTTGAGTTTGGAAATCTAGAACCCAGGAATGTGAAATTGGGGAATGTTGAGCTTCTAAATGTAGAACCGGGGAATGCGTAACTCGGAAATGTGCAATTCGGGAACGCGGAATTGGGGAATGCTGACTTTGGAAATTCAGACCCAAGAAATGCAAAATTGAGAAATGCGGAATTGCGGAATGTGGGAATGTTGAGTTTGAAAATACAGAACCGAGGAATGTAAAATTTGGGAATATAGAGTTTGGAAATATAGAACCGAGGAACGTAAAATCGGGGAATGTTGAATTTGAGAATATAGAATTCTGCAAGAGCCAACATTGACAATCAATAATAAACAATTAATAATTTCAAAAGAATTTAACAAACTTTTCAAGCAGAAAATTTTACGATTATCATTTACCAACAATAAAAATGCTCTCGAGTGCAAACGGTTAATTCCCTAGGATAAAAATAAATTGTCGAGAATCGAAACCAACGAGATACGAGACTCTTCTTCGCTAAATTATAGACGGAATAACAAAATCGACGATGAATCAACTCTCTCGTGAACGGTGGCCATATACGGGGACTTTTATGCAAATTCCCGTTCCTCGACCGTCATTCGCTAAATATATCTTTTGCTCGCAATGTCCGTCTGTAAGAATGTATTTAAGCATTTAACCACCAGTTGGCGACGACCGGACTCCCTATATTACAGAAACAGAAAAAATTCGCGCACGAAAGGGTTAAGAGAGATATAATCAGGAAGTCGGAAACTGTTTTTAACTGTGATGATCAAAATTTGTGACGGAAATGCTAAATGGAAGTATAAGAAGACTGTAACTTGTCGTTTTGAAGTATGTTACATTGCATAAACAATTTACAACATGAACATAAACAATTTGCAGCATTACAACCATGAACCGATTCGGTGATTTCGTTTACTACCGCTAAATGCTTGAACAATTAACCCATTTGATGCCACGATTCCCAAATGTGGATTTTAATATACATTTTTCTTTTATCACTTGCAACAATGTTGTATTAAATAAAATGCTTACATTCTGGTTTTTAAAATGATTTTTTGCTTCAATCTTGTCCAATTTGTAAAAGTATTTGATACATAAATTGACGATTCATGCAGTAGAATTGAAATAAAAATTTGCAGTTAATGGGTTAATCGCAATGAATAAATCGTTCGTTCATTTTGTTACAATTTTCTCGCATACGGTTTGTCGCTCGTCTTGCGATTATAATAAAATTACATTTGAAAGTTTTTCAATGAAAAATCGAAGGATTTTTTAAATCGAACAATTGCCTTCACGCTGGCAAAAAGCATTAGAAAATGATGAAAATTATTTTGTTGATTAGCATTTAAGATTTTTTTTAATAAATAAATATTCTTCGCCGGCAAACAAAATTTGTATTTCTTTCCGGCCCCCCAACACATTGGAGGCAGCTATATACACCGTGCGCGAACAATTAGGTATCTTCTCGTTTTCGATCATTCTATCGTCGGACGAAATTAGCGTGGCGGGTTGTCGAGCGTACGTATAATTACACGCGACATAAATCTCCATATACCCGGCGGTCCTTCGGCGAACTTTGTACAACGTGCTTCGGCCATCGAGCTGGTTGTACAAGAATTTCTTGTTGCGTCTCCGAGACGAGGCGTCGTCGCCATGGGTTTCTTGCGCGCTTGTAAAACACCGTGCCCCAACGTCGCGTGCACGGTTCAAGACGTGACGAGCATTGGCGTAACTACACTGGCCGCGCGCGTGGCTCGAAAGAAGTCTCGCGGCTCGTCAGGGCCGCAAGAAGCATCAACTCGCTTTCCTCCGGATACGGGTAAAATCAGAAATTTTGGAATTTCGTCCGGAATTTCGGCGATTCCGAATTTGAGAACTTGTAATATTTAAGCTCTACTCAGCTCGACTCCGTTCGGCTCGGATCGGTTAAGCTATACACAATTTGATTCGGTACGGTTTTGTACGGTATGCTTCGGTTTGGTTCGGTACGCTTCGGTTTGTTTTGGATTCGCTCGACTCGGCTCGGGTCGATTAAGTCCTGCGCGGTTTGATTCGGTTCGGTTCGGATACGCTCTGCTCGACTCGGTTCGGGTCGGTTCGGTTCGGTTCGATTCGGTTTGGTTCGGATTTGCTCGACTTGGCTCGGGTCGATTAAGAACTGCGTGGTTTGATTCGGTTCAGTTCAGTTCGGTTCGGTTCGGCTCGGTTCGGCTCGGTTCAGTTCGGTTCAGTTCGGTTCAGTTCGGTTCAGTTCGGTTCAGTTCGGTTCGGTTCGGTTCGGTTCGGTTCGGTTCGGTTCGGTTCAGTTCGGTTACGCTCTGCTCGACTCGACTCGGACCAGTTAATCTCTACTCGGTTCGGTTCGGATTTGCTCGACTTGTCTCGGGTCGATTAAGAACTGCGTGGTTTGATTCGGTTCAGTCCAGTTCGGTTACGCTCTGCTCGACTCGACTCGGGCCAGTTAATCTCTACACGGTTCGGTTCGGTTCGGTTCAATTCGACTCGACTCGGGCCGGTTCATCTCTACAAGGTTCGGTTCGCTTCGGTTTGGTTCGGCTCAGCTCGCGTGGGTTACGCTCTGTTCGGGATGGTTCAGTTACCAGTCATGACAGCTCCACTGTCACCAGAGTCAATAGTCTTGGGTCCGTATTCATACTTAACGCTAGGTTTACGGAACCCGTCAAAATGGATCTTAGACTTCTTATTTCCAATTACAAAAATTATTAAAAACCTTATTGCAAAATGCATGTTCACCTTCACAGACATGAAGAATCTTTCTATAAACTGGCTTATATATTGTCCATTATTTATTTGTTTTTATAGTTCACTTTCAATTCAGACATAAGTAGTCATTGAACGTCCGTAAATCTAGTGTTAAGGGCCATTTAGACCATCATGTTGCAAACCCAGACCATTATATTTCCATGAAATATCCTCTACTCGCCAAGTGAAGTCGCCTTTTATATTTCAGATACATTTACAACATAAATTCATGATATCTTTTCCCCTATATCTTCTCTGAACTGTTCCACAAGATGAAACGCATATGTGGTGTTCGATTTTGGCTGTTACTGACTGTAGTCCAATTATAGCGTATCAATAACCGAAAACCGAATAAAGAACGAAACAATCGAGGTACGAGAATGTCGATCAAAGAACCGACGTCGTACAACATCGAGTGTTCCGATAATTCACGAGCGTGTACCACGAGCTTCGAAACGCGAACGATTTCGACATCGTTCGACGTTCCGTGGCTAAAATAAGTGCAGCACAGGGTAACTAGAGGAGGGGTCGAGACGTAGAAAAGAAACGAGTAGTCATTATGCAGAAGAGTGTACATTATTAATGTACGTCGTACCGACTGACAGACGCGAGGGCTTTTAACGAGTTCCGGCGATTGTTCGCCACGATAGAAAGGACGTCGAAAATACAACGTCGTATCACGAGACCGAGACCGTGGGCTACCGATTATTACCGCATCACGCTTTCTTTGTTTAACCCCTTCGAACCTTGTCCGCGTTGTAACGTATGTGGCATTTATTTTAATTTACATTCGACCGTTTATGAGAACGGGATACGTTTCGGGGCACGGTGTGCGTGCGCTTGGATCGCAAAATGGCGTCGCAGTACATATTACGATATTGTCTACGATCGGACGTTCGTTCGACGCCTAATCTCGACGAGCGCGAGACAGCACGATTTTTTCGGAAAATGTAGGAAAATAATTTGCTGCAAGGATGTGTAAACGAGAACGGTCTGTATTACTCCTTAAGAAAATTTTAATAAAGATATTTGTTATACGAAAGCTTTTTTACTGTTGGTGAATAACGAATGTGAACCTTTCTATTTGGAAAAGTTTTGAAAACTTTTTTCAAATTATTCTTTTTATTATTAATCGCCAATATTCGCGAATTTCGATATGTTCAAACATTATGTGCTCGAAAGATATTTATTTTAAACTTAACTCGAATTTACCTTTAACCCTTCCTCGTAGGAAGAATTCAGATGAATAGATTGGTTTGAAGATGTTTTCATTTCTTTGCCACTTGCAATAAATTAAAAATATGTTTGTTACGCATCCTGCATAATTGCAATACATTTGATTGTAAACCCACTTCTTGATCTATTTTCTAAATTAATAAAGGAGCTGCAGGTAAAAGAAAGCACGGTCCGCAAAGGGTTAAATCTAACCCCCGCATTTTGTACTAGTTCTTCTTTTCTTCGCAGAATAGTCTTATTTCACAGAAAAAAAATCGAAAAATTTTTGTTTCGCTTAAAAGATGCCTTGGAGTCTTAAAAATAAGGTACAATATCATTTATAGTCGGGAGAATTTTATAAGTGGCTTTATTTAAAATCGGAGGAAAATCTTTTCCGGCCGCAGAGGTATTCCCGCCGAGCAGCGTTCCAGTCAACCAGCTCCTGAACGGCCATTTTGTTTTCAATTATTTCATAAAAATCTAGTTTAACACTTCGATGTATAGGTAATAAAGACCCGTAAACATATTTTGCATCTTTGTAATAATTTGTCCGGAAAAAATTCCTGAAATTAGGTAACTTTTTGCCCCTCTAGAGTGGTGTAACCACTTAAGTGCTTTGATATTAAAATGTAATAAAATTCAGAAAATGGAGTTAACCGATTTGGTAAGCGAGGCCTTATCTATCCATATCTAGGGTGTATCTTTCCCGGTGATATTTTGACGTCTTAATTTTCGCTGTTAGTGTGCCGTCGATCGATAAAAAGTGTCACACCCGGACGCGAACCTGTTGTTCGCGTGTTCGTCGAAGTCCCGCAAATGCGACGTCACCGTCGACACCTGTTTCCGGGTACACTTTACCGATCCACGGTGCGCGGTGCCTGCACTCGCATGATTCACGCGAGAACCTTGTTTCTGACAGACGAGAGAACCTCCTGTCTGAGCGCGATCGACTCGAATCGATATCGATCGTCCGCATTGTCGCTGACAGAGTTACGTCCTACACGGTGCCTACTCTGTCTCTCGTGATAACGTTGTCATCTACCCCGATGATAATTCTACGAATTCTACGATGTCGTCGGATCACGTCGTGTTCGATGATACTCTCCTCGACGAGACGGACTCGATTGCGTCCCTTTAGTATGGAGTACTATATGTATGTATTCTATACAATATTTAGCGAAGTAACGCGTTACGTTTGATAAAACGATGGGTGTTATCTCGGTGATGTTCACACGATACGTAGTCGGTTCACCAGGCGTATAAGATTTTACGTCCAAAAATTTATCGATTTGGAAATACATACATAAAAATCCCTATCGGAAGTGCCTGTGTCCAGAAAGTTCCGAAATCCCTGGACGCAGAAATGTCTATATCCCGAAATCCCTACATTTCGTAATCACTATATCAAAAAATTCCTAGATTCAGAAATACCTAAACCTGGAAATCGCTGAGAACGAGACTCACTGGGTTCCGAAATCCTTAGGTACTATAATCTGTAGATTCGGAAATCGATACATCCCGAAATTCCTACATTCAGAAATCTCTACTTTCCCGAATCCCTAGATACCGAACTCTCTGGGTTCGGAAATCACTACATTCCGAAATCCCACGATTCAGATGTCAAAAGATTCGGAAATCCTCACATTGAAAGATTCCTAGGCACAGAAAAATAGCCCGTTTTCAAATCTGCAGACTCTCTAAATCCCCTTATACTCTGGTATTCCTAGATGCCAGTATTCCGAGAATTACATGAACCGAACCGAACCGAACCGAACCGAACCGAACCGAACCGAACCGAACCGAACCGAACCGAACCGAACCGAACCGAACCGAACCGAGCCGAGCCGAGCCGAGCCGAGCCGAGCCGAGCCGAGCCGAGCCGAGCCGAGCCGAGCCGAGCCGAGCCGAGCCGAGCCGAGCCGAGCCGAGCCGAGCCGAGCCGAACCGAACCGAACCGAACCGAACAGAGCCGAACTGAACCGACCCGAACCGAACCGAACCGAACCGAATCGAAGTATGAATACGGACCCAGGTCGACAGACTCTGGTAACAGATCAATAATTTTCTTCATTAGAATCCCAGTGACTTTCTGCGCAAAGATTTATTTTTGCCCATTCCGCGAATGACAATGCGACACTCGTAATTAAAAATAAGAAATCTAAGATGCGTCATTTTAACAGGTTCCGTATATCTAGTGTTATCTTCATTGGGCCCCGACATCGCGATGGTTAGTCCTCGTCCACGCACGTTTTATCCAGAGTTCATCACGGACCATCTCAGGATTTCCCAAGGATATGATCGCCCACTCCGTTTCTCGCAACATCCCGTAATCCCTGTCCCGACCAACGAAAGATCGCTGGCGTCTTCAGGTTGGCGGCTTGGTATTCCGCTCGCGTTGTCGCGCGCGAACTCGTCGTCGATGGCGCAGAGTGTCGAGTGCGCGTCTTCGATGTCGTACGTGAAGGTACTCCGTAAACGGGCGTGTTTGCGGCTCTCGGGGTCGTCGTTTCCTCGCGTACGACCTTTCCGCGACACCGGACCAGCCACCACGGACGAGGAACTCACCGGACCGAACGATTTTCCGGCATTTTATTTGCCGAGTCCCGTTCCAAAGACGATAGGCCGCCCCATTTCCTCGCCCTTGAAATTTTCCGACACAGCGATTAACACGTTCCGTGCCAAGCCATTTTTGCTCGACTTCTTGTTCGGGCCATTTGATGTTTTGACTAAAGATTGATATAGTGTCGTACAATATTTTATTATTTTATCAATGCATTAGTAGTCCTCTTGTTTGGAATAGTCGTAAATTGTGTTCTGTATAATGCTTAATTTTTTTTGGTAGAAATATATTTTATTGTCATAAAATACATGTCTTCAGCGCATTAACCCTTTCGCTACGGAGCGCTGGCGCCAAAATGTGATCGCTGTGGACGGAGCGCGTTACTGAGTAGTTGACAGTGAAGTACGGAATGCTACGAAGTAATTAGAAGTCGATTATTGTTCTCTAAATTTTACAATGATATTTATTATATTCAGTTATATCATCTTACTTTCTAAAATATAAAAATTTAATCATAATTTATTTTTTTAAATATTATATTATAATGTTCATATAATATTTTTAATACAACTATGGCGACATGGGAGGTTCTGGGTGGAAGGCAGAGTTCTGGATTTTGTCTTCGGCCGTTCAGCCCGTCGAGTCAATTGAGTCATAAAAATTATTTCGTTACGCTGGCTCGACGGTAGCTGGACGGTCTCAAGAGGTTCTTGTCCCTTCCACCCGGGATTTTCTTACAGTTTTTGGCTATTTAAGCGCATGGTTTTTTCCCCCGAGAACATTCGGGTTTTGACCATTTTCGCGAACGGAGTTGAATTGCACAATAAACTGTTTTCGTTACAAGTACGCATTTTCACTCGTCCCCACGCCTCACAACGACATTACTAAAGTATTTAAAGCCCAATATTTTGTTTCCCATATGTTTGCAATAATTTTCTTATAAGAGTTAAATGAAATTTGGCAAACAGTAATTATGTAGCAGTTGTTGATTGGAATAAACGATATGCATTCCACACGACCATCTAGCATGTGGAAAAAGTATTTTTTGTACCATTTTAAACTTTTACGAATACATTCAATCGATTTTAAAACCATATAAATTTTGTCAACGGCTCCCATATTAGCATTATAATCAACGACGCAGGTCGGTATGAACGTATATGTACGCTCTTCGTATCCGCGCTCCCACTTTTCCAGAGCGTATATATACGCTCTTCGTATATGAATGGTCATTCTTCGAGGGCGTGTATATACGCCCGTCGGAGCGAAAGGGTTAAATAAATATGACTGTTGGTACACGTGGACTGGAGGTCAAGTTTAACGTGTACCACCGGTGGTACCCATGGCACGGAACGTGTTAACCCTTTACGGTCCTATATCGAGTGTGGCTCGACATGGCGTTTCTAGTTGATCATAGAAATAACTCGGATAAATAGGTTGATTCAAGACGTTTTCATTTCTTTGCCACTTGTAACAAATTAGAAATGTATTTGTTACGCAATCTGCATTATTAGAATACATTGTATTGTGAACCCGCTTCTTCATCTATTTCGTAAATTATTTAAGCAGCTGTAGATAAAAGAAATTAAGGACCGCAAAGGGTTAACGATCAATGCATTGATCACGGAAATCTTCGAGTTTAGCCACTCGAACTTTGACGATCAGTCACGGTGATTTTTTCTGTTGTAATGGAGCAAAAATATGTTAAGATTTGATAACGCATGACTCTCATATCATTTTATAGCGTTACTTAATTATTCTACATCAACATTTTATATCAACCTTGTTGAACGTTCTATAACAATGTAAAATCTCAAAATGAAACGTTCTGTGTCTAAGCTTGAGTGTCTAGTTGAGTCAAATTAAATGGTATTTTTCAGACGCATCGACGCTCATTTTATTTGTATGACAAGGGGTATGATGTATGACAATTTGCCGTCGAGCGCACCGATCAAGGATTCCATAATTCCGCACGTGAAAAATCGAGTTCCAAGATCGTACAGAACCGTAGATTGACAAATTTATAGAATAATGTCACCGGAACCGCGTTCGTGAATATAGGGACACAAATTTTTGTGCAGCAACTCGTCCCTGGGAACATAAACATTCCCTTCGATCGCGAGTTCTCCAACTCGCATGAGAATAGGTGGACGTAAGCTCTCGAAGGCGAAGTAGCGCCGAGGGAAGCAACTTCGAAGGGCGTGCCACGAATTTTTGATAGATACACCTTTGGAAGAAAGGACCGACTCGCCAGACCATTTTCCAACACGCCGAACGAAGGAGTCATTTCGGAAAGGACATTCAGACGATTGTCCGATATTTGCGAACATCGGCGTAAATCGGGCTTTTCGTCGGGGGACAGTTCGAGTCCCTAACGTCGTTGATCCTAGCGAAGATTCGAAGGCACGATCTCATGGTTTTCGGTAACGTTGCTAGTTGGCGAATCGGGAGATTTGGGGAAAATTTAAGGAAGTAAGGGAATATGTGTTCGGGCAAATGGAGAATTTGGGGATCTGGGGAATTTATGGAATTTCGGGAGTGCGGACATATTCAGAATACGGATTTTGCAATCTGGAGATATTTTTGAATTCGAGGCTACCGTCTTTAAAATCTGAAGAAATTGGGGAATTTGGAATTTGAAATCTGAGGACAGTGGGGAATTTGGAATTTGAAATCTGAGGAAATTGGGGAATTTGGAATTTGGAATTTGAAACCTGAGGAAATTGGGGAATTTGGAATTTGGAATTTGAAATCTGAACAAATTGGGAAATTTAGAATTTGAAATCTAAGGAAATTGGGGAATTTAGAATTTGAAATCTGAAAAAATTGGGGAATTTAGGATTTGAAATCTGTGGAAATTGGGGAATTTAGAATTTGAAATCTGAGAAAATTGGACAATTTAGAATTTGAAACCTGAAGGAACTGGGGAATATAGAATTAGAAATCTGATGAAACTGGAGAATCTAGAATTTGAAATCTGAAAAAATTGGTAAAATTAAAATTTGAAATCTGAGGAAATTGGGGAATTTGGAATTTGATATCTGAGGACATTGGGGAATTTAGAATTTGAAATCTGAAAAAATTGGGGAATTTAGAATTTGAAATCTGAAAAAATTGGGGAATTTAGAATTTGAAATCTGAGGACATTGGGAAATTTAGAATTTGAAACCTGAAGAAATTGGGGAATTTAGAATTTGAAACCTGAAGGAACTGGGGAATCTAGAATTAGAAATCTGAAGAAACTGGAGAATCTAGAATTTGAAATCTGAAAAAATTGGTAAAATTAAAATTTGAAATCTGAGGAAATTGGGGAATTTGGAATTTGATATCTGAGGACATTGGGGAATTTAGAATTTGAAATCTGAAAAAATTGGGGAATTTAGAATTTGAAATCTGAAAAAATTGGGGAATTTAGAATTTGAAATCTGAGGACATTGGGAAATTTAGAATTTGAAACCTGAAGAAATTGGGGAATTTAGAATTTGAAACCTGAAGGAACTGGGGAATCTAGAATTAGAAATCTGAAGAAACTGGAGAATCTAGAATTTGAAATCTGAAAAAATTGGTAAAATTAAAATTTGAAATCTGAGGAAATTGGGGAATTTGGAATTTGATATCTGAGGACATTGGGGAATTTAGAATTTGAAATCTGAAAAAATTGGGGAATTTAGAATTTGAAATCTGAGGACATTGGGAAATTTGGAATTTGAAACCTGAAGAAATTGGGGAATTTAGAATTTGACACCTGAAGGAACTGGGGAATCTAGAATTAGAAATCTGAAGAAACTGGAGAATCTAGAATTTGAAATCTGAAAAAATTGGTAAAATTAAAATTTGAAATCTGAGGAAATTGGGGAATTTGGAATTTGAAATCTGAGGACATTGGGAAATTTAGACTTTGAAACCTGAAGAAATTGGGGAATTTAGAATTTGAAACCTGAAGAAATTTGGAAATTTACAATTTGAAACCTGAAGAAATTGGGGAATCTAGAATTAGAAATCTGAAGAAATTGGTAAAATTAAAATTTGAAATCTCCGAAATTTGTGGAATTTGGAATTAGGGATGTAGAGTTTGGAGAAACTGAAATGTGGAGAAAGTAATAAATTTGGAGTGTAGAAAAATTAAGAAAAATCGAAGAATTTCAAGAATTTGGGAAAATTTTTAATTCAAGAAATTTGCTAAATTCGGTGAGTTTGGGGAAACTTCAGAAATTTGTATATTTGGTCATTTTCTGTGAACAGTGAACTAGTGAACTCGTCAATCACAGCTATTTAAATTGATTGTAATAATATAAAGTTGAAAAATAATCTTGCAAATTTATGCATTTTTTGGTATCCCGAAACAGGTTCCCCCCTTATGTCGCGTTGTTGCGAAGAGGTTAATCGTAAGCAGTAAAAGGTAATTACCTTTGGTGGCATCGACAGACAACACACGGTACACCGTCTCTAAGCACGCGAACGAGCCAGGGAAAAAAAGTTTAACCCGTGTCGTTGACCGGAGAGTTTCGCTCGAGTTTCACCAACGGGTGTTACTCTAACAGAATTCAGTGAATTACTTACCGGCGAGTACTGCGGTGCACCACGATTCCCCTGGGATTCGTCGATCTGGAAAACGAAAAAGAAACCACGCTTTATTATTACATGTTGATCCACCGTTATCCGCCGTTCCACCAATCGTTAACCGTTTCGTTCTCTATTAACACTAACACTACCAAATGGGTCAAATTATCGCTTTACTATTTTAAACGACAAAATCTGTCGAGATGATATTCTTCAAATCTATCAGAATTTTCATCGAGATAAATAATTAACACTAAAACTGCCAATGAATAATGCACAATTATTTCGAAGTTAAAAATGAAGTTGAAAAATAAATCAACAAACGATTAAATATGCATGAATACACTTATTGATTCTTTATCTTGATGACCATCCGTACTGATGTCAAGAAAATCATCTTAACAAATTTCGTCGTTCGAAGTAAGAAATTTGTAAAAGGGTCATTTGACCCCTTTGGTAGTTTCAGTGTTAATATGTGTATTGATTTATGTTACTTTCCAATTTCATTGAAAATACAATGTGTAACAATACAGAATCTATTCTGTAATGTATGAAAAAAAAATATAAATATTATAATATGTATAAAAATATATTGTATATAATATATTTTATATATTATCGTCATAATCGTCATAATCGTTATAATCATCATAATCATCAGAATGATCATCATCATCATTATAATCATCATAATTATCATCATCATCATAATCATCATAATTATCATCATCATCATCATAATCATCATAATCATCATAATATATATACAACTCGTGATAATACAATACTTGGTAGTACAACGAGTGGTGACACAAAGTGTACTAATATATGGATAAAAAATATTATGATACACGTTACATCGTGATATATCGCATGGACATACAACATTTGACTGCACTAACCTCCTCTCTCGACATTACTATGTCGTAATAAAATGCGTGCCAGCAACTCCATCGAGCATACATCCCCCAGAAAAAAATCTCGAAACGATTTGATCGTGTTCAACTACGAAGAACGTAGTTTTTGTAGCTGTAGATAGAACAGCGCCGAGTTCCGTGTGTCCAAACGAATCCAGGAACAGCAACTTCGATTTGTCCAGCAGATCGGATTAGTCGACGAACGAAAATGAATGTCCGGAAATCGACTACTGGACTTCGGCAAATCTTTCGAAACGAGAAGGTTTTATTTCGCGTCGATAAAAGAGCGACAAAACAGCCAAGAACGTGTAGCTATTAGTAGCAGGAACTCTCTCTTCCTGTTTCGTCTGTAAAAACGAGCTTCCATCGATCATCGAAACGGCTATGCAAATTTATTTACGGTAACTCGCCCGTCGACTTTTTTCTCGCCTGTGAAATTAACGATCGACAAGCTCCGCTCAACGAGTAGTTAACACCGGAAGCGCTCGAACCGCTCCAAGGAGATTGACTTCGCGACGAGAACGAACTTATTGCAAACTGGTACTGTAACGCCGCCACGGCTAACGATCGATTTTCTGTTCAATAATTTCGTTAGACGGAAAACTCGCGGACCGCGAACCGATGATCGAAACTTTTTGAAATCGTGCTATTTTTACGTCGACGAATTTGGGATACACCGGATTCGGAAGTTAAGGAACCAGGAGATTTGGAATTGGGAAACTGTGGAGTTTTGGAAACGGTGAATTGTGAAATCGGGAAATTTCTGATATCAGATATTTTTGAAAGCGGCAAACTTGGAACATCGCAATTGGAGAATTTGAGAAATTACAAATTTTTGAATTGGGGATCGATACTACAATTTTGGGATTGGGGAATTATAAAATTGTAGAATTACGAAACTTTTAATTAAGCTTGGAATTGGTCAATTGTGAATTGCGGATTGTGAAATTGCGATTCGTGGAGTTGCTAATTGCGAAGTTCGAGTTTGTAATTGAAAAAGCGGGAATTGTGTAGTTGAGAACCGTAGAGTTGAGAATTGTGGAATTGCAATTTGTGGAGTTGCTAATTGTGGATATGCAGTCTGTGGAGATGGCTGCGAAGGCGGGAATTGTGGAATTGCAATTTGTGGAGTTGCTAATTGTGAACGTAGGAATTGTGGAATTGCGGCTTATGGAGTTGCTAATTGTGGAATTCGAGTTTGTGCTGTCGGTAATTGTGAAAGTAGGAATTGTAGAAGTGCGGCTTGTGGAGTTGCTAATTGTGGAATTCGAGTTTGTGGAGTTGGCAATTGTAAAGTTGTAGAATTGAGATTTCTGAAGTTGGTAATTGGAAAATTTGGAATTGTGGAATTCCAAATTAGAAATAATGGAATTTCATAGTTGGAACTTGCGGGAATTGGAATTGAAAACTGTGAAATTTATAATTTGAAATTGAAAATTGTGGAACTGCAAATGTTGGAATTACGAAATTGCAACTGTGGAATTCGGATTTATGGAGTTGATAACTGCGAAGTTGAGAATAGTGGAATTGTGTAACTGGTGGATTCACAAGTCGGAAATGATAAAATTTGGAAATTCGCGTACCGAAGAACCCCGCGAATTGCGAAGACGAATAGGGAAGGAATGTTCGTGCCGTATGAACGGCTGAAACGTTCCACGAGGTTATTTACGATCCCCGAAGTGAAAGGGCAAATTTAGCCGGATATTCGTCATTTTTCGCGTAGCTACCCACCGTTCCCAGACGAGCACAGACGATCGATCAAAAGGGCCGATCTCGTGTAGGGACGTCTACCGTAAACACCGGCTGCGGTCAAAATTAGCGTTATTCACGGTGAAAGGAGTGACAGAAACGAGACAGATCGTACGTATAACGTCGCTAGCGATCGAGGACAGAATTAGCGAGCCGTGCAACGAGACGAACCAAGTGACAGGTTCTTTGCAAACGGTCGAAGAAGGCGGTGGGCGGCGTAAAATTAACGCCATTTCCTGCCGACCCAGCGAAACAGAACGGATTGAACGATCGCCACCGCTTGTTTCGACCACCGGCGAAAATTAATACCAACCGCCCTGCCGAATGAAATTAGCAGCAATCGGGAGCCGGCCGCTGAAAATATTGCCGTTCGCGGTCGAAACTGGCGCCGGTTCGAAACCGTACTCGACAACATCCGCTGATTGAACAACCGTCCGATAGATCGAAACGATTCTTCTCTACCGCACTGATCGCCGTTAACACTTTCCATTATGCCACCGTTACCGCGTTCGGTAATTATGCACTGTTCGATTAAACACTTTGAGCCACGGAATTTTTTTCGATGTTGCAAACAATGATATGTGGTTTGCAATAACATACCACGTGCGCGTACTTTCCTTTTCTGTCATACGGAAGGGCAGAAGAAACGCGTATTTGCTCTATTGCGCACATGATTCGCGCACCTTCCCCCACTCCTCTCTCGCACGGTGAAGTGGAACAGCATGCATCGTTCAATTTTACCGAATTTTTATATTTTCTGCAAATACCTGAGTGAAGATCTGTTATTTAAAACATTTCGAATGCACACTCTGCGCATTGTCAATATATCAGAAATGTCAATATCGTTGAACGCGTGGGGGAAGATACTGTCAATATCTAATTGTAAATATGAACAGGACGGTTTGATGACAACTAAAATATATATTTTTTTGAGTAGATACCATTGAATACCGTTTCAACACCGAATGTATGATCGATAAATATTAAACGGACGAGGTAAATATAGTTGCCCGATAAATGTTAACGGTTTAAATGATACTCTATCTACTGTATTGTGTGCACAACATTTTTTTAGCAAAGTTTCGCTAATAATATCGTGTTATTTTATCGACAATATTCTATGGAGAACGTTGTATTGCTGACATTCTATTAACGATACTCTATCGACAACGCTGCACTGCAATTACATTGGCAACATTGTACTAATAACATTTTGTTCACAATATCGTGTTTACGAAATTGCACCAACCATATTTTATTCATAATATCGTGTTTACAACATTGTACCGACAACAGTCTATTGATAATACTTTACTGACAACATTGATTCGTATTAATGTTATCGTGGTACCAGCACTATCGACAGTATTATGTTGCTAATATTTTATCGAAAGAAATACATCGTTAATGTGCAGACAATGGTGTACTATAACAAAATGTAATTTAACTCTCGCTGAAACGGAATGCGGCGATAAATTATAACGCGAATTACTTGGAGACGAGTAGTAAAAAGAAACGACACAAGAATTACAGCTTCTTTGTTCCGTGAACCTTTTACGTCGATTCTCTTCCGTGGTATAAATGGATCAATCGAACGGTGAGGAGGAAAAAAAACGAACAGAGTGGAAAAGAGAAGACAGGAAATGAAAAAGGGAAACGACTCCTCCGTTGAGACAAGAACTAAGTACGCCCAAGTAACCAGACCGAACCATGCTGATTTATTATTTTAATTGAACCGCTTAATTACCGATCCGATTATCCGCGCATCGACGCGATGCCGCGACGACTCGAACGAAACGAGTTCGAGTAGATGAATCGATACGCACGAGTGCATTGTGGGCTTCCTTCGAACAACGGCGAGCGTCGAAGAAGGAATCCTGTAACATTCAGTTTTTACCTCGGAGGGAATGCAAGTTTCGTAATTTCAAAATGCTTGAATTCCTAAATCTGGATACTCACAAATCTTGGTACATCTAAATTATTCAATTTTAAGGATATTCCAATTCACAAAAGTCCTTCACGTTAAAAAAGTCCTTCAAATTATACATTATTACATTCCTATCTCTCCAAATTCCAACAGTTTCGAATCCATACGTTAGTTCCACATTTCCAAATTCGGCATTTTTATATTGCACGACCTGTCTTCCTAAATTTTGCATTCCCGTATTCCTAAATTTTACATTCCCGTATACCTCAATTTTACATTCCCGTATTCCTAAATTTTGCATTCTCGTATTCCCAAATTTCGCATTCCCGTATTCCTAAATTTTGCATTCCAGTATTCCTAAATTTTACATTCCCGTATTCCTAAATCATACATTTCCAAGGTCCACATTCTCAAATCATGCATTCCTCGATGACTCGTTACCGCATTCCCACATTCCCGAGCTGCACATTTCCTAATGCCAGTCTTCCACATTCCCACATTGCACATTATCTGACACCAGTCTTCCACATTTCCAAATTACACAATCGCCGATTCCGCGTTTTCACATTCCTAAATAACACATTCCCAAAGGTTAATATTCTCAAAATCATACAGTCCCAAATTGTACATTCCAATAAATTCCCGAAAATCCACGTTTTCACATTCCTGAATCATAAAATTTCGAATTCGACGTCTCACATTCCCAAAATTCTGCATATCGGAACAATTCCCAAATCATATATACCACATTCCGAAATCACATAAGTATATATACCCGATATTTTTATGTATAACGCGATTATATTCTATGTTTAACACGTTCGTCGCCCAGCATGATCAGGCTGAGTTTCTTACTAGATTCAAATTCATATTTATATGAATATTTATACATGTATGTATACAGGGTGTCCCACAATTATGGTACGAGCCGGAAAGGTGTGGTAGGTGGGGCTATTCTAAACAACTTCTTCCTTTGCAAAAATATTGGATGGGGCTTTATTTTTATATTATTGAGGAAAAATACCAACCAATCAAAGCGTGAGGATAGCGCGCGCTCGGAGGCAGAAGTCTAGGCCCGAGTTATAGTTGGCCATGGTCCCGATCGAATATACGGCGCGCGCGATTCTCGCGTTCTGATTGGTCGGTGTTTTTCCCTAATAATTTAAAAATGAAGCCTCAGCCGACATTTTTGCAAAGGAAAAAGTTGTTCAGAATAGCCCCGCCTACGACCCCTTTCCGGCTCATACCATAATTATGGGACACCCTGTATTTATATTTTAATATTTTTATTTTATATATTTTACATAAATATTTTAGTGCTTGTGCCATTAAATTCCATCTTGAAAACCCCAACTTAATCCTATTTAACTCGATGAAAAAGAGCGTCACCCATATTTGGGTGACGTGCCAACGAACGTATTAACCCTTTGCGGCCTGGCTCGACATCTCGTTTCTGTTCAATCGTAGAAATAATTCAGATAAATATTATAAGGTGGTTCGAAGATATTTTCATTTCTTTACCACACGTAATAAATTAAAAATATGTTTGTTACGCACTCTGCATCATTGCAATACATTTTATAGTATTTTATTTTATAGTAAACATTTTATTGTAAATCAATAAAGGAGCTGTAGGTAAAAGAAATGGAGGACCACGAACGGTTAAAATTCTTTGTTTTATTAGTTTGATACGACAGTATCGATCGCGAGTGCGCGTAATTTTCAAAAATTTGCAGAGATAACGCAACGAACGCCGAAGCACTAATGCCGCGGAGATGAAAGCATAAAGGGTAAGAAGGGAAGAAAATAAATTGGAAGATAAAAGACGGTAGAGAATGGATAGCGATTTTCCGTGGCGTAATGCGGGGAATATTCATCGGACAATTTGTCTTCCGGTGTAACGAAAAATCGCGCTTTACCCACCGGTAAAATTATTCCCGTGGGATATTTATGATTTTTAGGAGCGGCGAACGATAAAATTCCAGCCTCTTTTAAAAGCTGGCACGCTCCGAAACGCGTCCAGCTGGAACATGCTCGCAGCAGAGAAAGATCGGCCAATTAAACGGTAGATTTTATTGCCTCGATACCACGCTGCTTTTCGAATTAGCATAAGCTCGTGGCTACCTAAGTGAACAACGTTCGTGTATTACTGCGTACTATATTAGTGGTCGTTACGCGTTCGATAACATGGGAAAATGACACGGACATTCTGTATTACGGAGAACATTTAAACTCGCGATTTGTTCGCGACGGTGATAATTGATAGACAGGTTATACCGATATATCGGAAATGAAATTCTTCGTGTTGTTTATGAACGATAACGTTCGTTTGGGTAATAGTTTTTTCTTGGGTATTATTTTTGGAATACTCGCTCTCGGATTCGGTGATTTGAGGATTTTGTGATTTGGGACGTTGGGAAGTGGAGAATTTTTGAATTTCGGGAATTGAAAATGGGAGAATGTTCGAATGTTGGACTCTGGAGATTTCGATATTTCAATTTTAGAATTTGAGATTTTAGGAATTTGGGAACTTTAGAATTTTGGGAACTCGAAAATTTTTAATTTTTAATATTTACAAATTTGTGAATTCGGGAATTTAAAAATTTGGAAATGTGAGAATTTGGGAATTTGAAAATTTGGAAATGTGAGAATTTGGGAATTTGAAAATTTGAAAATTTGAAAATTTGAAAATTTGAAAATGTGAGAATTTGAGAATTCAGGAATTTGAAAATTTGGGAATGTGAGAATTTGGAAATTGGGAATTTGGAAATTTGAGAATTTGGGAATTTGAGAATTTGAAAATTTGGGAATGTGAGAATTTGGAAATTGGGAATTTGGAAATTTGAGAATTTGAAAATTTGGAAATGTGAGAATTTGAAAATTTGGAAATATGGAATTTTGAAAATTTGGAAATTTGGAATTTGGAATTTTGAAAATTTGAAAATATGAGAATTGAGGAATTTAAAAATTTGAAAATGTGAAAATTGGGGAATTTGAAAATTTGGAAATTTGAGAATGTTGCAATTTGAGGAATTCCGCTTTGGATTCAAATCTGATCGTAATCTGTACAACGAAGTATCACTGAATGCAAACAGCACCCACCATTTTAACTCTACATATTTGTCTTAACATAGAAGCAATAATTAGTTCCGTGCAAGTGGTGCAACTCTGGAAAATTGTAGGTTAAAGGGTTAAATGCATTTATTCGAAACGTTACTTTTATTCACCCTACTTAACCATGTATAAGGAAAATAAATTTCCTGCATACGTCATAAAAATAATGAACAATCACGGCGTTCGAGTTAACATAGTATTAACCCCTTCAACATCGTATAAGCCGTCGCGCGATCGTCATTCCGTTATACCGTAAAGAAAATAATTGAATCGCTGTTGGCATAATAAATGAACGGATATTTTTGAAAGTCAGCGTGTATAACTCTTTTAAAAACGCCTTCGAGGCAGAGTACAGTGAATTAACCGGTCGTTCGAGAACGCGTGACTCGACTAAGCGATTCGTCATTCGGAAACGTGCTCAAATTGTGCGTAATGAGTTAACTCATTACCCGACTACGCGTACGATGAATTAACCCGTTACGTGAGAATGCCTCGACGGACATACGCGACGCGTAATTGAGAACGGGCCGTAAGAAGAATGAATTCGCATAAATTGTAAGAATCGCGTTCTTTACGGTGAAATCATCCTCGATCGAACCTACGTTGTACGTACTATTTTAATATTGGGATCACCCTTATAAAAACAAAAGAAGAATTAAAAATACGACTGACCGAAGAGTGGAAACGCATTACCCAAAATTATTTAAGTAAAATAATTCCCCAATTCTGAAATTTCTAAATTTTCAAATGCCCGAATTCACAAATTTCCAAATTTTCAGATTCCCTAATTCTCACGTATCCAAATTTTCAAATTCGCACATTTCCAAATTTTCAAATCCGCCAATTCTCAAATTTCTAAATTTTCAAAATTCAAAATTTTTAAATTCTCAAATTCCAAATTCCCAAATTCTCACATTTCCAAATTTTCAAACTCGCCAATTCTCACATTTCCAAATTTTCAAATTCGCTAATGCTCAAATTACTAAATTTTCAAAATTCGTAATTTTCAAATTTTCATATTCCCAAATTCATAATTTTCAAATTTTCATATTCCCAAATTCTCACATTTCCAAATTTTCATATTCCCAAATTGTCACATTTCCAAATTTTCAAATTCCCAAATTCTCACATTTCCAAATTTTCAAATTCGCCAATTCTCACATTTCCAAATTTTCAAATTCGCCAATTCTCACATTCCCAAATTTTCAAATTCGCCAATTCTCACAGTCCCAAATTTTCATATTCCTAAATTCTCACATTGCAAGTAAGTACATAAAGCTTTAATTTCGCAAATACCATTTATTATATATCGGTTATACAATAAATGTCAAATATTTACAAACAATGTCAAATATATATATATATATATATATATATAAACACGCACAACGCATACAATTATTCAGTTATTACACACACACCGCATACAGTTATTCTTACAACATCTTTGATAAATACACAATTAATCGTTTCGTTCATAAAATAAATTTAATTCAACCAGTTCTGATATAAAAATATCATTACAGTGTTCGGTATTCGTTGTATTCGAATTTGATGAATCAATAAATCGACACACCTTTGATAAAACATACTTCATCGATTCGTTCATGAAATAAATTTAATTGAACCAGTTTTGTTATTAAATAACCGTGGCAGTGTTCGGTATTCATAGTATCCGGCAGGAAGCAGTTTTGCAGGGACAATTAAATTCGTTTTTCGCGCTGAAAATATTAAGGGATTAATATGGGCCCGAGTAAAGGGGGGTGAGAAACGAAGGGTGCGCATAGGGTCGATTGAATTCGATAACCCGAACGTTTAATCCAGATTTCAGCCGGCGTCTGATGGGCCGAAATGAACTTTCAGTCGATTGATCTCGGAATTGGTTCGATGAAGAACTTTGATGCGCATTTCCAGCCATCGATGTCTGCCTGCCTGCTTTAATATCGCGCGTTATCGATCGATACACGACCATGCATATAGATACATATTTTATACAGGTGCAACGGCTCTTTCTATTGTATTCGTTGTTCGAACCCGACGGGAGATACAACGGCGAAAGATTCTTCGATTTTTCAATTCTCCTATTCTTCGAACTTTCAGTTTTGTGACTTTTCAATTCTTCGACTGTTCAATTCTACAATTTACCGATGTTTTGATCTTTCAAATCTCTGATTGTTCAATTCTACCATTTTCGATTGATCAATTCCTCAATTTTCCCATTTTTCAATTCTTCAATTTTTCGATCTTTCAATTATTCAATTTGCCAATACTCTGATTATTTAATACTTCCATTTTCGATTGTTCAATTATTCCATTTTCAATTGTTCAATTCTTCAATTGGCTGATCTTTCAATTCTCAGATTTTTCAATTCCATGGTTGCGGAATTGTCCAATACTTCCACTCTTTGAATATTCAAGTTTACAATCTGTCGATCTTTCAATTCTCAGGTTTTTCAATTCTTCAATTCTTCGACTTTACGATCATTCAATTTTCCGATTTTTCAATTCCTCCGCTTTTAAATTTCTCGATTCTTCTCTTCTTCAACCTTCCAATTCTCCCACTTTTCAATTTCTCGATTCTTCCGTTTTCCAGTTCCCCAATTCTTCAATTTGTATGACAAAAACGAATGCTGAGTACTTTAACAGTGAGCAATTACTTACGTAATTAATTAATAATGAACTAACAGCACAGTCGTACAGCTGCATAATAAAACACTGCGTTAATAGTATAACAGTAGAATAATACGACAAAATAATGCATTAGATCCATAGCATTATTACAGCAGTAACGTAACATTTTAATAGAACCATAGCGTAATTGTATAGCGGTAACCCACCCGTAGCAATGAATTATAGTAACCCCGACTATCGAGCTCTCGCTTACTTTCGTGACCGTGCTCTTACGCGACGTTTACTCGAAATAAATTCGTGGCGGCAGTTACCGACAGGACTACAATGCCCGCCATATTCAGTGCGAGCAAACGGTCGAGAGAAAATAATTTATTCGCGACGGTCTCCGACAAGGAGGGAACCTCTTTCTTCCCATGGCGGACAATTTCGCCCTTTGTCCAGAGAAACGCAGGCCCCGACATAATGCGACGTCCTCGCGTTAACTGTCGTCAATGAGCTTCCTTATTTAACGGTGCTCGCGTGGCCCCGTTCGAATTCCCTTAATTCCGTCATACTCGGATCCCGAGTCCCACGGTGTTTCTCGTTTACGAGTTCACAACTCGTACTGGCTGCATTCTTAACAACAAACATACCAATAACGATCAAACTGACCTTTTGCAAACTTTCGCACAATTTACACATTTAACCAGTTAACTGTGGCGCTCCGTTTTGTAAGAATACTCGTCAATCACAGAATAACTTTCGCACAATTTACACATTTAACCAGTTAACTGTGGCGCACCCTTTTATAAGAATACTCGTCAATCACAGAATAAGTGTCGGAGTTAAAATATTGGGACAAAAACATGGGTCTATTTTATAAAACAGACAATTTTATTGCTAATACTGACTTATTTGGTGAACTAGTTAGCTGTGGTATAGGAATATACTTGTCGTGATAAAAAATTCTGCCACATCTCCATGACGGATATAGTCGTCAAACACACTTAATTGGATAGATGTTATCGTATCGCTGTCGAACTATACGACTCTTCATAACCCTTTGCGAACCACCGACGCATATGTTCGTCCGACGAAAACAATCAATTTAGTCGAGGAACTCGTGCACGCGTTCGGCGAAAACAATTGATGGGACCGTAAGACACATATTTCTGTTTCATGTAAACGCGTTGTTATGATTGAAAAACACATAAACACTCCAACACACAGAAGTTTGATATTGCAAATAATAATATGAGTTTGCAAAACTATACCACGTGCGTACATTCTCCTTTCTGACACACGGAAGAGCAGAAGAAACGTGTTATTGTTCTATTGCGCACGCGGTTCGCGCAACTTCCCCCACTCCTCTCTCACACGGTAAAGTCGAATAGCGTGCATCATCCAATTTTACTATTTTGTTTTATTTAATATTTTGTTGAAATCTCTTGAAGATGTGTTATTCAATACATTTAAAATTCACACCCTATGCACCGCCAATAATCGCGTTGTTAAAACTAAGAAGCACACATATACGTTCAACGAAATACGTAATAAAGCCGAAATACTCAAATGTGTGTTGATAAGTTGACATCGTGGACCGCTATGAACGAAAATCAGGTATAAGCAGAAGTACGCGCTGATAGTTTTAAAGAACTATCACGGTAAGCGGTTCAGCCCCAAATATTTGTAGAGTATCCTCGAAAAAGTAAATACGGTATTAAATTCTTGTCGACCTTCGCGATATTTTCGTAAACGGAAGAACACTGTACGAAGAGCGTAATACAGTGACCCCGAAGTTTACGAAAGAGTCACGAAACAGGAGACGCGGGTGGCCCGTGAAACACGTTGAACTCGGTCGAAAAAAGAAGTCCGTCGCAATAAAGGGAACAATCGAGATGCCGGGAGACAAAACGCCGCGAATTTCTCGTTGGCTGCAAACGATTCGGTCCCGCGATTGCCACTTCCCGTGGAACGGCGAACAACGAATTAGGAAAGAGCAGTTAGCCTGACATCGGTTATTTTTAAAGTTTAACGAGAGTTCTTGCGCTCTCTCCTCCGTGCTCCGGCTGAATTACGAGAACGCGAATTACTCGAGGGATTGCTTTGAATGGCCTCGGAACGAGCAGCTATTGAATAAGCAATCGCCCCTGGCCGGCTATCGAGCGCGGTCGATCGATTTTCAAAACTCGTTATCCCCGTAATGGAATCCCAAAATTACCGGAATATGATGTTCCGGGACTACCGCGTCCATTGTCCTCCTGCGTTCTCCGGCAACGGCCAGTACAACGTCGCCGTTATGGTTATCTTAAACTTTGTCCCGTTTGATAATTGGTAATAGGACTTGGTATTCCTGCAACGCTTAATGTCGCGTTTAACACATTGGATACCATCCTAAAACAGTTACAATTTCTTTTAGGAAATAATTTTATTTTCGATCAATTTTGCAGCCAATTTTCATAATATTCTATCCTGGTTTATTCGACAGGCTTTAGTATATTTACAAAAATTTTGAAAACTTTGTTATGTTAAATGTTTCGACTAAAATTAGTGATAGATTAATGTATGAATTCATACGTCACCCGTATCTGGGTGACACGGCGCTCAAAGTGTTAACACATTGGATGCCATTCTGAAACAGTTTCAATTTCTTTTAGGAAGTAATTTTATCTTTGATAAATTTTATGGACAATTTTCACGATATTCTGCCCTTCTTTATTCGACAAGCTTTCATATATTTACCACTATTACTTATATTTTGTTAGGTTAAATGTTTTCGCTAACATCGGCGACAGATTTATGTAAAAATTCGTACGTCACCCGTGCAGCGAATTCGGGGTGTCTCGCGAGTCCACCCTCGAAATTTCGAATGAAAAGAGAGAAAATCGTGGCGCTGCACGGACGAACGAACGAACGCGGATCGAGTGGCCGAGTTCGGCAACCGTAGCTCGCGATCGGTGAAACCGATCGAACGTCGATAGGTATCGAATATCGGCGAGAGGGGCAACGGAGGCGAAACGAGTATCGCGCCGGAAGCGTTAGCGATATTTCCGGCGACGACCGTGATTCGAGTCGGTCAATGAATCACACTCGCGAACGTCCCCGTCCTCGTGAGGATCGTGTCTCGAATCGGGTCGTATCTTATCGAGGTTCGCGGGACAAGCTGCTCTTTGAACGCGAACGAGCGTGCTACGTCGGAAGGAGAATATCGATCTGCAACATCTGCCACATCCTTAGCCAATTGAGAATTATTCGTATCGGTTGTCCCACGAGCCTCAACGCGTTCGGCAAAAATGGGTATGTACGGATATAGAGACACACGGGTATTGGGATCAACAGGTACCAAGGATATTAGAATATTGAAATGTCGACATCTAAGAACGTTGAAATTTGAGAATCTAGGGACACTGAGATTCATGGAGATCGCGACATAGGGAAATCGAGATCTCTCGATGTTAGGATACAGAATTTGCGATTTCAGGAGATTAAAATTCAGACTCATTCTCTTCGAATTAGATTAAATTCCTTTAATCTCGGGATAATTGAATTTGAGTGTATCTCGATAAAGAGAAATCGGACATAAGAATCTAGGGATATTGAAATTTTAATCTCGGGATAATTGAATTCCAATGTATCGCGATAGAGAGAAATCGGACATAAGAATCTAGCGATGTTAAAATTTTTATGTGGGGATAATTGAATTTGAATGTACCGCGACACAGAGAAATCGGAATCTCCGGACATAAGAATCTAGTGTAGTGCCAGTGTGTGTGTGTGGCGTGCATGGTCTGATATGAGCTGCATGCTTTGCGATTACGACGTATGTCTTGTGTTATTTTGTTGTCTCCGGAATACAGCGTCTGTTCGGTATCGGCGTTTGCCATGATAACATGCATTAACGATTATTTCAATAAATGTTCTAATTAATCTATTACACTAGGGATACTGAAATTTGACTACACTGCAGCACAGCGAAAGAGGAATTTTCCGGAAATAAAAATCTAGGGATAATTCGTAGGTAAAAATATCGAGGCAGTGAAATTATATAATTTAAGGAAATTCGAGTGCAAGGATAGGAATTAGAATAGGATATAGGAAATTCTAATTTCCGGGAATTAGAATCCCGGGATGCTGGGACTTCGGCATGCAAGAATCCAAGAATATTAGAATCTAAACTAATTGAAATCACCGAATAATTGGCGCATACTGAAACTAGAATCTAGAGATATCCGATCTTAGAGAAATCGGAACGCGCAAAAAATTTGAATCCAAGAATATTTCTATTCATGAACATGGAGGTCCACGAGAATCTAGGGATATCGAAGAGACGAGGTATCAGTCGGAGCTTGGAATCTAGGGATATCACAACTTAAGAGCGTCACAGTTGTACAGAAGCAAGCATCCACAAACAACCGACACAATCACGGTGAGTCAAAAACCTGCAAATGTTCCTACGGGTTAAGCGAATTCGTAAAAGCATGAATCGCCCCTGTGGAACGTTGAAACGACAGAGATTTAGGTGGGGGCATTAAATTTTAGGGGAATATTAAGGCGAACGCATTAGTAACCGACAACGGTGCCCCCGCGAAGAAGCAAAGCGTAACGGTCCCGTATAACCCGTCTTTTACCACCGCCTGGCGTGCATAAATCTCCATAAAAAAAAGAACGCACGTCCTACGAGCGCAAGTTTCCGCGTTCATCCCCGAACTCGTGGGGATAGCACCCCCTCGAAATTTCTCGGTTCCCCGTCGGCGAACCGCGTAATATCCTCGTAATGGCAGATCACGATTTCTCGCTGGGAGAAATTACGATTTCCCATGAACGAGACCACGGGGGTGACGGTGCCCTCCGCAACGTTTTTGGATTAATCGAGGGGGCGACGAGAGAGTGAGTCACAGAAAGAGAGAGTGAGCGAGTGAGAGAGTGAGTGAGTGAGTGAGTGAGTGAGTGAGTGAGTGAGTGAGTGAGTGAGTGAGTGAGTGAGTGAGAGAGAGAGAGAGAGAGAGAGAGAGAGAGAGAGAGAGTCAGAATGAGAGAAAGAGTGAGTGAGAGAGAGAAAGAGTGAATAAGAGAGAGAGTGAGAATGAGAGAAAGAGTGAGTGAGAGAGAGAGAATGAGAGAGAGAGAGAGAGAGAGAGAGAGAGAATGAGAGAAATAGTGAGTGAGTGAATGTGTGAGAAAGAGAATGAGTGAGTGTGTGTGAGAAAAAGAGTGAGTGAGTGAGTGACTGTGTGAGAAAGAGAATGAGTGAGTGTGTGTGTGAAAGAGAGTGAGTGTGTGAGAGAAAAAGTGAATGTGTAAGTGTGTAAGAGAAAGAGTGAATGTGTGAGAAAGAGAGTGAGTGAGTGTGTGAGAAAGAGAATGAGTGAGTGAGTGAGTGTGTGAGAAAGAGAGTGAGTGAGTGTGTGTGAAAGAGAGTGAATGAGTGAGTGTGTGAGGGAGTAGTGAGTGAGTGTGTGTAAAAGAGAGTGAGTGAGTGTGTATGAGAGAGGGGGACAGAGAGAGAGAGTCGATGATGGAACATGTTGCGAGCACATGGCGCTTACGAGCACGGACAAGAAACTGTCACGCACGCGCTAGCAAAACCGTATGTACACGCGAATTAACTAGTGTGTAGGTGGGTGCGAAACGCAATGCAGCTATATAGGGTGTCTCTTTAACACGATCATCGCCGTGTCACCCGAATATGGGTGACGTTCATCTTCTTCAAATTAATCAGTCTCACTCGAAAGTATTGTTACTATTGGCGAATAGCAAACTGTAAAACTTATGTATCTTTATATATAAAAACAGACATAAAATAAAAAAAAAATTGTTCACTCTACAGGAACTCGAACCCGGCTCCTAACGACGAGGAACGCCGATTCGTTGCTGCTACGCTAAACCCATTACGTGTAATCGTTTGCTACAGAATTGAATTTAACGAGTGAATTGCATCTTCAATTGCAAATATCTAAAAAATTATTGAGTAGTGACCCATATAACCATATACATATGTGGGATCTTAGGGTGAATGACTCGATTAATACTGGTGATGTAAAAGAGCTATAATTATTGTTAACACTATTTCTACCACGATTTTGTGTATACCTATTTCAACCAAAAGGTGTCTTTTGACGCCTTTTGAATACAAATCATTGACGAAACTGGTTGGGATTTCAAATTATGAGTTAAAAGTAGATAATTTGAGGAATATATTTATTAATACACTGATGTGTATTTATTGGAGATTATTTCATTCATCAAGCTACAAAATATTAGGGTCACGGAAGTTTCTACCTTTTTGTAATATGACACAAAATGGGATAGCGGGATAGAGAAGATTGATACGGCTGAACAATTAATGCAACGAATCAACTTTGAACTATAAATATTGTGTATGAATGTCTATCAAAAAAGGAAAGAACTAATGGGTCACTCTAATATACAATCAATGCAGTGGTGTACAATAAAATGCAACAAGGGAAATTCGCGAATATTAGCTGGAGAAAAATGATATCGCTGAATTAATTTAACAACCATTGTATGAAAAGTAAATAAATTAATTGTGGAGAAACGATTCAACATAGAGAATAATTTCATGTTAAAATTTGAAAGGTGTCTTTTGACACCTCTTGGTAGAAATAGTGTTAATACAAGTTTTACAAAGAATCGTCAATCCTCAAAAGAGCATTGATACGATCTTGGGACGAAATAACTGT
The DNA here is from genome assembly GCA_947623535.1 of Coelioxys conoideus. NCBI lineage: Eukaryota > Metazoa > Arthropoda > Insecta > Hymenoptera > Megachilidae > Coelioxys > Coelioxys conoideus. Next base: position 7,960,457 of record OX392453.1, on the reverse strand, counting down.
AGAACAGTGTGCGAGCATATTCGGGAATTTTCCAAAACGTCTTAAAAAATGTGTTGAAGCTGATGGAGGAAACTTTGAACATTTGTTGTAATTTTTTTTATTGCATTTCGTTGTTATTAAACAAAAGAAGATTTGTGTTGTATAAATTTGCTGACTGACTGATTTGAATAAAAATGACAGACTATTTAAAAAAACGAAATAATTCCGGGAACTTTTTACGCACCCTGTAGAGAGCGGCGTAAGCGAGTAGTCGAAGTAAAATCAAGTTAAAAGTAATCAGAGCAGTGGTAGTTTTCTTAAAACCCGGTCCCGGCTTCCTACAAAATGACGAATGAGCGATGAGTGCGAGAGGTTCTAAGAGCGTGAGAGAAAGTATGAGAGAAAGAGTGTGAGAGAGAATGAGTTAAGGGAATAAAAGCGCGAGCTGCCGGAAATCGCCCCGATATCAGACCAAATATAAGAGTTGAACGAGTAGTCAGCGAAATTGTTTATTTTCTTCTCCTTCTCTGCTTCCTCCGATAATTTATCCAACAATGGTGGGCGTGAATTACGTTTCAAGTGCAAAGGGTTAAAATAGGACACTCTGTATACGCAGAGGCGAACCGTAGACCGCTTTCGTCGGGGACATCGTGTGCAGCTCGAGACATCCGGTACAATACCCTCCGGTTATAATGGGCCGCTAGTTCCTTGCATTGTTCGAACGATGCGTTATACAGCCTGCGATTCGCTCGCAACTCGTGCACGCAACGTGTGTGTGCGTGCATGTTTTTTTTCCCCCCCGGATGATTTCGAGTTTCACGTTATTACACGAAGCTCGATTTCTTTTGAAATGTCTATAATTTTTAAAATACACGTAGGATCGGGCCAGAGGGAGGTGTAATGAAAGTACACGCACTCGTCGAAAATAATGAGACTTTACTGAATAAAAACGAGATATAATGGTGTAAAGAAATATAAAGGGTTGTGGAAAATGTCTGTGGGCGGAAATAATATAAAAATGCTGGTCTGGTAAAATTGCGTTTACTGACTGACTCGATCAAGCGTTCGAGAACGAATAAAGACGCCACGAACACCCGAAAGCGGCTCGCTCGGGGGAGAGTAACAAATGCCACTCGCCCTGCAAGAATCACCACGTGTAAGAATCGCCACGTTAACAAAGAACCTAGCTGTAAATTAGAAAAAACGATTAATTATTAACTCTTCTTCGGGCCTAAAAAAATAACTGTGCTGGCAGGATTGTCCTCGGTACGAATTCGATGCGTCTACGAAGACGCCTTTGTATTAGAATTTGCCACAGCGAGGTTCTTTGTGAACGTGGCGATTCTTACACGTGGTGATTCTTGCAGGGCGAGAGGCATTTGTTACTCTCCCCCGAGCGAGCCGCTTTCGGGTGTTCGAGGCGTATTTATTCGTTCTCGAACGCCTGATCAAGACAGTACAGTAAAACCTCGCACAGTGTCCCCGAGGCCGGAATCGAAATTGTACACTGTCGCGACGTTGGAAGCGAAATTTGATACTCGGCGGCTATGTTTTCCTCGCCGCGGCTCGCGACCGACGAAACAACGAGGGTCGAATATCGGTGAGACACATACTAATGCAAGCAAAGAAAAAGATTAAAATTTTCTTATTTCGTATTACTTTTTCATGAAACTTATACCATCGTATTCGTCTCGTTTTTCTGATTAAAATGATACCAAACATGATGTAAATACGTTAATAATTACGTACGTAACGGGTGATTAAAGTTTTTAACGTGAAAGAGGACGGCGAGTGGAAAAGACAGAGAGGCAGAAGGTTGAAGCGTTCGGCAAACATGAAAGACTCCTGCGTGTTCTGTCTTTTAAATTCGAAAATTAAAATTCTTTATTTTTGGTTTTTCGTGAATGAAACTTTTACCACCGCATTCGTCTCGTTTTTCTGATTGAAATGATACCAAACACGATATAATTACGATCATAATTATCTGTGTAACAAGCCATAAAAGTTTATTTGTATCTCTGCAGTAAATGTAACGTCCGAAACTTTTATGACTTCCTACACAGGTAATTGTGATCGTAATTATATCTTGTTTGGTATCATTTTAATCAGAAAAACGAGACGAATATGTTAAAGAAGTTTGTAGTAAAAAAAATATAAATATAAAAAAATTATATTGGTAAATTTGGAACTTGAGATTTGTCAGCCCGCATCAAAGGGACCGCGACGAGAATCGTGTTTACACTTGGACTGGCTCGAGCGAGGCGAACACGGGCGCAGGAATGACACACGCATTGGCGCAGGAGCAGACGTTTGACACTGTCGCGTCCAACCAAGTAGAACACTGTGCGGGGTTTTACTGTAGTCAGTAAACGCAATTTTACCAGACCCGCTTTATTTTATTATTTTCGCCCACAAACTCTACCAAAACCTTTAATATTCCCTTACAACACGTGCAATCGTATTAATTTCCAATAAATAATAAAAGAAATTGAATAATCATCGAAGAGTCAAGTTCGTCGCGTGCCATGACACGAGGTGATATGACATCAGCGTGTCCCCGGGCCAAGTTCACTGTTCGAAAGCTGGAGGCACTGTTCACGGCGAGGGTACGTTCCCGGATAAATTTAGACGTCGGTCTAGTCCCTTGCTTGGGAGTTTTATTACTCCCGAGGGAGGTCGATGAAAAACCGTGCCGCGCCGCGTGTGAATTACAGAAACGTCTTCCAGCCGTGCAACAGTTTCGCTACTGTACAAACACGAATACCATAGCGAACGAGTGTTCCTTACCCTGCAACGTATCCATGGTGGCCATAACTCATCCGCTGAATCGCGAAACTGGATGTACCGAGAGGATTAAAAGCGTAACGACGAATTTATGCCGCTGACGGTTGTCCGACCATCTTCAATTTATCTAACGATACTACGAGAAACGATAATGCTCCCGAATAACGATGACGACGATAATATTAACACTAAAACTACGAAAGGGGTCAAATATGGGGCCTTCTACAAATTTCCCACTTCAAATGACAAAATTTGTGCAGCTGGGCCTCTTGACATTTATGCTGACTTTCATTAAAATAAAGAATCTACATTAGTGTATAATCATAAGTAGTAATAATTTTTAACATCGAAACAATTTTTATTTCCATTTTATCGAATTTGTTGTGAAATGTCACATATTTGTATAAGTTGGACAATGAGGAAGCAAAATATAATTTTGACAACTATGATGTAATTGTTTGACGAATATATGTTTCATTTAATATAACGCTATTGCAAGCGAGAAAAGAAGAATATGTGCAAAGAATATTATAAGAATAATATTAGATACATCTAATTCTCTTTTTACACGATAGATACGTTCCCAAAAAATTCGTGTAAAAAGAGAATTAGGTGTAAACAATATTAAAAAATTCTTGATAGAGTTCACTTAATTTATTTCGTGCTTGCACATTTTAATTCATTAAATATATTATAAAAAATAAATTGCACTTTGAGAAAAAGAAAGTAATTCATAGAATATTGAATACTGAAAATCGTGTTAAAACAAATACAATTCGTGTAAAAAGAGAAATTTTTTCTTTTTAGCTTATGTTAAATCAAATTCGTGTAAAAAAAGAATTAGGTGTATATAAATTTTTACATGATATTTAATATAACGCTATTACAAATGATAAAAGGAGAGTATGTGCAAGGAATATTGTAAGAATAATGATATTTAATATAACGCTATTGTAAATGATAAAAGGAGAGTATGTGCAAAGAATATTGTAAGAATAACAACATTTAATATAACGCTATTGCAAATGATAAAAGGAGAGTATGTGCAAAGAATATTGTAAGAATAATGATATTTAATATAACACTATTGCAAGTGATAAAAAAAGAATATGTGCAAAAAATATTATAACATATGTACATATATGTATACTTATACATATAGGGACAATTCCCATTTGGGAATCGTGGTAGCAAATGGGTTAACCCCTTGCAGTTTAAACGCGGTAAACTTTGTTTATAGTTTTAATACGATCGAATGTTCAATTTCAGTCTAATTGTAATTTACACGGTCGAGGATCAGTAAATGTAAAACAGTTATGGCATTCGAACTTCGTTTAGTCGCTTTAATGTTGTAGCAATTAATAGTCGATTATGTATGACGCGATTGCTCAATAAATCGTATTAGCACCAGGGGTTATAATAAAACTTTGGACATGTCTTTTGTATAACATTTGATATTTCTTTTTAACATGGTAAACTATGTAGCAATCGCCTATTACTGGATAGCAATCGTCTATACAGTGTGTCCCAAAAGTGTTGAAGGAGCCGGAAATGGGAGGTAAGTGGGGTCATTTTGAACAACTTTTTCATTTACAAAAATGTCGTATGGGGCTTCATTTTTAAATTATTAACGAAAAACACCGACCAATCAGAACGCGAGAATCGCGCGCGCTAGGAGGCAGAAGTGTAGATCCGAGTTATAATTGGCCGTGGTCGCGATCGAATCACGTGGCGCGCGATTCTCGCGCTCTAATTGGTCGGTGTTTTTCGTTAATAATTTAAAAGTGAAGCCCCATACGACATTTTTGCAAATGAAAAAGTTGTTCAGAATGACCCCACGTACCTCCCATTCCCGGCTCCTTCAACACTTTCGGGACACCCTGTATGTACTGCTACACAACAGGTTTCGGGAACATATCTCGTTTCGCTGCGCTTTGTATTTGAAGAGTATACTCTGTACCTTGTGGTTAGCCTAAATAGCGAGAGAATCCGTACATCGTAAGAGAAGTAGTAGATGTAGTTGATAGTGGTTCTTTATAAGGGAGTGGGCACGACCAAACAGAATGAACAAATATTGTGACACGTTCGTGCAGATCTTCGATTATCTTTGTAATACAATATCGTGTACACCGTGTGCACGAGAGCAGTACGCACGCGTCCGTATGTTTAATTCATGACGATGCATTACTCATTCATTCATGCAATCGTGCAGAAGTCACTTCCGAGAAGGATGTACCCTAACAAGTTTCTGGATGATGACGCTGTCCACTATTCTGGTTTCTTCTGTTCGCGATCTCGGTAAACCGCGAAACGGCGCAATAAGAGGATGGAAATCCGACGGTGATTGCATGTAAAAAGATAAAACGTAAACACGGAAAATTTACGGATCTCGTTTCCGTTAAGCATTTAATACGCTTTATACGAACTTCGGCGATGGTTGAAATTCATTTGGATATCGAAATCGTTATATCGATTATGCGGTATGAATATCGATAGATGCAAAATCAATGTTTTGGTATTTCGATTTCGGTACTGATATTTCGTGGTTCAAATATCGTCTTGGTAGCTGTATGACTTTGTGGAGATTCGTAATATGCGATATATCATACAAAATGGAAAGGAACATATTATAAATAAAAAATTATTGAGTTACGTTCGTTATATGGTCATAATATGTACATCCGTGCGATATATCTATTTAGGAGTTTTATCGCTCGTTGTATTGCCACGCATTATGTTGCCAAAAATGGCTATCGTAACATACTCCACAAAGTTTCCATCGTTTTGCATTTTTATTACCACGTGTTACATAAGCTCGCGTTATATCGCTACGCGAGTGTAACTCAATCCGTTTCTATTATTACGTATCATATTATCACATGTTCTATCACCGTGCGTTATATCACCTCATGCTACTTTGCAGCTCGTTATGTCTCCGTACGTTATTTCGCCACGTTCTATATTGCCCCTCGTTAAATGATATGTTACATCACCATATGCCATACTTCAGCTTGTTATATCGCCAAGCGTTATTTCGCTATACGTTATATTGCCGCGTACTATATTGCCACACGTTATATGACCACATGGTGCGTCACCATATGCCACATTTCAGTTTATTACATTGCGTTATATAACCGGAAACTATATTGCCACTCGTTATATCACCGCGCGTTACAGACATACACGCGTCTATTGTCACACGTTATTTTGCCACGTATTATATCACCACGCGTAGCATAATTACACGTTATATCGCATGTACGATGTTACACCTTATATCACCGCGTGTCACATCACGATATATGTATATTATATCGTAACGCCGCTCTACGAACACCGCGTATCCCTTTGTTCCCGCGCATTATATTACCGCACGCACAGTGACCACGCGTTCTATTACCGCTCATTATATCGCCACGTAGATCAGTATCTTGCAAAAGAACGAATTCTCACGATCGGTAATAAGATCGTAACTGGAATCTGCTCCGGGTCCCGGAAATTCTAGCGACGTCACCCGATCACCAGACGGAAATTCTTCAAACGGACAGCACGCTACCGGAAAGAGAACGTTCGCGCTACAAACCCCGATATTTGGCCCGAAATTCAATTCCGGTTCGGCACACCTTCCGATATCGGCGCTTTGTTCCGGTCAAGTTATCGTATCGTATCGTCGGACGCGTGTCACGAACCGTCCGAAGATCCAACCGTTCGTATCAATTGCATTCCATCGCTAGAATTCAATCGAGTCGCTGCATCTGGCCCTCGAAACTGACAGAACGATACCGACTCCCCCTCCCCGATCGAAACGATCTATCGATCCCAATCGATTCGAACGCGAAAAGAACGAACGCTTTCGCCGTTCGACGGTCGAAAAAGATACAAAACGGTGCAACGAGTGTCCTTTGACGCGCTACGTCTCGCGCGAATAGCCATTTCGCGAACGGTGAAAACGGAACTTCCTTTTCATCCTGTTCGCGATGTTACGCAATCCTACTGTTTTTCGAAAAGCCCGCCGGAACATGGCTCTTGATATACATGACATGTTTTCCGTGGAATGTCTCCTTTGATGTACCCGTATTAACGTAACAAATATTTGTATATTGTACTATGTATTCTGTATTTTATATTCCATAGCGTATATTCTACATTCTATATTGTATGTTCTATACTGTATGTTCTATATTGTTTATTCTATACTGTATGTTCTATACTGTTTATTCTATACTGTATATTCTATATTGTATATTATACAGGGTGTCCCACAATTATGCTACGAGCCGGAAAGGCTTTGCAAACTTTTTCCTTTGCAAAAAAAATATTGAACGAGGATTCATTTTTAAATTATTCAGGAAAAACATCGTCCAATCAGAGCGCGAGAAACGCGCGCGCTCGGAGGCAGAAGTGTAGGCCCGAGTTATAATTGGCCGTGGTCGCGATCGAATCACGTGGCGCGCGATTCTCGCGCTCTGATTGGTCGGTGTTTTTCCTTAATAATTTAAAAATGAAGCCGCATACGACATTTTCGCAAATGAAAAAGTTGTTCAGAATGACCCCACCTACCTCCCATTTCCGACTCCTTCAACACTTTTGGGACACCCTGTATAATAAATTTACTTTAAAGTGTTGTGTATCTTAATGGTAAGACCATAAAATATTTTAATAATTCAAATACACGATCAATGTACTTATAATTAAAACTCACAATAGATATAGTTTATCAATGCAGTTGACAAACGTATTTTAATACTTAACACGTTGCCGTATATTTTTAATTTGATGATTGTGCTCAGAAACACATTTTTTTCACCGAATTGATAAAGAATGAAAAATCACACAAAAAACAATTGATACGTTCTCTCGAATGTTACATCTTTTTTCTCGACGTATTACTGAATAATCAACAAATAAATGCATTAATACACTTCATACTAACGATGTTCCTTTTTTTTTATTAAATAAAATGTGAAGAACGGCTACTGACATTTGCTGTAACGTGTTAATTACGTATTTTCTAGACGTAATTAGGTACATATATTTTAACCTCGTCTGTACCTCCATTGACGAAGACAAATACTGAACAAATTTATAAATTTCGTTCGAACGAATCCGCTGCACGACAGCGTCGAATAGGCGATAAAACGAACGGGACGAAAAAAGATGGCGTCCAGGTTAGGGTCACGGAATTGCACGTTTTCTTCGCGGACGTTAAAAACTCGTCTACGAGGTGGCATCCTCGGGCGTATTTTCGCGTATCCCGACGGTTCCCCGGGAATCGAAAGGAGAGAGCATCGGGAGAGATAAGACTCTCGCGGGAGACGTTATCCGAGTGTTCGGAATCAATTTTACCCTTCCCGAGATACTACGTCGGGCGAAATGTGGGGCCGAAGAGAGCGGAGGCAACGCGTGCACGACGCGTTTCGGCCCGAACGAACGAAATAAGCCGGATATCGCGAAATTATGTTCGTATGCGATGAAAATACGGAACGAAGGGCGTTGATTTACGAAACGTACCGGGGGGGGGGAAGTGAGAAAAATAAAGAAGGGCGAGAGATATCAATTCTCCGTTTTACGGAGGACAAAGTTGGAAGTCAATGACAGAGGGTGAAAGTTTCGTGCGAACGAACGAAGGAATATTAGGGAACTCATTGTTACCGATTTTACGAAGTTTAATTTTTAACCCTTTGCGGTCCAATGTCGTGCTCTACATCGCGTTTCTCTTGGCTCGTAGAAAGAATTCAGATACATAAATAGATTGGTTTGAAGATGTTTTCATTTTTTTGCCACTTGTAATAAATTATTGTAGGCGATAAATTAGTTAATTAGGAAAATGGGTCGGATAGTACCCGGTTAAGGATCGGTGGTGGGGAGCCTTGCACGCCCGAACGTTAAGAAGCGCCCGAAAACACCCGAAGGTAGCGGCGGCCAGTGGCTCAGGGAGAGCGTCGACGACTCGTAAACTGAGGGCCCGGGTTCGATTCCCGGAGTCCGCATTTTGAATCCTGACGACTACATTATAATAATTATAATTACTTGTAATAATTATATGTTTGTTACGCACCCTGCATAATTACATGTTAGATATAATTTTTAGAAAAGCTAATAAGACTGTTCTATAACGAGGTTCTGGGGTAAGTGCCAAGAGGTCAAGCTTCGTCCTCTTACCAAAAGGCATTCCTGCCTTCCCCACTCCGTGGCCAGTTCCTTAAAGAACAACACCCCTCAGCAATGCAACGTCGGGCTGCTTGCCTTTTCCAGAACATTCCCATGCCTCTTTTTAAACAATCAACTCGGCGGCACTCGATAGCCACGTGACTTCGAGTCACTGGCCATCGTCGACCGCCTGGGTTGCCATTCATACAAACACCCTATCATAAATGGTCCGAAAGCAAAATAGCGGCGGGATAATTGCCTTCTTCGACCCTTAAAAATACGTTGCCGCTAACATACAATACATTTTATTGTAAACTCACTTTTCGATCTATTTTCTAAATTAATAACGGAGCTGTAGGTAACAGAAAGAACGGTGCGCAAAGGGTTAAATCGAAACGAAGGAGAAAATATAAATTAACACTTTGACTGCCATGTCATCCACATACGGGTGACGTATGAATTCAGACATGAATCTATCGCTAATTTTAGTCGAAACATTTAACATAACGAAGTATAATAAATATTGCTAAATATATTAAAGCTTATCGAATAAATAAAGGTTGAATATTATGAAAATTGGTTATAAAATTTATCGAAAATAAAATTACTTTCAAAAGGAAATTGAAACTGTTTTAGGGTGGCGCCCAACGTGTTTAAATTCGTGAATTCTTGACATTGTTATAACGTTGATTCTTGTGCTTTTCATTGACGTAATATTGATCTTCCAGTTTTTCATGAATGCAACATTCATTTTTTAATTTTTTCATTAATGTAACATTTATTCTTAAGTGTTTCATTAATGTAACGTCAATTATTTAGTTTCTTATTAATAAAACATTGATTCTTTAGTTTCCCATTAATGTAACATCGATTCTTTAATGTTTCATCGATGCAGCATCGATCCTTTAGATTTTCATTGATGCAACATTCATTCTTTCATTTTTCGTCAATGTAACATTGATTCTTCAATTTTTCGTTAATGTAACATTGATTTCTTAGTTTCTCCTTGATGTAACACTCATTCTCCAATTTTTTCATTAATATAACATTCATTCTTCATTTTTCGTTAATATAACATTAATACTTTAGATTTTCATTAATGCAACATTCATTCTTCAATTTTTTCGTTAATGTAACATTAATTCTTCAATTTTTCGTTAATGTAACAGTGGTTTTTTAATTTTTTTATTAATGGAGCATTGATTCTTTACTTTTCCATTGAAAGAATTGCTTCTTTAGTTTTTCAATAACGTAACATTAATTCCTTAGTTTTTAATTAATATAACATTGATTCTCCAGTTGTTCATTAATATACCATTACTGCTTCAGTTTCTCATTAATATAACATTGATTCTCCTGTAGTCGTCAGGATTAAAAATGCGGACTCCGGGAATCGAACCCGGGCCCTCAGTTTACGAGTCGTCGACGCTCTCCCTGAGCCACTGGCCGCCGCTACCTTCGGGTGTTTTCGGGCGCTTCTTAACGTTCGGGCGTGCAAGGCTCCCCACCACCGATCCTTAACCGGGTACTATCCGACCCATTTTCCTAATTAATTAATTTATCGCCTACACTCCACTTTCGCAAAAATCATCATCGATTTAAAGAAAATCACCTAAACACGCTGTGCAACTTACAACAAGAAACTTATGTACCGGTCATATCTGTCTGTTTTGGTCCATCGTATCGATATTTACATCGTACTTATCAAATGATTGTCATAAGAAGTTATTGTCCATATTACTAAATTATTAAACGATTTCCATAAAAGTCTCAAGTAGACCGCGGAGCAGGTGCCTCGCGCGAATTCGAACGCGTATTTCACATTTCGAGTAGCCACCCAAACCACGTAGGTGGAACAAGAACGGGACACTGAGATTCCGAAGTCGTTCCGAACGTTCGAACGCGTCCGGAACTATCGAGAACGATGTAAAACACGATCGTCGTCGATTTCGCGACGACCGACGTCGACGACGGCCGAGTATCGTCGTCGACGATCGGCTATACAGCGTTTAACGCGCACCCGGTCGATTCCGTGGGCGAAAAACGATCGAAAACGATATCGAAACGCGGTTCTTCGTCGATTCGACGAGGATCAACGTCGACAACGACGGGTCGCCGCGGTCAGATCGCTCGGCAAAATCCGTGCAGCGAATTCGGGATGTCACGCGAGTCCACCCTCGAAATTTCGAACGAAAAGAGAAAAAATCGTGGCGCTGCACGGTCGAACGAACGAACGCGGATCGAGTGGTCGAGTTCGTCAACCGTCGCTCGCGATCGGTGAAACCGATCGAACGTCGATGGGTATCGAATATCGGCGAGGGGGGCAACGGAGGCGAAACTAGTATCGCGCCGGATGCGTTAGCGATATTTCCGGCGACGACCGTGATTCGAGTCGGCCAATGAATCATGCTCGCGAACGTCCCCGACCTCGCGAGGATCGCGTCCGAATCGGGTCGTATCTTATCGAGGTTCGCGGGACAAGCTTCTCTTCGAACACGAAGAAACGTGCTAACTTGGAAGGAGAATATCGATCTGCGACATCTGCGACATCCTTTGCCATCGAGAATTATTCGTATCACGAGTTCCCGTCGCTTTAACCTGTCTATTTCGTTTAGACGGCCAGATCAAAGATTCAGGGGAATATATAGAACGTAGCCCCGGTATATCTGTTTACTGCAACCGGGAAAATGGTGATCCTGCGCCAGGAAATCGTTTGAGAATACGGAATCAATTTTTCGTTCGCGAAGATTCTTTGGCGAGAAAATTGAGTTTCGGATTGATTTCCATTTCCTACGGTATTCGTTTACTGATATTTATTGATGCATTCAAGATTTTGCTATTTTTATATTTGAAGGTTTCCATGCTCTCGAGTTTGTCTACTTTTAAAGTGCTTATGTTGCAGATTTCTAATGTTGACATTTCTTCGTTCGTGAATGCACATTTTCGATTTCGGCGTTTTTCTATAATCTCGAATTGGAAATTTTTATATATTTTTTAGTATGGAATTTTTACAAATTTTTATATTTGGAGTTTATACATTTTTTAAGTGTTGTGTACATTTGACTTTCTCTTTTTAAATCTGAAGATTCTAATCTTCTAAATATCAATATTTCCAAATTTTTCAATTCGGTCCTTCCAAACTTTTAAATTTTAATTTTAAAAATTTTCCATCTTGGCACTTCCAAGCTTTTAAACTTTAAACTGCCAAATTTATCATTATGGCACTTTCAAACTTTTAAAACTTCCATTATGGCACCTTCCAACTTTTAATTTAAGAATGATGAAATTTTCCATTTTGCCACTTCCAAACTTTTTAATTTGAAATTTGCGTATCCAATTTTGAATAAATGAAAATTTATCATTTCCATATTTTCAAATAGCTGAATCTGACATTTATATATTTCCAACCGACCAAATCGAGAAATCATAGATTCCTAAATTAGAAAGTTTCTATAAACCAAATTTCTATACTTGTACATGTCCAACCATATTTCTATACTTGTACATGTCCAACCAAATTTCTATACTTGTACATATCCAGATTTACGAACGACTAAAAATACGAGTAACACTGTACAACAAATTTTGATTTTTTTTTATTTCACAACCACCACTATGATATTCTTATAGATTTTTTCGAGCTGAATACGAATCTGAAATCCGTTTCTCTCAATGTCCTACAGTTTTTAAGAAAATTGTTGTTTAAAAAAATTGCAAATTTTCAACTTTGTAGAAGCAGAAATGTCTGCTCTATCACGTAAGATGGTCAGATTTTCACTTAGACCTATAGTTTTTGAAATAAATTGAACAATATCAACGAAAACTGGTGCATTTTCGGTGTCTTTCTTATTTCGATCATTATTTAAACATATTTAAATGTTTACAATGCAATAACAATTTATATCGTTTTATTCGAGAAAGCTCACAGATTTTTCCGTGTAAGAAGTCGCTGTATAGCTGCCATGATAAAAGCACAAAAAATTTCCAAAGTTGAAAATTTGCAATTTTTTTTAACCCCTCGCCCTACAACTACGGGCTATGCCCGTGACGCAGTCGCTCTTCAATTATGGTAGACATTGTTAATATTTTTAATACGCTTGAATGTTTAACTTCGGTATAATCGTAATTTGCGCACCCGAGGATCACTAAATGGGAAACAATCTTGACATTCGAAATTTCTTTAATCACATTAATGTTGTAACAATTAATAGTTCGTTATGTCTGACGCACTTGCTGAATAAATCGTAGCACAAGGGGTTAACAACAATTTTCTCAAAAACTGTAGGACATTGAGAGAAACGGATTTCAGATTCGGATTCAGCTCGAAAGAATCTATAAGAATATCATAGTGGCGGTTACGAAATCATGTGGCTGTTGTACAGTGTAATCAATACAAATGATAACAAAGCGACTGAATTTATTAGTTGATACATCATCGAACGTCGTAAACGGTTTCACCGACGTTATTAAAGTTCCGAGTCGAGGGAGGAAAAAAAATTCCGCCTACAAAGGGTTATGGGGTTAGCTGAGACCGTTCATCCGCCGGTAGATAGCCTAACGTTTCTGGCCGGAAGCGTAATTTCCTCCGTTTCATAAATAAGGAGGATAAAACTCGTCGACGAAGCACACGATACCACGGCGTTTAGGAACGCGAACGTTTCTCGATATCGTTATAAATCACCGAGTCCCGCGATCGATTAGGTGAAAGTATCGTTGCCCGAATGGCCGGTGTGTGATCCATCGCGAGGAAATCGTTCGTGGGAGAAAATTCGAGTCGACGTTCGTGCCACGGCGAATGCGGCACGTGTTTGCTATCGAACGCGAAAGACCGAACGGAAAATTTATTTTGACAAGCCGGCTGACACGGTGAAAACTGCGATATATCGCGCGGCAGATATACTCCGGCACGTTCGACGGCGCAGAAATCGACAGCGATCGATTAACGAATAAATTCCGCGACGAAAATTCATCTCTCGGACAATCAAAGCGTCGAGTTGTCGAATATTTTAAATCTTTTGTTAATCGAACTAACAAAATAATTACATCCTTTCGTTTCTTATCGGATCCGAAAATCAATTTGTACGATTAAGTGTAGTTTAAGATTGCTTAAAAACCTTGGGAAAAATATTTGTTTCAAGCGTGTTCTAACTGAAAATAATTGAAAATAAAAAATAAGAAATATTTGTTCCAAGTACGTTACGACTAAAAAATAATAAATAAAAAATATTTCTTTCAAGAACGTTCTAACTAAAAATAATAAAAAATAGAAAATAGAAGATACTTGTCTCAAGCGCGTTCTAACTAAAAATAATTGAAAATAAAAAATAAAAAATATTTGTTGCACGTACCTTCTGACTAAAAAATAAAGAATAAAAAATATTTCTTTTAAGAACGTTCTAACTAAAAATAATTGAAAATAAGAAATAAAAAATATTTCTTTCAAGAATGTTCTAACTAAAAATAATTGAAAATAAGAAATAAAAAATATTTCTTTCAAGAATGTTCTAACTAAAAATCATAAAAAATAAAAGATATTTGTTTCAAATACCTTCTAACAAAACAATAATAAAATATAAGTACAAAATAAAGATTATTTCTTTAAAGAACGTTCCGACTAAAAATAATGAAAACAAAAAAAAATATAGAATATCTGTTTCAAGTACATTCTAACTAAAAATAATTAAGAAAAAAAATATAAAATATTTGTTTCAAGTACGTTCTAACTAAAAATAAGTCATAAAAAAATATTTTTTTCTCATGCTTCTTCAATAATACCTGGATAAAAAAAACAAACTAAATTCAATGTAACGGAAAATCATTTTCATTTAATGTCATCTTCGACAGTTTATAAATATCGGTCCTTCGAGGAATTTGAATAAAATACAAGAGAGAAAAGTAATGAGCGATGGAAGAAAATTAAAGTCTCGTTACAAAGAATTATTAGTGACAGCGTTCGAGTCGTCGATTTGGTATTCATAGAAAATTATGGATGCAATGGAGCACGCATTCGCTGCAATGGAGAGGATCGTCGAAATAAAGCAAATAACGAGATAATGATCAGCGTCGGTTCGATTGTGATATCCCCTTTAGTAGACACGTGAATTCTCGTCCTCCGATGGAATTGCATAAGCGTCGGGCTCGCCAAGGCGAACGATGCAATTTCGTTTGCTAAAAAATAAGTAGAAATAAAAGTTCGCGATTTCACGGTTACTCATGAAAGTGGGACGCTCGCGACCACTTGCAACAGAGACGCCCCATAATGACTCGCGCGATATCGTTTTAAATTTTAATTACAAGCACCGACGATTTCATTCGCCGTTAAATAATGGAATCGACGCAACAGGATGCGAGTACATTTTTTAACGTCGATATAATGTTCCCTCTTTCGGATTTTCAAAATGCTTATAGCGACTAAAGGAGTGGAAACATACTTTATATAATCATAATAATTTGAACATTTTATATTTGTAAATTTCAAGAGTCTTAAATTCATTTGGTGGCCTGCTTCCACGCGTTATATTGCCATGTATTTCCATTATCACGCGAAGTATTTGAACAAGTTTCCATTACCCCTGTTATAACACTACGCGATATCTATTATCTCGTGTTATATAGCCACGCGTGTATTATCTCTCGTTACGTTGCCACGAGTTTCAATTACCTCTTGTTATATAGCCACAAATTTCTGCTACTTTATCGCATATTGCTACGAGCTTCAGTTGCCTCGCGTTATATCGCCACAGATTTCTATTATCTCGTGTTACATTGCCACATTTTTTTACTACCATGCAATATATCGCCGTAAGTTTCTATCATTCCGTATTTCTACTTTCTCGCGTTGCATCACTACAGGTTTCTGTTGCATCGAGTTATGTAGCCGCGCGATTCTAAAACCTCGCGCTATATCGCCGCAAATGTCTATTAACTTGCATTGCATAGGCGCATGTTTTTACTTCCTCGCGTGATATCACAAGTTTCTGTTACCTCGTGTTATATAGCCGCGCGTTTCTAAAACTTTGCGCTATATCGCTGAAAATGTCCATTAACTTGGATTACATATGCCCATGTTTCTACGTCCTCGCGTTATATCACCACAAGTTTATGTTACATCGTGTTAAATAACCGCAAGTTTCTAATACCTCGCGCTATATCGCCACGAATGCCTATTAGCTTGTCTTATAAAGACGCATGATTCTACTTCCCCGTGTTATATCACCACAAGTTTCTGTGACCTCGCGTTATATAGCCGTGCATTTCTACAATACTGTATCTTGTTACATGGGCACGAGCTTCTGCTATCTAAATTACCTTGCTGAAAAAATTCCAAACGTTCGAGTTTCCCCCAATCAGAAATTCCCAATGTAACAATATTCCCCAGTTACAAAATTTCAAAGACAATTCAAATTGCCTTCGTTATTCCTGAAACTTTCGGACACCGAAATCCTCAAATTTTACGAACTCGATTTAAATGAATCCAACAAATCCGCTTTTGGTCGATCAAGCCCAAATCGTTGCTCCTAATTGGACGAGGGACAATTTTAAAAGCTATCGAAGTATCCCACGCGAGACCTCGTTCCGTAACGCGTTTCGACAGGAAACGGACGTTAAAAAAATCGGAAGAAAACGGCGTAGGTTTTTATCGCGAGGAGAATTCGTTCGCGTAGGTCGAACGGTGCGGGGTGGGGGAGAACGGTATAAGAGGGGAAGAGAAAAACAGAGCGAACGAGGGAGAGAGGACAAACAAAAGGAGGAGAGACCTTTTCACGAGAATACCACGAGCATCGAGGCCACCAAGTGCAGTTAATTCATGCGAACGCGAGCCCGGCTAATAAACTTTTTATCTATAGGGTAACTTTCGGTGTTCCGGAGAGCGAATTACAAAACACAACGTTCGTTGGCCGACTTTACGGATGAATACTCGACACGGAATCGTGTTCTACATACCTATCTACCAACCTATCATTCCAACAGATAACAACCCACTTCTACGTCGTCCGATCGATCACGCGCTTCGCTAATCTTCTCTCTTCGAAATTTCTCGAAAAAAAAAAATCGCCTCTTGTTTTTCCTTTCGTACGCGGTCTACTATTTGAACGATCCGCAAATTATTGGGGCTAATGGCCGTTGCTAACGTGAAGTACGTGAGCCGAGATCTTGTTGCTTCAGAATTTATCTCAATACGAAATCTATACCTCGTCTATATCTAATCATTCTACTCACGAATCCATACTGAGCCATTCTATACTTGAATCTATAGTCAACCATTTTATGCTCAAATCTATACCCAAGCATTCCATACGCGAATCTACCAAGCATATGCATAAGTTTTTTCCGGTTGAACTAAGAGATGACTTGAGCGAAAAGTACGCAGCGTATTAATTCTAATCATACGTTATTATGTTCGTCCGACATTAAACGACAAGCACGTACAAGTTGAGTCCGCCAGAATCTAGTGTCTTTGTTTTATCGTTCAGTTATCATGCCGAATTTTGTGCCCGAAAAAGAACATTTGCGGCACGCGTTGCTTTTCTTATTCGATCAAAAGGAAAAGGCTGTTGAAAGTCATCGTTTGCTGGTAGAAATATATGGTGAACACGTTCCATCGATTAGAACATGCGAGACACGGTTTCGACAATTTAAAAGTGGCGATTTCGATGTAAAAGACTGTGAACTCTCTGGTAGACCACATAAGTGCGAAGACGAGCAATTGCGGGAGTTATTGGACGATGACCCAACTCAAACACAACAGTAATTGGCAAAATTATTAATTGAAGTTCCTTGGTCTTTTATCGCTGTTATGATGAACCTTCGATATTCTAAATTTTCTAAGATCTATAATAATGTCTACACACTTGAAAATAACGTGTCTTCTTTACCAAAAAAAAAACGGAAAGAACTTATGCATACACCGGAAACAGTCAAGCATTGTACACTCGAATCTATAGTCAACCATTTTATACTCAAATCCATCCTCAATTATTCCTGTCAAGTTTATCAGATTTCACGCTTTTAATATGCAATGAAAAAATTACGATATACTCCTGACGTATGCTACGATATCCACAATTTTATAACTCTTCCCCTGAAATTTCCGCACGTCGCTAAATGTTAGGTGAAATTATTGAACAACTATATCAACCGAATTTATCATCCTGTTACTATATTCCCGAACGATGGGTTCAAAGTTGATGCTGTTTTTTTACGGTCTATCGAACGATACATCGCCGGATGAAATCGGTTCAAGGACGCTTTTTATTAGGCTCGTTTCATCCCGACGTATCGTGTTCGCGCCGTAAATGTATTTTTGATTGATCGTACGAAATCGTGATCGAGGCGTTAAAAAGAAAACACAGGTCGGGCAATCGTGATCGGTTCTCGATCGTGAAAGGAAGGTGCAGCAGCGTCGCGATTGCGCCAGCCTCATTTGAAATCTCGATCGCGAGCCGTCGAACGAATTTAGAGTTCCCGGACTTGTGCCCGAGGAATATAGAGTTCCGAACGAGCCGAGTTCCGGGGGATTTAAAGTCCCGTGGAACCTAGGTCTGGGGGATTTAGAGTTCCAAATGGACTCGGGTACAAAGAATTTATAATTCCGAATTGACCTAGATCTAGGGAGTTTAGAATTCTGATAAAAATGAGAAATGTGGGGTGGGGGTAGAGTTCCGATGAAACCGAAATCTAGGGTTGAGAGTTCATGGGAGACAGAGATCTGGGGAGTTTAGAGTTCCGGGAAACCGAGAGATAGGGATTTAGAGTTCCGAGGAGACCGAGATCCGGGAGTTTAGAGTTCCGGGCAACCGAGATCTAGGAGTTTAGAGTTCCGGTTGGCGAGATCTGGGGAGTTTAGAGTTCCGGGGGGAGACCAAGATCTAGGGGTTCAGGGTTCCGGTAGACCGAGATCTGGGGAGTTTAGAGTTCCGAGAAACCTAGATCTAGGGGTTTAGAGTTCCGGGGGATACCGAGATCTGAGGAGTTTAGAGTTCCGGGGGAGACCGAGATCTAGGGGTTCAGAGTTCCGGGAGACCGAGATCTGGGGAGTTTAGAGTTCCGGGAACCGAGATCTAGGGGTTTAGAATTCCGGGGATACCGAGATCTGGGGAGTTTAGAGTTCCGAGGGACATTGAGATCTAAGAAATTTAGAGCTCCCGGAATCAAAGATTGGGGAGTTCGGAACGTTGGAACTCAGAAGTTAGAGAATCGTTGTTAACGAGACTTTCGTGACTAGGGAATTTAGAGCACAAGGAGTTCGGTATCCAGTGAACGCGTAAAAATTCGAAATCCAGAGAATCAACGAAATTCAGAATCTAAAAAATTTGTGAAACAGCGTACCAGAAATTTATGAACCAACGAGTTCAGAGATCCGTGTAATTTAGTAACCGAAAAATCATGCCCGGGAATAACTATTCGTCGAACAGTTTGCAGCGCGTCGCGCGAGAACGAAAGTGGACACATCGTATCTCGACAACGGGATAGCGTCGAATAATTTGCGCGAGCATTTGATCGCAATAAGTTAATGACACGGAGCACGTTATCCGGCGAGAGTCCGTCGAAAGCACTTTGTTTGCATTACGCGACAGCGAGTAGCGCTCATTTGTTGGGACTAATTGACGGAAATTATTTGATCCTCTGGTTACCGGCAGTGACGGTAAGTTGATACCGAGCCACCGTTAAAAAAACCGGCATCCAATTAACGACAGCGTTATGTTAGCGCGAAACGCGAGCACCGTAATTTTTTCCGGGCAAACACCTCTTTCGACGGAATCGTTTACACTCCCGGGTCATCGAGGGCCGCGGGACAGCCCCCGGCCAATTTTGGCCGTCGCTCAAAAACGTTCGACGAATTTCGCCATCGATCAGCGATTCGCCAGTACAGTGTACATATGTACACACAATACCGCTCGTAAGTGTTTAGGCACTCACGATAAAAGCATAAATCATATAAGAACTCAGGAAAAATGAGTGGTAGAGGATAGTAAAATTAACGCCTTGCCATACAATTTGTTTTTTTGCTGCGTCAGTTGGAACTGACTGTTAGAGCTGCAATTATAATACGAACAATGATAGTTAAAATGTTATGCGTATTTTATATTCAATTTTCCTTGATTATGCAAATTATAACTGCATGTCACGTGTACATATAAGCGTATACAAAATTATTAGACTTGTAAATCGATCTATAAATTTTTCTCTAATATAGTAAGTTTTATTACGTTTATGCTGCGAGTGCGTCACGTGTCAGACTCGTTAAAGTATGACAAGAGGTTAATCCTATATCAAGGGTAAACCCGCCTATAACACTAAAACTACCAAAGGGGTCAAATGACACTTTCACAAATTTCCTACTTCGAACGACAAAATTTGTTAACATAGTTTCCTTGACATTTATACTAATTTGTATCATGACAAAGAATCAATAAGTGTATTCATTTATGTTTCATCATTTGTTCGTTTATTTTTCAATTTCATTTTTCACTTCAACATAATTGTGTATTATATGTCGGTAGTTTTAGTGATAAGTCTAATTCACATAAATACATATATATATATAGTGAGTCGCCTAAGAAAAGCCACCTAAATAATTTCTACATTTCTAGTGATAGAAATGAACGGAGGAGCGGTAAGCGGATGAACAATATTCTCATCGGTGTCAAGTTACAGAAATTCAGTTCTACTGTATGTATATGTATACAGTAAACCTCCCTATAAGTATCCTAATTAAATTCTGAGGACAAGCTACGCTTGCTTCATCAAGCACGAATACGCAGCTTATTTTCTCCGTGGAGAGCATTCACTTCCATTGTCGATGCTTCGAGTACTTGGCTTCTTTCGTCTCGAACAACAGGGGATACCGAGTTGCCTTCCGAACGAAACTTCCCGCTCTAATTATGATCTCGTTAAAACTTTCATCCGATCGCGAGTAATCGCGGCAGAAATCCGACGAACATCTGTTACAACTTTCAATGATCGACTTTATCGGATAACCTTGCACCTTATGCACGTTTCCCATCCGCTGCCGTTCTTTCTCGTATTCCTACATCGATTCGCAATGCCTTGTGCTTGTTCGGTGAAATTACGAGCAACAAAATGTTACTTTTACGACCAAGTTTCTCTAGTGTCACTCTCTGTTCTCTTACGGAGTTGTTTAGTCGACATTTTTCTTAACAGTAAAACTACGTACGATCAAGTGACAGTTTCATCAATTTCTTATTTCAGATTACAACGATTTTTATGACGTTTTTTTTTGTAATCTGTGTTAATTTTTATCGAGGCAAAGAGTAAATATATTCATTAATTTATGTTCCATTGTTTGTCTATTTATTTTTCAACGCCATTTCTAATTTCAAAATAAATGTGCATTATACGTTGGTACTTTGTTTTAGTGTTAATCAGTATTTTATTCAATCCTCTACGGTACAATTCGAGTGCCACCGAAGTTAACCCTGCGCGCTCGAAATAATTTTTGTTATAGGCAAGTGGCATGTTAAAGACTTTTTAACTGACAAATTTAACGAATTCCGTGGAAATTTTTATTTTTAACCCTTATCGGTCGTTAGCTTTTTATACACTATGCAGCCGACAAGAAGTACGGTGAGGAGGTTGTCCTGAAACATAAGACGTGCGCGATCGCACCTCCTACCCCCACCTAGAACCGTCGAAACTTGACACCGATTGACGATCGCAGACTACTGATTGTTTACGGTCTTCGTGTCAACTAGTGTGCGTGACCGCGCGACCAATAAATTCCGCCGCCGAAAATGCGTGAGATTCGCTGCGACCATCTTTTTTTTCGGCCAATTACTGCCGTCGCGTCTGAACGCCTGGCCAAACCTCCAAAACGGTCTTCTTGTCGGCCGCATAGTGTACGTGATTCTCGCTAGGTTGTAGCTGGTTTCTGTAAATGCGCGACAAATTTGCAGTATTATAAGAATAACACGTTTGTTATAAATTATGTATTTTTTGAAAGAGTATTATAAACATATCAGTTTCAATTAAATATTTATAAGTTTTTAATGTATGATATTTTTTTAAGCTCATATCAATCCAATCATGGTACGAGCTATTAATATTTTCTATTTCCACGTCCATTTTTTTCCACTCGAAGATTTTTTCTCTTCTTGAATGTAATAAAATTTGATTGCTAGCCTCGTCACTAGAATCAAAATCATTCATATTGTCAAAAATATTCACTGCTACTATCGCTATAGAAATTCACAAAATTTTCTATTTTCATGTCTTGGGCTCAATATTGTATTAAATGTTGACTATAGAAAACGTTGGTATATCACTAGAAATATTAGTTGCTCGTTGCTGATGCTTCGATAAGGTCCACCTTGTCAGCTGCAACGTGATATACGACCGTTAAGGGTTAATTATTAATTGCCACTGTGGCCAATTTCACCATGCTTAGGTGAAAGTTATTTATTTGAAATAGTTGCGTCAAGTAAAATGGCGAATGCGAGTCGTCTCTCGAGTGGAAAGGGTCAACGCGAAAGCGGAGAAGCATTCTTCAGTATCGATCGACGGGGCGAAAGGGTTAACGTTCGAACGCTCGAGATCGAAAGCAGATTACGTTAACTCCGTGAATAATGTTTTTCTGAAAGTCGAAAAATACTCGATCGTAGCTAGGTATAATAGGTATTTTTGTGTGCGAGCACCGAGCTCCCACGGAGCCATAATTACGGATAAGAGTAGCAATAAATAACGTACGCAACGCTCGTACATAAAGTCGGCGAGACGGGAATAATTCGTGCATAATTTACTCGTTTTCGATAGCGAACGAATAGCGTTTTCTGCAGTTCCTAAATCGACGCGGCACTTTGGAGGGAAATCGGCGGGATAACGTACATGGTCCCGGTTAGATCTCTCTTTACATATTATACCCTATAGAATCGAAATAACCGTTCGGAGGGAATGTTTGCCACGAAAATACCGGCTCCGCTTGAGTTACGACCGTTTTTATCTCATCCTCTACCGCCAAGTAAATGGCCTCTTTTTTGCATTCGACTATCCGGCTTCTTTCGTGCGTCTACTATCAACATTTTCTGCGCTTCCCCTTTGAAATTGCAACACGGTGTTCGACAACAATCGTTCGAAATCGCAAATAAAAGGTTAAGGTAGAAACTTGTTCTATCTGTTATTCGTGAAAAACTGGAATTCCACTGTTTGTAGCGAACGATACGGGTTTTCGTACGCGTTTTTGTTTCCGTGCGTTGTATCGCCACGAGTTAAATCTCTATCCGTTTCGACCGCCGCTAGTTTCCATTACCACGTGTTATATCACCACACGTTATATATCACCGCGCATTCTATCGCCACGAGTTCCTACTGCCTCGCGTTATATCGCCACAAGTTCCCAATACCACGTGTTATATCACCGTGCGTTATACCGACGCGAGTTGCTACAGTCTCGCGTTATATCGCCACAAGTTCCCAATACCACGTGTTATATCACCGCGCGCTTTATCGCCACGAGTTTCTACAGTCTCCCGTTATATCGCCACCAGTTTATTTTTTCCACCCGTTATATCACCGCGCGTTATATCGCCACGAGTTTCTATCGGTACACGATGCATGTTCGCAAATACTGAGCATCATGCATTATAGCGCCACGCGTCATATTGCTGCAAATAGCAATTATCATTTATTAATCACCGCGTGTTATATAGCCGTGCATTGTATCGCCGCGTGTTATATCACTGCGAGTTTCTATTACCACGCGTTATATCGTCACGGGTTTCTATCACTGCGCGTTTACCGCCACGAATTCTAATTATCACATGTTATATCGCCGCGCGCCATATCGCTACGAGTTCTTATTATCAGATGTTGTATCTCTATGTGTTATATAACTGCGCGTTTTATCGCTTCGAGTTTCTATCTTCACGGCTTCCTATTATCACGTGTTATATTGCCACATACCATATCATCAGACATTTCTATTATCGCGCGTTATTTCACCTCGCTATTCCTACGGGGTTTGTCATAACATGTAGTACCGCAATACGTTATATCAGTACGAACTGTGTTGTCGCGTATTGTGTCGCTACCAGTAGTACAGTCATCCATTATATCGCACTGCGTTATACCGTGACCAACTTTACCGAAAATTTCTATATTTTAAATATCCTAAAATTTATTTTAATTTAAATAAATTGTGAGCTGGGCAATTTAATTATCAACGCGGTACAATAATTAATTTCATTCGTGAATAAGAAACAAATAAAAATGATTATTTGATATTTTCATATTCGAATAAAAGAACCTGTTTCCAAGTACACATGGTTTTCCGTCATGTACTATCACTCAAACATTTACGAACCGGTAAAAGTTTACTCGATCGAGCAAACCTCGACAGACCGTTTCCCATGTACGATTGCACGCCTCCGCATGAATGAGACACTGCCAATAAATAAAAGGATATTATGACCGGCAGCAACTGGTTCGTAATGCTTTCACCGGTATCTGGTGCAAACTGCTTATAACGAACGCGTTACAGTCACGTATTATCCCGCTACCATGTACATCGATATTTTACTAGTTATCGATCTATTACCTTCTTATCGATCCGCTACCGTAACAATTTACTCGTCCCCTTGATCGTACAATTTTCCGTACGATTACGCCTCCATCGTTCATATTTACGATACCCGCGCACATTTTAATATACGATATTTCTGAAACGATTACCTGGTATATCACGACCGGGAATGTCCGTAATAACGCGAGCGTTGTTATACAAATTTCTGTCCGTTTCGTTTCTCGACTTTTGCAAGATGTTATGCATTAACCAGGATCAACATTGACACTAGATTTACGGACGCGTAACGACCATTTATTTTTGAGTTAAAATTAAAGTAGAAAAACAAATAAATAAAGTACGATAAGTAAATTGGATTATGCAATGATTCTTCATCTTGACAGAAGTCAACGTTCATTTAGATAAAAGGTTCTTGACAGTTCTTGTAAAAGAAGACACGTGTCATGAGTCATTTTAGCTCGTTCCGTAAATGTAGTGTTAATTGAGGGGAGCTACAGCTCCGGATACTAGTTTTAGAGAGACTCTGATTAGAGTTAAATTCGCAGCAGAGAAAATAGTCTGAACATAAAATATCATTTTTCTCGATCTGAATACGGCACACAGTCGACGACAGTCGTTATTCGATGCAATAAAATATTGATACGCGTGTGGGATTCACGGTGCTTCTATACCCGAAGTTAACCCCTTCCCCTATAATTACGGGCTACACTCATGACGCACACGCAGTTCAAATATTAATCGCTTTAATGTTGTAGCCATTAATAGTTCGTTATGTCTGACGCACTTGTCGAATAAATCGTAGCACAAGGGGTTAAGAGTCACAGAAAATAATATAAATAAGTCAGTAGCTGAGCGCGTAGCGTCAAATTAGATCAAGAAAAGAAAGTAAGGTTCGTCAACAAACTAGTCAACCCAACCATTTCCTACAGCGCAATGGTATCAAACAACAAAACACCACAAAATACACAACAACCAACACAAACGCCAACACAATCACACTCATCGCAAAAATCACTATTAGACGAAATTAAAAACATCATCTCATCCACGATCACCTCTCAAATTTCACAGTTAGCCGAAAGTATCTCGGCAAACAGTAACCGCATTGACATCCTCGTAAACGCGCTAGAAATTGATATTTAATCAATGAGTCCCATCCCACAAAGAAACGCCATTAATGAGCTACTGCTCAGGGAACTTAACATCATTCAAATAAACGTAAATTCTATAATTACTAACGAAAGAAGAGTCACCCTCACAGATTGTCTGAACAAACACAAACCTGACATAGTTTTACTCTCCGAAACCAAATTAAATCACACTCACAAGATCAATTTTAAAAATTACAATTTTATACGTAGAGACAGAATAAACTCCAGACAAGCGGGAGGTACGGGCATCTTAATCAGAAAAGACATAAAGTTTAGAAACATAGAAATTAATAGTATCGCGAATACCATTAGCTTAGAATCCACTGCCATAGAAATCAAATTCCAAAACAATAATACATTATACATCATAGCAGCCTACGCAGCTGGCAACTGCAAAAAAGAATTCATGATGGAACTCAAATCGGTATTTGACGCCCTGGAATTGCACAAACCGGACAGGTATTACTTGTTGGCCGGAGACTTAAATGCCAAACACAGCGCATGGGGAAACCCCGCAAATAATAGTCGCGGAATCTCCCTAAACAAATGGTACCTAGAGAACCAAATCACCTTTAAAACATCCTTATACAGAACCGCAGTACCCTCGTATCCTAAAAGCGGAGCGTTTATCGATCTCTGCTTGGCTGATAACAGAATTAAATTCCACAAAATATCCGCACCGAATTTACTAAATTCTTTCCCATACGATAGTGACCATAGAGCATCCTTAATGACCATTTCCATCCCGTCAACCAACTACCTGGCGTTCGAACAAAACACCCCAACCATAAAATACAATTTCGGCAAAACAGACTGGACAAAATACGAAACATTCCTAATAGAGAACGACGACATACACATACCAAATGACAGAAATCTATCGACGTCCGAAATAGACACCTACATAGACAAAATGAACACGAACATACAAAACGCAATTGACTTCGCAGTACCGCGCATAGAAGAAAACTTCAATTCACCAGACAAATATATAACTCCGAAAATAAAAAAATTACGAAAACATAAAAGCTATCTGATCACGCGCATAAATAGACTATCGCGAATCGAAAACTACACAGCAAACAACAAACCGGAAATAGACTCGTTAAAAAAGATTTTAGCAAAAACTAGAGACGAAATCAAAATAGCGTTCCAAGACAGCGTCAGTAACTTCTGGAAAAATAAAATAATAAATATTTCAGTACACAAACCCCGCGAGATGTTCCCCGCCATAAATAGCATATTTCGACCTAAAAACAGTAACGAGATCGGGACACTAAAAATCCCCCCATCGCGATCGAACCTCCTACAAAATTCGGACATTAAACTCAACCACCTACAGAAAGACGCAAACGATAGATTACTAATCACCGACACACAGGATAAACTTGATATACTAGGCACACATTTCGAAACGGTCCACACAAAAAATCTACATATGGGCAAACCACAACACGCGAATATAATCAATAAAAGAATCGACACCCTAAAACAGGAAATACAAAACACCTCCGCGCTTTGCACTTTTAACGCGACAAATACAGCCGACAACCCGGACGAAGACAGTATCCCTCCAAACTATTTCACTTCCCAATATAAACTCAGGAGTACCTTTAGAAATCTAAATAACAAAAAATCATCCAGCTTCGATGGTATACCAAACATAGCCCTCAAACACCTATCCCAACACTACATCTACAACTACTCAATTATATTCAACAACTGCCTAAACTTATCCTATTTCCCCACAATCTGGAAGACAGCCAAATTAATAACAATAAAAAAGAAAGGCAAGGACGGTAGCGATCCGAATAACTACCGACCAATAAGTCTCCTTCCAAACATCAGCAAAGTCTTCGAAACGACAATTAATAACGCAA
This sequence comes from Coelioxys conoideus, assembly GCA_947623535.1. Lineage (NCBI taxonomy): Eukaryota > Metazoa > Arthropoda > Insecta > Hymenoptera > Megachilidae > Coelioxys > Coelioxys conoideus. Next base: position 7,932,972 of record OX392453.1, on the reverse strand, counting down.
TTGTCAGTTTCTGCAAATCCAGGGATTTAATACCGGAGACACAATTCGGCTTCAGACACAAACACTCTACGGTTCATGCAATAACCAAATTCACTTCAGACATCTGTTGGGCCAGGAATGCGGGCGACTGCGTCGCAGCCTTATTCATAGATTTAGAGAAAGCCTTCGATACGGTATGGTTAGACGGACTCTTCTTCAAACTTCTCAAAAAACAATTCCCGACACATTTAGTTAAAATCATCTGGAATATGCTTCACAATAAATCATTTTACTTAGTAAACGGTCAATATTCATCTCGAAAATCCTTCAAAATTAATAACGGATTACAGCAGGGCACAATAAACTCACCCATTCTATTCAACATTTTTATCAGCGACTTATTAAAATTATTCGGACTCAATAACGACATCGATAAAAAAGCAATAGCATTCGCGGACGACCTTTTAATCTATATCCGGCATAATAAAGCATCTAAATTGCAAGCGCTCCTCCAGGAAATGCTCAAAAACATCCAACATTACTTCAACACGTGGAAACTCATGATAAATATCAATAAATGCGAAACTATCCTATTTAGACCATACATCTCCAAAACTGCAGGCGCTAACAAAGACGTCCGCAAACACGCAAGCAAATTCCAAATCGTAGACAATCAAAACACAAACAACAAAATCCCCCACAAAGACACAGTTCGTTACTTAGGCATACACATAGATTTCAAACTCAACTACAACAAACACATAGACATACAAATAGACAAAGCACAAAAAGTCTTCTTCGAACACAAAAGACTGTTCTACTCACAAGACCTCGATAAATGCGTTAAAATTCTATGTTACAAGCTACTCATCAGACCTATCCTGACGTACGGATGTCCCATCTGGTTTAATATCAGCCCAGGAACCATGGAAAAGTTGCGGATCTTTGAGAGGAAATGCCTCCGAGTCTGCCTAAATCGTTACAGATCACCGGAATCCAACTATAAAAAGATGATCAACAACTACAAGATATGTGAAGAAGCCAAACTCATCAGGATTGACCTATTTATATTGAAACTCATCAGAAACCACTGGTCCAACATTCACCACACAACATCAAACAGTCAAATATTCAGCTCCGTATACCCGAACCCATTGTATTTCGCGAACGCCATGAAAACCGGCTACCTACCACCAGAATCATTTATTTACCTAGATAGCGAAGGCTATATTCAAAATTCCAATAATATTCCCCTAATTTACCACGTGTTCCGAAAAACCTACGACAAAACCATCGCGTACAATAGAAACATAAACTTTGCAGACCCCATCATGCGTTTTAATTATAAATTATCAAATATAGATGCTAAAGACAACCATAGACAAAATACCAAACAATACTGGTGGCTATAAAACCAAAATCAAAATCCACAGACACACTTCTGCTTTCTCCATCATTTTATTTTCAGGCATGTAAAAATTTTGTAAATAAATAATAAAAGAACTTAACACTCCCCTACCCCCCGCTCCCTTGTTCCACCCCCTTTCTTCCCACCATATACAACTGACAACGATTATATAGTTTCGGCCAAATTCTATATAACATAAATGTAAATATATAAGTAACTAAGCTTAGTGTAAGATGTATATATTGTAGCATTAAGGGCGATATTTAACCAACACCACCGTGTAGATTGTGCGTGCTCCATGCAGGAGCCTTTTATCTTGTTAAGTTTGTTTTTCTGTTATACTTTTTTTGTACGTTTTGGTTTATTGCATTCTGTATATATTATTTATTTGGCAATAAAACGTGCTGTTACAAAAAAAAAAAAAAAAAGCGCGTAGCGTCACCGACTACCACCCCGAAGATCCGGGTTCGATTCCCGGCCGAGCGAAATTTCGAAATTCTGTTAGATATTAATTTTCTTTGCATTTAATCAAATTATTCAAATTATAAATTACATAAATAATTAATTACATACATATTATATGTTATTCATTTCAATTTAAAACCATGATACACCCGTATTCCATTCGTCGAAAATTTGCAAAAGGAGTGTGGGGGTCAAGTTAATCCAACGAACATCGGCAAGCAACCGGAAGCCTTCGACGAAATATCCAATAAAAGCAAAATGAAGTCGGTGAACCGTAACTTTCGAAGCGATAACTTTCATCGGGGCTGTAAAAGAAATTCATCCATAAAAGTTGGCGGGTGTATCGCGTTGTTACATGAGTCACCGTACGAAAGTTGCACTTCGCTCGGACGAGTTCTCTCCCGGTCGTTCGTCGTAGGTCGTGCTTGAAAAATTCATAAATCCCGCCGTTAACATCTGCCGGTGACACGTTCCCGCGCTCGTTCGTCTCCGCGTGTTTCTTTATTCCGTACGTTCCTTAGCACGCTACTTTTTCCACGAGGTGTTCACCCACCGATACGCCGCTACTTTTCCCGCTACAGGAACGAGGGAAATGAGAGATTACAGGGAGAGAGGTTTACGTTCGGGACAGCAGGTGCGGACGAGCTCGAGCATCGCGTAATAAAATTCTGCAGAAAGCTCTAGATGCGTTTGCCGGGTCTCTGCTCCACCGCGAATAGGAGAAGCGTAAAGTAAAATCGAGCCGTGGCAATTGGAGAAGTCCATTTGGATTATCAGAATTTTCGAATAGATACGTAATATCCGGCTGGATAGATTCTCGCGGGGACTCGGGTATACGGCAGCGAACTAGGAGGTAATATTTTAATACGTTCAGCGTTGCTGTGAGCGGATAAGGATAAGGGTGGATAGACTCGCCTCTTCGTACATAAACTGGTCGTAGACATGTATCGTGGGATAAGATGCAGGATATTCCGTTTGATCGTATTGGACAGAGTCGAAGTTTCCGAAATTTCCGAAGCTCTAATTGTAAAATATCTAGAAGTCCGCGTTTGCAAATTGACCAAATTCGACACTTTTGAATCTTTAAATTTCTAAATATTCGAATACCAAAACACCTGAATTTCCAAATCCTCGAAATCCTTACATCAATAAATATTTAAAAACGGAAATTTCGAAATTGCCAAATTACCAAATTCAAAATACCGAACTCGTAATTTTTCATATCTTCAAATCCACAAATATTGAATTTCCGAAATCCTAAGTCTCTAGATCCAAAGAAACCCTAGGTTTGAGTATCCCTGAATCCCCAGACTTAAAAATTTCCAACTCTCAAAATAATGAAATTTACAAATCCTTATATCCGTGTGGCAAAAAATAGATCCTCATCCCAAATTACAAATTACCGAATCTCTAAATACAAAAATTTTGGAAAAAAAAGGATCTTGAGACGTCCAAATCACAAAAGTCTCTACATAAAAAAAATCCGTAGCTTTCAAATCCCTAGATCCACACACCAAATCCAAAATTATAAAATCTCTTAATTCGCAAATTTTAACAATCACGAATTTTTAAATCAGTCTAAATCATAAAAATCACTAGATTCAAAAACCCGTAGCTTTCAAATCCCTAGATCCACACACCAAATCCAAAATTGTAAAATCGTTCAATTCGCAAATTTTAACAATCACGAATTTTTAAATCAGTCCCGATCGCTAAAATCTCTACGTTCAAAAATTCCTAGCTCCAGTAAAAGTCCCAAAATTTGAAGTCTTCAAATCTCCAACACCGTCAATTTGTGAGAGTATGCATTTAGAGACTTTTCCAACCCCGAAGTTCTTAAATACCCAAAATCCCTAGATATCCAAATTCCAAAATTTGCAAACCTCATAAAAAACTATAAACACCAGGAAGAAAAAATAAAGCGCGCTAACGAATCGCAACATTTCCATCGTTTTCCGCGGAGTCGCGAGCGTCGAAAAGATCTACGTATATCGCCATTACCGTCGATGCATCACAAAATCACTGGAATCAACCAGATGCGGGCGCGTACCTTGACGTATGGCGTGTTCAACGGAAATAAACATTATATTTACACCGTCACCGGGGTGAGCTTTATAAACTACTCGAGGAAAAGTTTCCACGGGCGTTCGTGGCCGATTTATTTTCGCGGTCGGTGCTCGAGAAACGGGCGAGAATCAGAATAAAAACGAGAGGCAACGCGACGTCGACTACCAGAACGACGATACAGCGCTTTCCGTGCGCGTATCTCCGACCTCGATGACATAACATCCGACCACCACATGCTACATGGATGATGCTTTTTTTTTAACGTCCGGTCCCGAAACGTTAACGTCCGCTAGACGCGTCGCGAGCATCTTTTTTGATCCTCCGCGAATATAACAGCTTACGAGGTCGAGCGTAATGCGTGCACGCCACGTTTTTTCTTTTAACACTAGAACTACCAACCAGTCAAAATGACTGGTTTCGGGTTTGACATTTTATGTCATAAAATTTTGTGGCCAACCTTTTGCCACAACATCTGTCATGTTTTACTGAGCTAATGAATGGTTGTACAGGATGCGCAAACTGTAGGTACTATACACTTTGCGGCCGACAAGTTGTCCGGTGAGGAGGTTGTCCTGAAACATAAGACGTACGCGATCGCTCCACCTACCCCCACCTAGAACCGTCGAAACTTGACACCGATTGACGATCGCAGCTACCGATTGTTTGCGGTCTTCGGGTCAACTAGTGTGCGTAACCGAGCGAACCAATAAATTCCGCCGCCGAAAATGCGTGAGACTCGCTGCGACCATCTTTTTTTTTCGGCCAATTACTACCGTCGCGTCTGAACGCCTGGCGAAACCTCTTCACCGGACAACTTGTCGGCCGCACAGTGTACGTTGAACGGTAAGACAATTGCTATTTGTAAACATTTCGAAGAACACATTAGACCATTCGACAGCTTATTTTATACCATTATTATTCACTATGAACAACTTAACTCAAGGTCAGGGACAAAAGAGCTTTATTATATATGTTTTGAAGATGGTTTGAGAATTTTTTTAAACAAATTGTATTAAAAATGGTGGCTGCAAGTGCTAGCAAGTAATAACACCCTTTTTTTTTAGGAGGCTGATAGTTAAACCTTTTTTTCATTAACGGATGATCGTAAAACAAAAAGTGCAAAATTTTCTGAAACTATATACCATAATCTAAAAATATAAAAATACCATAATTAAAAAATATTAATAATTGTTAATTTGGTGTCGATATGACGGAAATTTTGGAAAAAATGACAAAAAATTTTGCATTAAATTGCAAAAAAAAATAGATTTTTTCAAAATACTAGAATGGCGTTACCCCTTAATTCGAAATACACTGCGCATTATGATTACCACGCTGCGGATATTTATATATTTACGATATACAATGTATAACGTACTATGAACCAGTACGCATTTATGATCGTATATCGTTGCATTTATGATTATATACCGAATTCTGCAAAATGCAATCAAATATATGTTAATTAAATTATGTTTACTTCGCCGATTTTGGTACACCATATATGCATAACCATTCGCGGTCTAATAATTACGGTTCGATACTTTCGATACATAGACTGCAATTTTACTCCGCATTTAATCGTCGGTTGTATAATGGTGCAAATACGCTACATCGTATAAACGACTATACGAAGTTCCGGGCACAAACGTGGTCCGTTGAATAACGAACAATCGTGGATAAGAAGTATTTGCAAGAATAGCAAACTTTGGCAGAGACGCGAAGAATGTTTATAAAGGAACACTTACTTTCGTCGGAGGAGTGTTTCAACAGCGGGTCGGTTTATTTTTCCGTCAATTTAAAATTACATGTTCCAGATGGTTTCGGCTACGTGGTTCGAAGTTCTGGTCTCGGTAGTAGGAAATTTCTCACTTACTTTATCCCTGTAACAATCAAGAAAAACACATTGCTATAATGTTTAATAGACACAAACTACTATTTAGTTGATAATCGAGTTATTTCTATCGTTCCATTTTGACAAACGAACACACAACATTCATCGATAAACAAATTAAAATGCTTTCGAATATTTCGATTGTTGAAGACTCAAACTTGGTATAGGTATTTATATTGTATAGGGATTTACGCGTTACATAACGACGAGTCATACTGTTGAATAGCTGTTAATCGACAAGTTGTGTAGTAACGCGTTGATACTGGATGCGTTCACAAAGGGCGCGTTGTATTGTGAACGCGTTAATGACGCATTGCGAATCATTGCGCTGAGAATTTATGTGCTGCACTGTCGATGCGTTATCAGTCGGCTCACGGAGCAATTACGCTGACAATTAATGCGCTGTCTGCTGATGCGTTGTACTATTCGTGGTTGGAGTGCTATAATACCCGAGCGTTGTCAGTTGATGCGCTGTATTGACGACGCTTTGTACTATCAGCCCATTTTCGATTGATGCGCTGTCATGTCGGCGTGTTGACAATTAATGCGCTGTGATATCGACGCGTTGTCTATTGATGCGCTGTACTATCGGCGCGTTGACAACTGACGCGATGTCATATCGGCACGCTGTCGATTGATGCGCTGTATTATAGATGCGTTGACACTTGATGGACTGTTATATCGACGCGTTGTCGATTAATGCGCTGTGATATCGCCGCGTTGACAATTGATGCACTGCACTATGGGCTCGTTGACAATTAATGCGCTGTACTACGAGCGCGTTGACAATTGATGCGCTGTACTATGGGCGCGTTGACAATTAATGCGCTGTGATATCGGCGCGTTGTCTATTTATGCGCTGTATTATCGGTGCGTTGACACTTGATGGACTGTCCTATCGACGCGTTGTCGATTGATGCGCAGTGCTATCGGCGCGTTGTCGATTAATGCGCTGTGATATCGCCGCGTTGACAATTGATACGCTGTACTATGGGAGCGTTGACAATTGATGCGCTGTACTATGGGCGCGTTGACAATTAATGCGCTGTGATATCGGCGCGTTGTCTATTTATGCGCTGTATTATCGGTGCGTTGACACTTGATGGACTGTCCTATCGACGCGTTGTCGATTGATGCGCAGTGCTATCGGCACGTTGTCGATTGATGCGCTGTGATATCGCCGCGTTGACATTTCGGACGCTGGAAGTTGACGGGTTGTGTTAGTTTTGCGTAGTAGCGTCTACGCGGAGTCATTTGCCTTACTACAAGAAAATGCGCTGTGCTCTAAAACGCGTTGTACACGGACACTCTCTATTATCTGAGCGTTTATTGTTTGCGCGTTGTAAGTCGTGGCGTTGTTTAGCATACGTTATACGTTGCACATACATATGCACTATAAATTAACGCGCTAAGCTTGTTCACGCTGTAAATCACAAAGCTCAGCGTTGTATATCGACTAGTCGCATGTCATTGCGTTGCACATCGACACTAGATACACATGAGTACAGTTCGTCACCCAGGAATTGGCGCGTGAGGGGTTGAAACGAAACATAAGCAGTACGTTTATCGTCACGGTAAATCCTTCGAACTTGATGTAGATCGTCGCCAGCCGATTGTTTATATTCTTTGAGTCATCTGGTGTGAGTGACCGCGCAAACCAATTAGATCTTACCACCGAAAATACACATGAGTCGATGCGCCAACTCCTGGGTGACAGACTATACGTAACGCATCCCGGCATATCGAAACGTCCAGAGAGAAAACGCGGATCGACTCCTCTCGTAAGTGATCCAATAAAAAAAGAAAAACGAATTCACAAAAGAAATCGATGTTTACAAGAACGATAAGCGGTTCGTTTCGTCGAGGAATTAATCTCTCCTTGTTCAATTAACGAGCCGTAATTTGGTGGAGCGTTCTCGGTTCGGCGAGCGACGCACGGCTGATTATTTCACGACTTTCACGCGCGACGGTCCACGAAAACGGTTCGCTGGCACAGTTTAACAAGGACGTTAAAATTGCGGGCTGTTAACAACGGGCAAATTGGTGGCATTATTGCCGGGACCACGGTCAAATTATGACGCTGCCTACGCACACAGTGGCCCCGCGTAGATCATTCGTACACGCTTCGGTTGTGTTAGACGTTCGCACACAGCATTTGAACCCTGCGTGAGTGTCCACGTATTTAGTAGTCCCGATTAGGTGTCTCTTATGTTCGAAGCGGTGTTACGCGATACTGGTTGCCTATTATTTTATTGCGTTCGTCGAGTCGCTTAGGTGAGCGGAGGAAAAGAAAGTAGGAAGACATTTTATCGTGGGTCCATTGCAGTCTTTGCGAAAGTTACCTAACGAGTCTTGTAGGATATACTCAAATATCTTTGTCCATTGCCGTTATTTTTTATAGAGATAACTAGGAACGTAATAATGTAGGTAGTAGAGGTAGTATGTATGTATACACAGACTACAGATAGATATGTTTATGTAAATATAGAATATTTATGTATGGATATATGTATGTATGTATGTACTTATGTAGATATAGAGTATACATACATATACTGAGTGTCCCAAAAGTGTTGAAGGAGTCGGAAATGGGAGGTAGGTAGGGTCATTTTGAATAACTTTTTCATTTGCAAAAATGTCGTATGGGGCTTCATTTTTAAGTTATTAAGGAAAAACACCGACCAATCAGAACGCGAGAATCGCGCGCCACGAGATTCGATCGCGATCACGGCCAATTAAAACTCGGGCCTACACTTCTGCCTGCGAGCGCGCGCGATTCCCGCGCTCTGATTGGTCGGTGTGTTTCGTTAATAATTTAAAGATGAAGCCTCATACGACATTTTTGCAAATGAAAAAATTGTTCAGGAAGACCCCACCTACCTCCCATTTACGGCTCCTTCAACACTTTTGGGACACCCTGTATACATAGTATGTGGATACATCACGATTCCTCACCGACATCCGCCATTTTCCTCATCGATCATTTCATCCATTAATCGATTTCTCATCGACGTCCGCCATTTTCGCCACTAATCATTCCGTTGATCTACCGATTTCTCACCGACGTCCACCATATTCCCTGTCGATCCATTGAATTCTCGTTAACGTCCACCATTTTCACCTTCGATTATTCCGTCAATACATCGATTTCTCAATATCGTCCGCCATTTTCCCTATAGATTATTCCGTCAATACATCGATTTCTCATCGACGTCCGCCATATTCCTCGTCGATCGATCGATTCCTCGCCGACGTCCGCCATTTTCCCTGCCGATCGATCCATCGAACATCCGTCGTCCACGCACTCCGCTCTCGACGGCCGTCGCGAAGCTTATCGCCGGTAAAACGCTTAATTAGCATAGAATCAATTAGCGGCGATTAGCATTCTCGCGAATTAATTAGCGATAATTAACACCTCCCGGGAGTTCGCCGATCCGTCCTTGGCGTAACAAGGAAATCGTACGTGTTCCGTGTCGCTTTATCGCGGTCTCGCGTTATCGCCGGCGACCGGCCGCGGTGTGTTGTCGCGTTCAACGAGAAACACGATAAACGACTCGGTTTCCGTTCGTTCACGAACCGAGCGACGCTTTTGATCGGCCATCATCACGCGACGGACATTTTTCACCGTCTTTAACCCCTTCAGCGCCCGACACCGCTCTCGCAAGCTCTTCACGACGATTCCCTCTTTCGACCGTTTCATTGCGTGTGTTTATCGCGTTTGAAGCTTTCTATTATCGCCGTCGCTATTCGCACGGTCCGTTTCAGCTTTATTGTTACGGGGAGCATCGTGCTTTAAAAATCACGTATGTCCGCTGTACTCGAAATTTAGGAATGCGCGAATTGTTCAGTGTGGAGATTTGAGAATGTGGGGTTGAATGTGGAATTGAGAATCGAGGGCTTGATACTGCTGGCACTTGGAAACGTTGAGACTTGTGTAAGATAAAAGGAAAATAGAATGAACGATGAAGTTTGCACCTCACCGAATAAACGTTGTGTGGGCGTATTTAAGAATACTATAGTATAGTACCAAGGACACCCTCGTTAGTATGGTCGTTCTTTAGGGCACCAGGGCCCGGCGAAACTCCTCTAAGGGAGAGGAAGCGCTGACGAAAAGCATATGGCCTGTATCGACTATTCGTTGATTTCTAATTTTCTTACACTTGGGAATATTAAAAGTTGAGAATATGGAGACTTGGAAATGTGGGAATATGAGAAATTCAAAATGTGTGTACACTATGCGACCGACAAAAAGCTGGTGAGGAGGTTTGGCCAGGCGTTCAGACGCGACGGCAGTAATTGGCCGAAAAAAAAAGATGGTCGCATCGAGTTTCGTGCATTTTCGGCAGCGGAATTTATTGGTCGCGCGGTCACGCACACTAGGTGACCTGAAGACCGTAAACAATCGGTAGTCTGCGATCTTCAATCGGTGTCAAGTTTCGACGGTTCTAGGTGGGGGTAGGAGGAGCGATCGCGTACGTCTTATGTTTTAGGACAACCTCCTCGCCAGACTTCTTGTCGGTCGCATAGTGTACATACATGGTTATGTAACTTGCAAATGTTGCGACTTGGGAATAGTGGAGCTCGGAAATGATGGAACTACAGAATGTGACAACTTGGGATTTTAGAAATTTGGGCACGCGGAAATCTGGGATTTTAACACGTTCAACCCGTCGCATGTTTTCGAAGTCCGTATGGTCGGCAGGCTCGAGATTATCGGATGTTTATTCGTCTGGCGGCGCTTGTTTGTTTCATTATTTTCTCTGTTGTCAGTGGCTTGAGTCTGAAGTCTACTTGCATCTAATTGTTATAAATTACTTATAAAACTTTATTTACAAATTGTGAAATATATATACAAATAAAATATATATGTAAGTAAAATACTTTTATACTTTTACGTGTGGACCACCGGTGGTTCACGCCGGGTTGATCGTGTTAAAATCTTGGGAATGTATGAATGTAGGAATCCGGTAATGTGGAAATTTGGAATTTTAGAATCTTGGGAATGTGGAAATTTGGAAATGGAGGAATTTTGGAATGTAGAAATTTGGTATTTTAGAAAGTTAGGAATGTAGAGACTTGGAAATGTGGAGACTTTTTTTGTGTAGAAATTTTGGGATGTGGACGTTTGGGATTTTAGAAACTTGGGAATGTAGAGATTTGGGAATGTGGAGACTGGTAATGTAGGATTTTGGGAATGTGAGTGTTTGGACATGTAGTGATTTGGGAATCTTGAGATTTGGGAATGTAAGGATTCAAAAATGTCTCAAATTGGCAATCTATAAACGTAGGAATATGATATCCCCACTTGAAAATTTGAGAATTCGGAATATACGAATTTTGAAACTTTAAAATCTTGACAATCGAGAAACTTCAAAAATTTCAAATTCGCGCGTTTGGTCGTTCAAAATGCTGTCCCTGTACCCATCTCTATTCAAGAGAAGCCTATTATAATCACGTACAGACGACATTTGACATCGAGAAAAGACATCGGTACGAATGAAGAGAATAGAGTCCGCGAACGAGGCAACAAGGGCGACGTTAATCATCCCCGATCTGTCGCGAAATTAACGCGTGTTCTCCGGACTGTTATCAGCCCGGAAGCCATTAACCCGGTAAAACTTACATTTCCTAAAACTGGGTTAATCATCCGTTCCGTGAACCGTCCGAATGAACCGATCTCGCGTCCCAAATTCCTGAATACGAGCCGCGAAACGGACGAGCGTTGTCCCCCTTGAGCCCGTGGGGCAGCCCCTAATGTACACTGCCGCTCAAAAATATATGGACACCTCCATAATTCTTGTTGTTTCGGCGAGAAGGAAGACCGATTTTTATTGAATAGTCAAAAGCTTAGTCAATAGTTAAAAGCGTTTCTTTTTGTTATTTGTTTTGTATTTTGTACCGACACGAATTCAGCCGATATTCGTGTAATTTTTTTATACAAGTATAAATTTGGCAATAATGCTGCAACAGCTACTGGCAATATAAACCATGCGTTTGAGGAAAATGCTGTAATCGAACAAAATGTGCGGCTAAATCAGTATCTCCGAGACAACGCAGGGCCGCATGCGTCGCACAAAACTATCCTGAAATTAAATGAGTCGAAGTTTGAAATTTTTCAACACCCAGGTTATATATCAGATATCTCGTCAACTAACTTTCATTGTTTTAAACATTTAGGACTGTTTTCACTGGCTATACGATGTGAAAATGAAGAGGGTCTGAAAAATTCGATATCAGAGTTTATTGGCTCCAAAGATCAGAATTTCCTTAATACAATCATTTATACAGGGTGTCCCACAATTATGGTACGAGCCGGAAATGGGTGGTAGGTGGGGTCATTCTGAACAACTTTTTTATTTGCAAAAATGTCGTATGGGACTTCATTTTTAAATTATTAACGAAAAACACCGACCAATCAGAACGCGTGAATTGCGCGCCTCGCAATTCGATCGCGACCACGGCCAATTATAACTCGGGCCTACACTTCTGCCTTCTAGCGCGTGCGATTCTCGCGCTCTGATTGGTCGGTGTTTTTTGTTAATAATTTAAAAATGAAGCCTTATACGACATTTTTGTAAATGAAAAAGTTGTTCAGAATGACCCCACCTACCTCCCATTTCCGGCTCCTTCAACACTTTTGGGACACCCTGTATATTACAATCTCGTTGGGAAAGGTGTACTTAAGCAAATGAATCATATTTTAATTCAATAAACGGCTTTTGAAACAAGATATGCAGTTTTATATATTCACTTAAAAGTCCGACATTTCATATACACCAACCTAATAATTAACACTAAATTAATTCCATATAATGTCGAAACAACCACTATCTAATGGTTCATTTTTTACGATATCGTAAAAATTGCATTGAATTAATTCAGTTTAAAGTAATGTCGTGTGCAATCATTGATAAACTCTTTTCTTTTTTTAATTTTGACTTAGACCACTTTCATGATTATGGGCACACACGGTGAACGAGATAAAGCGTATTAGTACGTCACGGTGTCCGATTAAAGTTCAAGCTTCCAGAATATCAGTTTCGCGCGGTTTCTGCCGAAATCGTAAAACGATGAACCGTTACGGAGGAATTTCGGCGAATTATCGTGCACAACCGACGACGTAATTATCCGGCCGTACGACCGAAGCGCAGCTTGAACCATCAATCGTTATCGGCGACGCGCGTTAATTGAAAACAAGCAATGACGGACGAGAGAAGGGAAAAGGGACGCGACTGATTAAATAGAAATTTCGACGCGCGAGCAATCGACGACGATGCCATTGAAACGATAAAACATCGCGGCCAGCAATAAACCGCGAGGAGCCGCGTAAACAGCGAAACGCCGGTGTAGATTAATTGGCAGGCATTTGTATTCGCCCGCGAGAGAATCGTTCGTGCCCGGCAGACTTTCGGAGACGTTTGTTAGAAAATTAGAAAATTAGAAGTCGACAGATAGCACTGTCCAACAGCCAATCGACGTAAAATCTGATCAGTGATTATTATAGTGTTTCTTGCGCCGATTACGAATCAGCAATCGGCAAGTTTTTCACCAGCACGTACAGTTTTTGAGAAATTTGATTTTGGAAAAAAAAAGCACATTTTCGAAATTCAAACCAATATTGTGAGGTAACTATAAAAGATTCTGAAATTCAACAGGAAAAAAGTTTTCAGTAAAACTTTCTGGTTAAAAAGTTTGACCAATTTTTTTGAAATAATCACTTTTATTATTAACACTATTTCTACCAAGAGGTGTCAAAAGACACCTTTCCATTTCAACTTAAAATTATTCTCTATATCGAATCAATTTCTACAATTAATTTTTTGACTTTTCATACAATAGTTGTTAAATAAATTCAGCGATATCATTTTCCTCCAGCTCATCGTGGATCTGAAAATGCGTATTCAAACGAAAATGCGTCAAAAGACACCTTTTGATTGAAATAGGTATACACAAAATCGTGGTGGAAATAGTGTTAACCCGTTGTGCTACCATTTATTCGGTAACATTAAGGTTACTCAAAAAAGTTCGAATGTCCATACAGTTTTGCACTTAGTGATCCTCGACTGTGTAAATGACAATTAGAATGAAGTTGAACATTCAACTGTATTAAAAATATAAACAAGGGTTATCAGATTTGAGCTGCGAGTGCGTCACGAGTGTAGCTCGTTATTGTAGGGCAAGGGTTTAATTGCCAATATTGTCTATTTCACTGTGTTCAAGCATCGCTTGCAAAATACTACTAATATAGTTAAAAATTGTTTATTAAAAATTGATCCACTGAATCAAATGGCAAGTGAGAGTCGCCGCCCGACTGCAAAGGGTTAACAACGTACAGTAAATTCTCGCACAGTGCAGCGGAGGCCGGAATCGAAACTGTGCACTGTGAGCATACTGGAAGCGAAATTTGATACTCGGTGGCTGTCCCTTGCTCACCGTGGCTCGCCTTTACCAACCGCCGAAAAAACAAACCGCCGCTGAGACAGTGAGGCATTTAAATATCCGACGATGTTCGAACGACGCACTGTCGCGATTTGGTATGTGTTTTCAAGCCCATCTATAAGACGCAAACCGAACGTAGAAAAGGATAGCGATACAAAAACAAAGAGGGGCTGAGGTTCCAGACGTTCGGCAAACATGAAAGACTCCTGCGTGTTCTGTCTTTTAAATTCGAAAACCAAAATTCTTTATTTTTGGTTTTTCGTGAATGAAACTTTTTACCATCGTATTCGTCTCGTTTTTCTGATTAAAATGATACCAAACACGATATAATTACGATCATAATTACCCGTGTAACAAGCCATCAAAGTTTCGGACGTTAGAATCTAAAGAATTCGTATCTCTGCCGTAAATGTAACGTCCGAAACTTGTATGGCTTGTTACACAGGTAATTATGATCGTAATTATATCGTGTTTGGTCTTATTTTAATTGGAAAAACCTCACGAATATGTTAAAAAAGTTTGCAGTCAAAAAAATACAAATATTAACAAATTATATTGCTAAATTGGGAACTGGAGATCTGTCACACCGCATCAAAGGGACCGCGGTGAGTGTATCGTGTTACACTTGGACTGCCTCGAGCGAGGCGAACATAAGCGCAGCAATGTCGCACGCATAGGCGCAGGAAGAGACGTTTTGCACTGCGCGAGAAAACCATGTGCTGCACTGTTCGAGAATTTACGGACGTATTAGGGCGTCCGGAAAGTAATGTTGTTTCTGTGCATTCGTTTTCTTCAGATATTTTGCTCAAAAATCAATTGATTTTGATCGATCTGGCATTGAAAATTTGTGCAATAGATGGAAAAAGGTTGTTGATAACAAAGGTGATTGCATCATTAACCAGTTAACTGTGGCGCTCCATTTTGTAAATATACTCGTCAATCGCAGAATAAATGTCGGTGTTAAAATATTAGGCCAACAAGATGTGTTTATTGTATAAAATTTTATTACTAATATTGACTTATTTAGTTAGCTGTCATTTAGGAGTATACACGTCGTGACACAAAATTCTGCCGTATCTACATGACGGATATAATCGTCAAACACACTTAACCGATTAATTAAAAATTGATCTGCAAAAGAAACGACATTACTTTCCGGCCCCCCTAATACAATCCGTAAATTCCAAAATTTGAGGCACATTAAGATTCGGAGAGAGCGGAAATTTCATCATTTTATAAAACGCATTCGATGTACCGAAAAGAATCGTCGGAGGGTTGCATCCTCCGAAACTCTCCCTTTAACCAAAGGAGGGTTAGGTTGCACCGTATCGCCCGTACATCGATCAGTACGCATTTTACGATGTTCCCCCATCGTTTCACGGAATTTGACCGGGGTTGTCGTGAAAATTCAACGAGGTAGAACGCGCACCCGTTGCGTGTAACTCGCGATATACAGCGCCCACCAAAAGTGCGGAACCATCTAAATCATTTTCGTACGATTCGAAATGTAAGAATTTTTAGAGGTACAACGGGATCGCAAAATTTATTATTTAATTTCGTGGGCACTCGCGTACGCGGTTTCAAGGGGTGGCAAAAAATGTTAAATGGCATATAGAGTCGTGCGAGGGTTTGATTCAAAGGGCTTTCAAAGACGAAAAAATAGCATTGTTTTTTTTTAACTATAAATTCATGGGACCCGTCAAAATAACGGACCTTAGGTTTCACATTTTAAAAATAGTAGTAAGAAACTTTCGTCAAAATCTATTATATCTTATCCTTCGTCAAAATAAAAAATTATTGCGGGAATTGGTTTTCGCATTGTATATTATCTACTTATTTTTAAATCGTAGTTTCAATTTAATTGGCCATTTATCGCCCGTAAATCTAGTGTTAATAGAGTTACAATTGTTTGTACATTTCTATTGAAATTTTGCGACAGTGACGGCTCGCAGCGACAACAGAAAAGAGACAAGACTTCACGTGGGCATACCTCTGTATGTAGCGCATGTGTAGATAAATGTTCTAAAAGCGTACTGAAAGTGAACCAAAAGTATACTAAAGTGTTCTGAAAGTATACTAGAAGTTTACTAAAAGTGTACTAAAGTGTTTTGAAAGTATACTAAAATCGTACTAAGTGTATTCAAATAATCGTAACTATATCAACAAAAAATCGTAGACACTTCGTCGAGACGTCTGTTTGCATTGTTTTTGTCTCGTGAACCACTTCAACCCCTCACTCAACCCCACAAATCCTTTCATAAATAAATAAACTATTAAATAATACCACTGTTACTACAATATTTTAAAAAATTCATATTGTTGCCATTGGCAAACCACGTAATATGCGAGTGACAGTCAACTCGTTGAATAATAAATTTTCTGATCCCATTGTAGCCCTAAAAATTCCATATTCCGATTCTCTATTTGAAAGCATTAAAAAATGATTTAGGTGGTTCGGAACTTTTGGTAGGCACTGTATAGCTGGCTGGTAGGAACGATGCCAATTTGCGCAGTGCAAATTCATTCGATCGCCGAATCGCTCGTCTGTTTGCACCCGCGGAAAAAAATAGAAAGATGAACAAAAAAAAATGGTAGCCGAACACGAACGATCGCGCAAATAATGTTGGACGAATGGCTTTCGAAATCGCGCGGACACCGAATTTTTTTCCTCGAACGACCTCGTCATCCGCGCTCCCCTCTTTTTTTTTTATTTTTCGCCGCGTTGTTTGCGGACGAAACGTCGTAAAATTCACGCTAAAAATTCCCAACCCCGTTCAAATTGAAAATTTCTCGCGCGTCTCGCGAGCGTTTTATTCGCCAACGGTCCGCGTCGCGTATTATCGCTTTGTTCGATCGTCTCGTCGCGTTTCGTGTATTTCCTGTTTTAATTTCGTGTATTTCCTCTATTAATTTCGTGAACTGAATTTAACCGATGATTTGGCATTCGAAAACCTTAATTCACCAATTTAATACGAATCATTAAATAGAACAGGTCGTTGAATAGAATTTTAACGCAACGTTTCAATTTTGTATGTTCGTTTTAACCTTTCACTACTAAAGGCGTATATATACGCCCTCACAAATCTTTCAATATATACGAAAGGCGTATAGGACATTATGAAATTCTTATAGATTTTTGCGAGCTGAATACGAATCTGAAATTAATTTTTCATTAGGACGTACAGTTTTTGAGAAAAATAATGTTTAAATAAATTGAAATTTTTCCATTTTGGGAATTTCTTCTGCTTTTACCATAGCAGCTATTCGGTGGTTTTTTACGCGAGAAAAATCTTTTACTTTTCCCGAATAAAACCATATACATATTGTTATTACATCATAAACATTTGAATACGTTTAAACAATGATCGAAGTAAGAAAGACCCCAAAAAGGAACAAATTTTTGTTGATATTTTTAAATTTATTTAAAAAAAAACCATCTATCTAATCAGAACAGACAAAAAAAGTTGAAAATTCGCAATTTTTTTAAACATTAATTTTCTCAGAAACTAAACGTCCTAGTGTAAAACGTATTTCGGATTCGTATTCAGCTCGCAAAAATCTATAAGATATTCATAGTGGCGGTTATGAAATCGCTTGGGTCATGTACAGTGATTATCGATAGTGGGGTGACGGTCTCGTTGGAGCGTATTTCAGCGCCCATACGAATCCGGGTACCGTGAGACCCTTTAGTTTTCGAATTCAGTCGAGCCCGGTCCGATGAACCGGGGATATCACGGTAGGGACCTTGGAAACACCGAAGATTCAATTATCCTTCGTTCCATTGCGACCGAATTAACGAACTAACCGGTCCTCCCGTGCTACAAATATTTGCGGACTGACTGGCCACCCTCGCACGCTGGAATACCGTTCCGGCTTCACCCTACGAACCTAACTAATTAAGTTTGCGATGGAGGACGGCGGGTAGGCGAGTCGAAAGTCGAAACTGGGTTAGCCAGCGGGACATGACCACCGACTCTCCAGCCTTTTAATTTCGACTACCGGACTTCCACCGGCTAGAATCGGCGACTTTTCACGGTCGGAAAGTTCGAATTCAAAACTGTGTCACGGCCGTTCGTCGCACTCTCCTTCGCCCTTTAATTGAAAAATTCACGACGAGTCGTGTTACGAACTTTTCGAACATCGAGTGGCTTATTTATGAGTGGAGATTACATCGAGTTCTAGGTGGGTAGTAGAGTCTCGTTATATTGCCACTGTTGGCGGAACAACGCGATGCGATATGTATAATGTTATATGATGTTGCACGTGATTGTGCGATGCATCGCGAGATAGCGAGTGCGTATAGGTAGAACGCATAATTGTATCGCGTTCGGTCATATAGCGTGTGGTTATACAAGGCGATCGTACACTGTGCGTGCTGATATAACGCGTAGAGACACATCGCGGTGATATACGTGTGCATTGCGCGTGGCCATATAGAATGTTAATTTACGGCATGTGGCCATATAACGCGTAGAAACTCAACACGGCGATATATAGCGCATGGTGATATAACACGTAGAAGCACAAGGCTGTAATATGTGGTGTGTGGTCACACAACATGTAGAAACACAAGGCGGCGATATGTAGCGTGTGATCATATAACGCGTGGAACCAGAACGTGGTGACATAGTGTGCGCCGCCATATGACGTGTAGAATTATAACGCGGTGATATAGAGCGCGTAATAATATGTACTAGATACAACGTGTTAATATACAGTGTGTGGCCATATAATGTGTCAGGACAAAACACGGCAATATATAGCGCGCAGTTACTTACATAACGCGTTCATATTTAACGCGTACTAATACCATGCATGATTACGAAACGCAAGATTATACAGCGCGTGGCGATACAATAAATATGAATATAATGCACGATGGTAATAAGATACCGTCACTATTGCGGATAGTATGGAACATTAAAGTTAAGATTGTTTTACGTTGCTCTCAATCGGCAATATAAAACGTGATATTCTAACGAATCAACCGTGTCAGCATGGATAAAAAATTCAGTATTCTTATAAACAGTAAATTCGACATTCGGTTATACAAAATATTAATATTCGAAAATAAATCGTTCACACAGTTTGACGATAATCCATGACCGTACCTTTTCTACGGTTATTTTCATTAAACGAAACTAGGTACATGCGATTGGAAAGGTTATTTATACCTAAGCAACGATTGAGTAATTATACACAAGTATGCGTGCGACGGTAAGAAACGTTTTCTGCTGCCCGATTTCGTAACAATATTTGAGCGAATCCTTTCATGGCCATAACCGCAAATTCTCCCGGATCTAGAACGTAACACGTGCGTTTCATGAACGTGGGAAGCTCGAAAGTAAATTCAGCCGAAAGCAGTTCGCAACGATGTTGTTCTCGCGCGAACGCCGGAACACGCGTGACGGAAACAGTGACTGCGAACGGGCCGATAAAACGAGAATCGTCGGCCGAAATTTGTCGAACGCGACCCAAAGCATTTTTACAGAAAATAGCACACTAAAATTTTCTAGTTGAAAAGTTTAATGATCTTTTACATTATTATTTCTTCATTATCAATCGCGAATATTGTCTGTTTCACTATGTTCAAACATAGTATACAGGGTGGTTCATTTATCTAGAGCCAGGTTAATATCTTTTAAACAACATATTTTTGAAAAAAGTGTTTCAGACAAAAGTTGTCGTGTGTCAGGAGGCAAATTTGATGGTATGAATGGATTTTTTCAGCGAGTGCTCCTGAAGGTCATATGAAGGTCAACTTTATTTTTTTAAATGGAAATCCCTGTTTTTTATTATACTATCGTAATCTCCAGGAGAAAATAGGTAACTTTTGTTGGAAACATTTTTTCGTTGAGTGTCTACTTTACGAGATAAAGAACTAAATATTTATGAGGATATGTTAGGTAAATGAAAACACGTATAAGGAGGACTGTATTTATAATCGCTTCATAATATTCAATAAACATTATTATTTATTATTTAACGTGTTCAAAGTATTGACACCAACTTCAACAGACTGATGAAAATTTCGAGCGCAGCGGGTTTAAAACCCATCGAATAGCGACGAAGTGAAATCGCTACTCGATATAAAAGAAAATTAATAATCGTTCTTCCCATGAACTTCGACACCACGAGTAATTTATTCGGCATCGATTCGGCGTGCAACGTGGTTATACGTACAATGCTCGTTGCAAATTAACGCCAAACAGCGTTATCGAGATGATCAATTACGGCGACGGTACGAAAGAAAATTGAACGATTAACGGCTGATTTATTGAAGATCGATGCTGGTTGAATCGTCACGCGGAGGTAGAAGTATAATTAATGAACTTTTCGCATTTTTCATCGGTCCGGGACGTTGGTCGGGTAACTCGTCGAGAGCTGTGTATAAATGATCGGGAGAAATTGCTTACGAAAAACTGAAACGCAGTCGCCGGTGACGAGTTGCTTATGCAGGCCTGAAGGATGATTGCAGAAGGAACTTTCGGTCGACAGCTTGATCGATTGTTGTGCAATTTCTTGCCGGGAAACGTGCCACGAGTTTCTACTATTGAAAGTGTTACATTCTAGAAATCGTGTCCGATTAACGCCGTGGTAATACATTATTGATAATCGACGTTGGTGTACCGAGTATTTGATATATTGCAGCTGCTAATATTATTACGTGCGTCTGAATAGTGGGAAGCGTGGTGGAGTTTCTTTCGAGAAAATTGCGATCTAAGGACTGATGCGCTTGGTAGACATAGATTTTTGACAAATTCGAGAATTTGAGTATTTACGAATTTGATAATTTATAAATTTAGAATTCAGTAATTTGAGAATTGATAAATTTGAGGTTTTAAGTATTTGAGATTAAAAAAATTTAGAATTTCAGAAATTGGGAAACAGAAATTTGGTAATTTAGAAAATTTCGAATTGTAGAAATTTGGTAATTTAGAAAATTTGGAATTGTGGGAATTTGGTAATTTAGAAAATTTGGAATTGTAGAAATTTGGTAATTTAGAAAATTTGGAATTGCCGGAATTTTGGAATTGTAGAAATTTGGTAATTTAGAAAATTTGGAATTGTAGAAATTTGGTAATTTAGAAAATTTGGAATTGTGGGAATTTGGTAATTTAGAAAATTTGGAATTGTAGAAATTTGGTAATTTAGAAAATTTGAAATTGTAGAAATTTGGTAATTTAGAAAATTTGGAATTGTAGAAATTTGGTAATTTAGAAAATTTGGAATTGTAGAAATTTGGTAATTTAGAAAATTTGGAATCTACAAACGTGGGAATAGACTGTACATATTTTCAAATATCCAAATTGATGTGTGTACGTTACTAAAAAATTACTCGCGAGAGGTATAAAGTAAATCTCCATGATTTTAGAGAGAATACATAGGAAAGCTACCGCGAAACTAGCATAAAACGTCGAAGAGTAGGGAATCAATAATAAACTGGCGTAGTGCCACAGACTGTAATGCAGATGTATCTTTTACCGGTCTATAGCTTGGTTTTCGAACACGTAATCGAACAGAACTCATCCTACTTTTATTGCCACGAACTTTTTCTATGCGGCACAATACCAACATTAACATTACATTAACTTGGATAAAACGATGCATTGTATCGATGAATTTCAAAACTGTAAAACGCTAAATACTAATGTAATGCACCACACCCACACTATTTCTATTAGAACGCTACCTTAATGGTTGGACAAATTTATCGGACCGGGTTTTAGTGGACGGATCGATAATCGAACAGCGAGCAATGCAACTTTGCTATACAACGTATATATACGTCGATGTTCAACGATCGAATAACGAATATTTGCATTAGGGCATATGCATATGCCCGTGATTATTGATCGAGCACCGAGCAATGCAATTTTGCGATATAACGTATATATACGTCAGGAGTGAAGGTTTGCGCACCGGGCATGGCGGATTCGCATTATAATGTATATGTACGCCCATGATCAATAATAGAGCAACGGGAAATGCAATTTAGTAATGTAACGTATATATATGTGAGGTGTAAAAGTTTGAGCCTGGAACAAGGCGGATTCGCGGTATAACGTATATGTATGTCCCTGATCAATAATAGAGCAACGGGAAATGCAATTTAGTAATGTAACGTATATATACGTCAGGAGTAAAAGTTTGAGTCATGGAGCAAGGCGGACTCGTGATATAACATTCATATACTTGGGTGATCGATAATCAAACACCTAGCAATGCAATTTCGCTGTATGGCGTATATATTCGTCGCAAAACGACGATCGAACCTCAGCCAACGCGGGTTCATAATATAACGTACGCATACGCTCGTGATCAATAATCGAGCATCGGGCAATGTAAATTCGAGATTTAACGTATATATATATACGTCCGTCGTCAACGATCGAACAACGGGCAGCAATATAATATATATATATATTGTACGTCTGTTGTCGATGACCGAGTCGGCGATATAACGGACATATACGTTAGTGATCGATGATCGAGCACCTAATAATACGCGTTCGCGATGTAACGCATATATACGTTCATGACACAACGAATTATATATACGACGGTGATCGATGATCGCGTCGGCTATATAACGGACATATACGTCCGTGATCGATGATTGAGTAATACGCGCTCGCGATGTAACGTATATATACGTCCATGATCCAGCATCGAGCAACACGAGTGAGCGACACGACGAATTATATATACGACGGTGATCGATGATCGCGTCGGCTATATAACGGACATATACGTCCGTGATCGATGATCGAGTAATACGCGCTCGCGATGTAACGTATATATACGTCCATGATCCAGCATCGAGCAACACGAGTGAGCGACACGACGAATTATATATACGACGGTGATCGATGATCGCGTCGGCGATATAACGGACATATACGTCCGCGATCGAGCGAACGATGAGGAGGCACACAGGTTATTGACATTGAAGGAAGCGAATCGATAGCCGGAGCGCCTCGATGTCTAGTCACGGAAGTGGAATACTGATTGCTAGCATAAAGCCTATTGTGTCGGCTCGGCCCGCTTAAATATAGAGTGCAGAGGAAGCCCGTTGGAGTGGCGTCCGCCCGGGCGCCGTCGTTACTTGGGAACACGTAATGCGGCCAAAGGTGTCTAAAGCGTCGAAAAGCTTTGACTCCGGACGACGCCAGACGACGACGACGCAACGTTGCTCGTTATCGACGACAATTCCTTCCGCCTCTCTCCTGCTTCTTCCCTGTGTAATTGGGAATTGCACGAACAGACGAACAGAGAGAGAGAGGCAGGAAGCTTCTTCTAACAAGCTAAGTTTTCATGCTGGAATCGTAATATTAACATGTTAAGCAAGAAGCGACGTGACGTAATACGTCACGTAGGCACGACTCGAATCAAGAGCTTTACGGTGCGTCGAATCTTTGCACGAAAGGACGCGGTCTCGAGAACTACGACTTTCGATGTGCATCGATTCAATAACGAGTGAATATCGAGCGTTTCGCGCCAATTTCATGCGATTCGAATTCGAGGAATTCAATTTCGCGTCGCTCGATTCTACGCGAAACTAATTTCGTAACATTCGATTCTACGCCGATCCAATTCCGCGACATTCATTTCGACATTCAATACATGTCGAGTGTATTCAATTTCGAATTATTCAATTCCGCGAAATTCAATTCTATCGATTCGAATTGACGAGTATCGAACCCAGACAATTAAATTCTTACTTAAATTCTTATTACTAATCAATTCCAATAAATGATCCTATTCCGCGATTGAATTTTAAATAATTGAACTCCAGTTGAATCCGATTCCAGGAAATCGAAGTTCACGTATTTCGATTCAACGCGATTCAGTTCAAATCGATCGATAGAATTCGATTCAATTCCCCGAAATTACATGCATCGCCATTCGATACGATCCGATTCGATAATAAGCGGCGCATTTCAATGCGATTCAATTTCGTGACAATTCAATGCGACGCGATTCGTTACGATACGATCCGGTATGCAATTAATTAAATTTCACAATGCATTTACCGAAAGATTTCTGTTTCCCATTGTGCCGTTTCGCTTTTATTACATGACATTTAAAAAAAAAGTCTTTGTCATACACGAAAATAACGTATTCTTTTTCGTTAGCTTATTACATACGGAAGAGAATAATTATTGTTGTCTGTTTAACACTAGAAACTGAAAATAAAGTAGAAAAATAAATAAATAAATATTGCAGCATCACTCAACATACACAACCATTAATTAGCACAATAAAACATGATAGACATTTTGACAAAAGAATGGCAATATAATTTTATAATAAAAAATACCAAACCCGAAACCAATCATTTTGACTGGTTGGTAGTTCTAGTGTTAAACCATGTGTCACCAAACAAGTAAACGCGACAACCGTGAAAAGAGTCAATACAACAGCTTTCTCTCGATTCGAATATTTCATTCTTTACGTGACACGACGTAGTTTTGTAAAATGTGTGAAGTAGACGGTCAACAATATTCGCAATCAGATCAAGGCACAAAAAATGAAACGGACATAAAACTCGCTGAAAGAGAGAGTATTTTCGTAGTACGTGGAGAGAGAGAGAGAGAGAGAGAGAGAGAGAGAGAGAGAGAGAACTTGAAAGCGGCGATTGCCACTCGAAGCGAGTTGAGTTTGTTTTGCTGGAAAAGTGGCCGAAGGAAACGCGTCAAATCTGTTTCGGGATGCAGTTGAAGAAATCACATTTTTCTTCTGGTCCTTTCACCGAAGAGGAAAAATAACGGCACAAAAATGAGAAAGGTCGAGGGTGACGGAGGTCAAAAATATAAATAAAAATATCGTAGCAAGTTCGTGCGACAGAGAAACGAAACGTAAACAGGACGATAAATAAGACGGGCGAATCGTAAGGTGCAAAAGCGGGACGTTAAAATATTAATACGTCGGGAGATACGAACGAAAAGATTATTTCTCTTCCGAGAATTACGTTTTATTACGAAAGATTCGGTCCGATTTAAAAGGAGGCAAAATTGGATCCTGCAAAATTTTCTCTCAGGCTGAAACGATTCTTGTGACACGAGATAATTATAACTTCGATCGCTTAATGATATTCGTGCGGAAATTTTCATCGACGAAAAAGAGAACAAAGAACGAACGGATAGCTCAAAGAATTAACACTTAAATGGACTTCGACGAGGCGCAAAGTGTTTACGAACGGTATTGAAATTGAAATTTGTTAATATCGTCGCGAGCTGCGCGTGCGAGGAAAAAATGTCGATATTAACAGTTCGACGCTTTGTCGACGACGAATATTAATAAACTCGACGCGACCGATCGATTATCGTTGATTATCGAAAAAAACTGGCTCTTAACCGACACGCATCTCTATTCGACTGTCAACGATTATACGTCGATATTTCAAATTTCCAAATTCTCACATTTCATACTTTCGATACTCAACATTTTTGTACTGTTCCAAATCCCTAGATTCCCATGAAGCTACGTACTGCAATCCCAAGGTGTTCAAAATCCCTAGACACACATGTCTTCGGACTTCCATGTTACTGGATTTCCGATTCCTTATTCCTGAAAATCACTAGGTCGGTGGATTCTCGGAGTCTCAAACAAGGAGTTCCTAGATATCGAAATCCCTACGTAAGAATCCCTAGATCAATGAGATTCTTAGGTTTTAAAATCGCTAGACACAAAATTCTTACATAAAAAAACCCTATATCCACGAATTCCAAGATTTTCAAATTCCCACGTAATGTCCCTAGAGGCACGAGTTCCAACGTTTCAAATTCCCTAAACACAAAATTCCTTCGTAAAAGACCCTATATCCACGAATTGCAAAATTTGCAAACTCCTACGTGAAATTCCCTAGATCTGAGAGTTCCAAGGTTTCCAAATCCCTAAACACAAAATTCCTTCGTAAAAGACCCTATATCCACGAATTTCAAAATTTTCAAATTCCTACGTGAAATTCTCTAAATCTGAAAGTTCCAAGGTTTGAAAATCCGCAAACGCAACATTCCTACGTAAACAATCTCTAGGTACCCGCCTCGGTAGCCACGTACAGCCTTGGACCACCAACTCGCGACGATGCAAAATCCCTAGGCAGAAAAAAATGTCGATATTAAAATCGGCATAAATCCGTAAGCATCTAAAATCAGCATAGCAAAAATCTCGTAACTAAGCTCTCTAGATAAAAATCGCGTACACTGTAAAATCTACGAAACTTCAAATTACCCAGATCCATCATTCTTATATCCAAAGATCCCCGTGTCCCGGAGATCCCTTTATCCCTAAATTCGAAAGTCCGGAAGTTCCTACTTCGTCAATCTACCGCCGTCGGAAATTGCCGACGTAATTGAATTTCATTGAAAACGCGAATATCGTAAAAAAAGAAAAGAGGAACGTTAAAAACGAACGAGCGTGTGGCTGTGTGTCGGTCGATCGGCAGAATTATCCCTAGATATAAACGGTGCTCGGAGCCGTACCGTGGCACAATCGCGCCCCGTGGCGAGCGCGAAAATATGATAGAAGTATTATTTTAACGAGAGTGATTTGTTCGGTCGGTTAGCCGGGGCTTCTGGCGTGCATCGAACTCGTTCCAAAAAATCGCACGGTAGATTAACCGGCCACTTTTCTCGAATTAACCGGCGAACCCTGGCAGAAATGAGCAAGGACGTTTCGTGCAATTTCTCTCCGGACACGTATCCAGGTGTTCCAATTCCGGCTATGCAAATATATTCCCGTCCTCGATCGTTCTCTCCGTCCTCACTCTCTCTCTCTCTCTCTCTCTCTCTCTCTCTCTCTCTCTCTCTCTCTCTCTCTCTCTCTCTCTCTCTCTCTCTCTCTCTCTCTCTCTCTCTCTTTGTCTCTCTGTTTATCACGTACGAGCGTTCGTTCTGGTTCGCTCTCGGTCGTCCCGAATTCATCATGACACGCCGTAAATGGAAAGATGGCCGGTGCCTCGTCTCGCTAGATACGCCTTCGTGTCCTCGTGGAATTCCCTGCTGGATATTATGGCGAGCTCGATGACCCAACTCCGCGGGGATCCGTACAACCGTGTAAGACGGCTGTTTCACGTCATTGACCCGGCTGCTGCTCGTCTTTCTGCTGCTTCTGCTTCTGCTTCTACTATGCTCCTTGCTGCCGCATCGAGTTCCTTGCAACGATCTTGCGCACTCGGGCTCGCCGCGTATATACGCCGACCCACAAAACAAACTATTCGCAGCTTGCTTTCGCGCTTGTTGTCGATGCTACACGCGACGTAATAAATAATTTGTAATTATCTACTTGTGATTCTGTCGATTAACGCGGGTACTAACGCGGTGGCTGTCATGAGCCGCTTCGGTGATTGGTACTCGATTTGCCTGCAGCGCCATAGGGAACACCATGTACAAAGATGCAAAAATCCTTAGGTTCTAAATCTTTTTTCAAGGTACGAAGTTCTCTAGGTTCAAAATCTTTTTTCAAGATACAAAGTTCCCTAAGTTCAAATTCTTTTTTCAAGGTACAAAGATCCGTAGGTTCAAAATCTGTGTTCCAGATACAAAGGTATAAAAATCCCTAGGTTCAAAATCTCTGTTCCAGGTACAAAAATCACAAGGTTTAAAATCGTTGTTCGAGATACAGCGGGAGAAAATTCCTAGGACCAATGTCTTCATTCCAGGTAAGAAGGTATAAAAATCTCTAGGTTCAAAATCTGTGTTCCAGGTGCAAAGGTATAAGAATCCCTAGGTTTAAAATGTTTGTTCCGGGTACAGAGGTATAAAAATCCCTAGATTCAAAATCTCTGTTCCAGGTACAAAAATTCCTAGGACCAATGTCTTCATTCCAGGTAAGAAGGTATAAGAATCCCTAGGTTTAAAATGTTTGTTCCGGGTACAGAGGTATAAAAATCCCTAGATTCAAAATCTCTGTTCCAGGTACAAAAATCACAAGGTTTGAAATCTTTGTTCGAGATACAGCGGGAAACTATTTCTAGGGTCAATATCTTAGTTCCAGGTAAAAACAGTATAAAAATCCCTAAATTCAAACGTTAGATTCCAGGTACAGCGGTAAAAAAAATTTCCAAATACAGAATCATTGTTCCAGGTACGGAAATCTGTAGGTACAAAATCTTTGTTCGAGGTACAATAGTAAAACGTCCCTAGGATCAAAATCGCCGTTCCAGGTACAAAAATCCCTAGGGTCAAGATCTTTGGTTCGTGTGCAAAGGTACAAAAATCCTTCAGGATAGAATCTTCGTACAAGGTAAAAAAGTCCCCAGATATATAATCTTTGCATCCGGTATGAAGATACCGAAATCTCCAGGTTCAAAATCTTTGTGCCAGATGCAAAAGTTCCTGTAAATCTAGTGTTAAATATTTACAGTGAATATCTTAATTTATCGATGTAACGAGCGATCTACTGAAAAACAGGCAAATCGGTATCAGCACGATCGCGACACAAAGGATCCGTTGTCGACTTGGAAAATTTCTATTGATCGTACGCATGTTCCAATTGATTTTCCGCCTTTTGTCCGGGTTTTATGCGACTGTCAGCCACGTTTTCCGCTCGTCGCACGTCAGAGACGCTACCGGAAGCGATCGAGAGATCCGTCCTGATATATTCCGGGACAATTGATTCCCGTTCGACGAATAGGAAAAACCATTATCCGCCGGACTATCCGACGGTCGGTCTTTGTACGTTTTAAGCCCAGGAAAAAGTTGGAACAACGACGACCGGCTTTCAATGCCTTCGTACGACTCGCGTTTCAATTTCGTTCGCGTGGAAATTATAATTGCGACAACGGAGCTTCTGGTTCCAATTGCTCGAATAGAAGTTCTCCTCTTGTCGTCTCTCGTTCGTAATGAATGATCGAATTAAAATCCCACTACGCAGCCACCTTTGAACGTTTGAAAAATATTAAATTAACTACCGGTTTCTACGATGAAGGTGATTATCATTTCATAATCGGGTTTGTACCATTCGATCGATACTTTGACGCAATGGTACTTATTATTACCGGTAAGATTCATACAAGTTGCTAGCGTTCTTACCGATTTTAATTGACAGGATTCAATTCTACGTAATTTCAATTGCGGCAAGGTTTAATACCACGCAATTCAATTCTACAGGATTCAATTACATGCTATACAATTCAATATGATTCAATTCTACGCAATTCAATCGAACAAAATTAAATATCGAGTAATTGACACCGACAAGTTTCAATTCCCCACGAAATTCAATTCCACGAAATTCAATTCGACAAGATTCAATTCCACGAAATTCAATTCGATAATATTCAATTCTGAATAATTCAATTCCACGAGATTCAATTACATGCAATACAATTCAATATGATTCAATTCTACGCAATTCAATCGAACAAGATTAAATATCGAATAATTGACACCGACAAGTTTCAATTCCCCACGATTTAATTTGACAAGATTCAATTCGGAATAATTCAATTCGACGAAATTCAATTCGGAATAATTCAATTCGACGAAATTCAATTCCGAATAATTCAATTCGACAAGATTCAATTCGACAAGATTCAATTCCACGACATTCTATTCGATAATATTCAATTCCGAATGATTAAATTCTACGAGATTCAATTCCGAATAATTCAATTCCACGAAATTCAATTCGACAAGATTCAATTCCACGAAATTCAATTCTTGGAAATTCAATTCCACGACATTCAATTCGATAATATTCAATTCCGAATAATTCAATTCTACGAGATTCAATTCCGAATAATTCAATTCCACGAAATTCAATTCGACAAGATTCAATTCCACGAAATTCAATTCGATAATATTCAATTCCGAATAATTCAATTTTACGAAATTCAATGCGACAAGATTCAATTTCGCGTAATTGAAACCGACATGTTTCAGTTCCATACAATACAATTCAAAACGATTCAATCCCATATAATTCAACTCCATATAATTGTAATGAACGCGATTCAATTCGAGGAAATTCAATTTGGCCACATAATTCGAATCACTACGATTCAATTCCACAAGGTACGGTTCTATGTCATACTATTTCACGAAGTTCAATTCTTACTGAATCGAATCCGCGAAATTGATATCGAGATGATTCAATTTTACAATATTCGAATTTATGCTATTAAACTACCAGGTTTAATGCCACGCAGCAAACCAATTCCTCGATAACGAAGTCAATACCATTCAATTCCGCGAGGTTGAGTTCCACGAGATTCGACCAAAGATTGATAGGACTTCGATTTAATTCGACATATGTATTTTATACTCGGCACAATTCGGTCGAGAGCGCGTTTTAATTCGACAAGCCTCGATTCGACCAGAATGTACGCGGTTCAATTCAACGGATTTTCACTAAATGCGATTCAATTCACCGCAACGAGAATTCGGACATTCGGGTTAAACTCCACAAACATCCGCCCTCATTCGGCTATTAGGTATGACCTAACAATTCGTTCGAGCATCGCGTGATCGAGCATTGCCTTTAATGGAACACGCGGTATCGCGTGATCAGGCACTATTCCGATTCCACCACGAAGCACGCGATGTTACGTACTAGCAGCCGATACATCGAATTCTAAATCCCTCTTCCGTCAATCTAATATCCGCTTATCGACGAACCTCTTTCTCGATTAAACCTCGTTTTCCTTCCAACCGTTTTCCTTGAAAGAAAAGAAATACTTTTCTTAATAAGAACGACCGCGTAACGTTTATGTAATAACAAAATACTTTTCTACTGCCTTTTTAACATAATATGTACATGATATTTTACGTTTTCATAATTATAGATATAATTATATACAGGGTGTTCAGGCTATTACTAGCCAGCATTTTTTTTTATAAATAGTAACTGTTCGAAAAGAATGAAAGAGGAAAAAGTGGTACTGTTTTTTATGCACAACAAAACGACATATGTATTTTTGTTGTATTCACATTATTTTGGGAGAAACCAAGGTGACCTCCTATTTTTTAAATGGAATGCCATATATTTTTGTATACCATATAAAAGCTTGTCCCAAGATGAATTCATGTATATGCTACACAATGATCTTCAATGTCATGCAAGGTCAGAAATGAAAGAAGCAATTTGAATATTGCGTACCAATGTTGTTGAATAATTAACACCAGTTTGTTTTCCTTCAACAAACGCAACAAATATTTATGATATACAATAACAACAGTAAAAATAGAAAAAGCTTTGTATACTGTGCTCAGTCCTGATCGCGCTCAAAATTCAGGGACTTATTAGGTCCTGGTACCGAACTGACTTATACCAAAATGTCGTTGAACGTACGTTCTTAGCTGTGAAGAAACATATTTAAAATTATTTCAAAATATCATTCGGGATTTCTGCAAAAATCCAACAAAT
This sequence comes from Coelioxys conoideus, assembly GCA_947623535.1. Lineage (NCBI taxonomy): Eukaryota > Metazoa > Arthropoda > Insecta > Hymenoptera > Megachilidae > Coelioxys > Coelioxys conoideus. The sequence goes on along the minus strand of OX392453.1, from coordinate 7,901,347 downwards.
GTGTTTACAAGAATTCCTTATTGATACGAATCAAATGATGTCAATTTCAGTATTACCTCATACATATCGCGGGAAGCAGTGCCGCTCGAAATATTGCTCTTTTGTGTGTATGTGCTCCGAAATAAACTGTTAATTTTTGTTTGTTAAATAGATTTCAGTTTTCCCCCTTCGCCGTCATATCCTACATTACTGAACTTAAAGCGTGTCTCGAGTTTTATATTCGCACCATCCTCGGACCCATCCTACACACATATCTTGTACATGTGAAAATTATACAAATTCGGTGTGGTACGCAACACGGTCGACTCGCTCATACTTTATTCCCCGCTCATATTTTGTTTCTCGCTCATACTTAGTTTTTCGCACACGCACCTGCGGATTCCCTCTGTAAATACTGATCGCTCCGTCACGCACCGTTGTCTTTATTTATATTCTCGTCCTGCGGGAGACACCGCTACCACCGAGATCCTATTTTGGTAGGACAATATTTTATTGTACAGCTCGACACAAACAGTTAGTTACAATTTGTAAATATTATTTCCAAGAACGTATCTATTCGATGGAAGAAAGTTTGACAGTGATATGATGCAGTGCAGTATCGTAGAAATCCGAAAAAAATATTCACCATTACCGGGAATCGAACCTGGGTCCTCGGCGTGGCAGTCAGTGACGCTACCCGCTTACCCAACGTGTCTACCCCTTTATGCTGTTTCGTGACGTCTCTTAATACTTGGACTGCCATATATGGGTGACATTCAAATTTCTATACAAATTTAACAGCTGTATTATCAAAAATTGAGTCGCTTATCTATCTGAAAATACTCGTGTTGGATAAATTGTTGGAGGAAGCAAAGAAGGACAATGATTTCCAGCAACGTGTTACGAATACCAACTTAACGATTTCGAACAGAAAGCGTTTAAAGAAGAACGATCACGGGCACAATACCTGAGCGCGGAAAAGTACAACGGTATCGCGCCGATAAATCCGTGAATCATAAAAATTTGTATCAAAGCTGATACGGGCCGGTTCGGCAGGTGCTCGCGTTATATTCCGGTCGGCAAAAACGACTGAACGTAATTACGCGAAATTCGAGCGCCGGTGCATTTAATTGTACTTAGCGTAAACCATGGCGTACAGTTTTCTTGCCTTCGCGACAAACTCATCCATTAACGTAATACCGGAAGACGCGTTTCAACGGCTTACGCCCCCCCCCCCCTCTCTCTCCCTAAGAATTTCCTTTAATAAGACGAAACGAGCATCGAATTTAATCGTCTTGTTTCGACTACCGCGTTCATTTTGACGCCCTAACACGTTCAAACGAAATAGTAGAGCAAACATTTGCTCTTTGCTGAACGCGTTCCAAGACAGCAGCTTACGGGATAATACCGGCGGAGTTATAATCGATTACACTGTATAACAAATTTTGCCTTTTTTTTTAACACTAAACGTACCAAGCCGGGTCAAATGACCCCTGTTGAAAATTTACTTTAAATTCGTACATTTATTATTATTTCTGTCGGTCATTCGACTTTCCGTAAATTCTTATATTATCCGATTATTCAATTTCTCGCTTTCCGTTTTACTCGTAGCTTATTTTTTACCGACAAAAATTCTTTACCTACCTCACGTACCACGGGGGGTCATTTGACCCCATACGAAGTTTACGTACTTTTCAGCAGTTTTCCAACTGGAACCTTAGTTCTAAATTCAGATACGCTTCTCAAGTGACACTTTCATTTTTCGGAACCCAATATGTGTATTTGGTTTTGGCATAAGCACTTGGACGACCCAAATGATGTAACACATAAGTAGAACGGACTCTTATCGGATATTCACAAGCAACGTTCCCTCCAATGAGTTTTCTGTAGCTAAACGAAATAGAAATGCAGTCGTATATTGAGATTCAAAGAGCAAAGATCAGTTTTAGTTATATTTTGACAATTTCTGTTACATTAAATTGGATTTGTGTGTCACTGCAACTCTGAATACAATGTCCGCACGGTCAGTGAGAGAGTTGGAAAGAATTCGATAAATAAGTGAAGTGAATCAGGTGAAGAAGAAATGTAATTAGTTGATTGTTTTGTTTATAACAATAAAAATGTGTGTTTAATTTTATACGAAATTAGAAATGATGTTGCAAATTATTTCCTTTAATAAATAAAGAATTTTTTACGAAAAATCAACGTTTATTTCATAAGGTGTCAAATGACCCCCGACGATAAGATTACGTATAAAAAAATGACGGTACTTTTCGTCTTAACGCTAGAACACTAAATACACGCTAACTTCAAAACTGAAAATAAATAAATAAATATTGCAGCATCACCTAACATATACAAGCATTCATTAGGTCAATAAAACATGACAGACATTTTGACAAAAGGACGGCAATAAAAGTTTGTAATAAAAAATGCCAAATCCGAAACCAGTCATTTTGACTGGTGATAGTTCTAGTGTTGATTTCATAATTACTTAATAATTTTTATTTCATAATCTATTTCTATGAAATTCTAAGTGATTTTTGCGAACTGAACACGAATCCGAAATCCGTTCTTCTCCTGGACGTACAGTGTTGGAGAAAATTAATGTTCAAGAGAATTGCAAATTTTCAACTTTGGGAATTTTTTGTGTCTTTACCATAGCAGCTATTCAGTGGCTTTTCTCGCAAGAAAAATCTTTGAACTTTCCCGAATAAAACGATATAAATTGTTATTACATTGTAAACATTTGAATGCGTTTAAATAATGATCGAAATAAGAAAGACCCCAAAAACGCACCAATTTTTGAAAATATTTTTAAATTTATTTAAAAAAACTATGGGTCTAGGCGAAAATCTAACCATTGTACGTGGTAGAGCAGACAAAAAAAGTAAAAAATTTGCAATTTTTTTAAACATTAATATTCTTAAAAACTGTACGTCCTCATCCTGCGATTACGAAATCATTTGGCTGTTGTATAGTGTTATTATAACCTGTCTTATGGTCACGATCGATCATTGTTATTATACATAGGAATAATATCAACTTCCGTTTTTACGAAATATTTGATCACACGGTCGTGCGATCTTATCTCTTCGAGAACTTGATAAGTGCGATAATATTGATTTCTTTATAGGACGCATATGGTGCGTCGTGAGATTGGACGAGTACCAAAACGATTTCGACCTATTTTTTACGGTCTGATTTGAAAGATGTTCAAATTTTAATGCGAACAGGTTGACCCATATGGCGGAAGATTCTGTTAAGTAACTCACCGTGGCTGATAAGAAAATTTAGATTAAAAAAATATCTGATAAATCAGATAAATTATCGAAGGATTGCCCGTATCGTTTTGTGCAATATAATGCTTTATACTATGTTGCTTATGTAAAATGTTTACAAACCTTCTTGGTTTAATTAATTAATTATATCAGAGTACATAACATAGTACGTGTTATATTTTTATAAACTAAATCCATAAAAATGAATGACAGATTTCACGCGAAACTTCGTAACAATCTCTCAAAATGTTAATTACTTAAATAAAACTAGAAACCGTTGACGTAGCACTAGATTTCTTCGCTAGAATTATTTAACCTCGTTTCGCAGAGAAACATCGAAAACCTTCCACGAACTTACTTTTCCGATTCATGAAATACCATCGCGAAGGATCGTTGGAAATCCGTTGACGTTGCAGCGCTACGTTTTGCCGTTTGCCGCGACACAAACCGCGGGAGCGTACGAAAGGTGATATTTAACGTAATAAATGTCGGAATAAATATCGCGATACCGAAATAAAATGGAATAACCGGTATTTCAAACGTCGCGAGTCATTATTAGATCAGACGGGTGAACGTTGTTGATATAAGTCCCGTTATCGCAACCGATGCGGCGCAGAAATTGAGCCAGGTGCACCGTACGCGCCTTTCTTTACACAAAGTGTTGGGAAAATAATAACCATAGCATTTTTAAATGATCTTCGAGTTTTTATAATCACACTGGACCAATGTTTGCAAAGATCTGTCGGCTGATACATCGTCGATTTGCGTTGTATGACATAATACGGCCATATACCGAGGGACAATGCGCATGGTGATGTAATGGAAGAACGTATAATAATTACTTCGTTACGCATGATAACATTGTGCGTAACGATACAACACGCGGCGATAAAACGCGTTGTAATATAAGCCGTTGGTAATGCAACGAGTGGCGATATAAAACATTGATAATATAGTATGCGGCGATATAACACATTGGCGATTACTGCGCGCGGAATTATATCGCGTTGGCAAATGCAGTGTGCGGCGATATATCGCGTTGGCAATATAGCACGCGGTGATATATCACGTTGATAATGTAGTGCACGGTGATATAACGCATTGAGAATACAACACTGGGCGACACATCGCTTTGGTAATACAGCTCACGGCGATATATCGTATTGGCAATACAGCGCGCGGCGATATAACGCGTTGGTAATACAGCGCGCTAGCAATATAGCGCATAGCAATATGACGCATTCCAATAAAGTGCGTGGCAGTAGACTGTCGTAGAGACATAGTAAGTGGTAAAAAAAACGCTTAGCAATATAACAACGAATGATAATAAAAAAAACGGAACGATATAATTCCCGGTAATAAAAACGCGTAACAAAAGTCGCACATGGCGATATAACGCGTGACAGTATAAAGAGTGGTAGCAACGCACGATGCGCCGACTGATAATACAAACCGGCGTTACACCAGGCGTGCTAATACTACATTCGGCGATACGACGCGTGGTAATTCAACAACCAATAAGCAATCAAGAAAATATTGGAGCAAATAATAATCCAAATAAGTAATTGTAAAGTATCTGTGCAATCGAAGAGCGTCGATCTCCCGGGACGAATGAAAAGTTTCAAATATAAAGTAGAAGCAGGAGCTGTGAAGAGTTTGAAGAGCGAAAAAGAAAAGGGGGCATAGAAGTTTTGGGTAAACTTGTAGAAACGAGCGAAAGATGACTGGCGGCTGGGTGGACATAGGCAGAAAAGCGAAACGGCTTGGCTCGATGACGTCACTACCTGTCTTACAGCTCAGGCGTAACCCGGGGGTATGGGTCAGTCTTGGTATGGGTCAATCTTGGCCGGGATACGCGGAGGAGCTTTCGTGCAACTATTCCAAGTGGTGGAACTTCGTTTGCGAGCCGAGCTGCATTTACCGGAGAACGCGATACGGCGACCTCGGCCTCATCGCGAGCTCGACTTCCTCGAAAGTATTTAACGGAACCTGCCAGACCTGCCGTTCCTTTACTCTCTACCCAACCTTCTGACGAAAGGAAAACTTCACGATACGCTCGCCACTCTGCAACGTTGCGAACCGATGATGTTCTCTTGCGTGAACGGCCGTTTTTAAATGCATTCTTTTCCCGCCACTACGCTAAAATTCAACGGTTCCCACGTACCCGTCGAATTAAGCAACCTGCGTCGCAATGTTCGGGTAACGACTCGCGAGCGTGCACGCGAAAGTGCTGCGTTACGTATACGGCGGGGATAGGTTACATTAATATTACGTTGGTTTTTGAACAATTATTATTATGTGTATTTATATTTGCTTAAGTTAATATCAAGTTGCAGTTAGGTTAGAGTTGGATCACTGTTATGTCAATGCTAGGTTACGTGTACTTCTACTCGATTAGGTTAATATTAAGTTGCAGTTAGGTTAGAGTTAGATCACTTACATCAAGGTTAGGGTTACGTCTACTTCTACTCGATTAGGTTAATATCAAGTTACAGTTAGGTTAGGGTTAAATTAGTGTTACATGAAGGTTAGGTTAAATTAAGTCGAGCCGCGTCAGGTACGCTGCATTTAGATCACGGTAGTTTAGGTTAAGTTGTATCAGGATCAATTTGTTCGTACCGGATTAAATCGAGCTAGACGCCATTATGTTTTCGCGAGGTTCATCTCGTTCACTCGGGGTTAGGATAATTGCTAGATACCATTATTATTATTATTAGATTCGATTAGGTTAGGTTGTCAGATTAGTTAATATATAGATTAGGATGGTAGTAAAACTACGTATTAAACCAACACGTCATGCAAAAAGTCGTACTTTCTTCGTAGAACGAGATAAAACAAAGAGAAAAAGCGCGGGAATCGTTGAATCGTAACGAAATCAAGAGATCGCGATACTCAACGGTAATCGTTGTAACCTGCATCGATAGAGTTTCGCGAAACGTGATTGGCTAAAAGCCGTGGCCGCGAACGGATCGGGCTCGATTCACGGAAGGAAATGTTCATCAAAATGCCTGGCGTTCCTATCGTTTAATCGATGCTCGGTTAAGGTCAACGATTTCCTATCGTCGATGCGTTCAAAGGAACGTAGCTGCTCGTTGCAAATTATCTGTCGGTAATCCCGACGCCATTCACCCCATCCCACCCCCCACTCCGCCCACTCCCCCACCCTCGCACTCGACTTCGAGACGAGAACATCGAATCGAATTAAAACGAGAGGCACGCTATCGACCGTACCGCGAATGGCTAATTAGTCGCCGATAAATTCGCGTTACGATGTTAAATCGCGTCGATTTGAACAACTACATCGACGAGAGATTGATTGGGTACAACGGCACCCAACGATGACGATGACGACGACAACGACAACGACAACGACGAGACGACGATGATGCTCGTTACCGACCAACAACGTTTTTCTTTTCAAGATTTTTTTTTATGAACGTTTATCGACTGGTCAGCCCCGCGCAAACAAAGAGAGTCATAATCTTTTCCCGGTATTTTTGACTATCGTCGTTTCGAAGAATTCGAACGAGCGTTTGTCTACGCTCGGAGCATAATTGAATCGACTGGTACAACGACGCGCAGTTATGCTTAACGTTTCGCTAGGGAAATTAACGAGCTAGGGGAGGGGACAACCGACTGACGCGTTTCTTCGACCGTTTTCTTTCGTTTAACCCCTTGCGGTCGTATATACTTTTACCATTGGCAAATACTAGGTGTATGCATAAGTCTTTTCCGGTTGAACTAAGAGATCACTTGAGCGAAAAGTACGCAGCGTATTAATTCTAATCATACGTCATTATGTTCGTCCGACATTAAACGACAAGAACGTACAAGTTGTGTCCGCCATAATCTAGTGTCTTTGTTTTATCGTTCAGTGATCATACCGAATTTTGTGCCCGAAAAAGAACATTTGCGGCACGCGTTGCTTTTCTTATTCGATCAAAAGGAAAAGGCTGTTGAAAGTCATCGTTTGCTGGTAGAAACATATGGTGAACACGCTCCATCGATTAGAACATGTGAGACACGGTTTCGATAATTTAAAAGTGGCGATTTTAATGTAAAAGATAGTGAACGCTCTGGTAGACCACATAAGTGCGAAGACGAGCAATTGCAGGAGTTATTGGACGATGTCCCAACTCAAACTCAACAGTAATTGGCAAAATCATTAAATGAAGTTCCTTGGTCTTTTATTGCTGTTATGTTATGCATACATCTGATAAATCGAAATTAATGTATAAAAATATGTACATAATCGACGATACGTAAATTAACTCACTCAATGATTCTAAATTTCGATGATGGATAATTTAGATTTGGTCAGAAGCTTTTTACTAATTTTCGTAATTTAAAATAAGCAATCTAACATCCGTCATTTTTACGAATTCTGTAAATCTATTGTTAAAATTCCAATTTTTAAAGAATTGGTTAGTAAAACGCTTCTTTCAACGGCCAGGTTATTAAAGCTTCCATTAAGAGGGGTGAACTTTCCAGAAAATTTTCGAAAGTTTAATGGAAGGCCTGTGGGAATATGGAAGCCGTTTGCGAACGAACCGAATGGATTATTATGCGAATAGGCCATCTGGGCGGACGAAAGTGTGCGGGTTTCTATATTTGATACAAAAGCTATTCTATCCAACTAACGTAACCCCCCACACAACGAGCACCATCGTTTTTATTATACGAACATAATCAACGACACGAAGTTTATCCAGAATGTACACACTAACCTTTATTTCATCCTGCGTTAAAAATACAGAAATGTATTTTAAACACATTGTTGAATTCTAAATTAAAAATTTTCTGATTTTCAAATTGCAAATTCCAACTTTCATCTTTCAAACTCCCAAAATTCCCAAATTACGAGTCCCCAAATCCCCAAATCCCTAATTTCCAAATTCTAAATTTCCAAATGCCCACATTCCACATTGGTAAATTCCAAATTTCAAATTATCCAACAGCAAATTCCATCTTTCAAGTTCCAAACCCCGAAACTCCCAAATTTCCACATTCCAATATTCAAAAATGTTCAAATTCCCGCACTCCTGCTATCCGCTATAAAAAATTCCAAAGTTCGAGAACTGTAATGTTTCAAAAATTTTCAAATTAAAAGATACTCAAATTTTCAACTCCCCAACTTTCCGCGGATCCAAATTCCGTAACACTAAAACCACTCGATTTGCTCAATTGTCAGATTTCCATATTTCTCAAATTCTCCGGATCTTAAAATCCCAAAATTAAGAATACAGAAATGTACAGAAATAAGCGAAATCGAGCATATCGTAACCGGGTCAATTACAAAAATGTTGTAATCGAGTTGAATCGAGTTCGTTGAGGATCAATACTGGTATATAATCAGCAACTCGATGATTAACGAATACAGGAAGTGATCGAAGTGTTCTAATCGAAGAACACGATTAACTCGGTAATCGTTAATCGTATCTGATTATGGTCGAAGCAATATAATCTTCATTATAAATGCTGTTTGAGATAGTTCATGTATACTCGATACGTATGTACATTATTGTTACACACGACAACAATTATAATTATTTGCGCACCGAACGTTAGCTGATAGTGATTGCAAATGACAGAAATTGGTTATGACTACTGATTACTATGATTACTGTTAATAAAGAATGATATTGATGCTCGTAAAACATTGACAGTCGATATAAGAATCTAGGGATATTCGAATGTTGTGATCTAGTGACTTTGAGATCAGAAGGTATCGGACCGTAGGGACATTGCAATCCAGATATATTATAATCTCAGAATCTAGGGACATTGTGTTCTACAAATATTGTAACGTTACTTTATAGTTTAAATATTGTGATCTAGGAACATCGGAACATTGAGATCTAGAAACATCCAGATGTAGGAATACTAAATCGGGAAACGTCTAGAAACGTCACTCCAAGTACATTGAAATATTTAAATCTCGAGATCCAGCGACACGGTGTTCCAGGAATATGGACAGATTGACTGTTAGGATATAAGAAGGTAGATATTTACGTAGTGATCCAAATGTTCCCAAATTTGACGATGGAGGAAATAAAAGTTACACGGACACAAACAGTTAAGAACAGTCATTACGCCTCGTCGCGACACACGCATACATTTCCGCTCGAACGAAACCAGGAAGCAATCGAACGGGACGTGATTCACGCACGAAAATAAAAAAAGAAAAAGAAAAGATATGGCACGCTCGAAGTCGAACATGCACCTGACTCGAGCGAAATAATAGCACGCGTCTCTCCCCGATCGGTGGATCGAGTCGAACGTCGATGACACACGATCGACGATCGAGAGACAAGCGAAGCTGCGTCGAACGTTGGCGCTATTTCAAGAGATCGAAATGCAGGAAGACGGGAGAGCACGAAGAAGAGAACCAAACCAGTTCACCGCATCGCGTAAAAGGGCTACGTGACGCAAGTAAAATAACACGGTTTCACCGAGGGAAGCGTCGCGTCACACAACGCGTCCGTTCGATGATCGCGGCAGGGCAGAAGTATGAAATTCATCGACTTACGTCAACTGCAGGAGCACCGTTCTCGATCGATACACCGCGATATCTCGTCTCTCGCTTCCACCTTCGACGTCCCTGTCCCTCTGTATCAAGTACGCTGCTGGGCTCTCGTCCCTTTGTTCTTTAAGCGCGATCGTCCTGGACTCGATGGATCCACCACAAGCACCAAACAGAACTGAACAACGGAGGTTTTTCTTTTTTTTTTCTTTTCTTCGTCACGGACAGGTCGAAACGCGTGGCGTGACTGGTCACACGCGGGCAAAACAAGGGAAAAACGTCGAACACAACACACACGCGGTCGTGGCACAGCTGGTACAGAAAGGAAAACGTCGTCCGCGTCGTTGCCGTCGAGCACTCGGAACTCAGGCGCGTTTCAAGGGCAAGGCTAGCCCTCGTCGTCGAAGGAACAAGATAGTTTCATCGCGTACAGAACGGTTGCGAGTCGTTTCAACGTATGAATCGCGTTCGACCGAATACGAACGGGACACGAATGAATCCGACCGGATTGACTTTCGTTACGCGACAAGAGGGACAGAGCGCTCGTCGCGAACCGACTCCCTCGATGGACGCGACGATACTGAGGCGCCGGCGTGTTTATTGTCCCCACCACCGCCGTACCCCATCCCCACCCCCGCTAGCCCGTCGCTCGACGACCATCCCCACCACTCGCGTTGCTCTTTCCATCTCTGCTAACCATGCCGGATTCTTCCTCTACCACCGTACAGTCCACGGCAAATCTGGATTCCCTAGGGAAACTGTGACAACCGACCGCGAACGGGCATCGAGGTTCATTCGTTGCTAGAAACTTTACGGCACTAGAAAATTTGGGGACGCATCCAAAATTTGCGCTTAACAGTAGAACTACCAACCAGTCAAAATGACTGGTTTCGGGTTTGGCATTTTTTATTACAAAATTTGACAACGCAGAAATTTGGGGATCTTGTAATTTCTGGATCTAGGTAAATTGGTATCTAGAAATATGGAGATCTAGGGATATCACTGTGTAGAAATATTGGAATCTAAGGATACTGATATCTATAAATATGTTAATCTAGAGATGTTAGTATCTAAAAATATGAGAATCTAGTGACATGAGCACATGGAAATATGATAATCTAGGGATATGGATATCTAGAGATATGATAATCTAGGGATATGGATATCTAGATATATGATAATCTAGGGATATTGGTATCTAGAAATATGAGGATCTAGTTATATGGGCACCTCGATATATGAAAATCTAGGGATATGGATATCTAGAAATATGATAATCTAGGTGTTAGAACCGAGAAATATGGGAGCCTAGATATAATTGACGACTATTTAAGGGTATATGCTTCTAGGGATATAGGATATTCTACGCATATAAGAATTAAGGATATAGAAATCTAGCGGTATGCAGGGACGGTTTACACATTAGGCTTACTAGGTCCAGGCCTAGGGCGCCACGGGCGAAGGGGGCGCCGGTCGTGAAAGTGTTAACTAACAAAAAAAAAAAAAAATTTTAATTTGTCTTATATCTGTTGACCATTATATGGAGGGCGCTAATTTCATCAGGCCTAGGGCGCCAATTGTTGTAAACCGCCGCTGGCGGTATGGGAACCTAGTGATTTAGGGATCCACAATTTTGGGAATCTAGGGAATATAGAAATCTATCGATTCGAATGCGAAAAAATTTGGGAATTTTCCTGTTCCCGAAATTTAGGAATTTAAGAATTTTGAAATGTAAAAATAGAGATTTTTGAAATTTACGAATGTTGAAAATACAAAAGTAGAAGTTACATAACCTAGAAATTTGTAAAATTTGATATATCCAAATTCGGACATTGAGAAGTTTGCGAATTCACAAAGTTTGAAGAATTTGGAAATTTATGATCGCAATGTGGAAACTTGGAATTTTACGCACTTAGTAATCTCGTGAATTTTGGGTGCACTATAAATCCCGAGATTCCAAAATTGAGAAATTCGAGAGTTTGAACATTTCGAGATTCGCAAATATAAAAAATCGTCGAGTTTACATACGCGTCGTTATGCGAAGGAAATCGACGTTGCAGCCGAGTGTACTCACCCCGCTCCACCCTATCATTCCACCCTCTACAACCTTCGTCCCAGGCTCTCAGCTGTCCTATGGGTGTTCTGCTTCCTACCTTTTCCCACTTTTGCCCCTCGTTCTTCATCCTTCTTTCTCTTCCTGGTTTTCCGACAATGACTTCCTATCCTGCTTGCTCACCCCCGATATTCTTCGCGATGCACCACTGGTACAGAACTGAAATATAGATGGTCATGGTTTTAAATAAAGATAGCCTTTAATTATTATTTACACGAGTCTTATCGCTTTAAAATTAAACGCAGCACGGAATCGAATTATCTTATTATCCAACGAGGATTAATTATTCCGATATCGTCGACTTCATGAATTATTTCCAATTAATCTGAAAAAGAGTTTCGATCAGAATGTGTGTATATTGTATGATATATTGTATGATATGCTGTATGTATCAGCACGTGTATGTGTACATGTAAGATTTTGGAAAACTTCAAAATCCTCGTATCATTAAGATCTCAAATTTTCTGGTTCTCGGACTTCCATGAGTTGAAACTTTACGATTCACTAATTAGCAGAAAATGTAAAATTTGAAAATCTCCGAATTTCCACAAATTCCCAAACTCTCAATAATCATTAACCTCCCCAGATCCCAAACTCCCCAAATTTCCTAAATGCTTAACTAACCAAATTTTCCGGTTTCTCAAATTTCAACTTGCCAAAGCCCTAAACTCCCAAATCCAATAACGCTTAAATTCCCTAGTTTTCAGCATTTCAAGACTGCAAACTCAATTCTTAAGACCCATAAATTTCAAAATCCCAAAATTTAAAAATCCTCAAAATTCCAAAACGCTAAAAATTCTCAATATTTAAAAATCCTCAAAATCCTAAAATTTAAAAATTCTCAATATTTAAAAATCCTCAAAATCTTAAAATTTGAAAATTCCAAAACGCTCAAAATGCTCAATATTTCAAAATCCTCAAAATCGCAAAATTTCGAAATACCCAAAATTACAAAACACTCAAAATTCTCAATATTTCAAAATCCTCAAAATTTCAAAATTCTCAAACTCCGAATTCTGCAAATTCCCGATCATCCAATTCTCCGTATACCTCGAATTCCCAACTCTGGAAATTCCCCAGTTCCGTGATCCCCTACATTCCGTATCCCGAACCACGAAAATCTTCGAGTCCCGATATTCCCCGATTCCCGAATGCCCGGTTTTCGAAATCACAAAAAAAAAAAATTCCGAATCTCGATTATTCAACGACCCACTATATTTCGGGTTCATTCGCACAGCCTAACACGAATTGTGGAGCAACGGTGGCGACGTCCTTATTCGCCGTCACCCCTAAATTTCGCTGTCCCTTTATTCTTCCGTCTCTTTCCGACTAGCGTACGCGTCTTTCATCCGCGTCGAGCCGTTCTCCTCTCTTTGTCGGCCGAATCGGATGTACAAACTGGGTCGTTACCGGGTCCAGGCTGGCACGCGAGTGTTCCGAGGCCGTGTCGTACGCAGGGTTTTTCGAGTTTTCCCAGGGACTCGCGCAAACAAGACGGATGCACCCGTTCGAGAGCGCGGCCAGGCTTCCGTGAAAGCGCGTTGGCTGAGCTCCCGTGGGCAGAGAACGGGCCATTCCCGACGACAGGGATCGCTAAAACCTGACCGAGGATTAGCCGAAGTCTCTTCGTGGCGAATCCGAGGGAGCTCGGTGACGTAGGATTTACCCTCGCGAGACTGTTCGCGATTATGGCGATAGAGGGAACGCGTGACGTACAGTGGGATAAAGTGGCACTCGGAACTGCTAAACTTTTCGCGAAGATATTTTCGACATTTATTTGCGAAAGGGCGCACGTTTCGTCGATTTTACTGACCTTGAAATTATATCGCCAAGGACGTTATTCTGAACAAATTCTCTCTATACATGTAACTACTGTTGAACTTTAATTTCGGACGTATTCGTAAAAATATTATATTTTCCACATTTATTTGCAAATGAGCGCTGGGTTCGTCGATTTTACTGACCTTGAAATTATATCGCCAAGGACGTTATTTTGAACAAATTCTCTGTATACATGTAACTACTGTTGGACTTTAATTTCGGATATATTCGCAAAAATATTTACCACATTTATTTGCAAAAGGGCGCATGGTTCGTCGATTTTACTGACCTTGAAATTATATCGCCAAGGACGTTATTTTGAACAAATTCTCTGTATACATGTAACTACTGTTGGACTTTAATTTCGGATATATTCGCAAAAATATTTACCACATTTATTTGCAAACGGGCGCATGGTTCGTCGATTTTAGTGACCTTGAAATTATATCGTCAAGGACGTTATTCTGAACAAATTCTCTGTATACATGTAACTACTGTTGAACTTTAATTTTGGACATATTCGTCAAAATATTTTCCACATTTATTTATTACCAAACGGGCGCATGCTTCTTCGATTTTAGTGACCTTAAAATACATCGTTAAGGACGTCATTCTAAACAAATTCTCTCTACACACATAAGTAGTCGCGGTTGTCCTATAATTTCGGGGATATTAGCAAAAATATTTTGAATGTGTTAATTAATTATGAAGCGATACATGTTTCACCGATTTTAATGACCTTGCAATATATTGTATAGAACGTGATTTTGAATAAATTTTCCCTATACACATAGTCGCCATTCGAACTTTAATTTCGAAGCTATTAGACAACAATATCATCTTTATGGTATTTAATTATAAAATGACACACGCTTCACCGATTATAATGACCTTGTAGTGTGTTATGAAGGACATCATTCTGAACAAATTCTATCTATACACATAGCCGCCGTTCGACTTTAATTTCGAAGCTATTGATAAAAATATCTTCATCATGGTTTTTAATTATAAAGTGACACACGCTTCACCGATTTTAATGACCTTGAAATACATTGTCGAGGACATGATTCTGAACAAATTCTCTCTATACATACAACTGCCGTTCGATTTTAATTTCAAAGATATTCGCAAAATTATTTTCACCGTGTTAATTAATTATAAAGTAATACGCACTTCACCGATTAAAATAACCTCGATGTACAGTTAATCACAAAATTGAGCGCACAGTTACGTTTGCAATAAAAATTGGCGGGAAAATCAATACAAACATACATATTTAACAGTAAATATATAATATATATTTTATACATATATTGTAGCAAATAATTCGTAAATAAGTTTCTACATAACATAAGTAATTTGTTTATATTTAACAACAAATGTAAAAGTATGCTTATTTTTATGATACAAAATTGACTGTACACATAAATATTTTTAAGTTACACAGATTTGTACGTTGTAAAAGTATTTTGTCATAATGTAAATGTACCTTCATCGGGACAAAGAATTATTCTATAAACTAGTTCACGTATTATCCGTAATCTATTTGTTTTTTGAGTTTAGTTTCAATTTAACACTTTGAGTGGCATGTCACCCACATACGGGTGACGTATGAATTCATACATAAATCTATCGCTAATTTTAGTTGAAATATTTAACATAACGAAGTATAAAAAATGTTCGTAAATATATTAAAGCTTATCGAATAAAGCAGGGTAGAATATTATGAAAATGGTCTATAAAATTTATTGAAAATAAAAATACTTCCTAAAAGAAATTGAAACTATTTCAGGGTGACACTCAAGGTGTTAAATACAAGTGATCAGTGATCGTCCGTAAATCTAGGATCAAAGTGATAATGGAATCGCGCGGCTATACAGGGTGTCCCAAAACGAACGAAACATCCGGAAATGGGAGATAACTGGGGTCATTCTGAACAACTTTTTCCTTTGCAAAAATATCGTACGGGGCTTCATTTTTAAATTATTAACCCTTTGACTATGGCAGACTTTGGCACGCACTGGTCGTACGGTACGCTACGAATTCACTCCCGACGTCCACTGGGTACGGCGAAATTTTTCGTTAGACATGCAATTCTGAAGAAGTACCATAAGAGCAATTATAAAATTTTAAGACGGGCGAAACAAGCTAAATTTGATTTGGACGCCAATTGGCGCCTACAGTACCGGGAAGTCAACATGTGTCGGACGCCAATAGGCGTCAACAGTAGTCAAAGGGTTAAGGAAAAACACCGATCAATCAGAGCGCTAGAATCGCGCGCGCTCAGGGGCGTCGTGCAGGCACGAGTAACTGTGACCGTCGCCGTAAATGAACGTACACTATGCGGCCGACAAGAAGTTCGGTGAGGAGGTTGTCCTGAAACATAAGACGTACGCGATCGCACCTCCTACCCCCACCTAGAACCGTCGAAATTTGACACCGATTGACGATCGCAGACTACTGATTGTTTACGGTCTTCGTGTCAACTAGTGTGCGTGACCGCGCGACCAATAAATTCCGCCGCCGAAAATGCGTGAGATTCGCTGCGACCATCTTTCTTTTTCGGCCAATTACTGCCGTCGCGTCTGAACGCCTGGCTAAACCTCCTCACCGGATTCTTGTCGGCCGCATAGTGTATGTCGCGATGGTACGACACCCCTGGGCGCGCGCGATTCTCGCGCTCTGATTGGTCGGTGCTTTTCCTTAATAATTTAAAAATGAAGCCCCGTACGACATTTTTGCAAAGGAAAAAGTTGTTCAGAATAACTCCAGCTATCTCCCATTTCCGGATGTTTCGTTCGTTTTGGGACACCCTGTATAAAGCGAGACCGATGAAAATCGAATATAAATATCGCGACGATTACTAACATGGTCGAGGAAATGCATAGAGCGCGAAACAATTAAAATACTCGGGTTAATCGAAAATGCATGAACGTAATCTACGTTGGCAACGATAAAGATGATATTGTGCAATTATCGGTCGGTTTCTCGTGCTTCGGGCCATCAAACCTGACCTTTTCACGGTGCCAGCGACACACTCATTTATTACGGTATTCATTTATTAAGACCACCTGGGATGTGTGCCGTAATTATACGGCCTGACTGTATGAAACCAGTTCGATAGCGAGCGCTGCGATAACTAAGGACAACCTTATACGTACACTGCCGCACAAAAATATGTGGTATATGTGTAATATACTTCCTTGATTCCTGTAATTATCTAAAAAAAAAGTTACGATGTCCTCGGTAAATTTGATTATTTTAAAGTAGAAACTCTCGGAGTAAAAACTGTACATACTTATACATATATAGCTTATTTCGTAGAGTCGAAGGGCCGCTCTGTAATACTTGACAAATTCCTTTTCTTTTAATTCCTATTTTTCAATTTGTGTTACCTTCGCTATCATATTCGAGCAACGCGACGGCCGGTTTTCCGTTCATTGTGGCTTTTAAGTGGGACTCGGTATTTGCAATTGGTGTTAACCACTTGTTACCGTTGCTATTTTTACCTTCGCTTTTAAAATAGATTAGTCACGTTTCGTGTTCTTTCAGCTATTTCTATGCACCGGGGTCGTTGGTCATGCGTGTTACGTTTAACCTTTCGATTCCATTGTGTATTGAGGTGATCTTCTGCACCTACAAATTTTCCAAAATCCAAATTTTCAAATCTACAAATTCCTAAGTTACAAAATTCCCTAATTTTTGAAATATCTAATTCCCAAATTTTCTAAATACCACATTCCAAATCCTTAATCCTCCAAATCCCCAAATTTTCAAATTTACAAATTGCCAAAATCCACATTGTTAAATTCTAAATTTCAAATTTTCAGATTTTCAAATTGCAAATTGCAAATTCCATCCTTCAACTTCCAAATTCCGAAATTCCAAATCCCCAAATTCCCAAATTCCAAATCCCCAAACCCCAAATCTCCAATTCCCTATATTCCAAATGCCCAAATTCACAAATTCCCATTTCCTAAATTCCACATTGGTGAATTCTAGATTAAAAATTTTCTGATTTTCAAATTGCAAATTGCAAATTCCAACTTTCAACTTCCAAACTTCCAAATTCCCAAATTCCGAGTCCCCAAATCTCCAAATCGCTAAATTCCAAATTCTAAATTTCCAAATGCCCAAATTCCACATTGGTAAATTCCAAATTTCAAATTATCCAACTGCAAATTCCATCTTTCAAGTTCCAAACTCCCCAACTCCCAAATTTCCACATTCCAATATTCAAAAATTTCCAAATTCCCGCACTCCCGTATTCTCACATTCCCGCTATAAAAAATTCCAAAGTTCGAAAACTGTAATATTTCCAAAATTCTCAAATTAAAAGCTCCTCAAATATCCAACTCCCCAACTTGCCGCGATTCCAAATTCCGTAACACTAAAATCACTCAATATTCAGATTGCTATATTTCTCAAATTCTCCAAACCTTAAAATCCCAAAATTGTCGCATCCGATATCACTATCTGATGCATCGAAGACATATAATTTTATTTGCCGTCGGCAGAGTCGTCTCGCAAACAGATTTGAACCTCTCTTCGGATTTCTTCACGTTTTACGTTCCACGTAAGTACATGCCGGTTTAATATTAATATGCATATTACGTAGGTAGCTTTGTTGGTGTTCACAAGGGTAGTTGAGTAACTACTTGCCATAACCGTTTCACTTCCTACAGCGTTCATTAATTCCTAATGAAGTGTCCGTTACGAAGATGTATATCAGTGATCAGCCGGATGTACTCATCGGACGATGCTAGTCATTTCTAATACTCGAATAGCTTATGGTCAATAAATCGAATAGCGACCGTGTTAAAACAATCTCCTGTTCATAAATTACTCGAAATAAAAAACGCATATCGAACGTGAAACAAATTTTGTCTATTTTGAACTAACGTTGTGACAAAATTGCGAATATTCAAATACCGGTGGAATTCGGAATTAAAATTTAATTAAGCGATACACGAGATCGTTAATTCGAACGAATCAATTAAATGAAGTAATCAAAATGTTTGGGAGAACTGACAAAATTGATGCAATTGATAAAATTGAAGGTAGTGAAAGAATTGCCAAACAAACAGAATTTACAGAATCGATAAAATTGACCAAACATAAAGAATTGACAGAGTCGATGTAATTGACCGAACATAAAGAATTGATGAATTAACGAAATTCATATAATTGAAGGAATTGACAGAATTGACAAATTGTCCGGATATGAAGAATTGAAGGAATTGACCGAATATAGAGAATTGACCTAATTGACAGAATCGAAGATGGAAAGAATTGACAGAGTTGAAAGAATTGACAAAATTGTCCGAACATGAAGAGTTGAAAGAATTGGCGAACATAAAGAACTGGCGTAATTGACGTAATTGACAGAATCGAAGGAATTGAAAGAATTGACCGAACATAAAGAACTGATATGACTGGCGTAATTGACGTAATTGACAGAATCGAAGGAATTGAAAGAATTGACCGAACATAAAGAACTGATATGACTGGCGTAATTGTCGTAATTGACAGAATCGAAGGAATTGAAAAAATTGACCGAACATAAAGAATTTACATTATTTGACAGAATCGAGAGAATTTAAAGAATTGACAGAGTCGACAAAATTATCCGAACATGAAGAATTGATTGAATTAACGGAATCGACATAATCGAGGGAATTGATAGACTTAACAGAGTTTACTGAATCGACTGAACATAAAGAATTGACGAAATCAAAAGATATTTCAGAATTGACAGAACTGAAATATTAAATGTTCAAGTACCGACGCTTGTTCGCAATTGATATCGAAGTACGTTCAATATTGGTACAAGCTAGGTTAGCAATTGGTATGTCCACATGTCGGGAAAATCAAAAATTTCCCATATCGGCTCGAAAGTTACGTAAGAAGTTGAAACACGGATCACAAGATCCAGAGAGCGATAAATTATGAACGGATCCGGAAACAATAGCCAAGCCGAGAGCGTCGACGGCACGTTCCGCATCCTAATTTACTAGCGCGTAGACAAGCCACGACTTTATTGCTCGCGCATCTCGTTACGATGACTCACCAACAGGTTCTGCTTCAAAGCGGCCGAATTTTCGAACAATAATTCACGCAATTTATTCTTTCGCGCGCGACACACGATTCTGTCATAGTTTTCGATTTTACGCGAAACGCGACACTTTCGAACAGTTCGTTATCGATCGCACGGGAAATATTAGGTTGGTGCATATGAAATGTCGGTGTACACCTAATTCTCTTTTTACACGATAGATACGTTCCCAACAAATTCGTGTAAAAAGAGAATTAGGCGTAAACAATATTAAAAAAATTCTTGTTAGAGTTCACTTAATTTATTTCGTGCTTACACATTTTAATTCATTAAATATATTATAAAAAATAAAATATACTTTGAGAAAAAGAAAATAATTCATAGAATATTGATACCGATTTTCGCGGGCGAAGACAACGCGCGTGACGTCATGCGAAAGCGACACCACGGATTGCGGAACGAAACACTGAGATTCGCGAACGATAGATTTTGCGGAACGGCAGTCGTCGTCGATCTACCGATAGAGATGCAAACACGTGCTTATCTGTAAACATTTTCTTTGTTAATATTCTACAAATAAATTTAATTGTAGTAACACAAATATAATTGTAACAATATTGAATATTGAAAATCGTGTTAAAACAAAACAATTCGTGTAAAAAGAGAAATTTTTTTCCTTTTTAACTCGTGTTAAATGAAATTCGTGTAAAAAGAGAATTAAGTGTACATCCAATACCACCATCACTAGAACTACCAACATCCAATAACACTCGAACTACCAACCAGTAAAAATGACTGGTTTCGGGTTTGACAATTTATGACATAAAATTTTGTGGGCGACCTTTCGCCACAATATCTGCCATGTTTTATTGTCCTAATGAATGATTGCATATGTTAGATGATGCTGCAATATTTATTTATTTATTTTTCCACTTCATTTTCAATTCTAAAGTAAGTATGCATTTAATGTTGGTATTTCTAGTGTTAAATCGAGTCTCGAGTTATCGAGTTTCGTGTTTTAAAGTTTGTACAGGAAATTCCGAAATTCGATTCAAATTCAGGTTCAGATGCAAATTCAAGAATCGAAATAAACTAACTTTATCGGTTAATTTGTTTTCGAGCGATCGACTCGAACCGTTGGAGCAGTTGCTACAATTCGTACGGAAAACAAAATGGACGATACATGTTGACACTAAAACTACCGACGCACTTTAAGGTTAAAAATGAAGTTAAAAAATAAGCGAATAAACGATGAAGCATGAATCAATACGCAATAAATTAATTCTTTATCTCGACGAAAGTTAGCATCGATTTCAAGAAAACCGACTTAAATACATTTCGTAATTTAAAATAGAAAATTCGTAAAACGGTTATTTGGCCACATTGGTAGTTTTGGTGTCAATCGAGCAGTTACAAAACTATTCCACCTGCTAACGAAAAATCGAATTCGAACAATTTCGTTGGAGATCCTGAATGACAGATAAGAATGCAATATCTCGAGTGTCCGATACTATCAAGTTTGCGAATAATGTTTCCAAGACTAATAATTCTGTCGTAAAACACGTACACTCGATGTTTCGCGCCGCAGCCAAGTTAAATACCGTCAAGAGGCACCGATAAAGCTATCTACAGTTAAAATCGAAAGTACTCGGTACGCCCGAGGCTTGAATTACATTAGCGATTCAGTCATGGTACGTTCATGGCCCGTTCGGACGTTATTCAATGTTCCTAGGCGTGACCGAAGCGTGAACGTTCGAACAGAATGATAAAACGTGGCCCAAGTAACCGGAAACCTGTCGTGAACTTTGCAAACATCGACATTGCCGTCGATTGATTTCGATCGAAGATCATCCGGCCCAAGCAAGGTCAACATACGGCCCGCGAACAATTTTTAAATATATTAACATCTAATAATTATATTGAGAACCTTGTTAACGAATAAACAATCACTCGATCGCCTGCAGAAAATAGATGTTTATTACTGTACGTGAAATACCAAAAGCGCGGGAACAACACTTTGAGTGAAAACCGTTACGCCGCTGAGGGTTGTTGCACGACTGATGAAACGCACGAAGAAAGCATATTATACAGGGTGTCTCACAACAGTTGAATCAAAGTACGAATACTTATTAAAATACTGAATCTAGATATTAAAAATATTTATTGAAATACGCGATCAAAATATTGAAAATACTTCTTAAAAACTAAATCAAGATACTACAAATAGTTACTATAATACTAAATCAAAGTGCTAAGAACACTTATTAAAGTACTGAAATTCAGATATTACAAAAAGTTACTACAATATTAAATCAAATGACTAAGAATACTTATTAAAGAACTAAAATCAAGATATTAAAAATACTCGTTAAAATACTAAATCATATCACCGAGAATACTAGATCGAAGTCCTAAGAACACTCGTTAAAATAGTAAATCGGAAGTGTCAGAACGAACTGGTTCGTAGGTTGCAAGAAGAAGGATAGAAAATGGGGTTGAAAGACCTCGAAGTCATCAAGGTCAAATGCAATAAAAGTGTAGTGGGCGAACGTGTTAAACAGGATGGCCCATTAACGATAACGCGAGACGCGTTTCATCACAACTCATGGGGTCATCGAGTTTTTGTCGGATAAATCCGTAGAGAACGGTAGCGAGGTTGCTTATCTGCGCGACCGATTCCTGGGACTTTATTGGTCCCAGCTGTTCTCCCTCGAATCCCTAGGCGGTTAGTACCGCACCCCGTGCCTCCGAGACCGGGAGTTATTATAACGCGTTCGGGAAGAAAAAAAACGGTCGATCGAGCCGCATTAAAAGTTCCGAGGAGCGCGTCGCGGTCGCGGAACGATTTAAACGAGAGTGCAGCCGAGCGCGACGCGGACCACCGTCGGATAAACGATCGTACATTCGAGAACTTTCAGCTTTCGCGACTTATGCATCCTCATCTATATTCCGAAGTTTTCGAATTTTTCAAATTTTCCAATTTGTACACTTTCGAATTTATTATCGCAAATTCTCAAAACTCGACCACTCAAATTTGGATCCGAACGTTTCACGAATTCCCAAACTATCGATTCCTCAGGAAGTCCGACATTCGCAAATTGTCGAATCCTCGTTTCCCCGGGTCTTCAAGTATCGAAATTTCTAGATTTCTCCAATCCCATATCCCTAGATACCCAAATCCTTAGTGAAACACCATAGATACCTAAATCCTTAGATGAAAAATCCCTAGACCCAAAAATTCCAAGATAAATGTAATTACTCAAAATCCCTAGGTCCCAATATCCCAACGTACAAAGTTCCAGTTTCAAGAAATCACTGTAACAAGCCCCTGAAGCATAAAATCCCTATATCACAAAATCACAAGGTTCCAAACTTCTAATCCTCAGAAATCACCAATACCCGAATTACCATAACAATACCCCGCAGCGAAAAATCCCTAGGTAAAAAATTCCAAAGTACAACATATCTAGTCCCCAAAAATCACCAGTTCCCGAAATGCCAATAACAAATCCCTGAAGCGAAAAATCCGTATGTTCAGAATCCCGTAGGTACAACACGTCTAGTAACCAAAGTGCCCGTAACAGGTCCCTAGATCGCAAAAACGAGGCAGTAAAAACTCCTAACGATCACGGAGTTCGAAATCCGCAATGGTGTGTAAAAATTAGAAGAAGCCGATTCCCGTTGGATCGGCCGCATTTTCGCCAGAGAAGGGAGATTCGGTATCGAGTGTAAAAGTACCGTTCGCGATCTTCGAACCTGTCGTTGAACGTAGCGATTTATCATAATTTATACGATCCTCGCCAGGCTTAACGAGACGGTCATCCGATTATGTTATTACGAGCGTGGGTGCCATTTTGATGTACGCCTTCCCCGCGGCCTTCCAACTCCTAAAATATGCATACAGTGTGTGCACGTTGCCGTTGATATCTCCCCGCGTGCCACTCTACCCTCGAAATGTAAATTTATGCATACGGCCGCGCGCGCCAACCTCGCGATTGCTCATTAAACGTTTAATCGAGTAATTATTCTTGCGGGCCGCACGGTACTCGCCAACTTTTTTTTCGCCGGGAGATTCGATCTATCAACATTCATATTTCTGGTTCGGTCGATCGACCGGCAGATGCAATTTGTCCAAGCGATATCGCTAACGGTGAACGTTCTCTCGCCCGGGATATCGTTAACCAGCCTACGTTCTACCGGGTTATGCGTCACTGGAAATGGGATTTGGAAATTACTGGAATTTGGGATTTGGGAATTTAGAACTTTGACATTTTGGATTCGGAATTTTGGATTTTAGAATTTCGGAGTTTGGAAATTTGGAATTTGGAAATTTGCAAATTGGGATTTGGGACTTTAGAAGTTGGAATTTTAGAATTTAGAATTTGGAATTTTAGAATTTGATATTCTGGAATTTCGAATTTGGGATTTGGAATTTGGATTTTGGAATTTTGGAATTTGAAATTCTGGAATTTCGAATTTGGGATTTGGAATTTGGAATTTTTTAATTTAGAACTTTCACATTTTGGATTCGGAATTTTCGATTTTGAATTTTGGAATTTTGAAGCTTGAATTTTTATAATTTGGATTTCGGATTTTGGAATTTTTAAATTGTGCATTTGGAATTTTATATATTGGCATTTTCGAATTTTAGAATTTTGAATTTTTGATTTTGGAATTATTGATCTTAGGACTAGTTTTTAAAGTTTCCGATTTTTAAAAGTTATACTTACTTTGAAAATTGAAGATTCTGAAAGTTGTGAATATGCGACATAAAAAACCAGATATGTTCTCAAATTTTCAATTTTGAAACCTCAGAATGTTGGAAATCTGTATGACAGAAATGTTTGAATTTAGTGATCCAGGGGATTTAAAAATAGTCAATTTTTTAATTCGAGTACTTAGAAATACGAGGATTTGTTTATTAGTATCCAGAATTTTAAAGTTCCATGATAGTAAAACATAAAATTTGCACAATTCGAGAATGTTACGTTCTACCGTTACGTGTTACTGGAAATGGGACAAATAAATTCGAGCCACTTTTCTGTTTTAACTTTCACGTTATTACGAGACTCGCGAGAATGTCGTTACTGTTCGAACGAACGTTCGAGAAGCGAGGCGTCGCACTGTCTACGAAAAGAAAATTCTAGCTTCCACTTAAAGAAAAAACTACTACTTACATCGAATTTATTGCCCTGATCGTCGATAACGTAACAGCCAGAAGCCCTTAGACTGAGTGGTGCCAGCACGGTTCTTTTAATCCATTCACTGCCAGTCAAATTTAGAACGGCGTGCCCTTGACGCCATGAAACAGAAAAACACGCAGATTTCCATAAGATATAATATTTAGTCACAGGTATGAGTCTAAAATGGATTTCCATTTCCATCTTCATTCTCCCTTTTATTCATGTTTGTTGTCACAAATAAAAACTCGTGGATTAACGTATGTGCATAACAGAAAATATGTATAAAAGGAGAAGAAAAGAACAAAACTTTTGTGCCCTCACGTTGCAGCGTCGAAAACAAAACTAAACTCGCAGAGGTAATAGGTCGGCTCCCCACCATGGCTCCTTATTACGCAACTGCTTGTTCGGTCACAAAAGAAAATAAATACTAGGTGAGGATGTGGTGCGTTTTTTCTTCTTCCATGAATTACTTCAACAGTATTAACCATTCGCTGTTAACCCGGAGATGTTTCGCAGTAAAATGAAAAACATTACGATGTATCTCGTAGGTGGTAGTCGCACCCTTTTTCTACTTGTTAAAGTGTACTCATAATACGTTCTACGTAATAGGAAATTGCGTTATACGCAATGTACAATTTATACAAGTTTAAGCAAACCTCGAAATTGTAACGGTTATCGCACGTTGCAAATCAATGTGATTCAGTTTGAATATATTTTTGTTTTCGTAAATATTAAAAGTCGAATAAAATTATTTTCCGATATCAAATAAAATATTAAAATTATTTTAATTGATTTAGCTTCACTGACTATAATAAAAAATAACACGTAAGTTTTGCTTTCCAAAACAAAAAAACCAGAAACCATGTGAAAATATAAAATGTATCTTACGCGTTATACGAGACAGTTTGTCGAGCTGTACGGGCAGTAGTCGCCATTCTATCGTCGCGATATACGGATTCGCGTTATACGGGAGTTCGCTGTACTTCTTAATGTACAAATAATCCAACATGCGTAATATCTGTTGTCGGCTATAAATGTCCGGCACGTATCGAAGGCTAACGCGTAAATATTCGTCGTCGAAGGCATTGACAAGTCACGGACGTACCGGTTGTCGTCGAATCTACTCGAGGTCGCCATCTTTGTCCATCTGTTCGAGATCAACGAATCGAACGAATTTCCATGCGAACACCTGGCGGGAGGAAAACAATGCTTAAGCGGTTCGGAGGGAACACGCGTCAGGTTATTACGCCCACAACAGGTTCGCGAGACGCATCACGGTCGTGTGCATTTAACGCTTATTGCCAGAAACCGTGACTGTGGTCAGTGAATGTTGCCGGCACTTCCGCGGCATGATTCACTCGCTTCTCGCATGCATCGGCCTCGTTTGTCCGCTCGTACGTCCAGCGCCATTTTAACTTAACGCCGACACCGTGTGCCACCCGGCGCGGAACGCTTCGAAATTTTCTACCACGGCCAATTTGTTTCGCGATACGTAATTTCGTCGGATTTATCGTGGCGCGAATTACGAAAACGATAGGCCAACGTAATATTGCCCGGTGTGTAAAATACGACGCGATCCCGCCCGTCCCGTCTTCTCCCTCTACTTCTCCTCTCCCTTTTTCCGAGAAACGGTGGCCCCGACGGATTCGCTCGACAGTTCGTGTCGTAGTCGTCGTATACATATGTATATTCGCCGGCCAACAAAACGCGCGCGTGCCGCTATCGAGGGGTTTCAAGATTCGAAACTTTATGGGGTCGTGTCCAGGCAATATCGCGAAATTTCGCCGAAAATGTCCGGCGGTCGTAGTTCCGATGGCTGAATTATACGGAATAGAATGAAATCACTGTCCGTACGATGTGTACATACATTATGCATACACAGATCCTCGATGAATCTCGCGAAGACGGCTTACATCAGACATGATTCACAGTCCGGTTTCGAGAATTTGAGATCACCGTTAACGGGTGTAATAAGAAGCCATTTTTTGATCGCCACGCGACATTCTCCCGTGGATTACCTCGCACGCAGCGTCACTTATATCGTTATCCGGATAATCTGCATCTAAATGCGACGCAACCTCGATGTATCGTGTAATTTAACCTTCGTGTAATTAAATTTTAAGAAGTACCTTGCGTATGTTTAATAGCGCGCGTCGTTCTTCAAAGGCGAGACTTAAACTCTGAATTGTACGTTATAAATTGAATATCGCAACGTCGTTCACGGACGTTCAAGAACTGTGGAGCAGCTGCGTAAGACGCTTTAGTCGTTTCCGCTAAACTGCCACAAACACGAACCACCACCTTCCTGTTTACCGCGGCATCCACGTAAGACGAAATCTAACGAACAACCTTTGGACTCGTTACGCGATCTCGTTTTAGAGCCCGCTTTCGCACCGTGTATTTATGCTATGCAAATTTCGGCACACGGTTTAATCGATTCTAGCACGGGGCTTGCCGCCCACACGGAAGTCAAACTTTCACGCTGACGCACCAACAAATTCCATTTTACCGACCGAAATCCTGCGTTACATCTGGGATTCGTCCGATAACAAATACGGATTCGCGTGTTTTTCGGCGGAAAGTTTGGCGGAACGAACAGCGACGCGCACGGAATGTAACGGGGAACGCGGTCGAACGTTTATATGAATAAATGCGGCGTACGCGCGGAATCGAAATTTATGAAAGAACGTGGTTAGTCATGAATTCGTGTCGAGTGGTATTTTACGATGTGAACTGATTGAAATAGTTTTTGATGGGAGTGTATAGGGATTTGATGATTCAGATATTAGCATTTTCGAGCTTAATGTCTGGAAATTATGGGGATTTACAAAATTTGGACATTTGGGATGTTATAGATATAGTAATTTTTGAATTTCGAAATTTCGAAATTTTGGGTTCTGAATTTTGCATTTTGGCATTTTTAGAATTTGGAATTTGGAATTTTGAAACTTCGAATTTTTACATTTTGGATTCGGATTTTGAAATTTAGAATTTCTACATTTTTCATTCGGAGTTTTGGATTTTGGAATTTTTACATTTTGGATTCGGAATTTCGGATTTTGGAATTTGGAATTTTTGAATTTTTGAATTTTTGAATTTTGGAATTTCTGAATTTGGAATTTTGAAATTTAGAACTTTGACATTTTAGGTTCGGAATATTGGATTTTGGAATTTTGGAATTTTGGAATTTTGAAATTTAGAACTTTGACATTTTAGGTTCGGAATATTGGACTTTGGAATTTTGGAATTTTGAAATTTAGAACTTTGACATTTTGGATTTCGAATTTTTAATTTTGGATTTTGGAATATTGAAATTTTGGAACTTTAAATTGTGCATTTGGAATTTTGGAATTTTGGATTTTAAAGTTTTTGAATGTAGAATTTTTGATTTTGGAATTATTGATCTTAGGACTTCAGTTTTTAAAGTTTCCGATTTTTAAAGGATGTACTTTGAAAATTGAAGATTCTGAAAATTGTAAATTTGTAACATAGAAAACCAGCGACGATTTCAAATTTTCAATTTTGAAACATCAGGATATTGGAAATCTGTATGGCGGAATCGTTTGAATTTAGTGATCCAGGGGATTTAAAAATAGTCAATTTTTTAATTCGAGTACTTAGTTAGTATTAACAGTATCCGGAATTTTAAAGTTCGGCGATAGTGAAACTTATAAAATTTGCACAATGCGAGAATGTTACGATCGAAAACCTGTTTAACTCGAAAATTCAGCAATCTGAATACATATACAAGAAACGAAAAAATTTGTAGAGTCGACCGTTGATTCGATTCACCGCCGATTAGCCAGCGGCGTTTCCAGACACGGTTGAAAATCGCGTAACAAACAAGAGACCGACGCAAAATTCCAACGGATCCCAGCGAGCGAAGCGAAAAAGCGTACGCCATTTTTAGGGTCGTAAAAGGGCTATACATTTCCCTAGTATCAAAGCGTAACAAGATTTCCGAGGCGGGAGAGAGGCAGCAAAGCGTTCGCCACGCTTTTATCAACGCGTTGCGTACCACTTTTAGCGTCGTCTACGCGTCGGCCCGCAAGTGCAATTGTAATCCGTTGGCCTGTCGAACTCTCTGCGCTTTCACCGGCTCTCTACCAGCGCGCGTTTCAACTCGAATCCATTTAGCCCTTGTCTAAACTCGCCATCTACGATGGAAATCTCGCCGGCAGATTGCCGGTATCCCCGACACTGAAACCTTACTCTATGCCAGCGGAATTGCGCGGATTATTTTTCCCAAATCCCGCGTGTTAAGTTTTTATGAACAATAGGGCGGACGAGGGAGTAATACCCGGCTTTGCCTCTAGGGATTCCCATATTCGATACCGTGCCACGAATTCTTCGGCATCTGAATGTTTATAGAGGGCCGCCAACTGTAGGTACCATATGATAAATGCTTATAAAATAATGAAAATGGTAACGAATGCCCCGAGCGCCCACCAGAGTAGCGCCTCGGTCGCACCCCCACCGAACACCGAATACCTGGGACCTATCCCTACCCCAACGACCAACCCCAGTACACAGAATAAATAGCCGAAAACTTCTCGTTTTTACTCACTCAGCTACGACTTGACTTATCTGCTTCATTAGCTGCTCCCTTGTGTGGACAGTCTACGGACGGATAAGCAAGTACAACTCTGCTTCTAAAGCGCTCCCCGTGTGGGACCCACCAGGACAGAGTTTGAGTATAGTATTTTACCTCGTACGCGAACTTATATATTTTGCCTCACGCATCTGATTAGACTAAGTTCAGAAATAGTTTAAGTCTCTATTGTAATTTATTTAATGAACTTTTAAATTGTAACTAACCAACGTTACAAAATGTAATTAAATAGACTTCGGTTCGCGATATTTATTTACTTTGGATTATATCATGACAAAAAATTCATTTTTTGAATACAATATTCAAAGTTAGTTTGAAATTAATTTTCACAATTTGAAAACTGAACAATACTTCTGAATCATCAAATTACATGCATCTATCAAATTCCCTAAATCTTACGAATTTTTTCGAAAGCACATAATTTCCCAAATTTTCCAAATTCCCCAGATTCATAATTAAAACATCAAAATTCTCCATATTTTCAAAATCCCCTAGATCCCCTAAATTCTGAACATCTTCAAAACCTTCCCAACTTTCTAAATCACGGAAGTCCCCAAATTCTCTGAATCCATAAAATCGCAAAAAATCGCCAGGATTATGATTATGACGAAAGTTATGACAACGATTATGACGACTGTTATGAGAACGAATATGACACAGCATGCGTTCTATTGTCTGGAGGAGGAGTGTATCCGATGCACGCGTCGCGCGTTTCTCATCGGTCTCGGTTGGTAGCAGAGTTCGCCATTAATAGTTGAGGCATAGATGGTTATCCGTGATTCGTAAGTTCTAGACCCCTTCCAACAATACGTTGTAATATTATCAACGGGCACCGAAAGCGATACCGCCCGCGGCCCAGGACACAATGCAGCATTTGTGCCACGAAAAATGCCACGTGGTGTCGTCGGCACCCACCCCGTTCCTCGCACCCTTCGCAGAAAAGTGGAATACATAGCGCTGGGAAATGTGGCATATTTGTGTGTGTGTAATTTTGGAATATTTAATTTGGGAATGTAGAAATTTGGCAATGCGGAGTTTTCGGAATATTGAATTTGGGGATGCAGAATTTGGGGAGTGAGGAATTTCGGAACGTTGAAATGGGAAATGTGGATTTTTTCGTGCGTGTAATTTCGGAATGTAGAAATTTGGTAATATGGAGTTTTGGAATATTGAATTTGGGGAATGAGAAATTTCGGAATGTGGAAATTGGAAATATGGAGTTTGGGGTGTGTAATTTCGAAGATTAAAAAATTTGTGAATTTTTAATGTAAAATTCTAAAACTTGGAAACGTTTGAATGTTGCAATTTAGGAATATCGAAAATTGAACATGTAACAAATTGAAAAATGGAAACTTCGTTATTTCTCCCAAAAATTGCTGACCAATATCCCATAACATGACCTCGGAAATAAAATAATAATATTCAATATTCAATAGTAATATTCAATATCTTTCCAGGATCCTACATCCGACATCCACAAGAGATCTACAGGGTGTCCCAAAAGTGTTGAATGAGCCGGAAATGGGAGGTAGGTGGGGTCATTCTGAACAACTTTTTCATTTACAAAAATGTCGTATGGGGCTTCATTTTTAAATTATTAACGAAAAACACCGACCAATCAGAGCGCGAGAATCGCGCGCGCTCGGAGGCAGAAGTCTAGACCCGAGTTATAATTGGCCGTGGTCGCGATCGAATTGCGTGGTGCGCGATTCTCGCGTTCTGATTGGTCAGTGTTTTTCGTTAATAATTTAAAAATGAAGCCCCATTCGACATTTTTGTAAATGAAAAAGTTGTTCAGAATGACCCCACCTACCTCCCATTTCCGGCTCCCACAACACTTTTGGGACACCCTGTATAACGAAGAAGATATATAATATTAAAGTTCTAATTCTACTCGTGATACGGCGGTCTCCTTCAGGTAATTCATTACGTACAGAGAATTTTGAATTAGATTTCGAAATCGACCTCGGCCGGACAACCACAAATCTGCTCTGAGACTCATTTACTAAAAGCCGTGTCATTAAAAATGCTCTTTACGTAGCCGTCTACGTATCGACGATGCGGTAGTTTCGTCGATTTCACCACAGAGTTGTTAGTTCAAAGGGGAATGCCTGATAGAGTTGTTGGTTAATGCGTTTGATCCTATATGCGAGCCTCTTGCGTTTAGTATAATGCATTTACTCGAAAGAAAGTTACTTTTAATTCGGAAAACGACATGGGCGGAACTATAATACATTTTCAAACTCAACATTTCAAAATTTTACATTGCCAAATTCTAGATCTCCAAACTCAACATTCCCAAATTCTACATTTCCAAACTCAACATTCCCAAGTCCAACAAATCCAAACTCCACAATCCCAAATTCTATATTACCGAATTCTACATTCCCGAATTCCACATTCCCCGATCCTATATTTCCCAATTTCACATTCTCCTTTTCTGCATTTCCAAACACCACAATTCCGAGTTCCACGTTGCCGAATTCTACATTCCCGAATTCCACATTCCCCGATCCTATATTTCCCAATTTCACATTCTCCTTTTCTGCATTTCCAAACACCACAATTCCGAGTTCCACGTTGCCGAATTCTACATTCCCGAATTCCACATTCCCCGATCCTATATTTCCCAATTTCACATTCTCCTTTTCTGCATTTCCAAACACCACAATTCCGAGTTCCACGTTGCCGAATTCTACATTCCCGAATTCCACATTCCCCGATCCTATATTTCCCAATTTCACATTCCCCTATTCTACATTTCCAAACACCACAATTCCGAGTTCCACGTTGCCGCATTCTACATTCCCGAATTCCACATTCCCCGATCCTATATTTCCCAATTTCACATTCCCCTATTCTGCATTTCCAAACACCACAATTCCGAGTTCAACATTGCCGAATTCTACATTCCCGAATTCCACATTCCCCACCCCTATATTTCCCAATTTCACATTCCCCGATTCTGCATTTCCAAATACCACAATTCCGAGTTCCACATTGCCGAATTCTACATTCCCGAATTCACATCCCGATATCACAGTATGGAAATTTGAAGTTCTGAATTTGGAAAATTGAAATTCACGAATGTGAAATATGTGGAGAATATGGAATCTGGGAATGTGGATTTTGGGAATGCAACATTCGGGAACGTTGAATTTGGGAATGACGAGCTTGAGAATGTAGAATCGGGAAATGTGAAATTTGGAAATGCAGGACTGGGGGATGCGGAGTCGGGGAATGTGGAATATGGGAATGTAGAATTCGGCAATGTAGAACTTGGGATTGTGGCATTTGGAAATACAGAATTTGGGAAATACAGCACCAGGGAATGCTGAGCCGGCGTATGTTAAATTTGGGAATGTGGAATTCTGCAACAGGGAATTTGGGAATGCGTAACTCTGTAACATGGAATCTGGGAATGTAAAATTCGCCAATGTGAAATTGGAGAACGTTATGTTAGAAAATGCATAATCGGGGAATGTGGATTTGAGGAATGTAGAATTGGGGAATGTGGAATTTGGGAATGTGGCGTTTGAAAATACAGAAAAGGGTTAAAATTTCGACTCCCCGTGTCGTTGGTGGCTGCTTTCGCGACCTCACGCGCGATGAGACACTTAACTTGATCACCTTGAATCGCTCCTAAATTATATGTGCCATATAAAGAATCGTTGCTCCGCGCATGATGCATTTGCATAATATCAAGGACATAGCATTGTAGCGACGGATTGTTTATGGGTAGAAGGTGCACCTACAGGAAGCACGAAGGTCAACGTCATTCTTTTTAAAAGGAATGTCACACTCTCCTTGCGCTCGCGAAATACCACTCGTTTCTGAGATCACGGCCATAATCGGTTATGGTTGCCTCGCCCAATGCGATTCGACCAACAGATGCACGGAAAGTTGGCATAGCGTTTTCCACTCGGGAATTATCGGGACTTTCGGGAAAGGTGTGCACGTTTATGTTGTGATTTTGTTCTCCACACCTTTTGTATTCCCTAAGTCCCCCCAATTCTCTTAAAACCTCAAAATTCTCGACATTTTCCAAAATCCTCTTGATTCTCTAAATTCTACAAATCTTTCAAATTTTTCAAATTCAAAATCATTAAAATCCCCAGAGTCTCGAAATTCTCGAAATTCCCCAAATTCACAAAGTCGCCAACACATTTCAAGTCCTTGTTATCCCCACATCACCCAAGTTCCTCAAGTTCCTAAAGTTCTACAAATCCTCTAAAACAAAATTTCTGAAATCCTCTAAATTATAAATATTCTCCGAATCCACAAAATCGTAAAAATCTTCAAATTCTCTAAATTATCCAAATTCCCCGAATTTACAAAATCGTCAAATTCCCATACTCCAACAATTCCTCAGGTTTCCAAATTTCTCCGAGTCTGCAAATTTCCCAAATTCCCCAAATTCTCTAAATTATCCAAATTCCCCGAATTCACAAAATCTTCAAATTCCCATACTCCAAAAATTCCTCAGGTTTCCAAATTTCTCCGAGTCTACAAATTTCCCAAATTCCCCAAATTCTCTAAATTATCCAAATTCCCCGAATTCACAAAATCTTCAAATTCCCATACTCCAAAAATTCCTCAGGTTTCCAAATTTCTCCGAGTCTGCAAATTTCCCAAATTCTCCAAATTCTCCGAATTCACAAAATCTTCGAATTCCTGTATTCAAAAAATTCCTCAGGTTTCCAAATTTCTCCGAGTCTGCAAATTTCCCAAATTCTCTAAATTATCCAAATTCCCGGAATTCACAAAATCTTCGAATTTCTGTATTAAAAAAATTCCTCAGGTTTCCAAATTTCTCCGAGTCTGCAAATTTCCCAAATACTCCGAATCCATAAAATCGTCAAAATCTACAAATTTCGATATTCCAAAAATTCCTCAGGTTTCCCAAATTATCCGAATCCACAAATTCTCCAAATTCCCGAAATCGTCTAAATTATTCAAATTCGCCGAATGCACAAAATAGCCAGCGGTTGCACTTCGAAGTAGGCATCGTCATTTCGACGCGAGAATTATCGCAGCATTCCGGATTCGTGTCCGTAATCACGAACGCGACGAATTCGATCGACATCTGGCACGACTTTAACCCTTTCGTTGCTAAGGGTGACCGTGGACACCCTTCGGCTATCGAGGCTGGCTACGATCTTTCGTCTCCCGGTGCACGAGGGTGTTTCAAAAATTACGACGCCGGCGAAACAGACATAAACCCGGATGCACAGATAATTCGGGAACGTAGAGGGTAGTCTTTACGTTCGTACGTGTATTACGTTTGTACACGTGTACGTACATGCGTGTGCGTGTACATCTCTTACACGTACATAAGATGAACGTACGCACGTTCAACATTAAACCTAACAGTACAGATAAAAGAGACTGTTCTCATACTTTTGTACAATTTACATACATTTAAACGTTATTATATCGCTGTCAAACAAAATGCCGCATAATAATTTCTTTTTTCGTACATAATTTTCGATGTGCATTATATTAAGTTTGGTTCATTAATTTGATACACTGAGGACTAGTCTTTCAGAAATATAGTATATGGGAGAAAGGAAGTTCTGGTTTTTCAAGTTTATAATTAAAATTATATGAAAATAAATTTTCACAAAATTTTATGAAACTTCTTCAAGTTATATGTATTCAAATATAAAAGCATTTTTATCGTTGTCAAATAGCAACTGTTAAACTTTTTCATTGAAAAATTTGATGAATTTTTTTGAAATTATTATTCTTCTATGATTAACGGCCGATGTTGTCTGTTTCACTATGTTCAAACATGGCGTGTATAATACTATAAATTTAATTACTTATTTTAAATTGTTCATATTCATTTAAAATTGTTTATATTTATTTAAAATTGTTTATATTCATTCAAAATTGTTTATATTGATTTTAAATTATTCATATTTATTTAAAATTGTTTATATTGATTTTAAATTGTTTATATTCATTCAAAATTGTTTATATTGATATTAAATTATTCATATTTATTTAAAATTGTTTATATTGATTTTAAATTGTTTATATTCATTCAAAATTGTTTATATTGATTTTAAATTGTTCATATTCATTCAAAATTGTTTATATTGATTTTAAATTACTCATATTTATTTAAAATTGTTTATATTGATTTTAAATTATTCATATTTATTTAAAATTGTTTATATTGATTTTAAATTCTTTATATTCATTAAAAATTGTTTATATTGATTTTAAATTGTTCATATTCATTTAAAATTGTTTATATTTATTTTAAATTATTCATATTCATTTAAAATTGTTTATATTGATTTTAAATTG
This sequence comes from Coelioxys conoideus, assembly GCA_947623535.1. Taxonomy (NCBI): domain Eukaryota; kingdom Metazoa; phylum Arthropoda; class Insecta; order Hymenoptera; family Megachilidae; genus Coelioxys; species Coelioxys conoideus. Next base: position 7,865,462 of record OX392453.1, on the reverse strand, counting down.
TTTATATTCATTCAAAATTGTTTATATTGATTTTAAATTCTTTATATTCATTCAAAATTGTTTATATTGATTTTAAATTGTTGCACTAAATCATTATGTATACATAAGTATGGTTTATCGAAATTTACTAACAAAATTGTTAGATCATTTTACCGCCACATTCAATTCCGAAATAATATCCGGCGACACGATTTTCAGTGTAAAATCACCGTACAACAATGTGTTAACATCGTAGCTGCGATCAGTTGTTGCTGACCGACGCAGCTGACAAATAAATCAGAAGGCAAGGGTTTAATCGATCGTCGAAAATCGAGGACACGCGACGGTGTTCGGTGTTGTGCGAAGGATGCCCGCGTCGCATCCGTGCGCCATGCTATATAGCACGAGGTACGTGACCGTTTTGCATTATAGAGCATTAATTATCTGCGCCCGGGTTTGAGACTTTAATCAAAGCGTTATCGATGCCAGAGTAATTCCAGCCGCATATCTTAACTTTTCTTCGTCGGATTTAATCGACGACTGGCATACACGTGTTCGTTTGCGTCGTCTCGCGGAAGGATGGCTTCGAAGTTTCTTGGTTCGTTCTTAAAAAGGACGAGGACCAATTAGCCCGTTGACGGAGCTTGCATTTGGATGGGCGAGCAAGAATTTGGGTACCATTTGCACTCTCTGGTGTATGGAATCGCTGGTTAGAATACGTTTGATTTTGTTGGACTTGAACGACCCGCGTTTTGCGTCTTCTTTTATTTAGCGTTACTCTTTCTTGTTGTTATGTTGCTTGGTTCAGTATTGTTGTATACTTATCACTTTATACATCGTAATCTATGTCAAACATACTTTTATATATTAGATTTAATTGTTAACCCTCCGTTAACAAACTTATGGCGGAAGGTGTTGTATGCCAACCTAAAATAATATATGTAGATATCCTGTCCAACTCCAACCTAAAACAATATACAATAGATACCCTATCCAACTATTCAATATCTCCGATGACCTCACCCTTAACTCCGAATCATACCGTCAATACTTAGCCCTGCATCATCCTCAACCTTGCCCTCTGCGTCATTTCCGAGCTCCGGTCTTACGAATCCCAACTCCCTCCACCACTCTTCAACACATTATATATATCCCTGTATTTTCCAAAATCTCCAGTCATAATTTCCATTTCTAAGAACGAGCTTTCGTACGTCTACACGACAAAATATCAATCGGTCTTACTGTACGCGTTGAATAAAGTATAGCCTAAATTCCGCTTGGAATCAAAGACTATTTAATATAATAACCTTGATCCCTGCGGGATACAACAGTATGTTCACTATGTTCGGTATGTAAAGTACACTATGCGACCGACAAGAAGTCCGGTGAGGAGGTTGTCCTGAAACATAAGACGTACGCGATCGCACCTCCTACCCCCACCTAGAACCGTCGAAACTTGACACCGATTGTCGATCGCAGACTACTGATTGTTTACGGTCCTCGGGTCAACTAGTGTGCGTGACCGCGCGAACGAATAAATTCCGCCGCCGAAAATGCGTGAGATTCGCTGCGACCATCTTTTTTTTCGGCCAATTACTGCCGTCGCGTCTGAACGCCTGGCCAAACCTCCTCACCGGACATCTTGTCGGCCGCATAGTGTAAGTACGTCTGTGCGTTCTCTTTCAGAGTATGTTTATTATATATTGCTTCATATATTAAATCCTTATTATATTCAAACATCACACATGTGTTCGCATTCACTTGCAATACCAGCTCCTGCTAACAGATTTCGATTCGGCGACAATTAACACTTTGATCGCTACGTCATCCACATATGGGTGACACTTAAATTTCCATATGAATCAATTATGTATTTATTAAGAACTTGTTCATTTATCTGATTGGAGACACTAGTAGTAATTACTTGGACCTATGAATAATAAATAAAACAAAATATCGTGAACATATTTGGTAGGATTTATTAATCATAGAAATACTATCTAGTAAAATTATCAACCACGTTAGCGTGGCAGTCAACGTGTTAAACGAAGAAAAATTTAAAAATTTGGAAATTTTTGTATGTTTCGGGATTTCGAAAATTTTGGGACCTCGTTATTTGAAAACTGAAGAATCCTCCCTAAACGCTAAATTACATTCATCATTCTGATTTTCCAAATCTCCCAAGTTGTCGCAAAGACTAAAAATTCCCCAAAATCTCCAGATCTCCTAAATTCTCCATATTGTTCATATCCTTGAAATCTTCAAGTTCTCACAAAACCGCAATGTTCTATAAATTTTGAAAACCCCTAAATTCTTCGAATTCTTCAAATCGTCCCAATACTCTGAGTCACCCAATTCCCCAAGATCTTAAAATTTGTGAAATCCCCCAACTTTTCAAAGTCGCGAAAATCTTCCAAGTCCTTAATTTCCTCAAACCCCTTAAATATCTCAAATTCTCCAAATCCACAAAAATCTTCCAATCCCTCGAATTGCTCAAATACCTGAAATCCCCCAAATTCACCAAATGCCCGAATCCACAAAATCGCCAACAACCTCAGAATACCCAATTCCCCCAAATTACTCAAATTCCCGAATCCGCCAAATCGCCAACAACCTTCGAATTCCCAAATCCCTCAAGTTCCTCAAATTCTCGAAATTCAAAGTCCCCAAATTCGGCAAATCCCCCAAATCCACAATACCGCCAACATACGTCATGCCCTCGAATTCCCTGAGTCCCCCAAGTTCCCCAAATTCTCCGAATGCCTAAATCCAATCGCGGACCACAACCACGTGCACGTGATTTCCAAAATTTTGAAAATTACCTAGAATAATTGGTAGAAATTGTTCAGGTGACTTTTCTCAGACGACTCACCCTGTATACGTGAACGACTCTAAAAGAAACGAATACTTGGGCCAAGTTGCGTAACATACCTCTTAGAAACGACTGGGAACGGTTTTGTTTTGGAAGTTTTGTTTTCTACCGGTAGGCGAACAAAATGGATTTACTTTGTTCAAGGGGATGAGGGGTGTGACTGAACGCGAAACGACGGACTTCTTTTACCGCGGTAACACCCATTTTAAGTATCAAAGTGGAGAAACTTTTCGTTCGATGTTCAATCATAATGGTATAGAGCGGAGTTCATTATGCAAATATTTTTCCCGTATTAGAGATCGTGGAAGTGTCATTACTCAGAGATTTTTCGTAATAACGCGAAAGTATAAAAGGGAAAGGTCTTGAGAGGAAAGTTTGCCGGCCAATTTTCCGTCGCCCTCCAGAAACAGAAAGTTTCTCCTTGACATATTTTATCCATACGACACCATCGAGAATGGCGAAAATTCTTTGAATAACGAAGTTAAGCGAACATCTGTATAAATCGTTCGGCGGAACGGAATCAAGGAGAGAGCACGGAAAACTTTACTCGGACGAAACATATTTTTACCACTTCCTCCTTTAACCTCGTTATTTATTGCCGGCATTCCGGCACTACGGTATTCTAGTTTTTCAGTGTTCCAATGTTCCTGTGTGCCAGTATTCCAGTGTTCCAATATTATAATCTTTCAGTATTCCAACATTCCAACATTCCAACATTCCAACATTCCAACATTCCAACATTCCAACGTTCCAATATTTTAGTATTCCGGTATTCCAACATTCCGACATTCCAATATTTTAGTATTCCAGTATTCCGACATTCCAATATTTTAGTATTCCAATATTCCAGTATTCGAGTATTCCAGTATTCCAGTATTCCAGTATTCCAGTATTCCAGTATTCCAGTATTCCAGTATTCCAGTATTCCAACATTCTCATACTCCAATATTCCAGTATTTCAGTATTCTAGTACCACAATATTTCGACATTCTAGTATTCCAGCATTCCCATACTCCAATATTCCAGCATTCCCATACTCCAATATTCCAGTATTCCAGTCGTCTAGTACCACAATATTCCGACATTCTAGTATACCAGTATTCCCATACTCCAATATTCCAGTAGTCTAGTACCACAATATTCCGACATTCCAGTATTCCGATATTTCAGTATTCCAACATTCCACCATTCGCAGTGATACAGCATTCCAGAATTCCAATATTCTAGTATTTCGGCTTTCCGGGATTCCAACATTCTAGTATTCGAATACGCCATTACTTCTGTACACCATCATTCTGTCTCTCACTATAGTTATTATGCATATTATTACCATATCACTGTTACACTGGTACTATTACTGTACTATATATTATACAGGGTGTCCCAAAAGTGTTGAAGGAGCCGGAAATGGGAGGTAGGTGGGGTCATTCTGAACAACTTTCTCATTTGCAAAAATGTTGTATGGGGCTTCATTTTTAAATTATTAACAAAAAACACCAACCAATCAGGGCGCGAGAATCGCGCGCGTTCGGAGGCAGAAGTGTAGGCCCGAGTTATAATTGGCTGTGGTCGCGATCGAATCTCGTGGCGCGCGATTCTCGCGTTCTGATTGGTCGGTGTTTTTCCTTAATAATTTAAAAATGAAGCCCCGTACGACATTTTTGCAACGGAAAAAGTTGTTCAGAGTGACCCCAGCAACCTCCCATTTCCGGATGTTTCGTTCGTTTTGGGACACCCTGTATTACTATGTTGTGATTCATTACTTCACCATTTTACCCGTGGCAATTCCCAACACAGTCTCCCTGTGCTAAAATATTTAATACGGCGTTCGCCCATTGAACGAAAATCTCCACGATCTTCGAAACACCCTAATACTAATATTTCTCAAACCACCCCAAAACACGCGTCATATAAAATTACCCTCCGCACGAATACTACTTACGCACGAGCAGAATGAGTTCTCCACCTTGAATTTATCTACCAGAATCATACGAAGTGGTCACCGTAGAAAGACGGCAAAAGATACAAATGATAAAAATATATACAATGTTAAAGATATACACGCGTAAATATTTTTTTGTTTATTTTTTTATTATTTTTTATCTTGCATAGTAAGCTTGTTTAGAAAATGGCCTCCTCGAGGTTGTGTTTCGTTCGGTAAACAAGTGAAGTTATACAAAGTCAAAAACAAAGAAACGGGAATTTATCTAGTAGGGTCATACGAAATGGTCACCATAGAAAGACGGAAAAAGATACAAATAATAAAAATATATACAATGTAAAAGATATACGCATGTAATTATATTTTATCTTAAATATATTCACCAACCATGCACGAACTGAAATATGTAGAAGATAATCGAATTTACCTAAGACATGATCACTTTTTCAGGTAGTTACAAGAATTAAGGAAGTGTCCACATGATTTTGAGCGGCAGTGTAGATGACAGTCAAAGACAAAAAAACGGGGATTTGTCTAGCAGGGTCATACGAAGTGGTCACCGTAGAAAGACGACAAAAGATACAAAGATTTGGTAGCACTTGACGGTTATTCTATGGGTAATAGTAATTTGTTGCGAGTATCGGTGCATCTTTAAAACGGAGCAGCGAAATCGTAGATGGTTGATTCGTAGTGCACGGTTTACAAAATGGCCTCCTCGAGCTCGAGCTTCGTTCGGTAAACGAGTGATGTTCTACAAAGTCAAAGACAAAGAAACGGGAATTTATTTAGCAGGGTCATACGAAGTGGTCACCGTAGAAGGACGACAAAAGATACAAAGATTTGGTAGCACTTGACGGTTATTCTATGGGTAATAGCAACTTGTTGCGAGTATCGGTGCATCTTTAAAACATCAGCAGCGAAATCGTAGATGGTCGATTCGTAGTGCACGGTTTACAAAGTGGCCTCCTCGAGCTCGAGTTTCGAGCAGGGACGCCGTTCGGTGAACGAGCGAAGTTATACGAGCGAAAGTCAAAGGCAAAGAAACGAGAAAAGCCGCTCGTCCGATCGAACGTCTTTCCCTAATCTCGTCGAACCGTCTGACCCGGCCTCGGTGGCGTCGAACTTGTCCGTTTAACGGTTCGGTCCTGTTCGCCGATCGAAGCCCCGCGCCGTCGGGCTTCTTCCTCGCCGCCGTCTTCCGTTTCCCCGACCTTCCGTCCGCGACAATGCGCCAACGGATATCGGCCGATGACTTCTCGGTGTTTTAACCGTCCCACCATTCTTGCGGACACCGGCTTCGTCAATGCTGCGGGAGGTGCTGAAAATTTGGAAAGTCTATGTAGTCGCAGACTTGGAAACGAGGAATTATTAGGATGCGTGATGGTTACGAGTGATTTATGTGAACGTAATAATTTATTAAGTAAATAATATTAGTGTGCAGAAGTTATAACACTTAACACACATATAAAACTGTTGATGGATGATTGACTAAGTACGAGAGGAAGACACGGTGGACTATACTGAACTGACTCTAACTGATTTACTAGATGTTCTTGTAATTGTATTTATGCTAGTTGTATCTGAAGTATTCTGCCTGGGTCGCGATGTTCTTCCTCTCTTATAATATTGGCAAGGAGGGCATAACCACCTCAGAACACTGAGGGTGGAGTTTGTCAGTACTACTGTCAACGCCCTGACTTTCCGGTAGGGGTAGAATTTGTTATAAACTAAAAGTGACCATCACGTGTACAATAAACCTTGGGACGCGATGGTCATGCGACCGTACTAACCATGACGGCACATGGCTGGCAGCGTTTATGAAGGGTAGCCTATTCAGCTAAACACGTGTTAAAAAGTATAAAATAATTCCGCCAACTTACAGACTTTAGGACAGGCTTAATTGCCTATACCTTAGCATCTGCAAGCGGTCAATGTTATTTCCTTCGACGCTGCGACCCACGTGCCGCCACATCTAAATTATGAACAGCGCGTGATACGGTCTATTCTACTGACCTAACAGAGGTAGAATAATAATATAATCAAAATATAATATTAATTGAAATATTATATTAGGTATACGAAAGCGGTGTCGATTATGGTCATTTAAGGTAAAAGTACCAGTAGTTGACCGTTTTTCAAAAAACATAAAAAAATAAGGTTTCTATAAGCTGTCGACTTTCGATGAAAGTAAGCTTCAAACGTTGCAGCATGTGTCGATGAAATTTTTCAACAATTGCATGTGAAATAAAGCATGTTTATTAACAACGAACGTCTGAATTCAATAAGATAAGTAATATGCTATTATATTTCTATTCCCTTGACGTTTCTGTGAATAATAGCCATATGGAATTATTTACTGTTTAAATGTTCACAGTGTTTTATAAATAATAAATACATCGTTTTTATCATTGTAACCTGAAAAAGCAATAATTGTTGAATGGTCAAATTCTGGATATTGCTAATCTTCGTTTTCAAGAATGGTCAACTACTGGAGCATTCACCGAATTTTTAAATATATTTCTCAAATTTGTATAACTTAACTTTTTTTAAAACGTGCTCTTTGTGCATAATTTAGAAGGTTTAAAGAACATCTCCAAGTATCGACTCTCGCCATTTATTGACAGAGTAAGAGGTTCCCATTATTTCCGTAGAAGATTTCTCTTAATTGGTCAACCACTGGTACTTTTACCTTAGAACGTTCGTAATTTTAATATTAGGTTGTCCCGTAAATTCTTTCCTCTTCTAGTAGAAATGTATACACAATATTTATTGTTCAATATTTGTTGCATTAAATATAAGGTGTTCTACTGTATCGCCCTTTTTTCATTCCTCAATAAATATTATGTACTCCTTGATTACTTGCAAAATATTCCTCGAAGTGCGTTTTTATATTTTATCAAAGAGGGAAGAAACTTATGGGACAACCTAATATAACGAAGACAAAAGAACGATAGAATAGTGGTATAGTCAAAAATTAAAATTAACACTGGGTTTACGGAACCCGTCAAAATGACGGATCTCAGATTTCTTATTCTCAAATATGAAAATTGTTAAAAAAACTTGTTGCAAAATGCATGATAACCTTCATCGAGGTAAAGAATCTTTCTACAAACTGGCTTGTTTATTATCCATTACTTAGTTGTTTGTATAGTTCATTTTTAATGAACTAGTGTTAATGGAAATATTAGGTACCAGAAAGCGACGTCGGTGACGGCCATTTTGTACGCGCGCAATTTTAAGATAACCAAGAGAAAACAATCTCCGTGGGTTCTATTTATTACTATCATATACGATACGATAAAGTAAGGGATTTTCGCGAGATACCCTGCATAATGGAATCCTATCACGATAAACGAACGAAGATTTCTCGGTTTGAATAGGGAACACGCGGAACCCGTCCGTATAACAATAAACACTTCCATTAGAATGATAGGAGTAAACAGCATAAAACACGTATTGATTAGGAAAACATGGCCACAGGTCAGGCCGTTTGTCCGTTTAATGGTCGAAGATCTCGAGAAAAGCTCTACAAATCCTGAACACAACGAGGTGTGCCTCACGGGACCAACGGTAGCAACGGAACGAGGGCGGTAAATCTACAGGGGAACTGGATTCGGCCACCGAAACACGGCGGGAAATTTAAAGTATTTATAGGTTATACGCGCGCGTTACGTACACTGCTGTGAAAAAATATGCGGACACTTCCTATTGCGTACTGTTTTCCTTCGCAATGAAGATGACACAAGTATAAAATAGTTCGAATTTAGTGGACTGTATTTCAAGGTAGTGTATGTGAATTTAGGAGGGATTTTAAGAGGTATTTTACTCAAGACTCGCTGATGTGTGTTAATATGTTTCAAGTTCCAACAATATATTCAACTTCTAACAATATTCTAGTTCTGACAATATTCAATTTCTAACAAATGTTCAATCTCTTTCAATCTATAATCAAGTTCTGTTGATATGTTTCTGTGTAGACGTATATAAGGGTTTTTTGGTAGGCGTTTACTAAATTCATCATGTTTGCTATTGGTGTTTGTCGATTTTCTTTTGCCAAGTGGAGTGGTGGTATTCTAATAAGAGTGGAGTCTTCGCTCGCGGTAACTCAGGTACCGTTGTACTCCGAGTGTCCCTTCGAGGGTGTCTAAACTTTGACCGTAGTAAGTACTAAAACCAAGGATCGCCTTGACTTCTATCCAACATGTGTAAACTATAAACTTTAAGACTATGTTCGAATGGTCATGTTCACAAAAAGCTAATAAAAATGTATTTACTAAGTATCGGGTCCTTGGACATTATTGCTGCTACGGTAGAAACGCTTAAGAATATAAATGTACAAAAGGCTATTGAATTCACAGAATTATAAAGAGGGTTCGCGACGCGACACTTCCCTAACACTGGATTTACGTAACCCGTCAAAATGACGGATTATTTGTGGGGTGTGAGATAAGGATGTTCGAGCGAGATGCGGATGAAGTGTGTTTGGACCGAGAGTGTGAATAAAGAGTGTTTGGACCGAGTGACAGTTCTTCGCAATGGGAATGCGTGTGGTACGAATGGGTCAGCGGGTGTGACTGTGTATAAGTGGTTTTGGGAGAAGAAAAGCGTTGTAGGGATGCAAGGAAGTTAGTTTAGCGTGAGGATTAGCAGAGTGAGGTTGATCATGAGAATTAAGAGAGACAAGTCGAGTGTGAGAGTCAAAAGAGAGAAACTGTGCGAGTGTATATTGTATTTTGTTTATTATACAGGGTGTCCCAAAATTATGGTAAGAGCCGGAAAGGGGTGATAGGTGGGGCTATTCTGAACCACTTTTTCCTTTGCCAAAATATCGGACGAGGCTCCATTTTTAAATTATTAAGGAAAATCACTGACCAATCAGAGCGCGAGAATCGGGCGCGCTCAGAGGCGGGAGTGTAGGCACGAGTAACAGTTAATCGTGGTCGCGAACAAACGTATGAGCATCGTGATGAGCTCGCGCAATTCTCGCGTTGAAATATTTAACATAACAAAATATACAAAATTCTTGTGAATATATTAAAGCTTATCGAGTAAACCAGGGTAGAATATTATGAAAATTGTCTATAGAATTTTTCGAAAAAAAAATTACTTCCTGGAAGAAATTGAAACTGTTTTATGATGGCACCCAAGGTGTTAAATAAAGGCAGTATTTTTAATTGAACTTTTAGTATTATGCACGCGATGTTTGAACATAGTGAAACAGACTATATTGGCGATTAATAATAAAGAAATAAGAATCTCCACAATATTCCTGAAACTTTTCGGTTAGAAAATTTTACAGTCGATATCTGTCAACAGCAAAAATATTTTCGACCGTTAATCGCTAAGATTCTTTCTCGATACATTTCGATCTTTCGCGAACTTCCGTTTTTCTACAACTTTCCCGACGCTATACAATTTTATATTATTTCCGACGGATTAGTTTAACACGTTGACTGCCACGCTAACGCAGTTGATAATTTTACTACATAGTACTTTTATGATTAATAAATCCTACCAAATATGTTAACAATATTTTGCTTTATTTATTCTTCGTAGGTCCAAGTAATTACTGCCAGCGTATCCAATTAGATAAATGAACAAATTCTTATTAAATAGATGATTGATTTATGTGGAAATTTAAGCGTCACCCATATATGGATGACGTGGCGATCAATGTGTTAAACACCGTATCTATCGGATATACATGTAAGAAAATTCCAAATTGACCTGCATTCGAACTCGAAATAGGACGCATACGGTCCCAGCGCGACAACCACCAAGGCGTTGGGACCCGAATATTGTGACGTCAGGGCAGTAAATAACTGAGGCCCTTGAGTTTCGGCGAGGGGCGGTAAAGCCTTCGCAGCCTCGAGGAAGGGCATTCTTTGGGGAATCATTGACAACGCGACATCGCCCACATTTTGTTGTTTAAAGAATATATGGTCATTTAGCGATATTGTACAAGCCGTTATTATACGCGTTTATTTTACCGATTTACGTATTAATCTTACATACAATTTATTCAACGCGCGATAGTCTCACAGAATTTCGATCGATTTTCTTTATCGCTCGCCAATTTTTTTACCCGATTGTTCGCCTTACGCTACAGCCTCTCTATTTATCCGCGCGGACCGAAAAAAAGAAAACATGCGGCAGAGAGACGAGATGGAAAAGAGGAGGAAAAGAAAAGGGGGGTCCATCGTATACGGCAGCTTTTTTCAATCGCGTATTCATTCGAGTCGGGGAAACAGCGTAGGTGGACGAGTGGACCCCGTTTACCGCGTTTATTATTTATTCAATGGAAACGACGGGATCGCGACCAGTCACCATTGTCGTTCTCCTTCTCGCGAGAATCGATCCGGTCCGAAGTCCGCTGCAAGAATTATTGACACAGTTACGGCGACTTCCTTTGTCGTCGTCCGGAGAGATTAATGGAGCGTGTAAGCGCTTTGTGAACGGATGTTTTGTTCCCTTTAGCCAAGGAGAAAAAAATAAAGAAATTTCGCGACAGAGAAACGGCCAACGCTGATATTCGGACGCGATCGATCGCCGAATTACTTACCATCTCGATGATTGAACTCGATTCACTAGGCTGGAGCTTATAGTTGTGTGGCGGTGTCCGACGCTGCGTTCTTTCTAATTTATCTTTTCTTTTAAACTTCTCTAACCGTCTCTTTTGCCCGAATATTTCTAAGCACTTCCTGCCTATTCTACGGGCCCACGGGCAGACCGCGCTCCTGTGGGCCATAAGACTGTGTCCCTAGGACTCAGTATCACTAGTTCTCCGTATTCCTAGGTTCTCGTGATCCCACGTTCCCATATCCCCTAGGTTACCGTATACCTCGCTTCTCGAATCCCTACTTTTCCATATTCCTAGTTCTCCAATCCCTAGAATTCCGTATACCTCGTTCCCCGAATCCCTAGATCTCCATATCCCTAGGGACCCGTATTCCTCGCTCCCTGTACCCCTGGATCTGCATATCCCTAGGTTGCCGTATTCCTAAATCACCGTATCCCTAGATCACCGTATTCCTAGCGTCCTGTATCCCTATACCGTAGTATTCCAAGCGTTCCGTATCCCTAGATCATCGTATTTCTCGCTCCCCAAATCCCTAGATCCCCATATCCCTAGGTCGTCGTATTCCTAGCGTCCTGTATCCCTACGCAGTGCTATTTCTAGCGTTCCGTATCCGTAGGGAGCCGTATTTCTCGCTCCCCAAATCCCTAGATCCCCATATTCCTAGGTCGTCGTATTCCTAAATCACCGTATTCCTAGCGTCCTGTATCCCTACGCAGTGGTATTTCTAGCGTTCCGTATCCGTAGGGAGCCGTATTTCTCGCTTCCCAAATCCCTAGATCCCCATATCCCTAGGTCGTCGTATTCCTAAATCACCGTATTCCTAGCGTCCTGTATCCCTACGCAGTGGTATTTCTAGCGTTCCGTATCCGTAGGGAGCCGTATTTCTCGCTTCCCAAATCCCTAGATCCCCATATCCCTAGGTCGTCGTATTCCTAAATCACCGTATTCCTAGCGTCCTGTATCCCTACTCAGTGGTATTTCTAGCGTTCCGTATCCGTAGGGAGCCGTATTTCTCGCTTCCCAAATCCCTAGATCCCCATATCCCTAGGTCGTCGTATTCCTAAATCACCGTATTCCTAGCGTCCTGTATCCCTACGCAGTGGTATTTCTAGCGTTCCGTATCCGTAGGGAGCCGTATTTCTCGCTCCCCAAATCCCTAGATCCCCATATCCCTAGGTCGTCGTATTCCTAAATCACCGTATTCCTAGCGTCCTGTATCCCTATACCGTGGTATTCCACGCGTTCCGTATCGCCAGGCAGCTGTATACCTCTTTCTCCGAATCCCTAGATCCCCACATTCATAGATACCCACATTCCTGGATTCCCGTATTCCTATCTCCCTATATCCTTAGCTTCCCGTATTTCTAGCTTTCCATATTCGTACATCCTCTTACTCCTAGCTCCCCGTATCCAGAGTTCCCCAATATCCCTACATTCCCGCATTCCTAGCTTCCTATATTCCTGTCTGCTCTTATCTCTAAGTTTCCACGTCCCTCTATCCCTATGTAAGTACATGTACAGCGCGTCACTCAGAAGTTGGCGCGTGAGGAGGCTGCAAAGAAACATAAAAAGTATACCTATTCTAACCGTGAATCCTTCGAATTCGATGTCGATCGACAATCGCCGACTATTTATTTTCTTTGGGACAATTGGTGTGCGTGCTTACGAGAACCAATAAGATCTTACCACTGGAAATATATGTGAGTCGATGCGCCAACTCCTGACTGACGGGTTGTTCCTACATCGTTATACCCATTGTTGAGAACAGAATCAAAACCCTTAGTTTTACGTTTATTTAAATGATAGAAATCTGGTTGGCGATCTCTTTGCGTGCACAAGGACGCTTTGGCGAACCTGAGGCCGTTCAAGCCACGGCTAAGCGGAACGCGTGGCATTCCGCTTAGGTCGCATCAGACCCCGTGAAGGTGATGCGGCGCATCACTTGTTGTGAGGGTCCACGAACGGAGATAATTCTCCGGGTCGTTCAGGCTATCCTAAGAGTAAAACCGCCAGGTATTCGGAATCGGTTCGACCCGGGGTAAGGGTGACCCCACGTGATTTACCGACCGCTGAGTCGCGACGAGTCGCGACGAGTTTATATTATGAGGATCAGTCTTGTACGAACACCCTTCTGATAAGCACGCGTGTTTCGTCGCTTCATTTCGATATTGTCTCGTATTGTTGTCCTACCTTCCATCTTACATTTATTGTGTTCTCTCATCTTCTACCTTACGTTCACTGCTATTTTGTTCTTTGTAAGCCCTTCCATCAACGATTGTAAATTATTTCTGTTAATAAATAATTACAAATCTACACATTCTTTTTGGTGAGTGATTACCCCGACATCTGTAAGTTACAGCCATACAACCTTATTTCCCAAAATTTTGCACATTCCTGCATCTCCGCGCAAGATTAAAAACATTTCGTTCGTAATCGATTATTATTCCTGGGAACGCGATTCATAACATTGTCGAGAGGGTAACTTGTAACTTGTAATGTTGTTAAAAATATAAGCTACAATTTATAATCGCGAGGGTCGACTCGCAATTTGTAACACCGGCGGGAACCTAATTTATAATCAGACGAAGCCAGAGTTGATTTAAGACCACCGGAAGCGGTCTGCGAAGTTTCGACGAAGGGATACACAAAAAACGGAAGGTACCCTCAGCGTTCGTTCATTTTCGCTGGTTTAATTCGTTGCCCCGAAGTCGACGATCTACGAAGTCGTGCTTTATCATCGTTAAATTTTCAAACGATGAGATACGAGCGAAACGGCGAGCATCGAAAAACATGTATCCGCGAGCCATAGTCTTCGATGAACCGTTTTAACCCTTTCGTTTCGGCGGTCCAGTATATCGAAGTACCGTCATTGAATACTGTTGGATTTTTGCAGAAATCCTGTATGATATTTTCAAGGAATTTTACATTGCTGTGAAAACGTACGTTCAACGATATTTAGGTATAAGTTAGAGTTGTAAGCGTCAGGATTAAAAATGCGGACTCCGGGAATCGAACCCGGGCCCTCAGTTTACGAGTCGTCGACGCTCTCCCTGAGCCACTGGCCGCCGCTACCTTCGGGTGTTTTCGGGCGCTTCTTAACGTTCGGGCGGCAAGGCTCCCCACCACCGATCCTTAACCGGGTACTATCCGACCCATTTTCCTAATTAACTAATTTATCGCCAACAGTTCGGCCAATCCTGACATGACATTCGTCCCTGAATGTCCATCTCAGATCCAGCGCAGAGAGACTTCAGCAGTATCCAACTAATCCGCAATGTCGTCCACAGTGTTGACCGGCCTAAACCAAAGATGGGTGATCGCGCTCTCCAAATAACGCATCATCCTAAACTGCACGGCCCAACACTTGCACGTAAATTCTTCATAAGTGCGCTTCTGTCCTCGTCTGCCTTCTAAAATCGATCGGTGGTGTCCTTTGGTGTTCCTTGTTGCTGGTCTTTTATCCCACTTCTGAGTTGTAGTCGTCAGGATTAAAAACTGCGGACTCCGGGAATCGAACCCGGGCCCTCAGTTTACGAGTCGTCGACGCTCTCCCTGAGCCACTGGCCGCCGCTACCTTCGGGTGTTTTCGGGCGCTTCTTAACGTTCGGGCGCGCAAGGCTCCCCACCACCGATCCTTAACCGGGTACTATCCGATCCATTTTCATAACTAACTTAATTAAACTCCTACAGAGTCATAAAAAACGGTCAGCGCGAGCCCTACGCCGAAGTCGTAGCTGAGCGTTAAGAGAAAGCTAGACGCTCTCTCTTCTAGGGGGTGCATAGCTATACTTCCCCTTAGCTTATGCGAAAAATAGCCTTTTGCAGTACAACCTAAGCAGTCGGTTCGGCAATAACACATAGTAAGCACAGTCCCTGAATTTAGCGCGTTTCAGGACTGAACACATTATACATTTTTCTATTTTTTACTGTATATACAGGGTGTCCCAAAAGTGTTGAAGGAGCCGGAAATGGGAGGTAGGTGAGGTCATTCCGAACAACTTTTTCATTTGCAAAAATGTCGTATGGGGCTTCATTTTTAAATTATTAAAGAAAAACACCGACCAATGAGAGCGCGAGGATGGCGCGCGCTCGGAGGCAGAAGTGTAGGCCCGAGTTATAATTGGCCGTGGTCGCGATCGAATCGCGTGGCGCGCGATTCTCGCGCTCTGATTGGTCGGTGTTTTTCGTTAATAATTTAAAAATGAAGCCCCATACGACAATTTTGCAAATGAAAAAGTTGTTCAGAGTGACCCCACCTACCTCCCATTTCCGGCTACTCCAACACTTTTGGGACACCCTGTATAGATATTAAATATTATTGTTGGAGTTCAACGATGTAGCGATGTCACATCAGCTACGCCGACCACGCGATAGTCTATTTCTTCTGATTCGGTACAACATATAAAAACTGAGAATCGCCAGGAAACAGTAAATTGTAGTTCGGGACTTCTCGCGTCACGTTTCATTATACATTTCGCGAATATTTCACTGCATATTTCTATCAAAATATCTTTTAAATAAACTCAATTTACAACAATTATGATTAAATGAAGCGTTTATATAATTCCCTCACAATTATTCCCTTTTTCTCAAAGTATAATTTATTTTTTATAATATATTTAACAAATAAAAGTGTGTAAGCACGAAATAAATTAAATGAAAACTAATAAGAATTTTTTAATATTGTTTACACCTAACTCTCTTTTTACACGAATTTTTTAAGAACGTATCTATCGTGTAAAATGTGAATTAGGTGTATTGATCCGCATCGATCAATTCTATCATGGGATTACGTATGGAAGGTGAAAATTATTCGAAAAGGGCAAAAAGGCGAAGCCTATGAAGATGTCCCCCCGTCAAACAGAAAAAAAAAGAACCGGCAAAATCTGTTGGACAGTGTAATTAACCGCGGTCGAGACAAGACGCGAGAGAGCAAAGTACCGAATCGCGAGTGACAAGATGGACGAATGAAAACGTATTAATACGCGTGGAAGAAAAGGGGGCCGCGTTGTGATCCGGTATGTTGAAACGAAGGCGAATCTTCACCCGGCATTCAAGCAGCCGTCTTTCAACGGCGGACTTATTACGATCTTTTCTACTGGCGGGACAATGATCCGTGGCATTTCTTTCATTCGCCATTTTATCGCGACCGTCGTACGGCCGGTAGGAGGAGTCTCGCGAAAATATCTGTTTCGCGAATGAAACGCGTTTTTTTTCCCCCCCGGTGGCTGAAAGGGAAACGTTTCGCACAATATTGCCGGGGCGACGCGAAACTGTTGCAACCGGCGTGCCACCTGTTTTCTCCACTCCGCTCCGATTCAACCGCTAAATAATTACGCGCAACCGAATTCCCCATCCTGGTCGAGCTTTTCATCGTCTTTGTGTTGGACAAACCCCCCACCCCGTTAACCACGGAAATACCTCGCGTTTCTTCGCCGGGAGCTCCGTTGATTCGTCGAATGAAACGAATATGACGGCAGCTCGGAAACGCGCGAAAATTCTCCTTCACCGACGTCGCTCGCTCTTTGAATTTCCCGGTTTTTACTTCGTAGAATTTCGCGCGAAGTACAGTAAATCCTCCCACAGTGCGACACTCGATTCCCTCCCACAGTGCGACACGTCTCTTCCTGCGTCTATGCGTGCGTCATTGCTACGCCTGTGTTCGCCTCGCTCGAGCCAGTCCAAGTATAATACGATACTCGCTGCGGTCTCTTTGATGCGGGCCGACAGATCTCCAGTTCAAAATTTACCAATATAATATTTTAATATTTATATTTTTTTTACTGCAAATTTTGTTAACATATTCGTGAGGTTCTTCCGATCAAAATAAGACCAAACACGATACAATTACGATCATAATCACCTGTGTAACAAGCCATACAAGTTTCAGACGTTACATTTACTGCAGAGATACGAATTCCTTAGATTCTAAAGTCCGAAACTTTTATAGCTTGTTATACGGGTAATTATGATCGGAATTATATCGTGTTTAGTATCATTTTAATCAGAAAAACGAGACGAATGCGGTGGTAAAGGTTTCATTCACGAAAAACCAAAAATAAAGAATTTTGATTTTTGAATTTAAAAGACAGAACATGCAGGAGTCTTTCATGTTTGCCGAACGCTTCAACCTTCTGCCTCTCTGTCTTTTCCACTCGCCGTCCTCTTTCACGTTAAAAACTTTAATCACCCATTACGTCCGTAATTATTAACATAATTACATTATGTTTGGTGTCATTTTAATCAGAAAAACGAGACGAATACGATGGTAAAGGTTTCATTCACGAAAAACCAAAAATAAAGAATTTTGATTTTTGAATTTAAAAGACAGAACATGCAGGAGTCTTTCATGTTTGCCGAACGCTTCAACCTTCTGCCTCTCTGTCTTTTCCACTCGCCGTCCTCTTTCACGATAAAAACTTCATTCACCCGTTACGTACGTAATTATTCACATAATTACATCATGTTTGGTGTCATTTTAATCAGAAAAACCTGACGTATACGATGGTACAAGTTTCATGAAAAAATAATAGGAAATAAGAAAATTGCAATCTTCTTCTTTGCTTGCATTAGTATGTGTCTCACCGATATTCGGTCGTTTCGGTAACCGATCGTGTTTAACGCTTGACTGATTCCGAGGGGGATCACCCCAGCAAGGGACAGCCGCCGAGTATTAAATTTCGCTTCTCCTATGCACACAGTGAGCAGTTTCGATTCCGGCCTCTGTTGCACTGTGGGAGGATTCACTGTACGATGTTTATTTGTATCGGTGGATATGAGCGTTGTAATCGGTCATTCTAGAATGATCTTTAACGCTAGAAGTACCGGCATTAAATGCAGATTTACTTTAAAATTGAAAATAAATGAAAAAGCTCTGTACCATTACTTAACATGTAAGTACAACCGTTCTTTAGCTCGATAAGACACGACAGACATTGAAGTCAGCGTGTTCGCGCTTTAGGGCAAGAATCGAACAAGCGATAGTGGCCACTGGTGGCCTTAACATATGTGACCCTAATATTTTGTAGCTTGATGAACTAAATAATCTCCAATAAATACACATCAGTGTATCAATAAATATATTCCTCAAATTATCTGCGTTTAACTCATAATTTGAAATCCCAACCAGTTTCGGCAATGTTTTGTATTCAAAAGGCGTCAAAAGACACCTTTGAAATAGGTGTACACAAAATCGTGGTAGAAATAGTGTTAACCCTTTGCGGTCCTATGTCGAGTGTGGCTCGACATGGCGTTTCTCTTTGATCGAAGAAATAAATCGGATAAATAGGTTGATTCAAGACGTTTTCATTTCTTTGCCACTTGTAACAAATTAGAAATATATTTGTTACGCAATCCGCATTATTAGAATACATTTTATCGAAAATCCACTTCTTCATCTATTATGTAAATTAATTAAGGAGCTGTAGACAAAAGAAATTAAGGACCTCAAAGGGTTAACAAGCATTTTATTGAATTTTTTATATTGCCCAAATAAACAAATTTCTGCATAAAACTTCATTTGTCCGCATTCTAACGGCGCACCCTGTAATCGGTAGCAGCACCTTTGGTCTCACCCTA
This sequence comes from Coelioxys conoideus, assembly GCA_947623535.1. Lineage (NCBI taxonomy): Eukaryota > Metazoa > Arthropoda > Insecta > Hymenoptera > Megachilidae > Coelioxys > Coelioxys conoideus. The sequence continues at coordinate 7,846,511 of OX392453.1, read as the reverse complement.
AGTTCGTAGTAATTGCAACCGATTATCTGTAGTCGCTATCGGTCGGTAGGGCAGCGATCGGGCCCGTTGAATCGTAACACGTGTAACTACCGGTCGGAAAAGGAAATTCCTTCTGGCGTAATAACGATTCTCGAAGGTGGAGGAGCGCGGAATACTGTGACGGTCCTCGGGCGAAGGGTACTGAATAGACCATAACGGTAACCGTTATCGTTATACCCACCTATGTGTTGCTATACGGCCAATCAAACGGTACCTGTCCGTACAACCGTGCGCCTTCTTACTCGAACGCTCCGTGTAAATTGAACGGGGTGTCCCACTTTGATTCGAAGATCGATAACACGTGTGCCGATACGGCTGTTCCTCGTGCGAACTCGCCGCGGAAATCGAACGGTGTTTCTCCCGTTTTTGGTTCCGGGCACGGTATCGAGATATCGATTCGCAGGATTTGATTGTTTAGAAAAGATTGTCCGCCGGACGACGACGGTGTCCCACTTCTCTAACCATTGTAGTCGGTTGCGCGTTGGCCACCGGCATTTCCGAGAGGTTTTTGGAATTAAATTCGTCCCTTTGCAAATTTAATTAATCCTCTTGCGAATTGAATTCATTCTCTCGCAAATTGAATTCACCCTATTGCAAATTAAATTCATTCGTTCGAAAATTAAATTCATTCTTCTGCAAATTAAATTCGACCTTTTGCAAATTTAATTAATCCTTTCGCGAATTGAATTCATTCTTTTGTAAATTGAATTCACCCTTTTGTAAATTAAATTCACTCCGTTATTAACGAAATTAATCCTCTTGCAAATTAAATTTACTCTTTCGAAAATTAAATTCACCCTTTTGCAACTGAAATTAATCTTTTTGTAAATTAAATTAATCCTTTTGCGAATCAAAATCATTCTTGTGCAAATTAAATTCACCCTTTTGCAGATTAAATTCACTCTATTGCAAATAAAATTAATCCGTTTGCGAATTAAAATCATTCTTGTTCAAATTAAATTCACCCTTTTTGCAAATTAAATTCATTCTTTTACGAATTAAATTGGTCCTTTTGTAAATTTAATTAATCCTTTAGCGAATTTAATTCATTCTCTCGCAAATTGAATTCACTCTATTGCAAATTAAATTCATTCGTTCGAAAATTAAATTCATTCTTCTGCAAATTAAATTCGTCCTTTTGCAAATTTAATTAATCCTTTCGCGAATTGAATTCATTCTTTTGTAAATTGAATTCACCCTTTTGTAAATTAAATTCACTCTTTTGCAGATTAAATTCATCCTATTGCAAATGAAATTAATCCGTTTGCGAATTAAAATCATTCTTGTGCAAATTAAATTCACCCTTTTTGCAAATTAAATTCATTCTTTTACGACTTAAATTAGTCCTTTTGTAAATGTAATTAATCCTTTAGCGAATTAAATTGACTCTTTCGAAAATTAGATTCACTCTTTTGCAAATGAAATTAGTCTTTTTGTAAATTAAATTCTCCCTATTGCAAATGAAATTCATACTTTTGCAAATCAAATTCACCACTTAAGTTTTATATTTAACAAAGACATCAAATAATGTTAACCCTTTACTGCATGAATTAATAAAGCGTTGAAAAAAAATTCGTTTCACGGTGGAAATAGCTTTATTTAATTATCAATAAGAAATATTAAAAGACAAATAATGTAAAAGTTTTATATTTTGTTTTTCTTCTTTGAATACGAGATCAGATATGGAATCGAAAAAAAACTAGTTGTGAAGTATAGAAAACAGTTGAAAAGCGGAAAAATTATTATCCGTCGAGAAAGATGACTATATCGACTCCATGAAAATATTTTTTTTGTCAAAAAGTACTTACGTTTTACTCTGTTATCGTTTTTTTAATCGCATGAATCACTCCCACTTCAATTCTGCTTTTTCACCCACTTGCACAAAAGTGAGGTTATTTCAACATGTCATAAAATCATAGACAATTTTTTTGCGTTTTATTATTGCTAAATATATATTTGATGTATTAAAATAGTTTGAATTATTTTATAATACTTAATTTGGAAATAAAATTGAATCAAAACTGCAATACCATATATAGGCCCATATGCAGTAAAGGGTTAATTACATATTAAGCAATCCAAAATATTACTATAATTCATACAATTACATAATTATACATATATGGAGATGAAAACTGATAAATATATCTATACATACATATGAGATATACATGAAAACTGTCAAAGTGCCGGTAATTTAGTTATCCAAAAATAATAATAATTTAAAGAGAACCGTTTATAGAATAGGTTAAATAACGTAATAATTAAAAATGAACAATGTACTTACAAGTTTTTGATTTCTTCCTATGTAATTGACATTATCCAATTATTATTTTTTTAATAAGAATCTTCGGTCGAGATAGACAGTGTCGGAACACCGATCATTTTTTCGAACATTCGCGATAATTTATTCGATTACTTTCACCGAACACGGGCATCGAGCAGTAGTCGCTAAGAGACATTTGGAGGACATCCGAGACCCACCGCTACTCGCTGGGATCGGGAATTCTTATTTACGATCATACTGCTTGCCAATCGCTACCAACCGTTCTAACATTTTTTTTTCCTCCCTTTTTATCCGCGGGGAACGTATAGCGTCATTGTCGAATAGAGGTTATTTGCTAAATGCGAGATTCATGGAAACGCGGCTCGTAATAAAAAGTGGAGGGTAAAACCTTTTCCGATAGAAGTTGTAAGGTCTTTGCTGCAGAACCGTTTTTCTCCTTCTTCGGACTAGTGAGTGCCATACTTTAAAGGAGAAAATGATTTTCCCGTGTTCTTACAGAAAAACGATACATTATTTTATGACTACATCGTGCAAACATCTATTTCCCCTTTTCTTGGCTCTATCGTTTAACCCTTTCGCTCCGAAGGGCGTACATATACGCCCTCGAAAAATGAACATTCATATATGAAAAGCGTACATGTACTTGTTACGTATACATTAGGAAATTTTGTTATATTGTATTAAAAAATATTATATGAGCATTATAATATAATATTTAAAAAAATAAGTTTACATTATAAATTTTTATATTTTAGAAAATAAAATGATATTACTAAATGTAATAAATATCATTGAAATATTAAGAGAATAAGAAATGACTTACAATCAGGTATATTTTTTATTGAAGAACGTAAAAAAATAATTTGTTTAAATTTTGTCATATAACAAATTGACGAATTCAGAGAAAATACTTTATAGTAGCCTAATGCTTTATGAATAAAAAAAAATTTAGCTCAATGGGGCGAGTAGTTTTTGAGAAAAAAAATTCGTAAGTGATGTCTATTTTCACAAGAATAGGCAAAAACTGCAAATTTTGAAGGCTTGTAATTTTTAAACAAATTCGAAATCGGCAAAATAATGACTTAAACCCCCTCTAATTTCATATAAACTATAACATATTTTGATTAAAACAAAATCGCAGATGGTGAGGTCAAAAAGTGATCGATTTGGCGTGGGATCATCCATAAGCCAAAATAAAAGGACTTCTTCGATTTAACCCTTTGCGGAAAGGGTTAGGCTTTGTTTAAGAAAGCGCGGTTTCTTTTGCCTACAGCTCCTTTATTAACCCTTTGTCGTATGTCTACTCTCAGCCACCATAGGGATTCGTGTCGAAGAAAGATACCACACGATGGGGAACTATAAAACATAATTTTTACATGAAACGCTGCATTCGAACATATAAAAATACATAGAATTAATAAATTCTGTTTTTTTTCATAATCTTGCATACTATGTGCGTTCAACGAAAATAAATTTCGACCAATATGACACCTAGGAATAAATTTAATACGACCGCAAAGGGTTAATTTGGAAAATAGATCAAGAAGTGGGTTTACAATAAAATGTATTGCAATTATGCAGGGTGCGTAACAAACATATTGTGGGGTATGAGATAAGGATGTGCGAGCGAGATGCGGATGTAGGGTGTTTGGAACGAGAGTGTGAATAAAGAGTTTTTGGACCGAGTGACAGTTCTTCGCAATGGGAATGCGTGTGGTAAGAATGGGTCAGCGGGTATATCTGTGTGAGTGGTTTTCGGGGAAGAAAAGCGTGCAAGGATGCAAGGAAATCAGTTCAGCGAGAGAGTTAATAGACAGAAGTTCAGCGAGAGAGTTAATAGAGAGAAGTTAAGCGTGAGGATTAGTAGACAGAAGTCGGGAGTGAGAATTGAGAGTTAAAAGAGAGAATTGCGTGTGAGATTGGAAAGAGAGAAATTGTGAGAGCGAGTATTGTATTTTGTTTCATATACAGGGTGTCCCAAAAGTGTTGAAGGAGCCGGAAATGGGAGATAGGTGGTGTCATTCTGAACAACTTTTTCATTTGCGAAAATGTCTTATGGGGCTTCATTTTTAAATTATTAACGAAAAACACCGACCAATTAGAGCGCGAGAATCGCGCGCGCTCGGAGGCAGAAGTGTAGGCCCGAGTTATAATTGGCCGTGGTCGCGATCGAATCGCGTGGCGCGCGATTTTCGCGTTCTGATTGGTCGGTGTTTTTCCTTAATAATTTAAAAATGAAGCCCCATACGACATTTTCGCAAATGAAAAAGTTGTTCAGAATGACCCCACCTACCTTCTATTTCCGGCACCTTCAACACTTTTGGGACACCCTGTATATTTGTTACCGTGAAAGACCGAAATTGAAGAATGTCGACTTTCACCGATGAATGTTAACACATACCAAATACGTCGGTGAAAGATGGAATATTTCATTACATTCTTGTACTTTCGGACCCTTACCGGGGTATGTCGACAATTAGTGCATGGTGAATGTCGACATTTACCGGTGTAAGTAAGAAATAAGGGTATTTAGCAAATATTTCGGACATACACCAAGCGACTATGTGAATGTTGACATTCACCGGTGAAAGTTGACATTCTCCAGATTTCGGTGTTTCACTATAACATATTAAATAATATTTGTTTTTTTAAAAAAGATTCCTTCTCGTCACCAAGATCCCTACAATATTTTTAATTTATTACAAGTGGCAAAGAAATGAAAACATCTTCAAACCAATCTATTTATCTGAATTCTCTCGACGAGCCAAGAGAAACGCGATGTCGATCTTAGCTAAGGTTTAACGCGTTGACTGTCACACGGAAGCAATTGAAAGTTGCATTAGGTACTTAGTACTTACGTTTTTAACGAATCTTATAGGATATTCTCACGATACTTTGTTATATTTATTTTCCACAGTTCCAAGTAACTAATGCGGGTATCTTCAGTGAGGAAAGTGAATAAATTTTTAATTATGTAGCTGTTATATCTTTGTACAAATTCGAGTGTCATCCATATATGGCTGACATGGCAGTCAAAGCGTTAAAATATTTCGGTCATCGCACGTACAACCTTCGACAATACCGATGTAAAGTAACAATCGTGAAATAATTAGGATGTAATTAAAGGATAACTCGAGCGGAACAATAATCACACAATAACGAAGAACGATGAGGGAAGTATCGAGGGAGGAAGATTCATCTTTACCCGCGAAGAAAAGCTTTCGAAAGTTGTAGAAATTAAAGAAATGAAACGCCGCCCGACCGGAAGCAAAGAGAATGCAATTATGAACTTTATTTTATGCTCTCGCGGCGAGACCGAGCTTCGCAATTAACCCTTTGAATGAAAGTTTACCGTTGAGTTCCCGTCAGCGGTGGATATTCCGTACGAAAAATTTCTCTTACGGAATTACGTGTTATTAACGAACATCACGAAAAAAAAAAGAAAGGAGAAGACCTCGCGATCGTGCTTTGTTGCGGAGAATCACGGTCTGATTGCGCACTCCGTGATATCTGTTCCGTGACGGGCCGAAACAATAATATTCCGTCTTTCGATTCCACTTTCGGACGTAGTTATTAACGCGTTATGCCGCTACCTGTATTTCATATTTTCGCGTAATCGTTATTCAGAATATGTAGCGCGTTTGCAACTGGCGCCCTAGGCCTGATGAAATTAGCGCCCTCCACATAATGGTCAACAAATATAAAACAGATTTAAAATTTTTCTGACACCCTGTATATCCCTGTATTTTCCAAAATCTTCAGTTATAATTTCCATTTCTAAGAACGAGCTTTCATACGTCTGTAGCGGTTAAGTCATAAATTTATTTCGAGTGCCTGGGAGGTCCTTGAGGACCCCGGCTCGTTCGAAGATTTTAGCGAGTAGGCCCCCGCTTTTCTTCGTCAGGGATGCTCTCGATGCCACACGTTTTCCAACGGGCAGAGAGAGAGTTTTGGAAAATCCTGGCAGAAAGCAACAGGCTCTCGTACCCTTCACATCGTATTATTTCCATAGTTTTTTATTACCGTCATTAGTACAGACGCCTAACTGTTATATATTGTTGTTATTGTTATTGTTTTATTTAAATATATTTTTTGTTGTCTGTTAATCTGTTTCACAATTACGTATCCTTTACCTCGCGTTATCCTAAACGTCTACACGACAAAATAACAATCGGTCTTACTGTACGCGTTGAATAAAGTATAGCCTAAATTTCGTTTGGGATCAAAGACTATTTAATATAATAACCTTGATCCCTGCGGAATACAACACTTTTCAGACATACTGTGTACACCTTATGCATCCGCATAGCTCGGGAAATAGATTGGTTTCGCGTGCACGCGCGACGAACGACCCTGCAATTTCTATCGTTTCTCCGCGGGCAGACAGGCTCGCGTCGCGTCGATATCCCGTCGCGAGATTCACTTAGCGCGTTTCGATAACGTGACACGTTCTCGAAGCCCCTAGACGATCGGCGGCCACGGTACGCGAGAGACCTTTTTACAATAATATCCTTCGCTTCCACTCGTTCGTGCGCGTGTGCGCGCGTCACAGCGAAACGCAAAATTCCGTCGATTAACAGCGAGGGTGGAAGAGATATCCGTCGTTCAGTTTGATTTATGGGGTCGGCTAACGTCAGGATTACTTTTTATATAGTCATTGGAAGGTAGTACTCTCTGGGAGTTACTTATGACTCTTTCTAGGATATCCCTAGAAGATCACAGAAATTTTCGAAGGATGTACTTATGATAAACGTACATTCTCCATGGAACGCAATTCTCTCTGGAATCAATTATATTATCTATTAACATTAGAACTAACAACCTGTCAGAATGACTGGTTTCGGGTTTGAGAATTTATGTCATAAAATTTTGTGGCCGATCTTTTGTCAAATATCTGTCATGTTTTGTTGAGCTAATGAATGGTTGTACACTCCTGGACAAAATTAAGTGGACATTGCAGAAATGTAAAAAATGTTTTGTTTCATTACAATGTTGTAAATAAATTTTAAATTTAGAACGTGAGATATTTTTGTAGGCTTGAAAAAACATTTATTTCATGTATATAATTGTGCAATAAAGTTTTGATTTATAGGCATTATTAGTTAATTAAATTTACCTTTTGTTATTTATGATACCTGTCCACTTAATTTTGTCCACGACTGTATATGTTAGATGATGCTGCAATATTTATTTATTTATTCTTCTACTTCATTTTCAATTCTAAAGTTAGTATGCATTTAATGTTGATATTTCTAGTGTTAAAATGTAATATTTCGTAGTATATACATATAACCATAACCTAATATAACATAACTTAAATTGAATCTGAATCACTAACGCAACCGGATCTAATCCAAGCTAGACAATAATATAACCACAACCTAAAATAATAATGATTTTTGTACACAAATAGATTAATACTTTTTTTTTAAAGAATATGAAGGAGCATCGACTGTTGCAATAAAAAAATATGTGATTCAATTTAAAAAAACATTAATGAGAATGTGGCCCTCTCAAAACCATTCAACATCATTGGAAACATTGTTTGCTATGCGTAGTAATACTAACGTAAATCTAGATGGCAAAATGTGGTGACCCATACTGTATATGTAGATAACTGATAGTACGGTTCTAACTATGATTACCATTATGGAATTGTCAGACTGTTAATTACAATCAAAAACGCAATAGTGGATTAGGTACGATATATCGACTTATCGATATACGTAACTGTATAGATATCTGATAGTACAGTTCTATAATTACCATTATAGAATTGTCAGACTATTAATTACATGGAAAAATGTAATAGTGGATTAACCAGATTTTTTCGAAGCTACAAGTAAGTAGTAGTTGATACGTATCGCATGTCTATAAGAAGAGAAGTAATAAAGCATGAAGAGTTTCGAGGAGGATGAATACAGGGTGTCTCAAAATAGTGAAGTAGTCGAAAATGGGAAGTAGGCGGGGTCATTCTGAGCAACTTTTTCCTTTGCAAAAATGTCGGATGAGGCTTCATTTTTAAATTATTAAGGAAAAACTTTCTTTTTAATTAAGGAAAAACTGATTGGTAGGTGTTTTTCCTTAATAATTTAAAAATTGTTGAGATTTGTCAACGCATGACTATACGTGTGCGTCTGCGTGAGTGAGAGGTGAATTTTGCCGCATAAGTATGGTACTTTCTTTTGTTCCTCTGTTCTTCGATCGCAGTATGAATTTGGTTTTCTAATGAGTAGTTGCGCCATGTGTTATTTTCAATTGAGTGAAGATATATAAAAGAATATACAGGGTGTCTCACAATTATGGTACGAGCCGGAAAGGGGTGGTAGGTGAGGCTATTCTGAAAACCTTTTTCCTTTGTACAAATATTAGATGAGGCTTCATTTTCAAATTATTAAGGAAAAACACCGACCAATGAGAGCGCGAGGATTGCGCGCGCTAGGAGGCAGAAGTGTAGGCCCGAGTTTTAATTGGCCGCGGTCACGATCCAACACACGGCGCGCGCGATTCTCGCATTCTGATTGGTCGGTGTTTTTCCTGAATAATTTAAAACTGAAGCCTCATCCGAGATTTTTGCAAAGGAAAAAGTTGTTCAGAGTAGCCACACCTACCACCCCTTCTCGGCTCGTACCATAATTGTGGGACACTCTGTATGTAATAAGAATTACAAACAGAGAATATAAAACAATTACAACTAAACACCAAGAGGTAAATTATATTTATTTTTCCATAAGCCCTATAATTATTTTAACAAAAATGAAGCCTCAAACGGCATTTTTGCAAAGGAAAAAGCTGTTCAAAATGATTACGCCTACCTCCCATTTTCGGTTGCTCCACTATTTTTGGGACACCCTGTATAGCGATAAAGCGGCACCTGTCTACGACCGCAGAACAGCAACAATCTTTGACCGTGTTTTCAAGCAATCCCTTTATTATGTCATACAACAATGGTCTCTATTCCGCGAGTGTAATGTCCGGTTTCATTTTCATGCTTCTTACGTTACGTCGAAACACGATACCCTGGAGTATTTCGCGACGCGACACGACACGACGCGACGTCCACGTACGAGTAAGTAGTATGCACTAGGAGAAACACGAGACTCTAACATCCATTAAAACCAGCATCACAGTGGCTGCGACCGTTTCTGATCCATCACGATAACGTCGAACGACGAGTTAGAATTTTTGGAAAGATATAACGAATTATATCGCTTGCTGTGTTTCTTCATAACGGTACGAATAATTTGTAATTCGTCACGATTTATTGTTTTACTGTTTGGCTATTCTGCTATGTCGCTATATCATCATTTCATTATTTCACTGTTATACTACTACACTATTTCACTGTTTCACCACTTCGCTACTTCGCTAATTCACTATTTTACTGTTTTACTATTGTAAGAAAATTCCGAATCAGCCCATAATAATACTCGACATAGGACACATGGCTCAGCGCGACGACCACCGAGACGCCGGGGCCCGGCCTAACGTCGCCAAGGATTATAAACAACGAGGCCCTTTTGCGAGGGAGAGGAAACCTCTCGCAACCCCGAGGATTGGCATTCTTCTAAGATCTGTCGAACACGCTACATCGCCTATATTTTGGCCCCTGACGAATTAATATATATTATCGATATTCCGCGTAGTCGTTAATGTACGCGCTTACCTTGCAATTTCACCCATTAAACTCATAAGTCAGAAAAGGAATTATTATTATTATTATTATTTCCCGTATTTGTCTTACACTATTTTACTATTTTACTACTTTACTATTTTACTATTTTACTATTTTACTATTTTACTATTCTACTATTCTACTATTCTACTATTCTACTTTTCTATTATTCTATTATTCTACTATTCTACTATTCTACTATTCTACTATTCTACTATTCTACTATTCTACTATTCTACTATTCTACTATTCTACTAGTCTACTATTCTACTATCCTACTATTCTACTATCCTACTATTCTACTATTCTACTATTCTACTATCCTACTATCCTACTATTCTACTATTCTACTATTCTACTATTCTACTATTCTACTATTCTACTATTCTACTATTCTACTATTCTACTATTCTACTATTCTACTATTCTACTATTCTACTATTCTACTATTCTACTATTCTACTATTCTACTTTTCTACTATTCTACTATTCTAATATTCTAATATTCTACTATACCACTATTCCACTATTCCACTATTCCACTATTCCACTGTTACCTTATTACTGCTACTACATTATTATTATTAATATTATCACTTCTCCACTGTATTTGTTACAATAGTATATCTACGGCGCGGTGCAAGGTCAAAGTTGAGCGATCGCGCACGTCTAAAAATGTCCTCATATTTTCAGTCGGTGCGTGCGTACGAGGCAGAAATATCCGCGGCGTGGGAACGCGCTCGTTTCGATATGAAGGATCGATAGAAAGGTCGGCAAAAAAAAGAAAAGGAGATTCGCGAAACCTTGACCAAGAAGGGATGCTCGAGAGACATAAAACATGTAATCTTTGTAAATCTTCGTCCGTGAAATTGTCGATGTCCATCATATTCGTGATGCTGGATCCTAGAATCGCAATAGGCATTGAGAAACTTAGGCTTCGACTCAATCGGCAAATAGTCGAAGCGTTCAAAACAAATAAATTGTTACGGCGTAACAAACAATACCTATACACATTTATTTGTAAACAATACAAAACATAAATTTCAGGAGTAGGTTTACGACATGACAAGAAAATAGCCACTCTTGAAAAGCATTCATTTTAATATCCGTACCATCCGTACACCCGTATTAAGATGGTACGTGACAATTTTCGTCTTTAGCAAAAACATTTATTGCTATGTTCATTTGTAGAATTTTTAGCTTCAGCGGCACAGGTCATGCCATAAACTTCGAACGCCCAAAGGTCCAAACCGGACCTAGAACTTGACTGTTTTTAGAGCTCTGATACTGACGTCAGAGAATCTTGGAAAAACCCAAAATTTCCCCTACGACCGCCGTCCTCCCCAAATGCAGAAACTCCGTTCCCCTTCCTAAAATATACCACGCCAAGAGCGCAACGAAAGGGAGCACAGAAGTATTAAATAAGGCGAAATATGCCAAAATCAAGATATATACAACAAATCATCAAACTAGATACAATTCAAGAGTCCAACCAGTATAGGCAAAGTTAAAGTAAAAATTAGCCGTCCGAACAACTTGTAAAATAATCATCATTTTCTTGTTGAATTTAAATATAGTCTAAGTGTTATATTTATCACTGTTCTTCACCTTCCACCTTTCCAATAATTCAACCGCCGTTAACTCAGCGTGTGAAGTGAGCATACAGGGTGTCCCAAAAGTGTTGAAGGAGCCGGAAATGGGAGATAGGTGGGGTCATTCTGAACAACTTTTTCATTTGCAAAAATATCGTATGGGGCTTCATTTTTAAATTATTAACGAAGAACACCGACCAATCAGAACACGAGAATCGCGCGCCACGCGATTCGATCGCGACCACGGCCAATTATAACTCGGGCCTACACTTCTGCCTCCGAGCGCGCGCGATTCTCGCGCTCTAATTGGTCGGTGGTTTTCGTTAATAATTTAAAAATGAAGCCCCATAAGACATTTTCGCAAATGAAAAAGTTGTTCAGAATGACACCACCTATCTCCCATTTCCGGCTCCTTCAACACTTTTGGGACACCCTGTACATCGAAAGGCTTACTTTCATAAAATTAATTCACCTTTGCTCACGCGGTAACATAAATTAATACCATATTTTCGCAACAAATTAACTACATAAATGAATCGATCTTTTTTACGAACAGGCGTTCGTCGAATGCTTGTACTGTCGAAAATATTATTCGGTCATGAAAAATTGCACGAACGTCAATATCCGTTTCATTATTTGATGAAAACGTGTACACGAGACGCGCGTGTATATCTGTTTATTTGAATTTCGAACGAATCGAAAGTTTATAGGGAAAAAATGACACAACAAATTCAGCTCGTGAAATGTAACTCTCTTCTCCCATTGGTGAATGTTTCATAATCGTTCGTGTTTGATCGAGATAGCGTGCAAACATCAATTTTTTAGCTTCGTAATTTTTCTACCGTTCTAAATTGAAACCGTTCGTTTGTATCTGCAACCGTCGCGTCTCGATAACTCGTCTAAATGAAAACGCAACGTTGAATACTTCAAACAATGCCACTCGTTTAAATAATATTTCAGTCGTGTTCAGCTTCGAATGGTGCGTTCGATATACTCGTGCAAATAGGTACATCGAAATGATACGTAAGCATTAACCGTTTATTACGTATACGGATAATATGTATAATATTAATCGCCAATTTTCGCTGCAAAATGTTAATCGATTCTCGTGAATATTTATGGACTGAACGTTAATGTGAGCAATATCAATTCCAATTTTCGGTTTTAATTATGTCGATTGATGTATGAATTTGTTTTCTAATTGTACTGGTTTGGGAGTTATCCATTTCTGTTTGTAATGGATAAATGGTCTGTGGAAATTTTTAATCGACAATTAAGTAGTGTTGTGAAACGGTACAATAGCGAAACGGTGAAATAGTAAAATGGCAAATTAGTAAAGTGATGAATTGGTAAATTGATGAAATTGTGAAATGGTAGAACGGTGAAATAGTGAAGAAAAGATATATTGAAATGGCTATATACTGAAACGATGAAATAGTGAGCCGGAGAAATATTTCAACGGTGATATACTGAAACGATGAAATAGTGGAAGGATGAAATACTTAAACGGCGATATAGTGAAACAGTGTATCGGTGAAATATTGAAACGGAAAACTAGTGATACGAAGAAATAACGAAATATCACTGTCGTGAAACAACGAAATAGTGAATCGGTGAAATAATGAAATGGCAAAATAATGAAATGGCGAAATACTCAATCGATGATATAGCGAAACAGTAAAATAGCAAAGTGATGAAATATTGAAACGGCAAACTAGTGATACTACGAAATACATACTGAAAAAGCGCTTTAGTGAAACAGCGAAATAGTAAATTGGCGAATATTGAAATGATGAAATAGTGATACGATAAAATATTGAAATAAAGATACAACGAAATAGCAAAATAATGAAACGGGAATTTTGGAATTTTGGAATTTGCAATTTGGAATTTCGGAATTTCGGAATTTCGGAATTTGGAATTTGGAATTTTGGAATTTTGGAATTTTGGAATTTGGAATTTGGAATTTGGAATTTTAGAATTTCGGAGTTTGGAATTTTGGAATTTTGGAATTCGGAATTTGGGAATTTCGGAATTTGGAATTTGGAATTTCGGAATTCGGAATTTGGAAATTGAATTTTGGATTTTGTGTAAGAAAATTCCGGATCTACAAACAACGCGGCCCTTTCGCGAGGGGGAGAAAACCTCTTGCAACCCCGAGGAATGATATTCTTTCAAGAACTTTCGAACACGCTTCATGGCCTACATTTTGGCCTCTGACGAATAAATACACATTATCGATATTCTGCGTAGTCGTTATTATTGCACGCGCTTACCTTGCGATTTCACGAATTAAACTTACAATTCAGAAAAGGAATTATTCTTACTATTATTTTCCCTATATTCTTACACAGTTAACTCGCCTAAATCCCCGGCTGCCGCGCGGCGCAATCACGGTTCTTTTTCTAGTCGAACCGCGGTTCGGCCGTGGAAAACGTAGAACGGCGAAACGAACGGGAAACAATAACGATACACAGCGTTCCATAATGCATATCAACGGTTGCCGGGCTCTCATTTCCCGCCACGTTTCCCTCCATTCGCCCCCTCTTGTCTCGCTGGTCGGTACATCATTAAGCTCGCGAGACGCGGCGTCCTCCAGCTATTCTGCCCTTCGAATAACGCCCCGTGTATTCCATGCGATATACTGCAACCATAGACGCCCCGGATTGCACAACACACACGTCGACGACGACGAGCCCCCGTAGCGAACGCCGGCCTCAAGACGCTCCTTCTCCCTCGAACAATCTCGATCCTCCCCCCTCCTCTCGCTGAGTATCGATCTCGCTCGAATTTCCTTGCGTTTCGTAGAATCGGATTTCCATCGCATTGCTTTGCGCGGAAACTTCGAACGCTGGCCTGTGCGTTATTAAACTTCCAGCGAAACGCTTTTCCCTCTTCCTCTCCTCTCTTCTCTTGCTTGGCTCCAGCCATCGAATAAAGTGTCTTCCGAACGAAGTTAAACGATGGAACTAGCTACCGGGGGCTAGGGAGAAACTTGGTTACGACGGGATACGGAGACCTTGTTTTCTTATTCGCGTTGTACGAAGTGTATAATTCGTACCGCGTTGGTATTGTATAATGTAATATTCGTATTACGTGAACAATGGGCCGGAGTATGGACTCTTGTTGTTACTTATACAGTGGACCCTCGACTTTCGTACACAATTGGTTCCTGAAAGTTTATGCGACTGTTGAATGTTCGAAAGTAGAGAGATGTAAAAAATATGCAACAAAAACGATGGTTTAAAGTAGTTACTTATTTATTTATTTAGCTCAATTAGTGAAACAGTAGCATAATGATAGAGTAGAATAGTACGATCCTGTAGTAAAATAGTGGTACAGTGAATAGGAAAGTGGTATAGTGGATGATAATATTATACTGACACGCAAAGTGGGATATTAATTCGACTGTTGCGACTTATTACCGATAAATTAGACTCCTCGAATCGACAGATTAGATTCCTGCGTTATCGATTTCTGAGCGAGTCCCCTCCCAGGTGACGTAGGGCCCTACGTCACCTGGATAGGAAACAAAAGGGAACAAACATCGGAGTCCGTCCTCGCACGTTCGTGGATGACAAAAGCGTTTAAACACAAAAGAAAACAAGGCGTTAAATATTCAGTGCGTTCTGTATCACTTATCTGTTGTATTATAAATTGCGTACAGTGTTTTTCGTTTCGTTGAATTGTTATGTCTTTTGTGGTAATAAACTGTTAACGTAAAAATCGTGTACTTTTCGTATAAGCACTTCGAGACTATTCAATAAAAATCGGTCTTCCTTCTCGCCGAAACACGGCCCTATATAAAATCTATCCTCAAGTACCTAAATAATTATATAATTACGTAATAAGATAAAATCAATAAATTAATTAGCAACCAACCATCTGTACCGTCCGTCACAGTATGGAATTTAAAAGTGAAATCATGGCGCACGTACAGGGTGCAGGAAATTCGTTGAAGCCGCATAAAATTCATTGTTTACATTTATGTGATCGAGCAACGTTAGATTGTAACAGGATCGAACGAAACAAAACTCGTATACTCGGTGTTCGAGCGAACTGTCGCGTGGCCGTTTCGTTCCTCGAACGAAAACGACCCCCATCGGGGTACCGGGTCGCATAAAATTGCGCATAAGTTAACCGAATCTCTTGCCGTTACAAATAAACGATGTCTAGAACGTTGTTATAATGATATGGTTCAGGGGATACAAGGGCGAAACGGGTTCGCGCTAGTTCGTGTCTCTTACAAGGTCGTATCTACACGTGTGTTATTCCCATCGGTCCGCAGTTTGAGCCGCGGCCGGTGTCGTATTTTCGACAACGAAGAAATATGCTTACGGGAACGAGAGAACTGGTAAATGCGCAAAGACAGTTATTTTAAACGTTTTTGAAAGATGTACGCGCGCGTTTAGAAACGGAATTATGCATGAGCCTCGTTACGATGCGTTTCGATCGAAGACGGGTATCGAACAGAGATATGTTATAACGTTGTGCACAAAATTGAATGATTATCGAAAAACACTTAACGCTATTACTGCTTATATGATTATTCAGGAGTGATTGTAATGGCGTGTGAGCGATTGTATGACTATAATTACTTAGTGATCGTAGTAACGGTCATAGGGTAATAATCGTAGTAATAATTATGGTCAGCATGTGATAGTCACAAGGGTGATTAAGATAGCTATGGTGATATTCATGATGATAGTCATAACGATAGTCATGTTGATAGTCGCAGCGATGGTTACAGTTATAGTCATGGGGATAATCAAAGCGGTAGTCATAGTGATAATCATGACGATAGTCATGGTGATAGTCATAGAAATAGTCATAGATTTCGTAACAGCGATAGTCATAGAAATAGTCACAGATTTCGTAACGGCGATAGTCATAGTGACAGTCATAACTATAGTCGTAGTGATAGTTATAGTGATAGTTATAGTGATAGTCATAATGATAGTCCTAGCAATAGTTATGACGATAGTCATAGCGGTAGTCATAGTGATAATAATGACTATAATAGTGGTGATAGTCATAGAAATAGTCACAGATTTCGTAACAGCGACAGTCATAGCGAAAGTCATAACTATAGTCGTAGTGATAGTTATAGTGATAGTCATAATAATAGTCCTAGAAATAGTCATGACGATAGTCATAACGGTAGTCATAGTGATAATAATGACTATAATCGTGGTGATAGTCATAGAAATAGTCACAGATTTCGTAACGGCGATAGTCGTAGTCACAGTTATAACTATAGTCGTAATGATAGTTATAGTGATAGTAATAGCAATAGTCATGACGATAATCATAGCGATAGTCATAGTAACAGTCATGATGATAGTCATGGCGCTAGTCATAGAAATAGTCAAAAATTTCGCCACGGCGATCGTCACATTGATAGTAATGATGATAGTCACGGTAGTAATCGCGGCAACGGTCATAGTGATAGATATAGTAATGATTATAGCGATAATCGCAATGATAGCGGTATCGACGATTATAGTGATAGTCACGCAGACAGTCACAGTCATTCATAGTGTTACTATTACTACCGTCGCCACTGTCAGGATGACTATAGTTGTAACTACAACCGTGTACGTAACAGTTGCCACGTAGTATGTAAATTTTGTTGAAATTGCGTTATAAACTGTATTAACGTTAACGCAATATGAGTTAATAATACATAAATATTAAATTTCAGCAACGCAACGAACCGGTTAAAATTTCGTTAACACCGGATGGATGGTAAATTTCATGTCGTTCGATTAAATGTTCTCCGAAATATTATTGATAGAATTTTCAATATTATTCGCTACGTTACATTATAACGTGGCATTTCGAATAATTACAATACATGATGTACAAGAGAAAAACAAAAATTTCAATCAGTATCACAACGTACACTCCTGGACAAAATTAAGTGGACATTGCAGAAATGTAAAAAATGTTTTGTTTCATTACAATGTTCATTATACCTGTCCATGATACCTGTCCACTTAATTTTGTCCACGACTGTATATGTACAGTAGCGGACAAAAGTTTAAGACTAAATGGAAAAAATAAATAATTGATTTACTGTTCATAAAAACTATAAATAGTGTTCGACTTTCGGTGTTAACTAATTAGACATTTATTTATACACTTATAAAAGAAATTTCATTTTGATATTTTGCTCAACAGCGAAGTTACAAAAAAAGGAACGAAGTTCATATAATATTTCAAATCAAACATCGTCTTAAACTTTTTTCCGCTACTGTATATGTATATTTCAGGTACGTCATGATATTGCTTTCGCGTTAATACCACAATAATTGGGAAGCTTGTATTGAATTAAAATCCTGTTCCAGTTGAATGCGCCATACCTTTGCGATTCCTGTCAACTGACGCATCTACCCCATGCAATACTTCTCTCTGAATTTTTAAATGTTTGAAATTAAAAAATTCCAAATACCTACATTGCAAAATTTTTAGACTTCCAATTTAAAAATTGTTTAGTGACATGGCAGTCAAAGTGTTAAACAATACGTATGCAATAACAGAATCATTTATATGGTGTCATAGTGTATCTTCGAAACCGAACGCAGTTCACGCGACAGCCTGATACAATAAAATAAACGAAACGGAATCGATAACTTCCCCGATAAGTTATTTAATTTGCACGATGCAGTTTTACCCGCGTGAAATAGCTGTTGAATTTTCGATTGCCGTCGAAATTTTAATATGCAGGTGTTCTCGAACTAAATACGTTCCGTGGAACCCGACGGTTATTAATTTACGGAAACGGAGTTTATTAAGTTATTTCTGGGTCATGCATAGGTTTCCCGAAGCTCAACCGATACACCGATACAACGGCTTGGCTTAGTTTCCGTACGGTTTAGGCGCAAATCCGAATTTCAGCAGTATCGAGTTGCTTAATGAGGCTATCGTAGCTCGTTACCGAAACGATAATTAGATACCAACTGATCTCCGATTCCACTCGTCACCTTGTTACAAATCTCTGTCGCACCTTCGCACACACGGTGTCCACGCACGTTGCACGAAACACGTACTCGTGATCAATATTTTTGTGACGATGCGATTTAATTGGCGGTAATTCATGTACGAAGATAAATTCTTGTTGAAGTATTTATTAACGAAAAATTTATTCGTGTAATTATTGCACTTGTAGAATTATAACTGTATTCTTATTATATGATCGTAGAATTATAAAAATAGAATTACTATACGGGGTGTCCCACAAATACTGTGTGGGCCGGAAAGGGGTAGTAGGTGGGGCTATTCTGAACAACTTTTTCCTTTGCCAAAATATCGGATCAGGCTTCATTTTTAAATTATGAAGGAAAAACACTGACCAATCAGAGCGCGAGAATTTCGCGCGCTTAGAGACAGGAGTGTAGGCACGAGTAACAGTTGACCATGGTCGTGAACAAACGTATGGGCATCGCGATGGTAACTCAACGGATCGGTTTGAAATTTTGTACACATTTTAATGGTAGTTATGTCTCCTGGATGAACCTAAAAGTAAATTAAGATCATGGAAATAAACATTTTTTTCATTGTAAAACAGATTACAATTTTTCTATAAAATGTTCAACTGTTTGTTCCAAGGACTGCCATTCTTTCAATTTTTAATATTTTTTCGGTATCTTAGGTTCATCCGTTTACCACAACTACATACTAATAAAATTTCTTCGTTTTGGCTGTTTCGGATAATAAGAACCGACACTAGAGTGTGCACCGTTTTAAACGTCGCTTTGTGACGCTTCTAACACAACAGGCTGTACCTCTGCCATTTTATGTCTTATTTCAACAAAGAAATTCCAAAATGAAGTCAAAGTATTGCTTAAATAGTCCTCGACACCGTCAAAATATATATTCACTCGTTAACCTTCAAAAAAATTATTGAAAATCGACTTAATTCCGGCTTTCTACATGGACGTCCCGCCTTAACACTAAACCTACCGACGCATAATGCACAATTACTTTGTACTTAAAAATGAGTTTGAGAAATAAATGACCGAACGCTGTTGCACAAATCAATGCACATATTAATTCTTTATCTCGACGAGAATTAGCATAGACTTCAAAGAAATCGTCTGAACAAATTTTGTCCTTTAAAATGAAAATTTGTAAAACGGTCATTTGACCACTTTGCTAGTTTCGGTGTTAAAAACCGGTCGAAAGTACGTTCGAGGAAAACGCGAAACGTCGAGAGTGTCATGCCCTGATAACGGATTCGTCATTGCCAACATTTAGTCATCGCTGACTCCTGAGGAACCTCGGAGTCTGCTCCTGCCGCTGAGTCACTACAAACCCTTAAACCTGATTAGGCCCCTCCACCGAAAAACTAGATGTGTATAAGATCGCTTGCACAACAAAATAAAGATCAGTGTATTTCTAAAATTGTTACTACGTCGAACCTCTGCCCGATATTCCTTTTTCTACGGAATTAGAGACCTTGTGAGTGGAGAAATCTTCAATTTCTAAAGTTTTGTGCGTCGTTGCCCGTGACAAGAGACTCGTAGCGTAGCGAAGACTGGCAGGAACTAAAATCGTGCAGGGGGTAAACGAACGGAAAGCGTAAGCTCAGCGATTCGAATACGGTGTGCATACAGAACGTAAGGTTTTTACGTTAAGGGATCCGTCGAAACGACGGGACCCGATGGGACGCGATTCGTGAGCCGACGTCTAGCGACGTTTAAAAATAGGAAGAACGAGCTAAGCTGCTTGGGGCAGCTTACACGCGCAGACGGTGTGTACGGTCATCTATAAATGTGGTCGAGGAGGAAGTTGGACCCGCACGCGTGCACGGATACCTATGGCTATGTACACACAGGATACACCCTCCTCGCTCCCTGAGGACATGTTAGTTTCGCACGTGATATTCCCAGCCTACCGTCTTTACGACGAGAGCACTCGGGCCGCCTTCGGTTCCGTGGAACCGCGCGAGCATCCTCTCGAAACGCGAGCGCGCCAGCGAGCGTACAGTCACCGGCAAATATCGCCTCCTTCGGGAATATGGTAATGCCGGAAACCGCGATCCTGCCGTTCGCCGACTTTCGACGATTTTTAGGGTTTTCTCGAGGTTGAAGTCAGGGATTTTCAGGATTTTCGCGACTTTGAGTCGAGGATTTGAAGGGTTTTCAAGAATTTAGGTCGGGGATTTGACGGTTTTTGACGATTTTAGAATCGAGGATTTTGTTGCTTTTCACGAGTTTGAATCACAGGATTTTGCGGTTTTCATAAGTTTGGAGCCCAGGATTTTGAGGGTTCTCATGATTTTGGGACGAAGATTTTCCAGCTTTTCACGTTTTTGGATCCGAAGATTTGGCCATGTACGTGTAGAGGAATCTTGGGATTAAAGGTCTAGGCATTTGAACATCTAGGAAGTGGGTACAAAAGGGATTTGGGGATGCAGGAATCGGGGTATATAGGAACTTGGATAGATTCAAATTTGGAAATAGGATTTTGGGCATTTAGGAACACGAGAGCAGAGAGATTTGGGAATCTAGTAATTAGGGAATATAAGGAATTTGGATATATTGACACTTGGAAATAGTAATTTGGGAATTTAGAAATTGAGTAATATAGAAATTTGGAGGTATAGAAATGTTGAGGAATAGGAATAGGGGGCTTAGGAACTGAGGAACCTAAGAACTTGGAAAAATTATATTTTTAAAATTGAAAAATTGAAAAATTGAAAAATAGAAAAATCGAAAAAGTGAAGAATTGAAGAATTGAAGAATTGAAGAGTTGAAGAATTGAAGAATTGAAGAATTGAAGAATTGAAAATATAAGTCTTAAAATTTGAAAAACTAGACAACTAAAAATGTGAAAATCTGAGAAGTAATGAATTTGAGTATTCAAATCTTCTCGAGCGTAGATACGCGTACGAATGCAATGTAAGCCTACGTTGCACCTGAGTGTACGTATTCCTGCTTCCTTTCCCTCTATGTATGCGCCTCAACTAATATACGTGTACATGCGTGCACGAGTGTTTGCGCACGCGATCCCTTGCTCCTCTTCTCCATCCCTTCCTTTTGTGCTTCCGCTGCTGGCATCACGAAATCTCCGTCTACGCTGCGAATTTTGCATTCGCGAGATTACCGCGTGAAATATTGAACTATTGCCGGATGTCGCAGCAGTAGTAATTAGATGCAAAGCCGATTGCATGTAACGCGGTGTTATCCATGAATAGCTTAATCATTTATCTAATCTAACGTCGATGTACCAAGTACCCTCGCTTGACCTAACCTCGATTTCAACCAAACCCGATTTAGCCTAACCTCGATCGACCCTCGGTTTGTCTTAATAACCATTTGCGATCGAGTGACGATTCTCACTCGCCATTTGATTCGGCGAGTTCTGAAATTTTTTTCTAAGAATCAGGATATCATAAGGTGTCATTTGGATCATGCTTCGGATTCGATTTTGAGGGCCCCAAAAACGGACAGGTTTGCGAAGGTTCTTTATGAAAGAGTCAAATGACCCCTTTGGTAGTTTTAGTGTTAAACTAAAACTGAAGTAAAAAACGACGGTCGAAGTGAAATATCGGAGGCATCCCTATATCGGGATATAGGGATTTCGGGATATGGGGATTTCGGGATATGGAGATTTCGGGATATGGGGATTTCGGGATATGGGGATTTCGGGATATGGGGATTTCGGGAGATGGGGATTTCGGGATATGGGGATTTCGGGATATGGGGATTTCGGGATGTGGGGATTTCGGGATGTGGGGATTTCGGGATATGGGGATTCCGGGATATAGGCATTTCGGGATATAGGGATTTCGGGATATAGGTATTTCGGGATATAGGGATTCCGGGATATAGGAACTTCGGGACATAGGGATTTCTGGGTATAGGGATTTCGGGACATAGGGATGTCGGGGTATAGGAATTTCGAGATATAGGTATTTCGGGATATAGAAATTTCGGGGTATGGCAATTTCGTGATATAGGGATCCGAGATATGGGGATTTTTGGATATAGAGATTTCGGGGTATGAGGATTTTGGAATATAGGGATTCGGGATATGGGGATTTCCTGATATGTGAATTAGGGTACATAGGGACTTCAGGATATGACAATTTCATGTAGTTTTAGTGTTAATCTAAAACTGAAGTAAAAAAGGACGGTCGAAGTGAAATATCGGAGACATTGGATATCAAACTTGAAGCTTCGGGCAGTCGGACATTTCGTTACTTAATGACCCAATATCATAGTATATTCGTACGATATCTATGGTCGCACGATAAAATGGCGGAATAAATTCAGCGAGTGACGGAGAAGGAATAATAATCCAGAGCAAATTACTCGGTTGCTTTTTAAATTTGTTTGAACGAACAGTGGCCGGTATCAAAAGATATAAAAATGAACGTAATCCTCTCTCTCTCTCTTGCTCACTCGTGTTTTTTTCGAGCTTTTTACTTTTCGTTCCAGCAGCGTTGAATCCCTTTTCGGTCTTCGAATCTTAATTAAGGCAAGGATAACGAATAAACCGGATATAGCACAAAAGCGGAAAAAGAATAATGCGCATTGTCGGGCGTTATAACAATGAGAAAATTCATCGCGCTGTATTTTTATCTCGCTCGAACGGAAGATCAGGAGTTAGTCGTTTCCATTCATTCGTTTCTAAATAGAAAGTAGACGATAGAAAGGACGCGTCTCCGTCAAGAGGAGGATTCATTCGTATGAAACAATCGATCCCGATACGAGACGCTCCACCTTCGTATCGTTTCTGCCCACGAATATTCTTGTCGACACTCGTTAATTATTAATTCTCGTCACGTTCACGGCTAAAACGAATCCACGGTGATAATCACCTCGTGCTCCTCCTATTTTAAATACAACGTTCAACCTTTAAGACGAAGCCGCGTTAATTACAGAGAGATAACAACGTTTGTGATTGGAAATCGAAGGGATGGTCATTCTTTTTTAGGAAAAATTAAATCTAATCGAATCCGATCAAATTTTTATTAAATTTTTTTCGAATGTACGCTTGGTATTTACTTTACGTATAACGGATTTTAGCTGTACTGCCATTATTTATATTGCCGACTGATGAATTTTTCTGCGTGGAACTCGTTGTGGTTGCTTCCCGTTATATTGCCACGCGTCGTGCAGTCACGTATTGAGTTGTTACGCGTTATATAGCCACGCACTGAATTTCCGCGCGCTATATAACCATATATTATATGACTACGCATTGTATAACGACGTATTGAATTGTCATGCGTTATATAGCCGCGTGTTGCATTACCACGCGTTATATGACAATGCATCACATTACCACGCGTTATGTAACCACTTATCGAATTGGCTCGTATTATATAGCCACGTGTTACGTTTCCATGCATCGTATAGCTGCGTATCGAGTTGCCACGCTTTATATAGCCATTCATTCAATTTCCATGTATTGTATATCTATGTGTTACATTACCACGCGTTGTATAGCCACGTATTACATTCTCAGACGTTACGTAGCGACGCACCGAATTTTCACGCGTGATCTACCCATGTATTGCATTCCCACGCGTTTTATAGCCACATATCGATTTGTCGTGGGTTATATAGCCTCGTATTACATTACCACACGTTGTATAGCCACGCATCGAATTTCCATGTATTACATACCTATGTGCAACATTACCACGCGTTGTATAGCCACGTATCGACTTTCCACGCGTTATATAGCCACGCATTACATTACCACAAGTTGTATAACCACACATCAGATTTCCACGAGTTGTCACATTACTACGCGCAATATAGCTACACATCGCATTTCCTCGCGTTATATTGCCACGTGTCATATATACGCGCTCTATACAATCACGCATTATATAACTGTCATATGATTACTGCATTATATAATTGTCATATGATTACTGCATTATACATACAGTAATTTCTTATTATGCTAACTTTTTGTGCTAACAATTACTATTCTAACAATGTTTTGATACAGATACTTCATTATCGTGTTGTTGCTTTGCAAGTGCGTCGAATGTATGCATATGCACGCAGCATAATCTTAATTCTAATAAAAAGCGACGTATTAGTATATACCGTTCACGCTATGACTGGACGAGACTCAGGGGTTAGGTTATGCGCTCATAAGCAGTAAACTAGATGAAGGTTCCTTATTCTTGCATATACCGAACCAATTTACTAAGATTATTCAAGAATATGCAAAATTTACGTAGGCGAGCGTAACATAATCTGTTATAATCCGGTTCATTTGCAAAATTCTGGCGACACGAGTTCCTTATTTTCATAAACCGTGAATCCTCGGCAGCGTATCGTTCACGGTACGCGTCGTAACTTCAGATCCTTGCGCATAATATTCGTTGCGTTAAGAAGACGGAGAGAATGTTCGCGGGGTAGCGTCGTACATTCGTTCCTATTGAACGGTCACAATTTGTGAAGCTTGTCACGTAAACCATCCGTGTGTCCCGTTTTCGAAATTGCACCGCGCGAAGGAAATAACGCGATGCAAAAACAGACGAACCCCGTCCAAAAAAGCAATGCACAAGTATCGCAGCGATAAAACAGGGAACTGGATTTCGGCGAAACGTTACATTATGTGCAGCCACGTACACCGATGTTTTTTCGTGAATGCACACATTCTCAAGGATCTGGGGATTTAGGGAATTCGATGAGAATTTAGACAGTTGGGAAATATGGGGATATGGGGAATACAGAGTTTGAAGATTTAGAGATCTAGAGATTTCGGGATATAGGGATTTTGGAACATAGGGATGTCGGGGTGTAGGGATTTCGGGATATACGGATTTCGGGATATAGGGATGTCGGAGTGTAGGGATTTCGGCACATTGGGATTTCCGGGTATAGAGATTTCGGAATATAGGGATTTCGGGATATACGGATTTCGGGACATAGGGATGTCGGGGTGTAGGGATTTCGGGACATAGGGATTTCGGGACATTGGAATTTCGGGACATAGGGATTCCGGGTATATGGATTTCGGAATACATATATGTGTTAATTGTTATATTACCTGCACACTAATATTATTTATTTAATAAATTATTACGTTCACATAAATCACTCGCAACCATCACGCATCCTAATAACTCTGCATTTCCAAGTCTGCGACTACAACCACTTAAGTCTAAATTTAAAATGAACTATGAAAAGAAGTAAACACTGAATAATACATACATACATATACCAGTTTATAGAAAGATTCTTTATCTCGATGATGGTTAACATTCGTTTCGACATAAGCTTTTTAATAATTTTCGCAATTGAAAATAAGAAACCTAAGATCCGTCGGTCCCGCAAACCTAGTGTTAAACATACACTGTCGCGGAAAGTAACAGTCCAGACTATTAAGACAAATAAAAAAGAAATAAGAAGCGCAGTTGCTGCAGGTTCTTCGACATTCGCATACATTTATATTTTTAATAAAAATTAAGTTGTTGGAGTGTAGGGATTTCGGCACATTGGGATTTCCGGGTATAGAGATTTCGGAATATAGGGATTTCGGGATATACGGATTTCGGGACATAGGGATGTCGGGGTATAGGGATTTCGAGATATAGGGATGTCGGAGTGTAGGGATTTCGGCACATAGGGATTTCGGGGTATAGAGATTTCGGAATATGGGGATTTCGGGATATACGGATTTCGGGACATAGGGATGTCGGGGTATAGGGATTTCGGGATATAGGGATGTCGGGGTATAGGGATTTCGGGATATAGGGATTTCGGGTATATGGATTTCGGGATATAGGGATTTCGGGTTATATGGATTTCGGTAAATAGGGATGTCGGGGTGTAGGGATTTCGGCATATAGGGATTCCGGGTATATGGATTTCGGGATATAGGGATGTCGGAGTGTAGGGATTTCGGCACATAGGGATTTCGGGGTATAGGGATTTCGGCATATAGGGATTTCGGGATATACGGATTTCGGGACATAGGGATGTCGGGGTATAGGGATTTCGGGATATACGGATTTCGGGATATGGGGATTTTGGGGATGTAGGTATTCGGGATATGGGGATTTCCTGATATGTGAATTAGGGTAGATAGGGATTTCAGGATATGCCAATTTCATATAATCGTTGGACCGGGTTGTACGGCGGAAACGTAACGAAGCACTTTCGATTCCGCTCGCATTCCGGTCAACTCTGAAAATGTATTCGGCGTCGCGACTTCGGCTCAACCTTTCCGCTCGAACGTATGCAGAATTCTCGACGGAAGAGTTCACCGGTCGGGATTTCGGGACAAATAATACACGCGAAACGCTCGATACAGAGCCGAACCGTACACAAAGGGTACACGATGCTGCCTTCTTTTACTCTGTTTTAACATGCTGGACATCGAAACAACCACGAAACAAAGAACTCCCGCCACTGCGCCCGCTTGGGAACGCGGACCAACAACGTCATTTAAACAACCTTCATTTTCCACTATTTCGAAACTTACGAAACGACTTTCGCGATTGACAGATTTCCGTATCTAGGGGCATATGTGTCTATTGATATTAGTATTCAGGGACAACAGTATTTAGATTTGATTGTGATCTAGGGAAGTGCGAATCAAGGGATATGAGGTCTAGGGATATCCTCGGATACATATTCTGCGCGGATACATATTCCTCGGACACATATTCTGGGATATATGTACAGTCGTGAACAAAATTAAGTGGACAGGTATCATAAATAACAAAAGGTTAATTTAATTTAACTAACAATGCCTATAAATCAAAACTTTATTGCACAATTATATACATTAAATAAATGTTTTTTCAAGTTCACAAAAGCATTTCACGTTCTAAATTTAAAATTTATTTAAAACATTATAACAAAGCAAAAAAGTTTTTATATTTCTGCAATGTCCACTTAATTTTGTCCATGACTGTATGTACCTGAGCAGACCGGGATCTACAAGTACTGATATTTAGATTTGTTTTTCATTTAGAGAAATTTGAATCAAGAAATATCGGGTCTAGGAATATCCGGGGATATGAGAATCTAGGGATACCGAGATCTTGAAGAATTTGGTGGCCGGTAGTGATATTCGGATATAGGGATACTAGAATCTTGGGACGTAGCGATCTACGGGTGTTGGGGTTACAGGGATATTACAATCTAGGAGTATGTATAGGATACATAGTGATATTGGGATGTGGAGATATTAGGGTAGAAAGATATTGAGACCCAGGGATATTTGGATATAGGGATATTAAGGTCTAAGTGTATATGAACTGATTTTGAAGTGTATATGAGGAGATTTGGAAATTCGAAGATCTGAGGATTTAAGGATTTGCCGATTTTCAATTAGAAAAATTTGAGGATTTTTAATTCAAGAATTCAGAAATTCCGGGATTTTGTCATTTACTGTTGTGTATATAACGGAAGCGGATATATACGAAAACACACTTCGGTATAAAAACTTATATTCAAAATGGGTCGCATACAAAAAACGCTGCCAACCTTGATCTGTCGTGGTTCGTGACTCTCTGCATCCATTTCTCCTCCTCAGAGGCACGAGGTCCCGCGCAAAGGGAAAACAAATGAATAAAAGGTAATATGGAAGACGATTGCGCGGGGCCTTCGAAAATATCCGTAACATTTACGAATGTTAAAGATTTAGAAATTCAGGAATTCCGGTGTACGGACATTCAGAGAGATTTGAAAGCTCGAAACTTGTAGATAGGAAAATCGAAAAATTTGAAAGTTCGAGACGTCGAAAATTTGCGAATTAACCGGAAGGTAAGGGCGGGTGCACGCGTGCGGGCACGAGATTCGGTTGGATCCAGTTGGGTCGCGCGAGCTCGCGAATTCAGGCCTCGACTATCGATCCGAACGCGGTTCGAGGTTCCTTGGCTCCGCTGATCGAAGATTAAATGTCGTTGCCAACTGCAATTTCAACTTTCTCTCTTCGTTCACAGACTCGCCTGGCGTGTTCTACACGAGCGCACACTTTTCCGCGGTGCTTCATCTAACTTGCTTCTTACGTCGCGATCGGTCCTACAGAAAAAAAATATTTCCACCAAATTGTTTTCTTTTCCCTTTTAACCGGCACTCGCCGCCCCTTCAAAGCGAACGATTTTCCATCGAGGTGTTGCTACCTAATCGATCCGCAGTAACATGAGTTACGCGTTCAATGTACATTTCAAGTAGGCGAAGGAGGATATTCTTATTTATACATTTCATGTAATAATATTCATAAATAAATTAAATAAATAAGTGTTATAAATAATATTTATAAATAAATTAAATAAATAAGTATTATAAATAATATTTATAAATAAATTAAATAAATAAGTGTTATAAATAATATTTATAAATAAATTAAATAAATAAGTATTATAAATAGTATTTATAAATAAATTAAATAAATAAGTATTATAAATAATATTTATAAATACATTAAATATGATATTTAAATAAGGTAATGAAGATACTTTATGTGTCGGTTTCGTGGATGGTATTCGGTGTTTATCGACATTTTCCAGGAAATTATTTAAAAAAGCTTTATGTGGATTCGCGGAATAATTCAGCGTGTGTGAACGTACGCATAAAACAAAAAAAAAACAACAAATTTAACAAGTTGAACAAAAATTTAATACCAGGAATTTGACAACAAATTTAACGAAAATTTAATACAATAAATTTAACAAAAATTTAATACAACAAATTTAACAAAAATTTAATACAACAAATTTAACACAAATTTAATATAACTAATTTAACAGAAAACAACTGTTTTAACAGAAATTGAATACATCTAATTTAACAGAAATTTAATGCAACTAATTTAACAACAATTTAATACGACAAATTTGACAAACTTTGAACAAGATTTAATATTTTTCTTTTGTGCGATAATTATTATCAAAGCAATCGTTTACATGTAACGGTGCACGACAAGTGTTACACATATGTAGATTTTCTAATTTTGTTCGCATAGCAAACACGACAATCCCTTCGTAGACCCTTTTTTATTACCGATACTTTAACTAATTGATGTTTTAACCTTCGACGGTAGCATCACACACATGTTGCGTGAACGGACATTAACAGTTGTTCCGGCTATTACACACATGTCGCGTGATCGACTATTAATACTTTGACTGCCGTATATGGGTGACACTCGAATTTCTATACAAATTTGTTGGATATTGCAACGGATTACGCACATACACATTTGTATAGAGTACGGGTCACTATAGCTAAAGGAACGAGCCTACAGTTTATGGCACTCTTCTCAAGTGGCAAGGACCGAGGAAAACCCTAAACAGTCAGTCGTCACCGAGCCATAGCAGAGTGCACAGTATTTCCAAATTCACAATAATTCTTAAATAGTCTCTAATTATTTTGTTGCCCATTTTATATTCATTCACTTATATTGCATTGTGCGGACTACCACTGTATATTTGTCTTTACAAATAAAGTTATTCTTGTGAAACAAATAAATATTACAACAAAATTAAACAGCCGTATTATCAAAAATTTGATCACTTTTGTAACTAGAAATACTCGTATTAATTACTTTGAACTACAGAAAATGAATATAATAAAAGTACCGTGAAAATATTTGGTAAAATTTGTTAAAAATGAAAATACCACATAATGCAATTTTCAGTTGCTTCGGTGTGGCAGTCGACGTGTTAAAGTGTTAACCTAAGCAGTTAGTATCCATGGAATTCTCGATCTCCTTCTAATTAACGTCTAACAATGTTAAACTAGAGACTCTCCACGCGACACTTCGATAAAACCAGACAGAAGACCCGTTTCGAGTGGTTTCCTTTATCCCGGTTGCTTATGCCTGACACGTTCCCTGGAAGAAGTCTTTTCCACTTTGATCGCGAACCGTTTAATCATAAATTGTGCACCGTCGGACCCGCATTATTCGACGATTTCCGTGAAAATGGATTTCCACCGTTCTCGCGGAGGTAACTTACGATTAATAACTTTGCATCTGGTTCGAGTAAGAAACCCGGCGACGTCTTTGATCGATTACGTTTCATCGAAACGACGAACGTGTTATTGGATTCGTATTTGAATTCGTTCTGGTCATGGCAGAGATCACCAGTGGATGGAACTAGGTGACATGGGGAGTGTTCAAGGTTGTACACATTCTCAAGGATTTGGGGATTTAGGGAATTCGATGAGAATTTAGACAGTTGGGAAATATGGGGATATGGGGAATTCAGGGTTTGCAGATTTAGAGATCTAGAGATTTCGGGATATAGGGATTACGGAACATAGGGATGTCGGGGTGTAGGGATTTCGGGATATAGAGATTTCGGAACATAGGGGTGTCGGGGTGTAGGGATTTCGGGGTATAGGGATTTCCGGATATACGAATTCGGGACATAGGGATGTTGGGGTATAGAGATTTCGGGATATAGGGGTTCCGGGTATATGGATTTCGGGATATACGGATTTCGGGTCATAGGGACGTCGGGGTATAGAGATTTCGGGATATAGGGATTTCGGGTATATGGATTTCGGAATATAGGGATTTCGGGACATAGGGATGTCGGGGTGTAGGGATTTCGGGATATAGGGATGTCGGGGTGTAGGGATTTCGGGATATACGGATTTCGGGGTATAGGGATTTCCGGATATACGAATTCGGGACATAGGGATGTTGGGGTATAGAGATTTCGGGATATAGGGATTCCGGGTATATGGATTTCGGGATATAGGGATTTTGGGATATACGGATTTCGGGACATAGGGACGTCGGGGTATAGAGATTTCGGGATATAGGGATTTCGGGTATATGGATTTCGGGATATAGGGATTTCGGGTTATATGGATTTCGGGCATAGGGATTTCGGGACATAGGGATGTCGGGGTGTAGGGATTTCGGGATATAGGGATGTCGGGGTGTAGGGATTTCGGGACATAGGGATTTCGGGACATTGGAATTTCGGGACATAGGGATTCCGGGTATATGGATTTCGGAATACATATATGTGTTAATTGTTATATTACCTGCACACTAATATTATTTATTTAATAAATTATTACGTTCACATAAATCACTCGCAACCATCACGCATCCTAATAACTCTGCATTTCCAAGTCTGCGACTACAACCACTTAAGTCTAAATTTAAAATGAACTATGAAAAGAAGTAAACACTGAATAATACATACATATACCAGTTTATAGAAAGATTCTTTATCTCGATGATGGTTAACATTCGTTTCGACATAAGCTTTTTAATAATTTTCGCAATTGAAAATAAGAAACCTAAGATCCGTCGGTCCCGCAAACCTAGTGTTAAACATACACTGTCGCGGAAAGTAACAGTCCAGACTATTAAGACAAATAAAAAAGAAATAAGAAGCGCAGCTGCTGCAGGATCTTCGACATTCGCATACATTTATATTTTTAATCAAAATTAAGTTCTTTATGTAGAATTAAAAAAAAAATATTTGTCTTTAATAAGTTTTCGGAACGTAAACCCCCTTTTTGTACTGGCTCTGGGTCTCATACAACACGGTTTCACACAACACGGCATTTTCTAGAAACCTAACTACCGTGTTATAGGAGGATTACCTGTATTTTATATTTTTTATATGACTTTTTAATAAAACGTTTAAAATCCTATATAAACACTACATTTTTCTGTTATTTTTTCGTGTGAAATTCACAATTTTTGGAGATACTCTTGCAGGCAAGATAAACACCGACACATTGACGTTGCATCTTAAAAATATTCGACATGCTTCGATGTGTCTTGAAATAAAAATAGTATCTCATATTTAGAACAATTGCTCTGTTATTGCATAACTATAGCGTATTTTGAAGATGCATTGTCCCTAACAGCTAGTTTAAGTCATGAACGGACCTAGTTTGAAAGTGGAAACTAGAAGGTTGCTCGGGGAACATCGTCCTGATTTGCTCGCGTAGTTCAACACAAAACACAAACAACGCGTCACGAAGCTTTATCTGCAAGTATTTATAACGTATGTCGTCTTACAGAACTTCCTAGACTTCGGAAATAAAGAGAGATTGTTTCAGTAAACTTTGCAGCGTAAACAAGAGACTTTGTGCTTTCGATCCTTTACAGTTCAACTATTTTCCGTGATACGCGAAAATTATCTCCGAAAATTTACAATTCCATTAAAATTGTATTAAACTTTGTTAAACTTCATTAAAATTGATCAACAATAAAAAAATGTATGATAATAAATAACGGCTAAAAACAAATTATAATTTCTAATTTGAAGATGAATAATAATTACTAATTATAAAAATGAATGATAATTAACGATGATAAAATTGCATGATAATTGATGATGTTAAAATTGAATCATGATTAACAATATAATAAAATTATATGATATATAATGATGATAAAAATGAACCCTGATTAACAATATAATAAAATTACATGATAAATAATGATGACAAAAATGAAACCATAATAAACAGTATAACAAAATTTGATGATAATTACTTATGACAAAAAGGAACCTCGAATAGCAGTAATAAAATTCAATGATAATTAATAGTAACTGAAATGAATGATAAAAATCAATAATAAAATTGTATGCCAATTAATCATGATAAAAATGTAACTACGATTAACAGCGAAAAAATTAAATAATTAATTATTAGCAACAGAAATGAATGATAAGTAACAATAATTAAACTAAATAATAATCGACATCGATAAAAATGGATGACAATTAATATTAATAATATTAAATGGTTATTACAAATTATTTAGTGAACGACGACTAATAACAATAAAAACGAACGATGATAATTGTAAGAACGAAAGTCAATTAACACTATTTCTACCACGATTTTGTGTATACCCATTTCAACCAAAAGGTGTCTTTTGACGCCTTTTTAATACAAATCATCGCCGAAACTGGCTGGGATTTTAAATTATGAGTTAAACATAGATAATTTGAGGAATATATTTATTGATACACTGATGTGTATTTATTGGAGATTATTTAATTCGTCAAGTTACAAAATATCAGGGTCACATAAGTTTCTTCCTTTTTGTAATACAACACAAAATGGGATAGAGAGATAGAGAAGGTTGATACAGCTGAACAATTAATGCAACGAATCAACTTTGAACTATAAATATTGTGTATGAAAATCTATCAAAAAAAGAAATAACTTATGTAGGGATCTTGGTGACAAGAAGGAGTCTTTTTAAAAACAAAAGATATTTATGTAAGAAAATTCCAAATTGACCTGCATTCGAACTCGAAATAGGACGCATACGGTCCCAGCGCGACGACCACCAAGGCGTTGGGACCCGAATATTGTGACGTCAGGGCAGTAAACAACTGAGGCCCTTGAGTTTTGGCGAGGGGCAGTAAAGCCTTCGCAGCCTCGAGGAAGGGCATTCTTTGGGGAATCATTGACAACGCGACATCGTCCACATTTTGTCGTTTAAAGAATACATAGTCATTTAGCGATATTGTACAAGTCGTTATTATACGCGTTTATTTTACCGATTTACGTATTAATCTTACACATAGATAATTTGAGGAATATATTTATTGATACACTGATGTGTATTTATTGGAGATTATTTAATTCATCAAGTTACAAAATATCAGGGTCACATAAGTTTCTTCCTTTTTGTAATACAACACAAAATGGGATAGAGAGATGGAGAAGGTTGATACAGCTGAACAATTAATGCAACGAATCAACTTTGAACTATAAATATTGTGTATGAATGTCTATCAAAAAAAGAAATAATTTATGTAGGGATCTTGGTGACAAGAAGGAGTCTTTTTAAAAACAAAAGATATTTAATATATATAAAACAAAATACAGTACTCGCTCTCACAATTTCTCTCTCTTTAATCTCTCACGCAATTCTCTCTTTAAACTCTCAATGCTCACTCTCGACTTCTCTCTACTAATCCTCACGCTCAACTCACTTTCCTTGCATCCTTGCACGCTTTTCTTCCCCGAAAACCACTCACACAGATATACCCGCTGACCCATTCGCACCACACGCATTCCCGTTGCGAAGAACTGTCACTCGGTCCAAACACTCTGTTCTCTTGATAGAGAACGGGTTCAGGAGAAATAAATAAAACGAAAAGATTGTGTAAACTGTAAAAATAGAAAAAACGACTATGTATTTTATATGACAATGATCTACGAGCAAGCTGGACTGTACTACCGCGTGTCAGGGAAAAGACTGCCCTTTTAACGCTTTTCCAGCCCTCGCTAAAACATGACTTTGGCTCGCAGGCCCACTTGAACAATAAGCTTTGGGTCTTCCCAAGCACCATAAACCCATCTGGTCGAGAAAACACTCTCCTCATGGCCTCGCCAGCACACTTCGAAAATACTTTAAAACATCCATTCACTCAAATACAACACACTCTTTATTCACACTCTCGTTCCAAACACTCTACATCCGCATCTCGGTCGCACATCCTTATCTCATACCCCACACTTATGGGACACTCTAATATACAATCAACGCAATGGTGTACACTAAAATGCAGCAAGGGGAATTAGCGAATATTAGCTGAAGAAAAATGATATAGCTGCATTAATTTAACAACCATTGTATGAAATGTAAAAAATTAATTATGGAGAAACGATTTAACATAACGAATAATTTTATGTTAACCCCTTAACTTATCATTTTGCCGGAAAATGCGTCAGACGGAGCGATTCAATTATCGTTGTAAGGTGAAGACGGATAAAGATTGCTCGAATGTTAAGGATATTTTGGATATGGCGAGCATCGGTGTACGGGTTCAAATTAAAATTCAGCTGGAAGTTCGATCGTGGTGAAAATAGGAGCCGAATTTGTCGCGTTGCAACAATTGTGTGCGTCACGCCTGGGAGGCGTCATTATAAGGCAAAGGGTTAAAATTTGAATGGTGTCTTTTGACACCTCTTGGTAGAAATAGTGTTAATCAAAATAATTTTCATTTATACTTTTCGAACCTTAACAGCAACCTCAACGAGGCAGTATATTCTGAAAATCGCTTTGACTAGTGATGGAAACCATGATGTCGAGCCACGTTGTACTCACGGCGGTTTATATCAGCCGGAAAAAAAGGGTTGGAAGGTTGCAGAGTTTAATGACTTGATCCAAGCAGAGTAGGATACTTGGCTGGACCGATGGTCACTAAATCCGTCATACTGTCGAGCTGAAATGAAAAGGGATTCACGTGTTTTACGACAGCCGGCGAATGCAGTTCGTCATTCGAAAGAAATTGTGGCGAAAAACCATCCCCGAACGTTCGACAATGGAAAAGCCGATTGAATCCCTATTATCCTTTCGAGACGGTTGGTTTAGAGGCGATTTTATTACTATCATTCGGCATTTATTTATCACGCGCGAATACCGACACCGGACACTGATCTCGCAAGATTTTTTCACGCTTTCGGTGGTTTTCTACATATGTATTCGTTTGAAACGCTTCTTACAACGCATTCATTGCATTTTTCATATCGTAAATTGAAGACTAACCGTAATCGAAAACGCTATTTTAATTGAACTAAAATTGAAACATTTTAATTTTAATTAAACATTTGATATATTTTTTTAATTCACTGTTTTCATTTTTATATTTTTATTTAATATTTTTACTTACTATTTTATATTTATATTTTTATTCAGTCTTTTATTTTTATATTTGTACTTACTATTTTATTTTTATATTCTTAATTAATATTTTAATTCAATATTTTTTATTTGATTTAATATTTTTATTAATATTTTATTTAACACTTGATTTAATTCAACAATTTTAAATAGATGAATTTTAACTAAATTTGCAGTATTATGCACGTGATGTTAAGTCATGATGAAAGAGACAACAATATTGGCAATCAATAATAAAAAAAATAATAATGCCAAAAATATTTTTAACTATGCAAAAATATCCCTAAATTATAAGTTACCAAATTTCTGACTGTATAGATGGCAAGTTGTAAATTCTAAATGTTGAAGTTTTCAATTTTCAAGATTGATAATTCGATAACTTAGAAATTTGGAAATTTTAGTTTTTAAAAATATTTAATGGCAAATTTCGGATTTTCTGTACTCGATAATTCGATAATTTACAAATTTAGAAACTTGATAATTTGGAAATTTTACATTACAAATTTCTGAATCTTTATATTCGATAATTTCATAACTTTCGAATTTAGAAATTTGAAATGTGAAACTTCTGCATTTTCAGATTAGATAATTCGATTCCTCATAAGTTTGGAAATTAATTAAATTGGAAATTTTAGCTTTAAAATTTCAAACTTAAAATTCTTAAATTTTCATATTCTACAATTACCTTAAAAGTTCAGAAATTTGATAATTTGAAAATTTCGAGCAAAAAATATTTTGAATGTCAAATTCCTAAATCTTTCCAGTCAAAGATTTTTTTAGATAAAAAATTTGATGCCTGAAAAATTTCCAGCGAAAAATGGTTCCTTCTGCTAATGCGGCTAGAAGAATTAATGAGAAAAAGAGTGGCCGGAAGATAAGGAACGTGTAGAAGGAAATACAATGACAGAGATAGGTGGTTGATAAGCCTGTTCCGCCAGATTTATAGGAAGGTTTAATTAGAACAGCTAGGATTAGCTGTTTACGAGCCTGTTATCCTGCATCGCTAGAAAATTACCCTTTAACCCTTTGCGGACGATAGAATATATGCCATTAGCAAATAGTAACTGCAAAACTCTCTGGTTACAAAGTTTGATCAACATCCTTAAAATAATCATATTTTTGTTATTGATTGCCAATATTGCCTGTTTCACTGTGTTCAAACGTCACGTGCATAATGCTACATGTATGTAGTAAAAAATTATTTATTAAAAATTATTGCACCGAATCAAGTGGCGAGTGATAGTCGCCGTTCGTCCGCAAAGGGTTAATACAAATCGGAAGCTGAAGTCTTCAATGCGAATTCATCGACCCTGCCGATTTTATATCGATCAAAAGCAACGAACGTGAAACTGTAAAAACCCTTTCCGCAAAAACACATCAAGCAAGAAGTTTTACACGCTCGATAATTGATAATAACGCGAAAATAGTAGACGTATACCAGGTGCATGCATAAGTTTCTTCCGGTTGAACTAAGACATGGCTTGAGCGAAAAGTACGCAGCGTATTAATTCGAATCATACGTCATTATGTTCGCCTGACATTAAACGACAAGCACGTACAAGGACTCCCTGTATGTAGAACTTTCAATGTTCTGTTCTGAAAGGTGCTTCAGAAAGTATCATTTTACATCTTACTATAAAAAGTCGTACAGTAAAATGTAGCATGTGAGAAGTCTCACAAATTTGTTCATTTAAAGTTACCAAAACGGTCCACATTGTTTCGGACACGTATTCAAATAAATTTGACCGTCAATCTATACACCGAATTTCGATAAAATTCCGACTCGTACTCGATCGATTTTAAGTCTTATCGCGAAACGTAAGACATATGCACGCGCTTTTGTTCGAAACGCAAGATATTACCAAGCGTATGCATAAGTTTTTTTCCGGTTGAACTAGGAGATGGCTTGAGCGAAAAGTACGCAGCGTATTAATTCGAATCATACGTCATTATGTTCGTCTGACATTAAACGACAAGCACGTACAAGTTGAGTCCGCCAAAATCTAGTGTCTTTGTTTTATCGTTCAGTGATCAAGCCGAATTTCGTGCCCGGAAAAGAACATTTGCGGCACGCGTTGCTTTTCTTATTCGATCAAAAGGAAAAGTCTGTTGAAAGTCATCGTTTGCTGGTAGAAACATATGGTGAACACGATCCATCGATTAGAACATGTGAGACACGGTTTCGATAATTTAAAAGTGGCGATTTCGATGTAGAAGACAGTGAACGCTCTGGTAGACCACATAAGTGCGAAGACGAGCAATTGCGGGTGTTATTGGACGATGTCCCAACTCAAACTCAACAGTAATTGGCAAAATTATTAAATGAAGTTCCTTGGTCATTTATTACTGTTATGTTGAACCTTCGATATTCTAAACTTTCTGAGATCTATAATAATGTCTACACCCTTGAAAATTACGTGTCTTCTTTAACAAAAAAACGGAAAAAACTATTGCATACACCTGGTAAATGCAGCGGTTAGACTGAAAAAGAACGTTGTTTCGTGCGCGTTGTATAGCATAGTATAACACAATTAACGAGCCAGTTTGTTGTTGCTTTTAACGAGGATCACGTTAACTGGAGTATACGCAAGAAGACGTATCATTTTTCGTAATTCACGTTCGTTAGCTTGTTACATTGTAACTTCGAGTTTAGTCCGGTTACATTAAGGGGTTAGACCACTCTAGAGCGCCAAAAAGTTACCTAATTTCAGGAATTTTTTCCGGACAAACTATAACAGAAATGAAAAATATGTTTACGGGTCTTTATTACCTATACATCCAAGTGTTAAACTACATTTTTCTGAAGGAATTGAAAACAACATGGCGGTTCAGGAGCTGGTTGACTGGAACGCTGCTCGGCGGGAATACCTCCGCGGCCGAAAAAGATTTTCCTCCGATTTTAAATAAAGGCACTTATAAAATTCTCCCGACTATAAATGATATTCTACCTTATTCTTAACACTTAGCCGACCACTCGGGTAAATCTCCCACGTTGTCATTAGCAACGCGTTTCATTTTCTTTTTTATTTATCTACATACTTGCTGTTTGGTCTCGAGTTGTTCTTTTCTGACAAACTGTTTCTCTAATAAAACCCATCAATTTAATGGTGTTATAAATATTCAAAAATAAAGGCTATACTTTTGAACAACCTACAAAAAATAAATGTTATATACTTTTAATTTCATGTTTTGTATAAACAATACGTGAACTCGTTGAACGAAATTATTACCGAAAGATATAATTGACCATTTAAATAATTTTCAAACTTCTTTGATTTCAAGTACCAAATATGAGTCCGCGTCATTTGTGAAATATGCGTGGTCGACAGCGCAGTTTGGCTTGCTCGAGCGTGGTGGAAATCGTACAGTTCGTTGCGCGCGCGTGGTCGGCTAAGTGTCAAGACCCAAAGGCACCTTTTAAGCGAAAAAAAATTTTCGATTTTTTTAAAATCCTAGAGTAGTTTAACTCCTTAACGTTACATCACACAGCAGACCACTAAATCCTCCTAAACGTGACAAAAGTGGGCCAAGAAAATTTGTAATTCTAGTCTTCTAAATTATTGTTAAGATTTTGATGCTTGCTTTATCGAAGTAAAGTATTCTAGAAATCTTTCGTATTTACATCATACTGCGATAGAAGCATATTTAAATCCTTGAATTATGTAAATGAATCATAAATACGATAAAAATTCGCTAAGTTTGCTTCGATGTCCTCGGTCCAGCAACGTCAATCGATCGAGGCGCCTTGAAACATTTCAGCGAAACTCTTAATAAAAGAATTCCCAATATCTGGCCCAATTTCGAAGATGTGTTTCGTCGACCAAGGCATCCCCGTATTTAATTAGAACTTTGTTCGACGAGGAGTATCACGAGATATCGAAGAATCCACGATAGAGATATCGACGAAGCGGCGGTGACCCTCGTCAAATTTCTCATAAAATTCTCAGACAGAAAATTGGCTGTTCCTTTTTTTCGGAAGCGATACCGTTCACCCTACAGGGTGTCTCGTAATGAGTGTAAGACCCGTTAAGGGGTTGTAGGAGAGGTGATTCTAAGTAACTTTTTCCTTTGCAAAAATCGGGTCTAGGCTCTCGTTTTCGAGTTATTAAGGAAAAACTCCGACCAATCAGAGCGCGCGAGAAGCGCCCGTTCAGCCACGAGAGCGAAGCCCCCAGCATACGGCTGATCG
Organism: Coelioxys conoideus; assembly: GCA_947623535.1. Lineage (NCBI taxonomy): Eukaryota > Metazoa > Arthropoda > Insecta > Hymenoptera > Megachilidae > Coelioxys > Coelioxys conoideus. Next base: position 7,806,111 of record OX392453.1, on the reverse strand, counting down.
CGGTAGCGAATAAACAAGTTAGAATCGTGCTATGTTACGTCAAAGTTAAATAACACATAAAATTGTCCTATCCCTTATTCAGTAAAAATGAATAATTGAACATGATTACTCCCAAATTCCCAATTCCCCAAATCTCCAAATTACCAATTCCCCAAATCTTCAAATTCCCAAATTCCCAATCCCCCAAATTCTCAATTCCCCAAATTCCCAATTCCCCAAATTCTCAATTCCCCAAATTCCCAATTTCCCAAATTCTCAATTTCTCAAATTCCCAATTCCCTAAATTCCCAATTACCCAAATTCTCAATTCCCCAAATTCCCAATTCCCCAAATTCCCAATTCCCCAAATTCCCAATTCCTCAAATTCCCGATTCCCCAAATTCCCAATTCCTCAAATTCCCGATTCCCCAAATTCCCAATTCCCCAAATCTTCAAATTCCCAAATTCCCAGTCCCCCAAATTCTCAATTCCCCAAATTCCCAATTCCCCAAATTCTCAATTCCCCAAATTCTCAATTTCTCAAATTCCCAATTCCCCAAATTCCCAATTCCCCAAATTCTCGATTCCCCAAATTCCCAATTCCCCAAATTCCCAATTCCCCAAATTCCCAATTTCTCAAATTCTCAAATTCTCAAATTCTCAAATTCTCAAATTCTCAATTTCCCGAATTACCAATTCCCCAAATTCCCAATTCCCAACTTCCCCAAATCGCTCATAAAATTGTCTTATCCCTTATTCAGTAATAATGAATAACTGAACATTATTATGTGTGATTTAACTTTGCCGTAACATAGCACGATACTAACTTGTTTGTTCGCGTCCGCGATCGGCCGTATGTTCGAGGCTTCGCTCTCTCGGCTGCGCGTGCGCTATTCGCGCGCTCTGATTGGTCGGTGTTTTTCCTTAATAACTCGAAAACAAGAGCCTAGACCCGATTTTTGCAAAGGAAAAAGTTACTTAGAATCACCTCCCCTACAACTCCTTCACTTTCCTTACACTTATTACGAGACACTCTGTATAGCGCGCTCGAACTTCCAACTCAATTTCAGCGACGCATTAATCCATGCGTTCGCTTTCGCTCGTTCGAACTTTCAGCAAGGGTTCGTTCTGTATTATCCAAAGTGACCCGTAAAGTCCTGCGGGTACGACATCGGCGTAAAACAATTCTCCGGGGACCGTCGCGTAGATTAAAGGGCGTAAAACTTCGCGAAAGCGTAATAAACCCTCTCTCCTTCTCTCCGTTCCTCCATTTTGCGCTCCTTTTCTTCTTTCTTCGCCTCGAGAGCTCGTCTTACTTCCAGTGGCCAGTTTTCCTCGTCAAACGCGCTCCTACGCTCTTCCTTTCTCGTCTAACTCGAATTACCGCTACTTATTGTGTTTTACAGTGCTTACTTACTGCGTATCCAGGTACCACTTAACGCCCTCTGAAATATCGCGGGAACAAATGCATCTCTGACGATGGATCACGGTACTTACGGACATGTAACGGCGAACGTTATTTATACCCTCTTTCCTTCCTATGGTCGCCCGTTACGTCGTATGACGTTATGTTAGCCAAATTACGCTTCAAGGAGCTAATTCGATGCAAGATATCTGATACTAGTTTCGGGTATACAGAATATAGATAAGATTATGTTCAGTATAAAAATATGATCGTTTAAGAGTAACACGCATTGCCATACATGTTAACATCGTTTTTTATTAATGCATACAGATTTCGGAGTAAATAGGATATTTTTTATGTCTTTTTATTTATGTTTCTAAGCAAATTCATTTGCAAACACAACATTGAGAAAATACTACGATGTAATGATTAGTGAAAATTACATTTCGCGTTCTAGTTATTTCACTGGTAATTGCACGTTCCTTTTTAATATTAAGAAATTATGCGAATAGATGCATTCTAAAGCGGTGTGTAGTAAGTGGATGCACTGTAAATCGGCGTGTTAGGAAAAGGCATTGCAAATCGGTGCGTTGTACGTTAACGCGTTGTAAATTGGCGCGTGGTACATCGACGCGTTGTAAATCGCTGCGTTGTACGTTAACGCGTTGTAAATTGGTGCGTTGCAAATCGGTGCGTTGCAAATCGGTGCGTTGTAAATCGGCGCGTGGTACATCGACGACTTGTGAATCGGTGCGTTGTACGTTGACGGGTTGTAAATTCGCGCGTAGTACATCGACGCATTGTAAATCAGTGCGTGGTACGTTGCGCGTTGTAAATTGGCGCGTGGTACATTGACGCGTTATAAATTGGTGCGTGGTACGTTGACGCGTTGCAAATCGGTGCGTTGTAAATCGGCTCGTGGTACATCGACGCGTTGCAAATCGGTGCGTTGTACGTTGACGCGTTGTAAATTGACGCGTGGTACATCAATGCGTTGTAAATTTACGCTTTGTACGTTGACGCGTGGTATATCAATGAGTTGTAAATTTACGCACTGTACATCGACGCGTTGTAAGTTGGCGCGTTGCAAATCGGTGCGTTGTAAATCGGCTCGTGGTACATCGACACATTGTAAATCGGTGCGTGGTACGTTGCGCGTTGTAAATTGGCGCGCGGTACATTGACGCGTTATAAATTGGTGCGTGGTACGTTGACGCGTTGCAAATCGGTGCGTTGTAAATCGGCTCGTGGTACATCGACGCGTTGCAAATCGGTGCGTTGTACGTTGACGCGTTGTAAATTGACGCGTGGTACATCAATGCGTTGTAAATTTACGCTTTGTACGTTGACGCGTGGTATATCAATGAGTTGTAAATTTACGCACTGTACATCGACGCGTTGTAAGTTGGCGCGTTGCAAATCGGTGCGTTGTAAATCGGCTCGTGGTACATCGACACATTGTAAATCGGTGCGTGGTACGTTGCGCGTTGTAAATTGGCGCGCGGTACATTGACGCGTTATAAATTGGTGCGTGGTACGTTGGCGCGTTGCAAACCAGTGGGTTGTAAATCGGCGCGTGGTACATCGACACGTTGTAAATCGGTGCGTTGTACGTTGACGCGTTGTACGTTGACGCGTGGTACATCGATGCGTTGTAAATTAACGCATTGTACATCGACGCGTTGTAAGTTGGCGCGTTGCAAATCGGCGCGTTGTAAATTGGCGCGTGGTACATCGACGCATTGTAAATCGGTGCGTGGTACGTTGCGCGTTGTAAATTGGCGCGCCGTACATTGACGCGTTATAAATTGGTGCGTGGTACGTTGACGCGTTGCAAATCGGTGCGTCATTAATTTACGCGTTGTAGATGTAAGTGTTGTTTCTCGACGCGTTGTAAATTGGTGCTGTGTTTTATAAATAAACACGTTGTAAAGTGTAAACTGTCGCGTTGTACAACGACGCGCTGAAAATTTACTCGTTTTTGGTAAACACGTTGTAAATTGGTACATCCTGAACCGACGTGTTCTAAATCTACATACTACAAGTTTATGCATTATGCAAATCGACGAGTTGTCGATCGATGCGTTGTTAACAAACGCGTTGTAAATAGACGAGTTGTCGATCGATGCGTTGTTAACAAACGCGTTGTAAATCAACGAGTTGTGAATTGATGCGTTGTTACCAAACACGTTATAAACTCGACAAGTTGTTAACAAACGCGTTATAAACCAACGAGTTGTGAATTAATGCGTTGTCAAAAACCGCGTTGCAAATCGACTGTTTGTTATTGAACGCTTGAACGGTTGACGAGTCGTTTGTTAAATTCCGGTTAGTTAGTTTCCGGCTGGAACGCGACGCGTTCCCGTGAGTCTTTTACAGAGATTAAAAATCGATCCACCCTTGGCCCATTCTAATTCGCATGAGCCATCGACTGATTAAAATCCGTTCCCTCGGTCGCGATGACAGTGCTGTATGATCGTGTGCGTGTCGCCCTTGCCTCTTTCGTAAACCGACATTCTCGATATCGTTTCATTTTTATCCACGAAAATTGGAAGCGATTTCGTCGACGAGATTAAGCCGGGCTCGACAAGAAGAGACGGCAAAGGGTGCGTCGTCGTTTCGCGAAGATACCAATATCGGTTTCACCGAGAAAAGGAAAAAAAACTGCGTACCTCGACAAAATTTTTAGGCCTGTTTTCCTTTTTTTTTTCTTTTTTTTTTACGCACAACCGACCAATCGAACATCCGTTTCAAATTGGAACAGCGAGTCAATGGGACGGACACGATTTACATTTACCTCGGACGCCTTTTTACTGTCACCTTTGCGAACTTTCAAATTACGATGCTATGAACTACGCTACAAAAGGTACATTCTTTTCTTTTACTCTTGTAAAACGATTAAATTGATCTCCTGGTGAATGCTACGAATGTTTATAATTTTATAAATGTACGTTTTGTAACAGCATGAATGTAACAAGTGTACAAAGTGATCATTAACATTCAAAATGAACTATGTACGTCATATCAATAAAATACACGTTTCATTATTATATTTGATGGATAGAACGAATTATTAAGTTGATATCGAGTTCAATGGCTTGAATATTTGTTATTTTACGAGTGTATATTTGTAACTGCAAGGATGTACAATAGTTTGCAACTTTACAAATATTCAAAGAGATCATTGACATTAAAAACGGTTTACCACCTTCCCTTTTATTTTTTTAATTCAATATGCGTTACGTATAGCATGCCAGTAAAATACACGCTTCATTATTATGTTTGATGGGTATAATAAACGATTAAGTTAATCTCGAATTCAATGGTTTGAATGTTTGTAATTTTACAAATGTATGTTTTTTAACAGCACGACTGTAGTTTGTGACAAATGTACATAGTGATCATCGACATTAAAAACGGTTTAAGATCTTTTCTATTAATTTTGTAATTCAAAATGTATTATATACGACATGTCAATAAAATACACAATTTATTATTATAATATTTGGTGGATAAAACGAACAATTAAGTTGATCTCGTGTTCGGTGCTTTGAATATTTGTAATTTTACAAATGTATGTTTTGTAACAGCACGACTGTAGTTTGTGACAAATGTACATAGTGATCATCGACATTAAAAACGGTTTACCACCTTCCCTTTTATTTTTTTAATTCAATATGCGTTACGTATAGCATGCCAGTAAAATACACGCTTCATTATTATGTTTGATGGGTAAAATAAACGATTAAGTTAATCTCGAATTCAATGGTTTGAATGTTTGTCATTTTACAAATGTATGTTTTGTAACAGCACGAATGTAGTTTGTAAAAAATGTACATAATGATCATCGACATTAAGAACGGTTCGACATCTTCTCTTTTACTTTTGTAATTCAAAATGTATTGTATACGACGTTTCAATAAAATACACAATTTATCATTACAATATTTGATTGATGAAACGAACGATTAAGTTGATCTCGTGTTCAGTGCTTTGAATATATGTAATTTTACAAATGTATGTTAACAACACGAATATAGTTTGTAACTTTACAAAAGTTCAAAGTAATCATCGACATTAAAAACGTTTTAACATCCTCGCAACCATTTTCACTAAAAACCGTATATTCCCGTTTAAATAAGTACCAGGAACGAAAAGGCAAGAAGAAAATTGTTGCTTTCCGTTGACAAGCGATCGTCGAGTTTCTTCGATTTGTCCGCGAAGGTACTCGATTTTAATAAAGTTCCGCCGTCGATAACCTCGAGCCTGTCGTTTACAATTCGTCGCTGGCCCTCGTGGCAGTTTATCGTCGAAGTTCGCGTTCCTCTAATAACCGAAAGGTTCGATCGAAATTGTTAACGAAGGAGCACGGCCCGAAAGAAAGAGCGGAAACAGTAGCGAACGGGAGAGAGGAGGTGAGCGACGCGAAAAAGAAAAAAAAAAAAAAAGAAAAAAAAGAGAGAGAAAAGAGAAGCGAATTTCAAGCATCGACCGTACTTCCGTAAGCAGCTGATGCCTGAGAACAGGCGCCGCGGCGTCTAGACGCCGGCGGGAAAACCACCCCCGTTGTTCGACCCCCACCCCCTTCCACTCTCCTCTTCAACCCTTGCCGCGAACCCGTCGAAAATAAAGCCTCGACCAGATTCAGATATTCAATAGCCAACGTACGAATAACTAGTGAACTTTTTCCCCCCTTTTTTTTTTCTTTTTTTTCACCACAACGTTTTTTGTTTGCCGCTCGTTGCTTTCCATTTTTTTTTTTCTCTTTTTCCGTTCGACCGATCGACGACGAATCTCGCCGTTCACGCTTTCGCGCCCGCCGACAAACGTAATTAATAACGGCACGTAATTGCGCGTTCGGAACAATTCAGGCTAGAGGACAATGGTAATTGGTACAAATATTGTGAGTTTTTTTATCGCTTTTAGCATGCAATAATCTGCACTGCGGATATGGGGGTTTTGGTGTGCAAGAATCTCGGGGCCTCGGGATATGTGGGAGTATTGAGATGTAAGGATACCGGTATCTAGGGTTATCGAGATTTAAGGGTATCGGAATCTGGGATTACCGATGTATAGGAATATCGGCATCTAGGGTTACCGAGAACTAGGGATACCGTGATGTAGTCTAACGAGATCTAGGGATATCGAGATCATGAACTACCGAGATATAGGGATGTCGGTATCTAGGGTTATCGCGATCTAGTAATACCGAGATTTAAGGATTCCGAGATGTAGTCTTACCGAGATCTAGGGATATCGGGATGTAGCCTTACCGAGATATAGGGATATCGGGATGTAGTCTTACCGAGATCTAGGGATATCAGTGTCAAGAAATACCGAAATATAGGGATATCGGTATTTAGGTTTATCGAGATCTAGGGATACCCCGATGTAGTCTTACTGAGATCTGGGGTTATCGGTATGTAGCCTTACCGAGATCTAGGGATATCGAGATGTAGCCTTACCGAGATATAGGGATATCGGGATGTAGTCTTACCGAGATCTAGGGATATCAGTGTCAAGAAATACCGAAATATAGGGATATCGGTATTTAGGTTTATCGAGATCTAGGGATACCCCGATGTAGTCTTACTGAGATCTGGGGTTATCGGTATGTAGCCTTACCGAGATCTAGGGATATCGAGATGTAGCCTTACCGAGATCTAGGGATATCGGGATGTAGTCTTACCGAGATCTAGGGATATCAGTATCACGATATACCGAAATATAGGGATATCGATATTTAGCTTTATCGAGATCTAGGGATACCGAGATGTAGTCTTACTGAGATCTGGGGATATCGGTATGTAGCCTTACCGAGATCTAGGGGTAACGGTATCTAGGATCTCCAAGGTCTGGTGATATCGGCATCAAGACATACCGAAATATAGGGAAATCAGCACCTAGAGACATCAGGAGATCCGGAAATATTGAGAAATAGGGATACTGATATTCAGGGACATCAGAATGTAGAAATACCGACATCCGGGGATATTCTGGTGTAAAGTTATCAAGTTCCAGAGATATCAGGATCTAGGGATATTGGAATAAAAAAACATCGATATTTGATGACATTAGTGTCCAGGGATATTGAAATCAAGTTATCTGGGGATTATCAAATGCGTTAATATAGGGATATAGAGAGTTTCGGATGCACGTATATGAGGATCCTGTGATTTTAGGGTGTAGCTACGTAAAAATATGTAAATATATTTACATATATTTTTACATATATTTTTACTGTAATATATTACAGTGCTCTATGGATCTAGAATTTTTGAATGCGCGAATATGGGGATCCAGAGATTTTGGGCTATAGCTATGTGATAATATAGGAACAGGCATAGTGATTTAGAAACCCGAGAGTACAGAAATATGGTAGTCTGTTAATCCTTCAATTTTCAAATTACTTAGTTTCCAAATTACCGAATTTGATAACTGGACAATGTTTAGAGTCTCCAAATTTTTTAATTCCAAACATTCCGAATTCCTAAATTCGAAAATTTAGGAAAAGTTCGTAAACGAAACAGAGAGATCAATGGCTAAACAGTCTTAATTTCCTTGAGGAAGTAATTTTATTTTCAATAAATTTTATAGACAATGTTCATAATATTCAACCCTTGTTTATTCGATAAGCTTTAATATATTTACAAAAATTTATTATACTTTGTTGTGTTAAATGTTTCAACTAAAATTAGCGATAGTTTTATGCATGAATTCATACGTCACGCGTATGTGGGTGACATGGCATTCAAAGTGTTAAATTAGCACGTCGAATGTCGCGAGTGTCATCAACCGCTGATCGGATCGAAGTACGCTGTTAAAATATCGCTTTAAAATGTGCGAACGGAGAAAGAACGAGGACATTGGCGAATAGCCTGCGCCAAATAACCCGTAAATCTACAATAGGATGGGCGTGGGCGGCTACGGAAAAGGATTAAGTTATTAATCAATGTTCCACATCTGCGAATAACGATTCCCGTTGGTACTAATTAAAATCCGATACACGGACCGACGAAAAATCGCTCTGAATTATACATAGCCGTTCCGCTTTGGCTCTTCCGGGCTTAAAATATCGATATCGTTAAAAAAAGAAAAAAAAAAATGAATTGGCAGTTCGAATTATGGAATTCCATCGCGATACCGATCGATCGGGAACAACTATTTCGGAATAACTATAAGAAACGTGTTTAGATTTTCGTTCGTTGTTCGAATTTATACGATCACCTTTATCAAACCGTTCCACTCGTTTACGCGTTTCTCGTTATATCCAGCAGCGTTCTAACCTTTCGTTCGATCTTGCGCAAACTCGATAATTCTTGCCATAACGTATCGCGATGGATATTAGATAACGTCGAACGAACATTTCACGACTCTTCCACTCGACTTTCGCGGAAAACGAGCCGCGGGCGTCGAGCGATTCGAATTGATCTATCGATCGATCGTGCCAGCAAAATTTCTGTGCTGACATTAAAAATTGAAACTGAAAATTTAAATTCAAGATTGAAATTGGTGATTGAAATTCAAGATTAAAATTGGTTATTGAAATGGAAAATTTAAATTCAAGATTGAAATTGAATGTTGAAATTCAAGATTGAAATTGAATGTTGAAATTCAAGATTGAAGTTGGTGATTGAAATGGAATATTTAAATTCAAGATTGAAATTGAATGTTGAAATTCAAGATTGAAATTCGACATTGAAATTGAAAATTTAAATTCGAGATTGAAATAGGAGATTGAAATTGAAAGTTGAAATTCAAGATTGAAATTGGTGATTGAAATTCAAGATTAAAATTGGTTATTGAAATGGAAAATTTAAATTCAAGATTGAAATTGAATGTTGAAATTCAAGATTGAAATTGGTGATTGAAATGGAATATTTAAATTCGACATTGAAATTGAAAATTTAAATTCGAGATTGAAATAGAAGATTGTAAGTAAAAATTGAAAATTGAAAATTGAAAATTGAAAATTGAAAATTGAAAATTGAAAATTGAAAATTGAAAATTGAAAATGGAAAATTGAAAATTGAAAATTGAAAATTGAAAATTGAAAATTGAAAATTGAAAATTGAAAATTGAAAATTGAAAATTGAAAATTATGGTGTTTGACCACTTTCCGCTCTAATATTCCCCATTTCTACCGTTCTGTTTTTCCAAGATTTCGCTATTCCGGTACACTCTTATTCTACCATATCACTATACTTATATACTACTATTTTACAATTCAACTTATTTACTAATTCTAGCAACTAATCTACTATCAGATCATCGTTCCACCGTTCCACTATATTTCTCGAATCTCGCAAAAAACGCCCCACAATCACCCAACGACTCGAGTATATCCATCGATCGATCGCAACCAGCGATATCGAATTGAATCGATCGTTTAAACCACGGAGCAACGAATGCGCATCTGATCTGACCAGGCGACGCGTGATTAATTAAAAGTGTAAGATAATTAGCAATTAGCGGTCTCTTCTGCTAGGACTAGACAGGGGACGACGACGGTCGGTCGTTGGGGCGAGGGTTTCCGTAACGAGCATGCCAAGAGTTAAAATGTCAGAGGGTGAGGCACGTGCGTACGTCGATAACCCTAATAAAGTCGTTATTGCATTACAGCTTTCCGCCCGACAACGGAGGAAACTCTCGGCTACTCTAATAGAGGCTACAGACAAGGGAATCGAACGTCCGACCGACTGGTCAACAAGATAAACTAGTTTATTTCAATGACCGCAACTTCGTGCCCTCCCTGTGGTTCCGCGCGTTTCGTACGCGGTGTGTATACACGCTTCGACCTTAGCTTCCGTTTAACGCTTTAGCCATCGTGAGGGTCGTTGACGATCGGGACCGCTGGTTAGATGTAATCAAATAATCGAGATAAACAAGAGCCATCATATTCTGTACCATTGTTATTCAAATAATAATTGTATAAATTTAAAGTTTCTACGAATTATTTCATAATTCTATTTTTCATGAACTTTCTTATAGTGTTCATTGACTATGACTACGAGTATGGCTATGCGACTATATCACTGTGTGAATATGTAACTATATGGTGTTAGTATGTGTGTATATGAGTATGTGATTATGATACTGTGTAACAATGTGACTCTGTGACTGTGTGACTATATAAATATATGATTATGTGACTTGTGACTATGTGACTACATGACTGCATGACTATGCGACTATATGACCATGTGACTATATGACTATATGACTATATGACTTTATGACTTTATGACTTTATGACTACATGACTATATGACTATATGACTATATGATTATGTGACTATATGACTATATGATTATGTGACTATATGACTATATGATTATATGACTTTATGACTTTATGACTGTATGACTATGTGACTATGTGACTATGTGACTATGTGACTATATGTCTATGTGGTTATGTGACTATGAATATGATTATCTAATCGGAGAGCTTGCTGATTGTTGATTATGGTTGCGATTGCAATCATGATTGTGCTTGGCGACACTGGTGTAGACACATTGTAACTATTAAATTGTTATACAAATAACTGATTTCTGACATCAAACGCAGTTGAATAACTACTAACTACTAAGAAGTATAGAGACAATATTTAGCTCCTATAACAGTCACCACATTAAACTTGTAATATTAGATAAAATACATCAGTTGTTGCTAGCAAAAAAAAAGACTAACAAGTAAAACATTAAATCGTCAGTCGAACCATTAGCTACTGAACTTCGTTATCAAAAAAATTTGAATTGGATATTAAAGTACAAGACGTTCATTTGGCGTTGTCGTTACGAGTCTTATCATCGATAGACGTGAATACCGTGTACGATGTTTATTCACGTAGACGTATTCGCTTCGCATCCGGAGCGTTGATCGGGAAAATTAATTGCGGCACTGAGAGGGAAATCGGTTGTCGTCGATTCACGGCCCTGCAACTGCAATTAAATATCACGAACGGCTGTGGCCGATTTATCGGCCGAATACGGGCCACGCGAACACAATAATCCCCGGACGTAGCGAAATCTCTATTAGAACAGCCCCGTTCGCCGGGGAATTAATGGCGAACCTCGAGTTAAAACTTCTCGAACAAACATGTCGATAAGCGTGTAGGAAATTCGCTTTCACGATACGGAATCCCGTTACGTATTGTATATCTTCCTTTCGGTACAGTTATTAACTCGGTGATTGTAAATCATGGCTTACTCGTTGCATTGTCCCGAATTCGTCACTATGAATCCGCCAGGATAACAATTCGTCGCTCGCGAACCGTAAATCGTTCGTTATTTATTTCTAGTTTAATTCGACACGTACACAAATGGTATCGATTCGAGTTTCACAAGTAAACAAAATAGAAGCAGCGAATCTGTAAAATGTTGAATGTTGAAAGTCAACGGAACATTTAATGAAACACCATTAAAATTTCGAGTTCCTACGATGATGTCGACTGCGTGCTCGACATTTTTAATTAAAAACGTAATGCCGTAGGTGGTGTTGTCGCCTCGGTCTCGCTACGGGCGAGTGGATTTTCTTGTAAAATATTTCATTTCTTGAAAACGAAGCCTCCCTTAACGAGACGGCAAACTACCATTAGTAAAGATTACAAATCTGATTTTCTAAATTGCTGGATATCCAGCATTCAAGGGAAATACATAATACGAACTGATGCTCTGTTCGAGTAGCAAAAATATATAAATATTATCGCAAAGTTTCTCTGTAAAACGGCCAATAGCGCCATTAGCTTCCATGTAGGGTAAAGGACAGTGCAACACGGTACTTTATCAATTTCTTCATAAAATTAATATCGTGCAATCGAATTAGAATTTCATGAAACGTTAATCACAATCGTGATCCTAATTATGGTTAGATACTCATAACCAGAACACAACGATAATTACATGGTCACAATTTGAATTACAATCACAATCACAATTATGTATTTAGCATCATAATTACATACTCAAAATCATAATCACGGTCATAATTACATAGCCACAATTAGAATTATAATCACAACTACACGACCACGATCACGATCACGATCACGATCACGATCACGATCCCGATCACGATCACGATCACGATCACGATCACGATCACTGTCACGGTCACGATCACGATCACGATCACGATCACGATCACGATCACTGTCACGATCACGATCACGATCACGATCACGATCACGATCACGATCACGATCACGATCACGATCACGATCACGATCACGATCACGATCACGATCACGATCACGATCACGATCACGATCACGATCACGATCACGATCACGATCACGATCACGATCACGATCACGATCACGATCACGATCACTGTCACGGTCACGATCACGATCACGATCACCATCACTGTCACTGTCACGGTCACGGTCACGGTCACGGTCACGGTCACGGTCACGGTCACGGTCACGGTCACGGTCACGATCACTGTCACGATCACGATCACGATCACGATCACGATCACGATCACGGTCACGGTCACGGTCACGATCACAATCATAATTAGTCATATCCACATATCACAATTAGTTACAAACATGACACAACTACATAGTCACAATGACAATCATAATTAGTCATAACCACATATCATAATTAGTCATAATCACATATTATAATTAGTCATAACCACATATCACAATTAGTTACAAACATGACACAACTACATAGTCACAATCACAATCATAATTAGTCGTAACCACATATCGCAATTAGTTACAAACATGATCACAACTACATAGTCACAATCACAATTTCATAATCAGAGTCACAATAATTACATAGTCGCAATCGCAACTACAATCAATATTTAAAATCAATATTTTATTAATCTTAATACAAGCGATCAACAAAAATTTATACGACGAACAAGCATCCCATTCGGAACACTCGTACGTCGTCGAAGGAGCCACACAATCAGGAATTAATTAAAGAAGTCGATTATTGTCGGATTGCTTTATTTGTACGTTCGGTATGTCCATCTGTACAGGAGGTAGTAAACGTCTAAACTCCGAAGTAGTTGTACGGGGAATCAAAATAATCGCCGGGAATCCGTAGCTGTCTCGTCTAGGAACAGTTTGAACGATGGTTCCGCGCGAGTCCGTAGTTTTCGCAAGTTCCAGAATTACCCAGACAGCGTGCAAGCTGTATTATCGTCGGTTTTCCAGGTAGTCGTTTATTCGCCAGTCTAGTCACACCAACCGGCAGCCGAAGTTACCAAGTAGTTGAGGGGGTTCAGGGGGCGGGGGAAAAGAAATAGTTTTTCGTGCTACGCCACTGGACGGAATATTGATCGACGGGGTGCAAAGAGACTCTTACAGTCGACGCCAGTCGTGGGCCAACCCTTACATAGGCCCTCGCACGTTCGCGTTATACCTACCGAGCTACCCTGCACGAAATCCCTATAGAGCGTTCATTTTTTTCTCGAATAGTTCGTACCAGCACCTACGTCGATCACGGCGATACGCGGAACCGAACGAACTCGAGAAACCCGTACCCCGGTTTACGCGGTAAACTGTTACGTCATTTGAACCATGATTTTAACCGATCATAATTCACGCGGTTGAAAAATTCATTTTCTGCGAGAAAGTTGAATTGGAGACATTCAATCATTTTACTAACCTTCGCATTTCGACGAGATATGGCGAACTAGATGCCGGACACAAACAATATTTGTTTTTAACATATGTTTGAAACAATGTATAAAACTTTTAATAACCTTAAATAAATGATTTTATTATATTATTGTATATTTTATTTATCAAGATGACATAAACATGTGTTATTATTTGAAGTTCGATTGACACGTAATAGTAACCATATTTTCTATATCTTCAGTATTGTATCATTCTTTTATTTTAATTTGAACTTTAGTACAAAATGTTAGTACGAAAATAATAATTATCAGTTTATTTCCAGGTGACAATGATCAGACACCCTGGTCACTTATCCAACTGACAATATAATCCCAAGTTTATTTTGCAGTAGTGAAATAGTAAACGATAAATCAACCAACCTTCCAATAAAGTTTCGTCGTAAGAGCTCTTACAATAAATCAATTGAACGTTACCCCGATTCAACATGTATACGTAAATCGTAATATGTCGGGGAAGAGGGTAACGTTCGACGAAGCGGGAGAACATAAAAACGATAGAAATGTGAAATATTAACTTTTATTTCGTCGCGTGTAACGGGAGTGCCATCGGTGAGGATAACAAGACCGTAGGAGCGAAAGGTAAATCGAGTTCGTTTCGGTTGTACATATTTGCGGAAGGACAACATACAATGTTGGTTCACGTCCAATGTTCATACACCGCTACGAATATTATGCATTTCGCGTATATATTCTGTACGAAATGGTTGCCATGAATATGGAGGAATTCGGTGTCTCCTTACGATCCCGGCTCGATCGTGCCAAAAGTCCCTTGGAAACTTGCAGTTATTGAAACGACTTTGCCAAGCAACTTTCGAATTTTGTTCGCTCTCGCACGAGGATCATAAAAATGATAAAGATACGCCCTTTCTGTCTTCCCGTTCCCTTTTTCGGTCGCGAGGGTGCAATTTAATTTGCGCGGCAAACAAACAAATCGAACAACGAGTTGAACTTGAAAACCGATTTTCTTCCGATCGTTTTCCATATCATCCTTTCGCTATATTACTGTGCTACTATATCACTAATTATGTTACGGTGTTTGAACATTTCATTATTCCAGTATTTCACATTTTTACTGTGCTGTCATTCCAAGATTTCGCTATTCTAGTACATTACTATTCTACTGTACCACTATACTATCTTTCCACTATACTGCTACATCCCTATTCCACTATTCCACTACACTACTGTTTCACTATGTCACTAGCTTTAAGGCGCAAATATACCACTGTACCACCACATCACTATACTACTATACTACCATACTACTATACTACTATACTACTATACTACTATACTACTATACTACTATACTACTATACTACTATACTACTATACTACTATACTACTATACTACTATACTACTATACTACTATACTACTATACTACTATACTACTATACTACTATACTACTATACTACTATACTACTATACTACTATACTACTATACTACTATACTACTATACTACTATACTACTATACTACTATACTACTATACTACTATTCCACTAATTTTACAACGCATCTATACTACTATCTTACTATGCATATGTATACCTACGCCACCTATGCATATACCTACAGATAGATATTGTATATCTATGTATATACCTATCTTGTTATCCTACTACTTTACAATTACGACTATCTTTCCACCTTACTATTCGATTTAAACGAACATCACGCTTTCTGTGTTCTTCTTGCTTCGCTATTTCAGCGAGCACGTTCTCGGAATCGTACTATACAAGCAACGTGAAATGAACATTCAACAACATTATTCAAAAGTATGATATAAATAGGAGGATTCAACTACGGCGACAGCGAGCGTTAATGATAATGCGATAAATACAAACACGCGAGCGAGCATGGTGCGAACACGATTTCCTCCCTTTCGAACGTTCGCGAAAGGAGGAGAGAGAAAATTGTTTCGCGGGAATGGCGCGATTTAACGCGGCGTTTGAATTGATATCCGTCTGTCGAATCCGTGGTGACCCTCGCGTTGCCTACGGCGAGACATCATCCGTTCTGCTTTTGAGGGTCGTTACCACTGCAGGTAGCACCGGTTCGCCCTTTGACAACGGGGAGAGACGAAGGGTTGCGAGCCGACGTCACCCGTGCTTCACGTTCGTGGTGCACCGCGATAATTGGATCACCAAGCTCCTATGACTCGCGACTATGGCGATACTGCCAGATATACCGGCGAACGTAGTAAATTCCCGGACGTAAACACGTATCAGGTGTATGCATAAGTTTTTTCCGGTTTTTTGTTTGGTAAAGAAGACACGTAATTTTCAAGGGTGTAGACATTATTATAGATGTTAGAAAATTTAGAATCTCGAAGGTTCAACATAACAGTAATAAATGACCAAGGAACTTACGTCATCGTCCAATAACTCCCGCAATTGCTCGTCTTCGCACTTATGTGGTCTACCAGAGCGTTCACTGTCTTTTACATCGAAATCGCCACTTTTAAATTATCGAAACCGTGTCTCGCATGTTCTAATCGATGGATCGTGTTCACCATATGTTTCTACCAGCAAACGATGACTTTCAACAGACTTTTCCTTTTGATCGAATAAGAAAAGCAACGCGTGCCGCAAATGTTCTTTTCCGGGCACGAAATTCGGCTTGATCACTGAACGATAAAACAAAGACACTAGATTTTGGCGGACTCAACTTGTACGTGCTTGTCGTTTAATGTCAGATGAACATAATAACGTATGATTCGAATTAATACGCTGCGTACTTTTCGCTCAAGCCATCTCCTAGTTCAACCGGAAAAAAACTTATGCATACGCTTGGTAATATCTTGCGTTTCGAACAAAAGCGCGTGCATACGTCTTACATTTCGCGATAAGACTTAAAATCGATCGAGTACGAGTCGGAATTTTATCGAAATTCGGTGTATAGATTGACGGTCAAATTTATTTGAATACGTGTCCGAAACAATGTGGACCGTTTTGGTAACTTTAAATGAACAAATTTGTAAGACTTCTCACATCCTACATTTTACTGTACGACTTTTTATAGTAAGATGTAAAATGATATTTTCTGAAGCACCTTTCAGAACAGAACATTGGAAGTTCTACATACAGGGAGTCCCGCAATTATGGTACGAGCCGAAAAGGGGTGGTAGGTAGGGCTATTCTGAATAACTTTTTCCTTTGCAAAAATGACGGATGAGGCTTCATTTTTAAATTATTAAGGAAAAACACCGACCAATCAAGACGCGAGGATCGCGCGCGACGTATATTCGATCACGACCACGCCCAATTAAAACTCGGACCTACACTTCTGCCTCCTAGCGCGCGCGATCCTCGCACTCTCATTGGTCGGTGTTTTTCCTCAATAATTTAAAAATGAAGCCTCATCCAACATTTTTGCAAAGGAAAAAGTTGTTGAGAATAGCATCACCTACCACCCTTTTCCGGCACGTACCATAATTATGGGACACCCTGTATATCGAACACCGAAACTATTGAAAAGTTCAAAAGAGGCAAATCATTTTGATTCGACACGTACCTAATATACTTTTCAGTGTATATTTGTAAACAACATAAATACTTTCTTCGATATAAATCATTTTCACGTACAGTTTTTTAGAAGATATGGTAGAATGTGTGCATTGTGGTGTCTGTAAGGGTGTATCGATACCGAGAGGCACGGTTTTGTTTAGTAAAGTACATTTCGCAGGACAGGCAGATTCTTTCGTGCTTTACACCGGCTATTTAACGAAACGACCCTCGTATTTATACGACAAAGGTATTTCTCGTAGTAATCTGTATCCTGTTACGAGGCTGTCGCATCAGAAGAACTTAAGCCGCCGAAATGGCAGGGTGGCAAAGAAATCGGGGTGGGAAAAGCTTCTTTGGCGGTGAAGCGCTTTGTACGAACGAAAGTTACATGCCGCTAAAGCCAGTCGACTTGGTTGCT
The DNA here is from genome assembly GCA_947623535.1 of Coelioxys conoideus. Lineage (NCBI taxonomy): Eukaryota > Metazoa > Arthropoda > Insecta > Hymenoptera > Megachilidae > Coelioxys > Coelioxys conoideus. The sequence continues at coordinate 7,788,121 of OX392453.1, read as the reverse complement.
ATCAATTTGTATCGGATCTAAACCTTCCCATTTTATTTACAAATCACTCGTGCCCGTATTGAACGGAAATTACGACGGAAACCCTGTGTCACGATTAGATAACAGCAATATTACATGATCGATGCATTACACTGTCAAGCAGTACATTGCCACGTGTTGTGTTAACACATATTGCATTAGCATACGTCGTACTCAGACGCTATAATAATTAACACGTTGTTGGTCGATACGCTGCCATTTAACACGCAATATATTAATGCCTTGTTCATTGATGTGTTGTGAATTTGTTCGCTGTGAATTAATATATTGCTCGTCGACGTATTATTAGGTGCCTGAGAGTTGTTCCGTTATTATTCAAAGCAATGTGAATTAATTAATTGCTGTTCGGCCACATATGAGTCAGCGTACAGGCAATTAATGCGCTGTGAATCAATCCATGTTCTCAATCCATGCGTTGTCAATCAATGCGATGCTATTTGACGCGCACTGAATCAATGCGTTGTTATTCGACGCGCTGTGAATCACTGTGTTGGTATTCGACGCGCTGTGAATCAATGCTTTGTTATACGGCGCGCTGTAAACTAACACGCTGTGAATCAGTGCCTTATTCTTCGAAGAGCTGTAAATTAATGGGTTGTTATTCGACGCGCTGTGAATCACTGTGTTGGTATTCGACGTGCTGTGAATCAATGCGTTGTTATACGACGCGCTGTAAACTAATACGCTGTGAATCAGTGCCTTATTCTTCGAAGAGCTGTAAATTAATGGGTTGTTATTCGACGCGCTGTGGATCACCGCGTTGGTATTCAGTGCGCTGTGAATCAATGCGTTGTTATACGGCGCGCTGTAAACTAACACGCTGTGAATCAGTGCCTTATTCTTCGAAGAGCTGTAAATTAGTGGGTTGTTATTGGACGCGCTGTGGATCACCGCGTTGGTATACAGTGCGCTGTGAATCAATGCGTTGTTATACGGCGCGCTGTAAACTAACACGCTGTGAATCAGTGCCTTATTCTTCGAAGAGCTGTAAATTAGTGGGTTGTTATTGGACGCGCTGTGGATCACCGCGTTGCTATACAGTGCGCTGTGAATCAATGCGTTGTTATACGGCGCGCTGTAAACTAACACGCTGTGAATCAGTGCCTTATTCTTCGAAGAGCTGTAAATTAGTGGGTTGTTATTGGACGCGCTGTGGATCACCGCGTTGGTATACAGTGCGCTGTGAATTAATGCGTTGTTATACGGCGCCTGTAAACTAACACGCTGTGAATCAGTGCCTTATTCTTCGAAGAACTGTAAATTAATGGGTTGTTATTCGACGCGCTGTGGATCACCGCGTTGGTATACAGTGCGCTGTGAATTAATGCGTTGTTATACGGCGCGCTGTAAACTAACACGCTGTGAATCAGTGCCTTATTCTTCGAAGAGCTGTTAATTAATGGGTTGTTATTCGACGCGCTGTGGATCACCGCGTTGGTATATAGTGCGCTGTAAATTAACGCGCTGTGAATCAGTGCGTTGTTATTCGATGCGCTGTAAATTGACTCGTTATATGTGGTTACGCTGAAAGACAGCGCGCTGTGAATGAATGCATTGTCATTACGCTCATTATACGACGATGCGCTATAAATTTTTTCACTGAAAGACAAGGCGCTGGGAATCGATGCATTATTGTCCTGCACACTGTAAATTTGACATAGCGCTGTTCGTACACCGCAATTTGAAACACACATATGTTAGCTGTAAGTTACAGCGCTGTGAATCTGCAGACAGTTCACCCACACATTATATGTACGCACTGATTATATCAACGCATGTTAAAATAGCGAATTGTATCGATACATATTATATCGTAACGTTATGTCTTCCGAGGCCATACAACGAGAGGCCAATATAGTAACTGTACATTATGTACCAACAACAGCAATCTAATACAACGAACGAATGAAAAACAACAATAAATTATAACTAGCGTATTGTCAGTTAATGAAAGAAGCATTCGATCTGATAAATACTAAATCCGTTTCAGAGTGATGAATCGATAATGGAGAAAGTGATTGATTTCGAAATCTGATCGATCAACGTCGTAATCTTTACGGGCGTGGAAGAATCCAGAATGAAGCTCGACGATACAATTCGCAGCTTCGCGGGGGCAATTGATTTTCCTTCGGGCAATCGTATAAATCGGATTGCAGTGGGCGGAACCGTGAATGCCCGCGATCAAGCGGACGTATACTTATTCGAGGCGACGTACACACAATGCGACGGCGAATGTGTTCTCGATAGAAAATAGAAAGCTCCCTTACACGCCACGGTGAAACGATCCAGAAATCTAGCGGCTATACGCGATAAGAAGGGAATCGTTTGTACGTGACCGTAACGACCGACGTGCATCCGTCGTTCGAATTGTCAGGGAAAACTTATTATGATCTTTGAGAGCACTTTTCCGTCCGTGGGGGAGGCGAAAAGGGAACACAGTAACCAGCGACCTGAACAGGGAGAGAGGAAACTGAAAATAATATGTCGATAAAAGAACTTCGTTTTCTATCTATTCTCGATCGTAGCTACGGAATTCTGAAACGAGTTATGTCTGCGCGTCGAAAATTGAAAAGAATTTATACTTCTCCCACTGTCAATGATAAAGAAGATAAAAGGATCGTGTCACTCTTTATAGAGTCGTATAAAACGGGCGCCTGAATAAGTAAATGTATAAAGTGAACATTCTGTTGAACACCCGTAGAGTGAAAGACTAAAGTAGTCAAGCAGTGAGGCCATAAAATTAATGGGTAAAGTAACAGGATGGTGGGACAGTAAAATATTAGAAGACCAGTATAGTAGAATAAATGAAACGGTATTATAATGGTATTACAGTAAAAATGATGTAGCGAAACAATAGAATGATGGTGCAAGTGCATAATAGTACAGTAGTTTAATTGTATCATAATATAATAGCATAGTGGTACAGGAGTATAGTTATGCAGCAGTATTGCTATACCAGCACTATGCAAATACTACACGCGCTATAATAGCAGTACCATACCAGCACCATACTTAGTTTAGTAGTATAGTAGTATAGTAGTATAGTAGTATAGTAGTATAGTAGTATAGTAGTATAGTAGTATAGTAGTATAGTAGTATAGTAGTATAGTAGTATAGTAGTATAGTAGTATAGTAGTATAGTAGGATAGTAGGATAGTAGGATAGTAGTATAGTGGTATAGTGGTATAGTAGTATAGTGGTATAGTGGTATAGTAGTATAGTAGTATAGTGGTATAGCGGTATAGCGGTATAGTGGTATAGCGGTATAGCGGTATAGCAGTATAGCGGTATAGCGGTATAGTGGTATAGTGGTATAGTGGTATAGTGGTATAGTGGTATGATAGTACAACATAGTAGCATAGTAGTATGGTACAATAGTGTAGTAGTAGCGCTATACAACTACTATACTTAATATAGGAGTACGGAATATTATAGTAATACCCTTGCGGTAATATGGAGTAGTATTGTACTACAGAACAGTATACAGACCAAATTTTCTGTATACAGACACAGTGAAAATCTAGGACGGCAGAATAGTACAAGAATACAATAACGAGGTGAAAAAGTGGTAAGACGGTAAAAGTAGCAAGAAACTGGACCTTCGAATTCGAACAAATATCGAAGTCGCGAACTTTTATCGAAATTGAATTGTTGAAAAATTTGCAGAGTAGAGTATCGCAAAAGACCCTCGGGAGAACTCTTTCAAAATATCTAACAATAAAGTTTCCACGTATAAAATTCATTAACTATTCATATAGAAGAAGGTATACGGGTACATTGTGTCATCGAAAAGATACACGAAACGCGATAATATTACCGCAACACGTATACGTACGTAGCGTTTTGGCGAGCGTAAAATATCGAATATCGATTTAACTGCAGGCTGAAACCTTGGCATTGAATTCTCTTCCTCTCGCCTCTGCAGGCGGCCCTCCTCTGACTTCGCTATCTTCTCTTTATTTTCCGGTACGCTTTTCATGCGTCCCACTTTTTCTTCTCTTTTCATACGCGCCATTGTTAGACTAGACGATCCGAAACTACTTTTCACCCGGGGCTGCACCTACACGCTCATCCCGCTGCAATATCTACCTATACATATTTTGTCGTTACGACATTGCGGTCCCGGCTACAACCTACGGTACAGTTCTTTGTTTCCCCTGCCATCGGCCTTTGCGGTTCTTCTTAACACCTAAATGATTCGTTCTCGCACAACAGATTTTATAATACGCGGCTGCACACGGAACGTTGAAGATCTACGTACAGGTAGCCCTCCTACAACACGGAATCTTATAACACGGTCTCGCTGTGACACGATTCATAAATTGCGGCAACCCTCCTACAACACGGCATTCTATAACACGGTTTCGCTCTAACACTATAAGAAAATTGCAGAAACCTTTGTACAACACTGTACTTCTTCGGCCGCGGCGATGCCTGCCATCTTAACACTAGAATTACGGAAGTTCAATGACCACTTAAGTCTAAATTGAAAATGAACTATGAAAAGAAGTAAACACTGAATAATACATATACCAGTTTATAAAGAGATTCTTTATCTCGATGATGGTTAACATTTGTTTTGACATAAGCTTTTTAATCATTTTCGCAATCGAAAATAAGAAACCTAAGATTCGTCATTTTGACGGGTCCCGTAAACCTAGTGTTAAACATACACTGTCGCGGAAAGCAACAGTTCAGACTATTAACCAGTTAGCTGTGGCGCTCCCTTTTGAGAGTGTGCACTTATATGTGTCGCGAAAATCGAGGATGCCGAGTAGCTTCAGGATGTATGAATTTATCACAAATTATTTATACTTTTTATTTGTTCGTCTTGCTTCCCCTTTGCTTCCAAATGCTCCAAACGCCTTGGAATCTACGAAAAATTACAATTTAAATAACTCTTGCAAAAATTACAGTTTAAGCAGTCAATGGTAACTGAATTTTTCGCATGACGAGTATACTCGTCATGACACAAAATAGTGCCATTTCTTCATGACGAGTATACTCGTCAATCACAGTTAACTGGTTAAGACAAATGAAAAAGAAATAAGAAGCGCAGTTGCTGCAGGATGTTCGACATCCGCATAAATTTATATTTTTAATAAAAATTAAGTTGTTTATGTAGAATTAAAAAAAAAATATTTGTCTTTAATAAATTTTCGGAACGTAACCCCCCTTTTTGTACTGGCTCTGGGACTCATACAACACGGTTTCACACAACACGGAATTTTCTAGGAACCTAACTTACCGTGTTATAGGAGGGTTACCTGTATACGATACAAGTGGACGTGGTTGTAGGAAAACATATTAACCTTTTGAACTTGCAGGCCTTTCTTCTGTTAGCTAATACGTGGATTCCAGCGGAATTCAATAGTGTTAGCAACTGCGAAACATTCTGATTAAAATGTTTGATCAATTTTTTTTTTAAATTATTATTATAATATTACAAATGTAGTTAAAAATTATTTATTAAAAATTGTTACATTGAATCGAATGGCGAGTGACTTTCACTCAGTGGAATTTTATTTTTATTTATACAAGAGTACAGGAAAGGAAATTATATACGTAGAAGGTTAAAACGTGAAAGTTGAAAATTTGAAAAATTTTGAGAACTTGAAAAATCTTTTTAAAAATATTTTTTATACAAATATGTATATTCTTTTTCTTTTGCTCGCAACAGGATTATATTAAATGAGATGTGTATTCGGTGAACACTTACGTTATGGCTTTCAAAATTACTTTCTGTTTCGATGTCTAACTTATACAAATATGTGGCATATAAATTTACAACACGTGCGGCAAAGTGAAAATGAAAATTTGGCAGTTAATGGATTGACACAATTGAAAAATTCTTTTAAACGCGTACATAAAACCTCACCAATTTCACGTTCTCGACTTCGCATCTATCTTGAATTAAATATTGAATCCTGAAAAATTTACCTCGTATAGTACACTTCGATCCTGTTTTCGCTCGTATTGAACCGCGGGATAGGTCCAAAGAAGACCCGAAGAAAAGTAACGCAAAAGCAGGAACAAAGGGCAGCGTCATTCTTAAACTCGGCAAAGGCGATTTATTTGACACCGAAGGTTTCGCACCTCCTGCAAAATTGATTCGAAATTCGAGAGACAACGAACAGACACAGAATGGAAGGAGCTTAGGTTTTACTCGATAGAGACATAGAAACGGCAGATTGCTTGCTAAAACTTTCAACGTAGTCTGAAACGAAATCTTCTGTTTTCAGGAAATCAGCCCGACTACGAGAATACAATGACGATATAAAGCCGTGGAGCATGCTGTGTTTTTGCAGATGAGACACAGTCCCCGGTACATACACGTGCCTTATCCTGGTTGTACACGTGTACAGGTCGTATAAAATGTTTTGTCACGTATGATTTCCACGCTTTAAAGTTCTCGAACGTTTTCTGATATATTACAATCCACTATTTCGTTATAGAGTTCCTGTAGCCACTAATTCATAATCATTATGAATAAATTAATCCATTACGATATACACTCCTGGACAAAATTAAGTGGACACTGCAGAAATGTAAAAAATGTTTTGTTTTATTACAATGTTGTAAATAAATTTTAAATTTAGAACGTGAGATATTTTTGTAGGCTTGAAAAAACATTTATTTAATGTATATAATTGTGCAATAAAGATTTGATTTATAGGCATTATTAGTTAATTAAATTTACCTTTCGTTATTTATGATACCTGTCCACTTAATTTTGTCCACGACTGTATACATATGTTCTATACGTAATATGATACGTGGTATGTGTCTTATAATGTATATACTCATATGATACATGTTATTGAAAATATCTCTATACATCCTGTATATAACTATGCATAAATTATGACTGTATATTCCGTTATTCAGAATATCCCTAACGACCAGGTTTGTCGCACTATTTCTGAAACATCGTGTGCACGTCGTTACGTGTTACAGTACGACATTAATGTCAGTAAAGTCATCTTTAGAAACGAATGACACAAAACTTGTTTTACACCCTGTACACACACGTTCATGGAGTAACATGTGTCGTGAAAGTGTTGGTATCCACGGTTTTCAGCTTCGTGACCATTGTTCAATGTACACAAGAGAGGCCGTGTTCCAGCGACGTTCCACGAATCCTCCGTGTGTCTTCTTTTCGAGACACTCGGCAACGAGCTGTGCCATCGACAAATTAAAAACTATGCAACCTTTCGCGCGATCCTACATGCATTATCCCGGCCCACGACGAACAACGCGAGAACTTAATACAACCACGATGGCGGTCTGCCAACGAGCCTCGACGACCGCGGCCGCCGCGGCAGAATTGAATTTGTTAAATATTTAAAGGCCATACCAGGCACAACCGAGCGCGTTAATACCGATGCTCCTTCATTGTACCCGCGAGGTCCATACGGTTCTTCGTTTTCTTTTTATTCGCACATTCATTCGTAAAATATATGCTGATCCAATAATCATACGGCGTATATCTATTTCATAAGCATCGATCTAATCCCGTAGCAGTCATTATTTAATGTACGATCATGGTACAAACTCGGAAATCAGATTATAAAAATGATCAAATATAGTTCTGTGGAAAGGAACATAGAATTATAGGAGTTGCAGATTCTATGAAATATAAGAAAATGGAGTGGTTAATTGCGGACCATGTATGCGTCTCATACAGACGAAAGGTAATACAACGCGAGAATATGTCACGACGATCACACAACGGGAATGCACAACACGACGGTGATATATCGCGAGAATACAATACGGAGGTGATATATCGCGAGAATACAATACGACGGCGATATAACGCGAGAATATAATACGGCGGCGATATAGTGAGAGAATACAATACGGCGGTGATAGACCTCGAGAATACAATATGGCAGTGATATACCGCGAGAATACAATACAGCGGCGATATAACGCGAGAATAAATACGGCGACGATATAGTGCAAGAATACAATACGGCAGTGATATACCGCGAGAATATAATACAGCGGCGATATAACGCGAGAATAAATACGGCGGCGATATAGTGCAAGAATACAATACGGCAGTGATATACCGCGAGAATACAATGCGCCGGTAATATAACGCACATTTGTTTGTGGCGATAAAACACGAGGATATAGCGCTCGTGGTATTACAACGCGTGACTATACCACGCATGGCGATATAACGTCCAACTATACCATGCGTGATGATGAATACGCTGTATTCATTTTATAATATCTGCACAAAAACGGGTATAATTGAATTACCCTCATGATTACAGTAATTAGCTATTGAATTAATCATAAGGTTTACATTATGCAATTGAAGTTGTAGCATAATTGAATTTCTATTTAATTAAAGTGCAATGTAATTAAATTGCGTATAATTCAATCGACGTAATTACGACACATAATGCGAAGCTATATGTATCACGCGTAGCGATAAAACGAGAATCCATTCAATTATAGTATTATTTTTTACTTGCTTTATTCCCGTCGTATAAATTGGTGAGTTTACCGCGATTGTCATTCTCTATTTTATCAAGGAACCCATCCGCAAAGGTAATCCTATCTCTCCTTGACTCTATTAGAAAATGCCGTGATCCTTTGCCGTTGTCCTTTTGTTTCACGCAACCTGGTAAACTAGAGGCGATTCATCAGTTGGTTATCTATGGATCATCGTGTGTGACTCACCGTATCGGGATCCAAGGACGCCGTCACTTTTACCGCTTTCAGTAAAAGGGTTCCGAGGCTGGCGTGGACGAGCACAGGCCATAGGTGAACTCCAGGATATTACCAGCCGGTGCTGCGGGCAAACCATTGTCTGTAGAGAAGCTGACGGGAGATCCCAGACAGAGAGAAATGAGAAACAGAGAAGAATCGCCATAGACCGCGACGTTGCCTGTAAAAAGTACGTGCAAGGGTTACTTTTAATTTGAACTTACGCGGCTGGATACAATCATGAAATAGAACAAAAAAATTCTTATCGATTATAATCGACGGAAGATGAACATTCAATGATTCGATACGTAATTATCGTTTTTTCTTTTATTCAACTTGTCGATCGAACTTTTCGGTATCTTTACATTTAATTTTATTCTACGTGTCTGCAGGACTGTTAGTTTCCCTGAATTTTATGTGTCTGCCTAATATGCGCATGGTAGGCATGCTATGCATACAAAAAAGGACGAGGAAGGGGAGGGAAGTTATGTTAGTGCGCTATGCCACATACGCGTAATAAACGATGTGAAATGTTTCAAATGGTTGTTTCACCGCTTTTAGAACAAAATATTATGTTATGTTATTTTTATATACATAATTTATATTTATCAATTGCTTCGTAAATAAAATAAGAATAGCCAAACAGAAAGTAATATAGTTACGAAAAATTACCTGAATTTAATAATTTTTTAAAGTACCATAGACTTGCACGTTACGGTACGTAATGTACACGATAGACTATGTTGTATGCTTATTGACAAGTATTTGAACTTTCTGAAGAACCTACCTCCTTTTCCGATATCAGTTGTTTGTTCAAATACAAAACAATATGTAAGACCAATTAACTAATACAGAACAATCACTTTGCCAAAACGCTGTATAATTGTAGAAATACGCGCGGAAAAATGACTACGTTATACAAACTGACTTACGATACATGCGTTCAAATAATAATGTTAATATTATATGTATATCCTTCTATACAAATATTTTATTAATTATTTTAATCCAGGTATCTATTAACTTTTCCAAATTTTTAAGTTTATATTTATTTAAATAATATCAAGCCTCGATAAGTAACATGACGGATGCATACACAACAGAAATAGAATTCTTAAATCTTCGATCTATCGAAAATATAATACGATGGCAATTAGTCACCGCGACGGAAGTTATAAAATTCAAAGCAAATTCTTTCGCTATTAGTAACTGAAACTAACCATGTGCTATCCGAACAGTTTGCGACTATTGCAGCATCCGATGTAGAATAACATCTGACCCACGGAAACCTTGAATTCCTTCCTCTCGGAGAAACATCGCGAAACGTGTATAGAATTCATCGTTAGATCTTTTCAGGTTGCCGAATAGATTCTCGGGTGGTTGTCCCATTGACTGCTTCGTGACCATATTTGAAATTTACAACCTGAATCCCGTTGCTTCGATAAATGTATTTCCACACTCAAGATTCCGCGGGCCGTTACAAGCTAGCGTACTTCTGTTTGAAGTATCGATATGGTATTATTCGGTTCATATCGATTATATCGATTTAAGTCACATAAAAATATCAAATGAAATTGGCGCAATTTATTCAAAATATTTTATTATATAATTAGAGTACAAAATATTTAAAAATAACATTGTATTTAAAATAAAAAGATCTGGTATGTTCGTCGGTATGTATGACTGATGGAACTAAAATAAATTTTCACTGAATTCGATCGAAGCTAAATGCATTGTATATTATTTGGTAGATTGATTAATTCCGGGTCAACGCGCAATAACGATGAGGTACAATTTATTATTAATTATCAACTCGCAGTGAATCGTGTGTGAAATATGCAAACGCTTATTCACAATTTTTTAAAAAACTTTATTCTACGAGATGAATACGGTAAGTTACCGACCCATATCCGTTCCGTATTTTATGATTCGTGAAAGAAATTGTTTTATGTCAAAAATATAATTTATTCTTAAAAGTACAAGGGATAAAGTACAAACTTGAGGATTATGTAATATACGAACATTCACGTATATACAGTAGCAGATCATAAAATATTAATTAATTCTAAACTAATCCTATTACGAGCCAGCTCTATTGAAACTACCTTCACTTCTATGCGTTGACCTACTGAAACAGTAGAATTTTTTAACCATTTCGTTGGTATGAGACCAGCTCTACCTACTCCTATATCTACAAATGCCCCGAAATGTGTGACATTCCGCACCGCACCGGTTAATACCATATCGACGCTTATGTCATTAATACTAAGCATGCTCTTCCGAAATAGGGGACTAGCGGACTTAATCCTAATATCTTCATCCTTTTTCATGGACAAGCCTTTCACTATTACTTCCATCGTTGTCTCGTTCGTATCAAACTTCTTCGCCAGTACGGCATATCCTTCTCCAGCATGTGACTTTATCTTTTCTATGAACGTTGCAGTTCCAAGATTTTCCAAATTGCAATCACAATATTCTATAAATCGTTCAGCTATTCCATATGATTCAGGATGTATCCAAGTTTGATCCAATAAGTTAAAAGTGTGCTTAGACTTTTTGGAATGTTTAGGTTTTACTGCATTTTCTATCATTGATGTTTCCGGTAATATCCTAATAAAACCAGCGCATTGTTCAAATGTTTTGTTTCCAATTCCTTTAACGTCCAGCAACTGTTGTCTGTTCTTAAATGCGCCAAATTCGATTCTCGATTGTATAATATTGTTTGCTCTGGTTACATTTAAACCAGCAACTCTTTTTAGAAGACATTGAGACGCAGTGTTCACATCTACTCCTACAAAACTCACAGCTTCTGAAACTACCTGCAATCAGTTTTATTATTACAAAAATGTAATAGCTAATAGTACTTGGGATATTAAATACATAGAATTTGATACTCGCTTCATTTAAAGCTGTTAGCAACTGTTTCTCTGGTAAATCATGTTGGTACATTCCTACACCCAAATGTTTAGGTTCCACTTTCACTAATTCAGCAAGTGGATCCTGTAAACGTCTTGCTATAGAAATAGCAGAAATTACGTTTGTGTCAAGATCAGGAAATTCTGATTTTGCCTCTGCACTGCAACTGTAAATTGATGTTCCTGATTCATCAACTATTGTATATGAAATATCTATTGATCCAAAGGCCTTTGATTTAATTAGTGTATTTAAGAAAGATTCAGTTTCTCTGCATGCTGTAGCATTACCCAATGCTAAAATTGTGCATTTATGCTTATTCACTAGATTTACTAAAGTTTTAGCAGCTTCTTCATAAGAATGTTTCTTTTCACTATGTGGATAAATTATAGTTGTTTCAAGTACATTTCCATGTTCAGAAATTGCTGCCATCTTACAACCATGATAAAATCCAGGATCTATACCAAGTATAATTTTTCCACGAACTGGTGGAGTAAGAAATAATTGTTTAACATTAGTTACAAAAACTTCGATAGATGCAGTTTCAGCTTTTTGTTTTAGTTCATTACGAACACGACGTATTACCAACGGTTTAACAAATTTTGTATAAGTATAATCAATACTACTATTTAATATCTCAGTATGTAGTTTAGATGCTGTCATAGCTTTCCTATATAATTTAAAACAAAACGCATGAAATCCTTTTTCAAAAAAATCAGGCAAAGTTAGTTTTACACTTAAAACTTTTTGTGCTTCTCCTCGATTAATAGCTAATATTTGGTGAGGTTTAATGATTCTAGTATTTGTATCAAAATCATAGTACATTTCATATTTTCTATCAGCATCCTTTCCTTTTTTATCATCTGTAGATTTATTACTTTTACATTCAGTAGTTTGTATTTTTATTACTGATTCACTTTGGAGTTCCTTGACTCTGTCGAATACCATTTTATCTTTATTTATAACATCTGCTATTATATGTATGATACCGTCTTTAATCTGTTGTTCAGTTTTTAAACCATCTTTATCAGGAACAATCAGAGATGATAAGTAAGGTAATGGTTGACCTTGTAATATGGAATCACTTATAGAACCTAAACCTAATTTTCTAGCCTTCTCTGCCAACGATTGTTTAGATGCTGGTTTAAAAACAGAATATATATGTTCCAAATCATCCATGCTTTTAGCGGACACAATAGCAGCATGTACATTTGGTGACCATTGCCCCAGTTTATCTATACTTTTTAATATGGTAGCAGCACGTTGTTTGATTAAATTAGCATGGTCAAGACTTTCTTTTAAAGCTCTTAGTTTATCTGGTTCCATACCACCAGTCATATTTTTCCTATATCTTGCAATGAATGGTATTGTGTTATCATCATTAAAAAGCTTTATAACATTTTCAGCAATATATCTATCAATATTATTACTTTCACAAACATAATCTACATCAGTCCATTCTTTACATTCGGTAGAGTTAAAATGTATATTTTTTAATGACTCTTTAATATTTTCTTTATCAGTAGTTTGCGTTGCTACCTTTTTACTTCTTGTACCTTTACCTTGTACTCCTTTTTTTAAATCTACTGATTTTTTGGCATCATTTATAAGTGTAGGTTTTATTTCTATACTTTCATCCTCAAATTCTATTTTTATTTGCTCTGTTTTTGGCACCTTAAGTTTTCTTCTTTTATTCTGTGTATTTACATTGCCTTCTTCAATTTGTTTTTTTCGTTGATTTGGTTTTGAAACTTTCTTTTTTGGGACATAATCATCATCACTGACAACCTTGCGATTATCATCTTCAGAGTCGCTCAACTCAATTATCGATTTTACTTGTGCTGTACGTAAACTTCTTTTCATTATGAAATTTGATTTAAGTATGAGACAGCTATATTTCCTGGAAATTAAATTTAACAACATTATGTAATGAATATATAATTTTTTGCCGAAATTTTTTGTTAATGCGACATTATGAGAGTATATACATTTAACTAGCTCTTAAATGTACAATATCAATACATTTATTGATATTATATAAACAAGAATACTTTATCAACCGTGGAATTCTTAATGCATGGTACGTGTTATCAAAAATTCCTAACCAAATCTGAGATACAGTCTAAAAGAATATTAGCGTGTATACACTGCCTCCTTCACGACTCACGTTTTATTCTATTAGCTATTAGTATATACGGTGGACAAAAATATGTGTATAGACTAAAGAAATAATGTAGGTTGGTATATTAAATAAAAGATCACTGGGTATATATGTAAAACGTCATGATTCTTGAGATACATGCGCATACCCTAGCTAACTTTTGTGATATAACCCTTTAGAAATGTGCGTTTATGAACTGGGAAAATGTTGTTTTTCATAATTTTATATGTTTTGAGAATTTAAAATAAATCTGTAATGTATTAAAATAGAATGTTTGAAATATAAGTTTCAAATGTATTAACTATTTGATTCTTAGTTTTATTTGTACTTTAAGTAATTTCACTGTGTACATACTTAACTTTGCATGAGAAATTTTACATTTGCAAAAATAAATAATTCCTTATACAAGTATAATTCCTACTAACAAGATTTCCTGAAAAATGATTTATATTTTGTGCTAAGTATTGAACATATAGAAATTAATAAATATGACTACAATCTGCAATAAAATTTGAGTAAATTCGCTGATGTAATTCTTGTTAATTTGTTATCTATTTTAAATATGTGTGCATAATGGCAGAGAAATTTCGGTCGCTAATTAAGGTTGTAACTAATGAAATAAATAAACAACGACTGTTTAATAATGCAACTACAAAGATCAATACAGCCACTGAAAAAGCACAAGAAAAATTTGCTAATGTGCAAAGTGTTGTTGCTGCAAAATATGATGTTCTTTCAAAGGTATTGTATTCTTTTTTTTTATAATTGGAAAAACGAAATAAAGTCCAGCCTTTTATAAACTATGTACAAGAATCTATACTGTATAATGTTTTAGCAAATTAATAAGGATATAACAATAATGCAAAATTTAAATGCATCGCAATTAGAACCAAGTCCGTTACCAAGAAGAGTTATAAAGTGGATGCACTGGTATCAACAATTAACAGGTTTAGATACTGTTGAGTTGGCCAAACAACAAGTAATTTCAGCTCAAGATAAGTTATTCAAGTGCCAGGATGAAAGAAGACGTCTTAATCGTGAAGCAACAATAATAAACAATAAACTAAAAGAAGTATATTCTGAGCTCATTCAAACTAAAAGAGATGATCCAAAGTATGTACAATTAACAATAATAGAAAACAAAAGTCTTCAGGATCAAACAAGGATTATATCACAGCTTGATTTATTAGAAAAAGAAGAAAAAGATTATTTTACATTACTAGCAACTGCTATTAAAGAGTATCATGATAGTCAAACAATGAATGCGCAGAAATATAAATACTTATCTATTCTTGCATCTGCTGTATTAGCAATTATATCATTGATTGGTTCAATGACATATAATTATAGTAAAATAGCAAACATTCGAAATGTTATATCTGAAGCACAACAAAAAAATGAAAGTGTGCTTCAAAATAGTTTACATTCGTTAGAAAATGATATAAACACATTATTTTCTAAAATCTTTGAAAAATTAGATGATAATAATAGTATACAAAAAATAAATATAATTAATGAAGAACCAAATACAAATAGTGTGGGAGACATGAAGAAAACATACATTGTATTAGGGCTATGCTTTGCTGGTTTATATACCATAGTTAAAATGCTGACAGGTTAAAGATTTACATAGTAGTACATTAAATTATCATATAAATTATCAATGATTTATAATTATTTTATTGATCTTTATATATATAATTTGTAAATAAATGTATATTAAAATAAAAACATATTAAAATATGATTACAAAATTGTATTACGAGTTTATTGTTGTATAATGTAATTTTATTTATCGTCTAATATTCTTTATATAAGGAATAGGAATCATAAACTGTCCAAAAGATACATACATATATTTAATAAACTGGATAAATACAACATAATACTCAAATAGAGATAATTATTTAACTAATTAACTTTACAATACACAAAATGTATCCTTAGGATAGAAAATATAAGACAAATTTGTAGTATTTCAAATAATTATGAAACAATTTCCCAGTGAAAACAAAATAAAATAAGTTTGTTAAATAAAAGAAAACTTAAACATCAATCGTATTAATTCTCTTATGTATTCCAAGGCTTCCACTCCATACCATCTGGTGGTTTTCTTTCAACTTTACCCTTGCTCACTTCTGACCAATTTGTGCTTAACACAGTACCACAAGACTCTTGCTGTTTTTGAAAATAATCCAATATTAAAACCAGAATCAAACTTCTATATGATCTAGTTGCAATCAATTTACTTACAAATGACTTGTTCATTGCACGTCTAACTTCATCCGAACTGCTACCATATATCAGTTGAAACATAGCATCAAGAGCAGCTTCTCCTTCCGGTTTTTCTTCTGCCTCTTGCTTTGCTATTTCTTTTTCTACTTTATCCCAGTCCCGTGACTTTTTACTAGAACTAGGATATTTTGGTGGTTGGCTGCCAGCTTGTAGAATTTCTAAAAAAAATTATTTCTTTTTTGATCTTATAATTCTATGCAAGTATTAGTGGAAATACACAATGAAGTCTGATTAGGCATATGAATTTTCTACTTAACACCTTTATTATGGCTCACTTGAATTCTCAGAATCAACTACCTCCTTTAATTAGTACCCAGATAAAGTTCTAGACTGTTAATCAGACTTGAGTGTACTTTCAAAATTAATTGTCCAGTTTACCTCGAGGTATAGGTTGCACAGGATTTTGTACAACTGGATTTCCTTCCAAAGTGTTCCATCTAATTCCATCTTGCTTTCTTAGTTTAATTTCTATTTTGGATGGAACTACTTTGTGTAAGCACTGATCTGGTACAATTGGATGAGCTAGATCTAATTCCAAGGTATATTCATTTCCTGAGGGTAACAAGGCAGATACGCTTAACTGAATAAAAACATAAATTAATGTTATTTTTGTTTGATAACAAATGTCTTAGTAAAAAAATATATTTTGTTCTACTAACGGTAAAGATACTTACAGTATTTTTTTCATACGCAACCTTAACCTTTTCAGAATTTTTTGCCAGAATCGTAACAATAACATGAGTGTCAGTTTGATACCAGTCATGCCTTATTTTTGGAACTGGCATCTGTAAAAAGTATAACAAATTTTATCTAACATAACAGCATCGACATAATTTTTTTATTAACACTTAATTCAATTGCTTACTTCATCATTGCCCATTTGGGCTGTAGTTTCTTCGCTGGCCATTGAATCGATTTTGTTATAATAACTAAACCTAAATCATTCAGAAGTTTAACAAAATTCGTGTATATCTCTCTTCTCGAAAGTTCGTATGGATGACAAGTCAGGAGTGTAACAAGTGATACGAGCATTCGGATAAAATGAACATTGTACTTTTTGGTCTTTTCGAAGATAAAATTGTTATATGTAATTAAAGCTCAAGCAATGTGTATTGTTGATACACAAATTATGACATAAAGTAAGTTTAGAACAGAACTTCGAGTAGCGTTCAAAAATAAGTTTACAATCCACTGACCAGTAAGAATACTTTATACTTAGTTCCTCAGAAAACCACACTCATCGGACAATGAAGTTTCATTCGTTCTGTGCATTTTAGCCCTAATTGGTCTAGTACGTCTTGTAGCCAATAGCACCGCGCATTCGCATTTGTGACTTTAACCACGCCAAATGCATATACCTAGTAGTCTTAAAATTTGTATGCTATCAATACTTTCAACTCTTTGTCTTATTCACATATTTTTGTCCACCATATATATGATCAATGGAATAAAAAGCATTGGGTAACGGAGAAGGCTATTGAAGTTAGTCGAGTCACGCGAATTAAGTGTGGACTTTCATTGAACAGAAAACAACGTAAGACGAATAATAGAAATGTGACCAAAATGTTATTATTTCCGGTAAAAAAAATTTGAAGAAACGAATTTCCGGTGGCGCTTTGATATTTATCATAAGTGTTTAAAATTACGTTACGTTGAATGTAGTTTGTTAAACAAAAAGGTTAAATGATATTATTTATGAAAAATGAAACGACCAGTTGAAGCAGTTATTGAAGATGTAATTATAAACCCATCTAAGGTTCAACCGATCATTGGTACATTCATTAAAAAGTTATTTAATATTTTGAATACCCACGCTTAATTTTTTCAAACAAAGTAGTAAAATTAAACACCGAAATTACTCTTTATAAAATAACGATGGTTATTTTAAACTCGATTGTTATTTTTATTGTAGTTCTTAATTATTATTAAAAATTCAATTTAGTATGTAAATCAAGAAAATGTAACTTTGTTCAAATTCCGTATTTATTCGTTTCAACTTTTAAATTACTTACATGTGTTATTATTTTACAGTCAATTTTCAGAATGGTGAACTTAAGGATGAAGAAGCCAATAAAATGTCATGTGGTCTATTTTATGACCCAAAGAAGCAGAAAACATTATTGGCTTTATCAAATGGACAAATTGTTTATAGAGGTTATAAGCCCGACACGAGTCAAGACTTGATGCGTACTATGCTCGTACTTCACAACAGAAAAACAGGAAAAGTTAGATTAGTCCAAGTTGAACGCTGGCAAGTGAATGCCGTGTTAGAAAAGTCAGTGGCAGAGAATGATAATGATGCTGAAAGTGACAAGATTATTAATTTACATAGACAATTTGGATCAAAGAAATCAAAACGGAGAATAGAACAGTACGAAAGGATGAAAATAAATGTAAATGCAGTTAAAGAACAACTCGAAGAAACTGTATCACGTAAGAATAGGTTTCTTCAAATCTCAATGGACCATAAAGTATAATTTTATAGCATTATTTATAAAATGGATAAATTTGAAGTTTATTTTTCTTATAGATGTTGAAGTTGATAAGACAGATTTAGCGATAGAGTTAACAGAAAGCGATGACATTACAAACACAGCTTTACCACCCTGTAACAGAGATGCACCAATTGCAACAGACGTGTATAATGTGTACGATATCATACCAGAAGATAAATTAGAAACTTTAAATAGTAAAGCCAGAGAAATTTTGGACGGTGATGACAGTGAATTTGAAGGGTATGATTACTATTCAAAATTTAGTTTTTTTTTATTATTGCCATCAGTCATTTTAATATTTATTATGTACATAGGAAAGCAAAATTCTTTGTACGGACACTGAAGCAGTTAAAATCTGATCCAGATAACATTAAGAAAATTGCTTTATTGCTGTATATTCAATCAGTTATGACATGGTTAAATATGCCAATAAAAGATGCTAAAAAACGTGGCATTATTGTTTGCCCATTCTCCTCGGCTGTTAACACTCATATAGTAGATACATATAGTATTAAAAGTAATAGTGGACGGTATGTACTAATAGATAACACATATATTACAAATACTTGCAGGTTATTAATTTAAAACAATTTACAGAATGAGACCAGCCAGTGTAAAAGATAAAGCAGTGATACATTGCATGATTTTGGCATTGATAATTTGTAATTTTGTATTAGATATAGAATTATATGCCACAATATTCACTCATCGTGTTGGACTGAAAAAGTTAGTACACCTTGCCAGAATTATTGGTGCTGTACCTAACAAAGAAGATAAGAATCTTGTTACATTGAAGGTTCCATTACCTAAGCCTGTATCTGCTGTAAATAAGAAGAAAAAGAAATAACTCTCAGAGCAGTACAATTTTTAATATGCCGTTATTTTATAACCAATAAAATATACTTAAGCAATCTCCTATTTTTTAAGATTGAAGTGAATGAGTTTATAACATGAAATAAGATATATTTCTAAATAAATACTATTTTTATAATTTGTTTTTACATGTTCTGTTATGTGGATAGTATTTTAAATTCGTGTTAATAGTTATAGAATGCTATCATTTTCACTGGATTCATGACAATTAATAGTGAAATGCAATCATATACCTCGTACAATGAATTAATACATGTAAACGATATTTCATTCTGCAAGAGTGATTAGGAAATAAAACTATTAATCTTAAATAAATGCTTAAAAAATAACATTACATTTGAGACCTTGAGATCGAAGATAACACGAAAACAATGAGTTTGAATCATTTATTGCAAACCTTATAACATAACAAAAAAGAAGACTGTGAATAAAAAGAAATAATACAGTAGGAAAATTAGACGAAAGAAAGAACATTTGGAAGATGCTGAAATGATTTCATAGATAAAAATTGAAATCTATGGTTACAAGATTTTATAATCATCCTAGAGCATTTAGCGTATCTGAACGGAGGGTAAGGTTGAAGAAACTGGCACGTTGGCCGGCCCTGAGCGACTCCCTGCAATGTGGGTCGTCGTCTAACTGTTCCACGTACCGTTCCGTCGACTCTGTGTTGTCCATTAGTCTGATCCAACTCCTTCTCTTTCTTACCTCCACCGCTGGCAATGAAGGAACGGAAAAGCATCTTGCTTCTCCTCTTTCCTGATTCTATCGACTGCTACTATGTTCACCGGAATTTTTTTAATCGATACACGTTGAGAAAACCTTAGAAAGTTTGTCCCTGATCTGTTGATATTGTAAGTTGTGTCAATGTTACAAGCTTACTCAAGAATTCGAACGAAAAACATACATAATTTGGCTAATTGCAGGAAATTTATCTTCCAAAGAATGCTTAAGTAATTTAAAATTATTTAACATCAACTATGCATTTATTAAATGTTTTATGAATATTAAAGAATACTTGTGTTTTATTGTTTTTCAGTGCAGTCAGTATCATAAGAAAGAGGAAACCTCATTATTGTTGGACAGCATCATTCAATGATCATAATGTTCATTAATGAAGAAGTCATTCAATTTAGAATTATTGAAGCTTCAATTCTCATAGGAATACATAGCCCCTCATGTAGCAATACAACTTTCAACAGCTTCACAATGTTTACACTTTGAGAGGTCATTCTACTTTGACTGCTAATGTAAGCCACTTTTACGGATTTTTTTCTCAGATAATACAAAATGCAATGGACTACTTCTTTTTATCGCGTATTCGACTACTTGTATGTACAAATATTGTAAAAATAATTTTATTATATACTGATCTAGCGAAACGATGAAAGTGGCATTTAAAAATAGTATCTCTCTATGACTCAGGTAATTCCTCGGTTCAAACTCATCTCGTAATGAAACTAAAAATTCGAGGAGATTTTTAATTAGTTCGAGTATCGCTATCATCGGTTGCAGAATAAATAATTTGTCTTCAAAGATAATAGAACGATGTTCAATTAAAACTTCTTTCCTTCGGTAATTTTGTTAAGGAGCACGATAAATCTAAGATACATACTTGATTATTTTATCCGTGATACACTGATCAAATATATATATTGTAATACACTTATGCCAATTAAGAACCTTTGAAAGTTTTAAGAGTCTTTTGGAACTTTATCACAGATGATTTTGAACCGATTGTAAAATATCAATTGTGTCACAGAGATACCATTTCCATGCTAAAATGAAACAAGAAAGTGTAATAAAATTATTACCTATAATTTTTATTACAGTATAAGTATGATAGTTCAATGCACGCTATGAACATTTATTTCAGCACATGTGCTTATTGGTAGTAAGAAAAAAAAACTCCTAAAAATAGCTTAATTCGTCAGCTATCAAAGTAATCTGAAATGATCCTTTAAAATTCAATGAAGTTGTACTTTCATTTGTCACAGGAGAATCTCCCGGTTCCCTTTTCCTTGTATCCCCGTTCCACGTACTTTCCTCTTGCTTCTTGCGACCATTTCATCCATGTCCATGTACTTTCCACCTCTTCGTCCTCGTGCCATCACCTCGTCGTTTTCCTTCTACCACCTGGATGTCGAGGCTCTTCAGTCGACGAGTGATTCTCTGGCAAGGCTACAAACTTCCGTGGCCTCGTCGCACGTTCAATCACCTTCGTCGTACTCGCGATTCGATCTCTCTTCTTCTCGTGAGGCAAAGAAAAACAAATCGAGAGTAACGAGCCGAGAGGTACATAATTGAAATTCTCACATGGGGCTGTGACCATCAAGTCGAGGCCAAGGGCGTTCATCGACGACCACAGGATATCCAGTTTAATCCTTTAATTCAGGTAATATTTTCGATGCGGTCTATTAAGTTTTAGGGTATCTGGTTCGTATTTCGTCGGTTGACGCGTTTCTCGCGGGTCATCGATGATATTTTTAACGTTGAAATTGATAACATAATTGCAAGTTTCACACGTTTGAATACGATGTTAACAAAAATTAATTTTTACAATGTTGATTATAAGGAGTTTGTTGTACTTTATCAATTTTTTAAGTTTAAAATCTAATTGATTATTTATAATTATCACATTCAATTACAGGAAACCGAATATTCCGAGTGATATAATTTTGGAAACGTATTTTTAACGATTGTCGGAAAAATCTTGTATGATGGAATAAAGTTAAGAATAACCAGGGCCGGCGAATATGGGTGATAAGAGGTGTTTTTATTTGGATAACAGAAGAATTTTTTAATCTTCGCTAACAATGACAAAATATGAAATAGTCATCAAGTTTTTTTATTAGCTTTTATGAAGTGAAAGTATATACAAAAATATTAATTATTTGTCCGGAAGAGCATTGCCAGTAGGTTTTAGTTTTCAACATACTAAGTTTTAAACTTTCGTTTATGCATTCAAGTATATAAAAGTTCTTAATAATTCAAAACAAAAGCTCGGTACTGCAATAACAATGTTCTACGACAAATAGTTCGTAAGATACGAAATATTTGCATTTTTGCATTTATTTTCCTATTCATTTTATCTTAATCTGATTTCTTTATATATCTTTAAATTATTAAAACAATATATTATTTAAATATATTTGTACTTATAGAAATTGGTGTATTTTTATACACCGTCACAAATATTAATGCAAAATATTGTAAGAACAGTAATTTTAGGATATCATATAATTGTTGCATAAGGGTCTAAGTACCCTAACGCCGGCCCTGATAGTGACCCAAACCTGTGAAACGTATACAACGGTTCATTCACCGAAATTAATCATTCAAATTTTTAAAGTAAAGACTTCCATTCATTTGGTAAACATAATCTATCATATGAGGTATATAACTTCTTCGTACTCATAACATTATTCATAGAAATTGAAGGGAATACTCTCTAAGGTTGTTAATATAAAAAATATATGCAATTGAAAACTCTAAATTGCACTAATAATTCGTTGCAATAATGTAAGTCGAATTAACGTATGAATACGTTCAATAATCAGTTCAGCTTATCAAAACGATTAAGAATATCGTCGGACGATAAAATTTCCCTAAGAATTTCACATAGCCAAGCGTGTAATTAGAATATTCTGCAATCGTTGTACCGTTATAATTAGGCCGAGTTTGTGCTGCATTAAAAGTCTTTCCGACCATGGAAAAACATAAACGCACGCGTATTCGAACGCGTCAAAAATTGAATCTGAAACCGGTTAACTTGTTGCTTGCTTTGATTTATATCAACCGGTTACTCAATTAAAAAAAAGCAACGCAAAACTGCTACGTTTATAGTTTATACCATGAATAGTGCTTTTGCGAAGTGACATGCCAAAGTGTCTTCTTTCGATGTTCCAATTTCGTGAAACTTTTTGTGTACGCTTGTTAAGCATAGGAAAACATAAAAAATAATAATTAATAATATACCCTCATTATATTGCTGCAACATCACGTATGTGTTATATGAAAAGTTTCTGCAAGATTTTATAATTTGTGATGATTGAAAAATCGTGGTAAATGCAAGAGAACTTTTTAGAAAAAATATTTATTTGAACAAATCATTTATTTAATTTAAATTTATGAAATTTGTGATAATTAAAAAATTGTGGTAAATGCAAGAGAACTTTTTAGACAAAAAGATTTATTTGAACAAACGACTTATTTAATTTAAATTTTTGAAATTTGTGATAATTGAAAAATTGTGGTAAATGCAAGAGAACTTTTTAGAAAAAATATTTATTTGAACAAACCACTTATTTAATTTAAATTTATGAAATTTGTGATAATTGAAAAACTGTGGTAAATGCAAGAGAACTTTTTAGAAAAAATATTTATTTGAACAAATCATTTATTTAATTTAAATTTATGAAATTTGTGATAATTGAAAACTGTGGTAAATGGGAGAGAACTTTTTAGAAAAAATATTTATTTGAACAAACCACTTATTTAATTTAAATTTTTGAAATTTGTGATAATTGTAAAACTGTGGTGAATGCAAGAGAACTTTTTAGAAAAAAAAATTTATTTGAACAAATCACTTATTTGATTTAAATTTATGAACTTTAATTGAAATTATTAAAGGATAGTTTGTTAATAGCGATATTAACAATTAGTTACTTCGTAAAAAAGCGAAGAAAAATGGTTAAAGAGAATTGATTGGATAATCATACAGGTTTTAATTGTTAACAGAGTGACTGGAAATTGTATTACATATATAGTTACGAGAGAGGAAAAAGAAAAGAGAAATCTATGACGAATTTCCAAGCCGTCGAAAATACTATGATAATTTGACGGAAGTATAATGAATCATTTAACTGTTGAAAGAAAACACGAGAAAGATGATTGTCACCGAGAATTACATGATATTTTTAACAATTCTATACACAAGACGAATATCATGAAAAATAGTTGTAAGAAGAATAGCGATCAAAGAATTCCCGAGTCACTGTTACCAATTTTTATAAACATCTCATTTATATCATAATTGAAGTTTATACTCATTTTATGTCATAAATGATATTCATGCTCAATTACATCATAAATGACTTGCACAGTCGAAAAAACAATCAGTAGAACTGCATCAAAGAGACGAAAATTAGTAAAGCAAGAAACTAGTACTTCAAGTACACTGTTCACAATTACTCGTGACACTACGAGACACAAATTAAAACAGAAACTAAAGAGAAACAAGTACAACAGTTCCGTCTATCCTCACGATGATAGTTCCAAAAATTCTTTCTCCAGAAATCTCATACGATACTCGTGATATTACGAGACACAAATTAAAACAGACACTAAAGAGAAACATGTACAACAGTTTCGTGTATCCTCACGATGATAGTTCAAAAAATTCTTTCTCCAGAAGTCTCATACGATACTCGTGATATTACGAGACACAAATTAAAACAGACACTAAAGAGAAACAAGTACGACAGTTCCGTCTATCCTCAAGATGATAGTTCCAAAAATTCTTTCTCAAAAATTCTTTCTCATACAACAGATTCTAACGTACATTGTCGGCTCCGTTACTGAATATTCACGAGACGCAGAATGGTAAAAAAAAGAGGTCGTACACGAATTCCAGGAACAAACATTACGGTCCGCTTCCGCGGTGTTGGTGACGGAAAAGCGAATGATTCACGGGCCTTTAGCCGAAGCTGCTTTCGAGGATGAAACCCCGAAACGCGCGACAAAGTGGGTCATCCTGACCAACAGTACGCAGAACTGTTTCTGTTTCGTGTGCCAGTCACCGAGTTAGGAAACGATGTAGCCGGTCACGGTCACGAACACATGCTAGAAACGAATATTATTACGATATGATGGACCTTGGACGACTTCTGGGGTCTCTGAACCGACCGGAGGCCGAGAGATGAGAACTTGTTCAATGAAAGTGCGCTCGAGATCACCGGCCATAAGTACATCCACCATCTGCGATAAATTATTCACAAAATTAACCCTTAACCCCTTGCCCTACAACTACGAGCTACGCCCGTGACGCACTCGCTCTTCAAATATGGTAGACATTGTTAATATTTTTTATATGCTTGAATGTTTAACTTCGGTCTAATAGTAATTTACGCATCCGAGGATCACTAAATGGGAAACAATCTTGTTGTAGTTTTTGGTATACAATATATTTTATTTAATTTTTCGGCTTACACGTCTGACTCGCTATCGCTCGATCTCCTCATTACCCTATACAAGGTGTCTCGTAATAAGTGTAAGACCCGTAAAAGGGTCGTGGAGAAGGTGATTCTAAGTAACTTTTTCCTTTGCAAAAATCGGATTTAGGCTCTCGTTTTCGAGTTATTAAGTAAAAACACCGACCAATCAGAGCGCGCGAATAGCGCCCGCTTAGTCGCGATAGCGAAGCCCCGAACATACGGCCGATCGCGGACGCGAACAAACAAGTTAGTATCGTGCTATGTTACGACACAGTTAAATCGCACATAAAATTTTCTTATCCCTTATTTAGTAAAAATTATGAACTGAACATTGTTATTCCTAAATTCCCAATTCCCCAAATTCCCAATTCCCCAAATTCCCAATTCCCCAAATTCCCAATTCCCCAAATTCCCAATTCCCCAAATTCCCAATTCCCCAAATTCCCAATTCCCCAAATTCCCACTTCCCCAAATTCCCAATTCCCCAAATTCCCAAGTCCCCAAATTCCCAATTCCCCAAATTCCCAAGTCCCCAAATTCCCAATTCCCCAAATTCCCAATTCCCCAAATTCCCAATTCCCCAAATTCCCAATTTCCCAAATTCTCAATTCCCCAAATTCCCAATTTCCCAAATTCTCAATTCCCCAACTTCCCCAAATCGCACATAATTGTCTTATCCCGTATTCAGTAAAAATGAATAACTGAACATTATTATGTGCGATTTAACTTTGTCGTAACATAGCACGATACTAACTTGTTTGTTCGCGTCCGCGATCGGCCGTATGTTCGGGGCTTCGCTATCGCGACTAAGCGGGCGCTATTCGCGCGCTCTGATTGGTCAGTGTTTTTACTTAATAACTCGAAAACGAGATCCTAGACCCCTATTTTGCAAAGGAAAAAGTTACTTAGAATCACCTCCCCCATAACCCCTTTGCGGGTCTTACATTCGCAAACGTTGTAGAAACGAAGAGTCGTGAACGACGAAGAAGGGTTTCCGGAAATGTTCTTCAGCAACAAAACACCGGTTCGCACGGTGTTCGGTCTGTGACAAGGAAAGCTCCCACGAAAGTGCGAGTAACGAAATGCTAATGCCAAATACAGCGACCGTGATTGTGGCACAACCTCGACAAAAGTTGCTGGAATGTCACGGAAGAAGCACAGCCGAGGAACAAGAGAGCGTGGAGAGAACGATGAGGAAAAGAGGGAGAGAATGAGAAACCCGTTAGGCGTTGGAACGCGATTCCGCTCGATGAAAGATGTAGCAACTTGTCCCTGTTTATCATTTCATTGTGAAGATGATTCTCTACGTTCCGGGATCCGTTAATTACTATTTCTAGCTGGGCTACTTTTAGTTTTGAATCTGCATCGATAAACATTTCTTTGTTCGTTATACAGATTTCTATTTTTTTGGGGTAAAATCGAGAAATTAATATTATTGTAAATGATTTATTTATTTTTATTGGCGGTACTGCAAATAATATTCATGATGTACATCCTGGTAATGTAGATAATTTATATGATGCGGATAAATTAATAGAATTCATATATTGTAATATATAATTAACAATACAGCATTGATATAATTAATATATAATATAGCATTGTTATATTAATGTTAATTATAATGTAAATAATTTAATAGTATTCAGTAACTCAGTATCATTTATAAAGATAGTAACACTTGGTACAAGAATAGCAATTTATAATGACACAAACACTTATTACAATGCTAATTAACATTACCAATAATGTCTAGTGTAGCAATGGAAATTTAGTGCAATATTAATTTCTTAAGTTTCACTGGAACAAGGAAACTAAATGTACCAGTAGATCCGAAGCAACGTCATGTACAAACAATGACACGGAACAATTTAAATTGAGAATTCCAAATTGCACGTTCGTGTAGTAACAGTTAATTAATTTATATTCATATTCGACAACAGTGCTGCAAGAAGTGTGTTGCTGACGCGTTTACAGTAACTTCAATGGTACGATACAATTCCGGTGGGCGTATCATAAACTGTACGTGTATCCCGCATATAAGCTCGAAATCAGGTTCAGATATCTTAAATGTAGGACACAAAGAGCAGAATTTTTTTCCGGCATTCTACATTGTCACTCCGTATATTTTTAGTTCAGGAAGAGAAAAACTTTCATAATTGAAGATAATGGTGTAACTATGAAACCGAAACTTTTTTTTGTTAATAATGTAACGAGGTCTCGTTATATGGCCTTGACCATAATAGTAGGAACAGACAAGCTTGTGAAATAGGTCATATAAGTTGTATTTCTTTTATACAATGTTTTATGATGATAGAATGGTGTAGATTATGAAATTTAATCCCCAAATTTTTAAACGGTAGGCCATCTTTGAGGCTTTAAGAGATTTAAATTTTGTTCTGCATTTTAACTAATAAAATAAAATTAGTTTTGATATAAAATTTAATGTCTACCGTGAGTACTGAGCTGTCTACTTATGTGAATCATTGCCAAACAACGTACAGTAGCTAAGATTATAAAGTGCAAGACATCATTTATTGTTGAATAATAAGCTTCGAAAACAATAAAAAATATTAATGAACACTAAAGTATATTACTTGATAATTAAAAGGATCGTCGTTTCTACAAAAATGAATATTTTGACATATTCATATGTACTTCTATGAAAATCTCACTGGCCATTTTATTTCAGAAATATCAATTAAAGTACTCCTACACTTAACATGACAAAAAGTATAAGTATTTATGATAAATGAAAGTTATACTATTATAGAACAGCTTGCATTAATTACTGCACTCAGAGTAATGTAATTCATTACAAAATATAATTGATTACAAATATGATTCATTACAAAATATAATCCATTACAAAATATAATTCATTACAAAATATAATTCATTACAAAATATAATTTCAGATATGTCAAGCAAGATGCAATCGAGTCCATGGACCTTGATGATGGCTCTGGCCTGCCTAGCAGGTGTATCCACGGAGTACCTGATGGGCGGCCACATGGACAACAATGCTCCAAAGTCCCTACTGGAAGAGATGGAATCTTCTCCGACTTTGGCAAGGACGGCGCAGCTGGATGACCTTGACCTGGATCTCGATGCCGAAGAGAGCACTGTTCTCCCGTCGACGTCCACCGACGAGGAAGCGCCGCGTTACCATCTTCCATATCCTTTCGCCTTCAACGGTGGCAGACCATTCTCCCTGGAAAAGGATCCGATCAGTGGAAAAATCGATTTTGAGAAAGCGCCGCCTGTAAAAGCCTTGAACTACACCAGCCGTTACCAGGAACACGCGAACAGCGATGAGCAAGCGGAGAAAGAACCCCTAAAAGAAAACACCCAGAAGAAAGCGGAGAACAAGGAGACTGTAGACGTTAGCCCTAACGAGATAAATCCTTACTCGCCCAATTTTCACGACTTCCTCAAC
The DNA here is from genome assembly GCA_947623535.1 of Coelioxys conoideus. Classification (NCBI taxonomy): domain Eukaryota; kingdom Metazoa; phylum Arthropoda; class Insecta; order Hymenoptera; family Megachilidae; genus Coelioxys; species Coelioxys conoideus. Next base: position 7,758,964 of record OX392453.1, on the reverse strand, counting down.
CTGCCCGTTCATTACTCGTCCGATAAGTACGGCAAGGACAAGTACCCTTTAATATCGAGCTCCTACGCGAACACGAAGGTCCAGAGTGGTTCTAACAGCTACAGCACCTATAATCACAAACCCTACCACGGAGAAACGGTGGCCTATTACCATACGAGGAAACCGTATGTGCCTAAAACAACGTCTACGACGACGATGGCTACTACTCCCACAAGCACATCTACCAGCACTACTACAACCACCACGACCACTACCACAACTCCAAAACCAACTACTACTACGACGACTACGACTACAACCACCACGACCACTCCTCCACCGAGTAGCACCACGTCCATGCCCACGAAGGCGCCTCCCGTGACCACCTGGAAACCTCCAAGCACCACGACCAAACGATTCATGGACCACGTGGACGATTATGAAGATATTCTTCCGATAGAGAAGCTCCAGGCGTCCATGTACAATAACAATCACCAGGGAGCGAACAACATAATGCACAATCGAGAACCTCCTGCGAGCCATGAAGAGTACATGGACAGCTACGAGGATTACGATATGAACGACGGGGAGGATTACGTTTCGAAAGAGTCGAACAACGAGATTGTCAAGACAAGCACCTTGCCCGCGACAACGTCCACCGTGAAGAACTCGACGGCGATAAATTCTGGAAACTCGGAAGTTCCCAGCACGACCACCGTTGCGAGCACAACCACCTCGTTGCCATCCGGTGTACACTTCCCGTCGGTGCTTCACGAGAACGCTTATCAAACCAGCTCGGTACCGTTCCATAGTCTGCCGCAACGTCCGGTGACGTCCATGCCGTTGGATAACGATCATCGATTGCCAACCGCCTTCGACAACGACAGCCGGAGACAAGGTGTCGCGGACAACGTCATAATTAATCAAAATTATCGGCCAAATATGGTGGGTCCAAGACCCAGCGGATTGGGAGGGATTCTGGTAGAAAGTACGAGCAACATCGTTATACCGCCTGATCAGGATACAGTGTCCTTTGTCCTCGGTAATCGGCAAAACGTCGAAGGTGGATATTATTCGGTCGGCACCGCCATCGGGGAGAATCCTTACGGTGCAGGGATCGACACCTCGTTTAGACCGCTCTACGGTGTCTCGTCTGACAAGGGCAATTACGAACCGCAAACGGATCATCGAGGTACCGTTGGTCTGCCTATGGTACCCGGTCCGGAGAACCCCAGTTACGCTGCGCAAACCTGGCGACAACCGAATCCCCCTGCCACGCAGAAGTTAGCCAACGAGATAGAACCTTCCAGGCCTCAAGGTTCGTTCGTCAAGGGCACTGTGCTGTTTGAACAAGCGGAGGACAAGAAAGACGACAAGGACGTCAACTACGTCGTGTTCCCTAAAGATGAACCTAAACAGCCGGTCGAGGAGCATATCGTCATTATAAACGAAGCCGATGGCAGCGTGCACGAGATCACCCCCTCTTCAACGATGAAACCAATGAGAGTGAATCCGCCTGCTCACAACGAGGAACATCTTCCGCAATTGTCCGAGGACTTGACCCCGCCGACGGAGCGACCGAGACCACCTTCGCAATTCCATTATCATTATCATCACGGTGGTACAACCAGACCCGATCATCCGAGACCTCAGAGGCTACCTGTACCTCCGCGTGGAAAACCGTCGCCCGCTTTTCCTCCACCTCCTCCCGCGGATCCCGTTGGGATAAGAAGACGACCTTTCCCTTCGGATACAAATTTGCCAAATATTCTGCCGCAGTTTCGACCGAACGCTAAAACGTCCCACGGGCATCGAGGCTCAGAAACCATCGGCACTATCCCGGCCGGTCAAACCTACTCCACGAGGATCAGGCAACCTGTGCAACCTCATCCGCCGACAAGAAGACCCCTGCCCCCGCCGCCGTCCTATCTTCAGAGGCTGAATCCTCCACCGCCACCGATTCACGCTCTTCGCCTTGCAGGTGCAGCGTCCACAAAGACGGAGAACGTGGTGCCTCTTCGAGACGCCGAGCCAAACGTCAAGAGGTTTCGTCCTCCGCCGATACCGGCTACATCCAGAGGAGAGGATGACGTCAAGCTGGCGCAACGATTGTCCAGTCAGAAACTGCGCTTGGAGGAGGAGGACAGGTTAGAACGCTACTCGGAGGAGCCTCCTCAGGTACCTCCGAGGCCACCGTTATTTCCTAAACGTAGAACAGCGGATCACGTGGCGACTCTTCAGATGATACAGCATCATGGAGACTTCGAGGAGGACGCCACGGAGTCCACAGGCATCGACGACGAGTCTGAAAGAATAGTGACCGAACAGAACGCGGACAAGAGGAAGTTCGACGAGAATGAACCTATAGCCGAGGCACCCGTATACGTGGTGTACCCCGTGAATACCGCCGTGAACATCCACCCGGACGACTCCAGGGAGAAGGACGAAAGCGTGGTGGTCGGGACGCGTGGTCCTCATCGACCTCTGCCGCCAGAGACGCTTCTTCAGGACAACGACGAGCAGGAGATGGTCGAGGACGAAGGTCCGGTGGTACAAAACGTGTTCAACGGTCGTCCCATCGCGTCGGATTTCCCGTATCCCCTGGAACGTCCAGACCCGTCGATCCTCGCCACCGGGATGAGAGAAACGCCGCTGTTGGTCCCCAGTGATCAGCGACAGGAGGAGCCTGTGAATGAGAGCAACGGTGAAAAGGACGAAAAGGATTCTAGCGTGAATGTTATACCGTATTTGCAGGACTTCGTACCTTTCCCGGCGAGAAAGAACGAGGCAATATCAGCGACCCTTTATCGAGTTCCGTCCACGCCGACATCCACACCGATCGCTTACGTTTACACGCCGACGGCGCAGGCATCTCATCGACTCGACGTGGACGTACGGGACGACAAGGACAATTCGAAGGTGGACAGAAACGAGCAGAGACCGGTTCTGTTGCCTTCGCAGCAACCGTCCAGCTCCTCCAGTTCTGCGCCGTCCCCGCAGAACTTCATGGCGCCGTTCGTGGCCAGCGTGAGCGCCGAGGCGCCGTCGAAAAACGGCTGGAGCGTCGTCATGGTGGAGCCTGTCGTGAACAGGAAGTCCGACGAGGAGTCGATGGAGAACTCCTCGGACACGGAGGAGTCACAGACGGAGAGGAACGAGTTCGACGCGGAGAACTTCAAACCGCAGCTGTTTGGCGGATTCAAGCCCATTTACGAATTTCCGTCGCAGGACGAGGACCAACCGGAACGTCGTGAGTCCGGCGACGGTAATCCGGATGTGTTCACGTCCGATTCGCAATCTGTTAATTCGACGGTTTGACGGGCGCGTGCTTTTGTTGTGTAGAGATGCGATATATATTGAACGAGGATGATAAGCTCAGCTTTGAATATTTTGTTGACTCTTCTTACGTTCTTCTTGTCGTTGTTGTTCGTTCGAAGATGCAACAAGTTAGACACGATGGAGGTTTTGGTCGGGTTCGTTGTACTGAAATAATGCTGAGTGGTATGTTTCTCGAAGTAAGAACTAAATATTTAGAGAATTGGTACACCGGTGATTGGGATGATCTATTGTCTTTGTTGGGAGAGGCAACAAATTAACCCTTTGAGGTCGATAAATGTACACAGTGTGTATCCTCTAGGATTAGCATTTTTCAGGCATTTATAACAATCTGCCAAAGTGTTCTCAACAAAAGTTTGTCAGCATTAGGATCTAGGAACGACTAACTTTTGCTTAAAACATTCTTTACGAATCCCTGAAAAATAACGATTAATCTTAGACGATACCTTGGTATAATATCTAAGTACATACACCCTTAAAAGGAAAGTAACATAATTTATGACTTTCACAAAAACTTGTTTATAACTTTGGTATGAACGAAAATCATAAGCATAGACATTGCCGTCTTGCATTGCATACTTTGAAGACAAAAATATTACTTAACTTTTATTGAATACAAAGAAAGTGTATCGTCCCCAAAGGGTAAATCATAAGTCTGAACATCTGCGTTATTCTTAATGGTTCTGAATCGTTAAGCTTCAAACGAAGGATTAAATGCAACGAGGTGCAAGTATTTTGAAGTAAATCCTAAAAGAAACTCGATAACAGTCTATTTATAACTATTAATAATACAATATTTTGTAGGAACTATTATCTGTTAAAGAAGTTGTATTTGCACAACTTTGCATGTAATCCTCTTAAACGCCTAAAAATATTCAGTGTATTAAACAATTGTTATATTTATATTAATTTATATACTTTATTGATAGGCTACATAAAGTAATTTATAAAATTTCACCTATACATTATAAATGATCATGTACTGTATATGTAGATTTGTATTTTGTTCATATTAGATATTCTAAGTATCTTCACGCATCAGTCAGCATGAAAAATGTATACATTATTTATTTCGCTTTAGATTCATTAACGTACTTAAAACTATTTTTGTTCTTGATAATTACAATTATGTTTTAAGTATTTAATGTAATAAATCGTTTTTAAATTATTTATTTTATGCCCTTTTATTTATACTAATGCCCACCTAACACATTTTGTACATGCTTTTATATAAAAAAATAAATGCTTTTCACTTATATACTATAAATATCATAACAATAACAATAATACTATACTCTGACAAGAATTTAATCGATTCAATAGATGCTTATATGTATACGATTTGGAAATTAAAGTAATATTTCTCTTATAAATTAATTTCCAGAATTACACTGGATACCAGTCCCATGTAATTATAAAAAAGGGGTATCAAGTAATATCTATCCTTACACGTTTTATAATGTATAATTGATGGATGTTTGTAACACATTTGAAACGCGCGCGACAGATCGGATAGGCGATTTTCAGTTGATCGACGATCGATAGACGCGAAGTTGTGCGTACACAGTTAATTCCGTCTTCTTGTGTTACCGTTCGATAACGGATTGTAGTACGTAAGATCATGTAATTATAATTATTATTAATAAATATATTCAGTTTATAACACAACAATAATAAATACTCTCGTATCAAAAAATCGTCGTTTTGTACCCTCTATTAATGGTATGTAATTGATGAAACTAGTTAATTATATTAAAACATGATCTTAAAAGTAGAGACAATAGAATTGTATTGGCAGTAATAGCTGTACTTGTATACCGTAATCGCGTACTTAAATAATTCAGTCTTTTTACCGATTGCCAAACAGTCTAAGATCCAATTTCAATACAACGATTCCTCTTTCAACCTCGTGTAACTGAATGCGCTTTTGAATTGGTCCACACGAGTCTCTACTATCTCTCATTATATCGGCAACTCTGATCTCTGCTCGACCAAGGAATTCTATAAACAGTATTTATGAAATTTCTTATCTAATTTGTAATTGCACTTAAAACAAAGAACTTAATTTACCGTCCGGACTATAATAGCCTTTATCGAACACCGTAATGCACAAAGTATCTTCAAGCAAATCCTTAACTTGGAACTGCATTGACGTATCCCACATAGGACAATCCGTTCCTGACACCGCACCTGTCCTCTCTTCTTGCGACCCCATGCTCACTTTACAAAACGTGTTGCACTTGCCTGTTGAAATGACTTTCTTTAATTTGTAACTCTTAAATTATTACATGAAAAAGGTTTAGCATGCATATTATTAAGAATCGTATAAGTTGCATTTGTAAATTGCAGCTGCAAAGCACTGTTACAGTGAAAGCCAATAGTGTTACTGTATTAACTTGCTGAATGCTACAAACAACCAAAAACTTAATTATGAGCAAAATTTATTATTATTAAATGTTAAAACTACATAATAAGAAGGTGCATGCGAAGAGCAAGGAAAGAATAAATAATAAAAAGAAACTAAATAAAAATAAAAAAGAGTGCAAATCAAATACTGTTACAAAACATACTTGTGTTAATCAATCTAAATAATCCTTTGCTGTTGTACTTATCTGCCTTTGTGCTATATTTTAATACTTTGAGATTGACAACGTAGATCACGTGCTTTTATACTATCCAGATCACGGTAGGCACACAAGTTACGAAAATCGTCTCGGTTTCAAAGTGTTAATATTATAATTCACAATATATCAATATTGAAATACTTCGTGTACGCAGAAAAAAGGAATTTCATCAATTTATATGCAATGAGAAAATTTTACCTTTCTTTATCATAATATCTTCAGCTTCCACAACTACTAATCGAAGCATACCCTGAGGTGGTCTCCTGCGAACTATAATCATGCCAAATTTTTGTTAGTAAAAATGCATCGTGCAATTAAATAGCATAATTGTGTTAATAATTTTGTAATTTCTAATTTTGATCGACAAACGATCATCGATGATTTTGTTCCTTTTTGTAGATAAGATTGTCCTGGTTCCTGTTTTAAGCACATACAGAGAAGCAAGCACACATAAGCAAACTGAAAACACATGCAAAAAGAAAACAAGCATTTAAAACGCACACATTTGCTTACCAGGTATTGTCTTTAAATTGAAACCTTCAAGCACTGTAACTAGAATTCTGCCACACGCTCCAAATTGCGCCTGCTCTGTTTACCCACACACATTATATGTTATTATAAATAAAATGTATTATATTTATTGTAAATAATCATGACATAAAGACAAACTACCCTGTGTGTGGAGAAATTACACTTAAACGAACAATAACAGGTAGAAGAAGAAAGAAACTATAACTCACTTGATCGTTGTCTTTGTAAACGTGTTTTCTCGTTTTCAATAAATTTTTTTCTTGCCTCTGTAAGTCTTCTGGTCCACAGTGAACATTCACTTGGCGACGGAGCCAATAATATTATTGGCTTTTTTTGATCCCTCAGTCTAAGTAATCTAGATGAATTCTCAGTTCCATCGCCCCAACTTAAATTAAGACTTCCGTTTGTATCTGAATCTCCTAAGAAGGATAATTCATTTAAGACGCTTGGCTGCAAAGAAGCAATTAAATTAATATTTTTGTATTTTAACATGAGTGATGCATGCTATCAAATACCTTTCTATACATTTTGAACTTCTGATGTCCATTTCGCTCAAACGAGAATTGCTGCCCACCGGATAAAAACTTCTTGGTAATAGTTGGTTGAGCAAACAGTAAGAAGTCATTCGTGAGGAATCCAACAAGTTCCTTTCCACTCTTTGCCTAAAATAGTATAAAAATTATTATTTCGAATGAAAAATTTTAACAAGCGAAATTCTGTACCTTGTGAAGTATACCAAAGTGAAGAAGCTTTCGTGGACCTAAAGAATTAGTTAAAGAATTAAAAATAAGTGGTTCCTCAAGCCCATCACAAGCCACATGTGTTTGTAACCATTCTAATCTATCGCTATTTTCTTTCTCTCTAACTCCTTCATTTACCTATGGTGAAAAATAAATTTAAACTAATGTTCAACAATTGATTTTTAATAACGAGAAGTATATTAAAAGTTGTACCTGGGTACAAAATTCATCTGCTTTAGCCAGAGCTTCTTGAAGATATTGTCTGTCAGGATGATCAACAGGGGTGTGCTCTAGAATCTGAAGCAAATATTTATGATAAGATAATAACAAATATGAACTAAAATAAATGATGCAAAATTAACAAGTACTTTGCCAATAATAAGGGGATATTTCGTTATCCTTTGCATTGGTTTTATTAAAAATGAACTTAAAGGCATTCCTTTCGTACGTGGATCCTGTTGACACGTGTGGGCAACTTTGACAAATTCTGGTACAGTTTCGGTCAATCGTTGCAGATACACAGCAGCTGATATCTGACAACTGCAAAATCTGATGTAAGCTGACATTCTAGGTATCTACAACGCAATAGAAATATATGTAAAACTACAGTGTAATGTTAAACGTATAATAAAAAAGTTTGTTTACGTTTTCACACAAAATATCTCCGATCATCCTAACAATTTCTCCTTCGCTGTTATCTCTTCGTATTCGTAAAGTTCTGAAAAATGTCCATTATAATTAACATTACTATTGATACATTTTTGTACATAACATATGTATAATAATGTTATACCTTAAAAAATTGTCATTGCAGGCAATAATATCCCTCCAGTTAACAAATATTTTGTCCACTTCATCTACAGTTAAAACTAAACTTTCAAGAAGAGGTTTCTCAAACACCTACAAGGATATATTTCGTTTGCCAAATATAAATTTAAGTAAAAAATATAGGAAACTTCCTATTAAAGATTTGCAAATACCTCATGGACAAGTCTCATATCTTCTATATATGCTTGCTCAGTTGTAATAAGTTCTTTGATGTATTCTTGCCGTTTTTTTTCCATGGTATCCAATCCGGCCATTAACAATTCAGTTGTCATCTCATTAGCTACACATAAAATGTACACAAGAAATTTTTTCTACTTCACTATCATCATCCTTTAGATATATATTATCTTCACTACATAATAAATTTCTTTTCGTTAACTTAGAATGTATTTTTGTTTAACATAGACTAAGGAACTATCTATATCATCTTTAATTATAGAGAATTGCCAGGAGTGAAACACAATAAGGTGAAAATTAAAATGTTTTTGAAAATAATACTTAAATATTTACTTTGGTCACGGGGTTACACTAAAAGATACAAAATTGTTATACACAACAATAGTTTACAACAGACAGATACTTTATTTTAATCAGCAGTTTTGAGAACACCTCTGTATATTATGTATGGATATGTGTACATATGTATAAGAACGGCGTGTATATGCATGTGAGAAATTTAGAGTATATTCACATAAAAGTGTGAACAAAAATCCGTAATAAATACATAATAGTCTGAACTTGTTCACACCCTTATTGTGTCCTTCGCTCAAAGTACATTACACACAATCGAGATTCATAATGAGATTCCGACATTACAACAAACAAACAATATGGATATTTTTGCAAATAGTAACAATCTTAAGGATATAGCACTCTACACAAGTATCTCATCTAAGAATAACCAGTTGCATAACTTGCTTTACACGTTGTCAACATGTTTAGATAAAGATTACAAGATTATGGGCGCATCTAGAATACTTAATATTAAGCACACAATATTTATTGTTACAATCAGACATATTTATACACCTTGCTTGCAAAGAGTTATATAGAACGTGTAAAAGGATCAACCAGTGTATAAATATGCTGATCTCCTGTGCGCTTGGTTCTTGCAATTATCTGAAACTAGTTATTCCATCAAGTTCCTGAATTATGCAATGGAATGGACAATAAATACAAACAACAAATTTAAATATTTGGTCAAAATAAATATTTAACGCTATTTCACAAAATGTATGAAAAACGTTAGAAAAATAGAGAATATTTTACAAATTCATTCGCAAAAAAAAATTCAATAGAACAACAGTAAATCGTTTCACACATGATTGTAATAATAACAATACGGCAGTCAAATATCTTATACTCAATTGAGATTCTTTAAAATTACATTAAGATAATAAATATAAACAATAAGGATAAAAATAAATCAGCCATTAAACGTTGCGTATGTTTACAATATTTATATATCTTATTTTTAAATAAAGTAAACTGATATTCAGGAATTAATTGATGGAAAAACTGGTTTCCATATAACATTAATTAACAAATTCTTCCCACCAGTGATAATAATATCTATCTATAACTTTATGATTTTTTTATTATTAATGATTGATATTTTAATGATGATTTAGGCTCTATAATAAAAGGCTGCGAAGAAGGAGCACATCATCTTCCATCACTACTAGACAGATAAAAAAAATAAAACAAATAATAACTATATATGTATATATATGAATATATATATATGTATATAGAATAACTAAATAGGAACAACAGATTTGGTTAAACATGTTTGTATTTTAAAGAGAGCAATATTTTAATTCTCCTTGTAAATATTATGCAGAATCTCTTTCAGTTTTTTTTAAGAATATAAAATTTTGAATCTAAATAAAAACTAAAATGTATAATTATTAATAAGTTCGAGACTGAGTAAATATTTTTTTTATATGTCGTAACAGATTCTTTATCTGTTTTTACGGTAAAGAAACAAATCTAATAAAAAAAATTCAATAGGTGATTTAACAACTCCTTCTCCCTTTACATTGAAGGCAAGCAGAAAAATGATATTTGATTGCCCATTTAAATTGCTGTGAAATATTTCCCTAGGCCTTGGCGCAGTATAACTGTACAAACCATCTGTGTTGCGCACCAAATGATATACTACAATATTAAATAAAAAGAAGTCTACAAACAAAATGGAAAAGGCAGCACCTAAATTTCTTCAAAAATTTTTCTCGAAGACACAGATTATAAAAATTTAGAACTATTATTAGTGCTTGTATATCTATTTATTAATCTAACACTTTAAGCCCGAAGATAAAGATTTTTACACATAACCATATATGCTATAAAGTTGACTTATTTTTTGTATTTTGTATTTACACACAAAGCTGTTTAGATGACTTTAAATACACAGAATACTATGAATGTTTTAGAGATACGTAGTTTTGTGTTTATTGTCTTTGCCCCTAGCAAGAAATGCTTTAGCTCCACTACAACTATATTCTCAAATATAACAGTTTCTTTAAACATTTCTCTGATCATTTTCTTTTGTACGCGTACAAAATAAAAGGCCGGGCTGAAAGTGCTAGTATAAACAAAAACTGTAATTCGTTCCTCCTATCAATAAAATGTCTTAAATAAATACATATTTGGTTTTAATTTATATTTTAAACACTAAATACTGTTGGTATTAAATATTATTACATGTAGATAAAAAAATTGTATCCTTCAATTTTTTAAGGTCTATCTTAAATCAAAGTAGAAGATTGAGGTAGAATTTGGTGCACATGTCAGGTGGTTGTAATTATATTCATGACACAACTTAGCGCTCCCGTGTAAACATATGTTTGTAATATACTGCGCAATAATATTCAGGATGAAACCATACACAGAGGTTCAATCACTTGGTGAATAATAGTCAATAAGACGCATGGTAACAATTTGAACAGCAATTAAAACAAAGGAACGAGCGGGACCCCGAATCACAAGAAAAAGACTTGCACAATTCAGAATAATATCGAAACGAAGAACCAGCCCTGAGTCTTTCTCTTTTTTCTTTTTGTTTTCATTTTTATGCTCATTGTCTCCACCAATGAGACTTGTTGGTTGTAACACGTCGTATTCGATGTAGAGACTGCTATCATATTTATTGCACTTGAGATGCTTTTATTTTAGCCTGCAATGCTGCGGTGCTGCTCTGCTATCCTTTATGCTGAATGTTAAGCATAGGCGAAAGATATTAATTAATAAAAAGATTTGACTAATTCCAAGTATTGTAGATAAATAACAGACGTATAAGTTACTCGAAGTAGCTATTTCGATTTGCATCATTAAATCAACAATTATAACATATACTTTCATACAAATGACTTATAAAGTTATACTTAAAATCAGTTAAATGGAACAATTAAACAAAAAAAGAATAACTATTTATTGTAAGAAATATGAAATAAACTATTTATGTATGTACTTGTTTGCACTCAAATAGCTAAAGACTGAACTACGGTATATGTATTCAATATTTTACGTTTTGTATTATACATGTAATAAATCTTGCAAATTGTTTACTGAAACGAAGCAGCTACCTCAAACGGATAGACGGACGGACAGGCAGGCACGCAGGCAGACAGGCAGGCTGTATAATGGAGAAAGTATACTCCTCTAATGATTTATTTAAATATCTATCTGTTATAGACAAACCAGAAATGAAATAACGATTATCTGAAATTACAGATATACCGCTTTCCAAGCCAAAGTGCGGATTTTAATGCAGGCATATCATAGCAGAAAGCACACGCAACGTCTGACATAAATAATAATACATATAATAATAGTTTACAATCTAAATAGACTATTTATATACTGTAAATAGTCGATATTTGTATCTAATATAGTAGCAACTGACAGTTTCATGTGTTGACACGCATTTAATAAGTCCTACGTATGCCTGTATAGCTAATTTCAGTTCTAAATAAATTTGAAATATTATTTTGACACGAATACTATAAATATGTGTATATGTATGTTTATAATGAATCATATAACATATTTAAAAATATATCTATTTACATACAAATCAATATGTTGTAAAAATATATATATATACACGATAGTAAATCCTAACTTATAAGAAATTTTTAAGTATCTGATGTTATTAAACGACCGTCGTATTAAGTTATTATGTTTCCAAAACTATTGAAATTGAAACTGTTATAATACTGCTTTATATATTATGATTACCGGTGAAAAATAAACCTGACGGTCGTCCGTCTATCCGTATTTAAAAACTTGAAATTACGTAACGATCATGTTTCATATTATTTCAATTGACTTTTATATGTATATCAGTTTGTTATACAATTTCTGTGTAATTGTTCTAAATGAACATTTGTGAGCAAGATGTTTGATCAATTTTGTAAATGAATTGTGAAACTATGAAAAAGAAGAAATACTTACACATAGGAGATACATAATTACTGGGGAAAACTCCGGATACTCCATTTAATTCGCCTTTCCACCATGCCGCTTCCTGTTTTGCAAGCACGGTTATAACGTCCCCTTTTTCGAAGCTTAATTCGTCTTCATTTTGTGCTTGATACGGATATAATGCCATAACACGCTCTACAGATAAAATAAATTATGTTGTTTCATCTCATATTTGATATGATTGAAGCATACCGAATTATACAACTCTTGAAAGACACTTACCAACATTTGGATCTGTAGGAGAGTCTTGGTACCCATGAGAAACAGGTGTACTTCTATTACTACCACTAGTTAAAGGTTTCACATAAGATGCTGGGAACCAACCAATTTGTCTCTTTTTACCACGTGCCTAGAAAAATCACATGTAACATAACGGTTGTAAAGATTAAGTACAATAAGTACATCAAATCAAATTCAACATGAAAAATGATCAACTATTATACCTGTAATTCTCCTTCCCACCAACCATTATCTGTTTTCTTGCGTATCATTATTAACTGTCCCTTTTGTAAATCTAACTGTTCAGAACTCGTAGCTTGATAAGGTGCGATAACTTGTACAATTTCGGGTTTCCTTCCTCGCTGCATTAAAAAAAGAATATATTAATAAAAAGGACATTTTTTTGTATTCAACTACACTACAAACATTAAAATTTAAACTATTATTTACAAAACTGCAAGATCAAATGTTAAAGGTGAATTATGGAAGAATCTAATTAGCAGTTACATTTTATAAAAGGGAAAGTACCTTGTAATACTGCAGTAGCAGGATGCCAGCATTAAAAAATCAAATAGGGAGCAATTAAATTTCATTAAGTAATACTGTACATATATTCTAAAATTATGCATACAGCATGAGCAAATATAATATTACCTGTTGCGCAGCCATTGCTGTAAAATCTGGCAATTCAGCTCTATCTTCTGCAGCTGCTCTTTCATCTTCAAGCTGTTCAGCGGTCTTTTCTGTTTGCTAAACGTACGATACATATGCGTCTAGCTTACTATATATTTTACAATCTACTAACTTAATACTCGCAAAATTAAATTTACTATAAATCTTAAAACAAGTCACTTCTATTTACAATTTAATATAAATATGATTTTTATGTACACAATTACAAATTGAAAACATTTGGATTATAATGTTACAAACCAGTGTTGCCTGGGCAACTGAAGCACCTGTGTCATGAATACTCGTGGTTGTATCTGTAGTTACCGTCGTATCCGTAATTGTCTCAAACACGTTAGTGGTTATAGGGGTATCCTAATTAACGTTACATACATCAAACTTCACTCCATGAAAAATACAGTGTAGTCTCGTTATATGGCCCGCTAAGAATTTCTTTTGTAGAAGGATTTTCGTGTTAATAAATTAAAAATTTTTAAATTAGATGAATTTCTTCGATATTTGCCTCTCTGCGCTTTTTTTTCGCTTCTACAGTCCCGTTCAGGACTATACAGCGAAACTTCACTGTATCTAATGTAATTAGAACACAATTACAAAAAGACATCAGGTCAACTACCAACTTACCTGACTTGGGGCATCACATTTTTCTACGTAATTTGCAGGGAACACTCCAACTCTGTCTTCTATACTACCGGTCCACCAATCACCCTCCTTTTTAGTAACTAATATAACCTCTCCTTGATTGAAATTTAGATCACCAGGCTCCGTCGAAGCATATGGGTATAACGCCATGTAATATTCGTTGAGACCATCGACAACTGCAGGCTGACTAACAGAAATTTCTTTCACATATGATTTAGGGAACCAACCGCTCCCACTGTTAGATGTACCGTACCACCAATCGCCCTAGATAATAAATTATAAAATGTAAAGCACATACACCGTTTGCTTAAGATATCAACTAAATATTTTTTACACTAACTTGCTGTTCAATAACTTTAATAAGGTCGCCCTTCTCAAAAAGAAGGTGCTGCTCCGTCGTAGGACGATACTGAAACAATGCTGTTGCCTGCACATCACAGGCTACACCTAATCCAAGAGTAGGTATAATTGGTTCAACAACGGGGGGTTCACCACCTAATGAACCTGCGTCAGATACATTTTCGGGAACTTCCGCAATTCCTCTATAATGAATAAAAATAAAAATAACTGGTATGTTCTTTCAGTAATTATTAATTAAAGTTTTGATTTATGTGACTAACTCTAAAGTCCTCTTTTCTACGCTGTCTTGTTGTATAAAGGCGTTGTCATTTGCACTTCCAGCATCTACTGGTTCTACGTAAGATTCAGGGAACCAACCGGTGTGACCTCTAATTTCTCCTGCCATCCAACCTGGTTCTGTATTTTGAACAGGAGGTACCTATTTGAAATATATGTTAATTTAGTATTTTTGGTTTGTACGCATTTTTTGTATTTATGTACATTTATAATATTACCAAAATAATATCACCGGGCTGAAATGATATTTCATCTTGATTTCTAGCTACAAATTCATACAGAGCTCTATATTTCATAACTCCAGGGGTAGTTTCTTCAACTGCATTCGTTGTAGCAGTATCATTAACAGGCCAATCATTATCATTCATTGATTCTGTATTATCATTCCATGCGCTATCACCCCACGCAGAAGTTGTGTAATCAGTGCCAGTTCCAATACCACCACTAGCTCTAAGTTCTAACACCTTTAATTTCTTATCTTCAAAGGTAAGGTAGAGATTTTTACAGTCAGATACCAAATTTGTCATTTGTGTTTTGATATCTTGAAGTTGACCATTGTTATTCTCTATATCGGCCATCTTACCGTTAATCTATATAACGAAATTATAGTAAATTTAATGTTATATTAGATTCATAATACATTTATACAAATTATTATCTTCATATGTTCCTGTATACCTGTTCTTGTAAATCAGCAATTTTATCTTTCATTTGTTTAAGAGTAATTTGCTTATTGTCGAATGCCATTTTAATAGCTTCCTGGCCCGCTGATTCCATAGCCATATTTAATTTGTTCTTAGCTTCAATACGAGCTTTTTCTTGGCTCAAAGCTAGTAATCTTTGGTTTTGTTCTCGAAGTTTATTCTTTAAGGCAGACATTTCTTGCAACTGTGCATCTCGAGTGGATCGCATACCATCAATTGTTGTTTTCACACCAGATACACCCACTCGAGTGTCACAAATTTTTTGTGACAGTTCTTTTACTTTATCGTTCTATACAAATGCGCATTATATAAAATTCAATCATATCAATTATCATTTGTTTAATACTTACAAGTGTGCCAAGCTCAATAGTTAAAGTCTGATTCTTCGCTTTCAACTTAAGTAATACATCTTGTTCTTTTTGTCTCTGAGTTTGAAGCTCTTGTGACTTTTGTCTTTCCCATTCTAACTGTCGTTGCCTTTCCATTTCTCTATACAATAAAATCAATTTGTGTAATTACAATTTACGATCTCGCAACTCAGAAATACAAAAGTTCGTAAAAAAATTTCACTTGCTTTCGTGCCGCCTCCCTTTGTTCTTGAGCTCGTTTTCGTTGTTCTTCTTTTTCTTGTTCTATTTCTTTTTGCCTTTGCATTTGTTTCTCAATTTCTGCTTGTCTACGTCTTTCTTGTTCCAGTCTGTACAATTTTTTTTTATTAATGGAAAGAATTTTAACGTTAAATCAGATTTATTTACCTAATTTTTTCTTGTTTTTCAGCTTCTTCTCTCTCTTTCCGTTCACGTTCTTCTTGTTCCTTTCGTTGAATTTCTAACAGTGCTTTACGTCTGCGTTCTAATTCGGCTTGACCTTTTTCAAAGTTTTCTTTACGTTTGTCTTCGAAAGAGGTCTTAAGAAACAGAATAATTATATTGTATGAAATGTAATCTTTACATTGAAACCTTAAACTGAAAATAAAACTTACTTGTGGCATACCAGCTGATGGATCTACATTTTCTGTTCCACCTTGTGAAAGTGTTAAACTACTTTGTCGTTGGCGTCTGAACGCAGGTGGAATAAGTTCTATTGGAAGCGTAGCGGGTATTTGCTCACCAATTTTGACTAAATCACACAAATGCATTGCTAATACGAATTCGTCGCAACTCAACCGACCATCTGAATCCATATCTGCTAACGCCCTAATAATGCAATTACATTCTATAGAAATGCTAAGAAATATTCTTTTAACAGTTATTTTCTACAATATGTTATTATATTATTATACCATATTTCCGCCAGCACTTTCTTTGGTAACTGTGATTGCACCATGATATTTCTTGCTTGAGGGCCAGACAAGTATCCAGATCGAGTCCTGTCCCACGTGTTGAACAACTGAGTATATTTTAACTTTGTTTGATGAGGCACAGCCCATTCTACAGACTGCGGAGAGCCTACTGAATGCTGACTATGTTGCGAATCAACTGAGCCCACCCTATCTATGCTTGGTGGACGTGCGGTTGTACTTAATGGAGTACTAGTGGATACTGGTGTCTGAGCGATTACACCATTTACTAATGGATTACTTGTCGGAGTCGCCGATACTAAAGGTAAACCTACAACTGGAGGTGTTGATACGACACCAGTTTCTAAAACGATATACAATTATTATCAAATCTGAATTAAACTTAACATAATCTATGTTGAAATATGTCTATATATATACCAGTTGACATTAGTGCAACAGATGGAATCATATTAGAACCAGCTGTAATAGGTGCAACCATACCGGTACATAATGGTTGCATTGGCATCGTTTGTCCCATACCGAAAGCGGCTACTGGAGCTGGATTTGTATTCAAAGGTGCAATTGGTGCTACTGTTGGCATACCTATTTGAAAAAGGAAAAGCTTTAATTAACGTTATAAGCTAATTACATAAAGTGGTTTCCTTCAATCATTTAAAAATACTGTTATTGTATGAGTCTAAAATCAGTAAGTACAATACAAATCAATAGAAAATAACTTGCGCAATATATTGTTAAATTGTTCATTAATTTCCTATGTGTTATATATACTTATTAATGTTATGAAAAATCTCAAATGTTACATAAATTAATTTTTACGTTAAAAAAAAAGATTAATCATAATAAAATTATAACAAAATATACAAATCCTATTACATGTCAGTTAAAAATGGATACAAAAGAATAAAATTATATTTTTTACAAATTCATTGTTATAATATACCTGACAACTCAAAGTCAAGTAAATCTGCAAAGAAAGAAAACAACATCAATCACAACTTAACAAACCTTTTAATACAGATGTATGACTCAGATTGAAAATGTAAATAAATAATAAGAAAAAAGAAAAGAAAAAGAAAAAAAATGATCATTTTACCTATGGCAGAAGATGTAGTCATAGATTGTATAGGTTGAACTGGTGGAGCAACAACTGTAGCAGGTGGAGCTTTTAGTGGTGAAATCCCAGCAGCAACAGGGCTATTAGGGAATGATGGAGGTGCTGGTTTTGGTGGTGGAATACTTGTAACAGGTGAAAAATTTGCTCCTGAAATGATATTATTCCAATTATTCAATGAAGCTAAAAAAATTTGTGGGCTACAAATAAGAAATATGCGTTAGCAAAGTAAAAATAACAATTAAAAAAGAAGAAACAACATATATGGAAGCTACAGTTGTTGGAAAACATTACAATAAATGCAAAATTAATTTATAATTACACAAATGTATGGTATGTAATACAGTGGAAATAATGTACCTTTTGTATTGATGTAATACAAAAAGGAATCATTTCTTTATTTCAAAATTTACCTCTATAATATGACAAAATACTATCTAAATTTACATGCGGTTTTATCTATTGTACTCTTAGGGGATGGTATCTATTTTTCAAGTTTCTTTTGCACTTTGAAACATACCAATATTTGTGGGTGGTGCAGGTCTTTGAGGAGGACCACCACTAGAAGTAGTGGTAGTAGCAGTACTTGTAGAAGGCACGATTCCTTTTTTTGCGGCACAAATATTATATTATTGTATAAAAAGTCGTATTGGTGAAAACATAAATATGTAGAAGAAAAAGTACTAAAGTAAAATGTTTATGTGTAATTACAAAACGAAGCCACTGAAATATTGATTATATAAAGTTACATAGTTCCCATTCAGTATACTTATTTCAAATAGTAAACTTATACTATTAACAAAATTGTATTTGTAACAAATCTTCGTTGCTGTGACATAAAAATATACATGTAGACAAAACACAGACATATGCCCTATAATAATGCAAACATTTATACAATTATAAATATATTATACAAAGCAATATCATACAAAAACATAATAGTTTAATATATACTTGTTGTAATACACATTCAATTAAAATTGTAACAGCCCTATTACATTGTAACTTTTATTTTATGCTTGAGAATATCGTAACCTTTTATCATTTTTTTTTCAGTTAGATTAAATATAATACAACAAATAAATAGTTAAAATATAGCAATACTTCTCATGCAAAAAAAAATTTGCATTCAAAATGTTAAAAATAATATATTATAACATGATATTAGAACTGCTGCTTGTCATCCAATAAAAGAAACATATTTTGAAGTAGAATTATATTTTGATAAGCCTGAATGAAAAAATTTAATAGAAGAAAACCGAAATATAACCATTCATACACGAACATCCACGTCTTATAACATACCCACAGAGGGTGGTGCAGGTCGAGCAGGTGGCTTTGACGCTGTATGAGTTGTGGCATGTGTAGTGGCAGCCACATTCTGTCTATTTTGTCGTGATGCTGTGTAGTATGATGCATAAATAAAGTAATGCTAAATAATGCTACTTATTAATTAAGATGTTGTTTAATGAACAATGATAATAATTGACATAGATATTGTCAGTGATAAAAATTTCTTTGATTCAGCCTTGATAGTGCAATACTTAGTTATAAATTGCACCAGCTGTAAATTTATCTATAATAGTATTAAACTTGTTATAATATAAAATACTGTTAACATTAGTGTAAGATTTTGATGACTCCTATGAAAGTATGTTCTTTTCATAATATGTACCTACTTATATGTTTCAGATACACTAATGATTAAATGTATAATATAATTACCTGGTAAATTCATAGGTGAGGCAGGTCTAATCACATGTCCTGGCAATGGTCCATTCGAAGGTGGAGGACCTATAAGAGGACGTGGAACAGATCCAGCCATAGGTACACCACCAATTAAAGGTTGTACTGGTTGTACTGGAACTTGTGGTAAACCAGTTAAATTCACTAAGGAAGCAACATTATTTTGTGGTGGAATATTGGCAGCCCCATTTGTTAAATTTGTTGCCTTAGCATCATCTATGCATACAGTGGTATTAGAAGATACAAATTATAGTTGTTTCATAAGATAGTTATATCCACTTTATACGTACCAGCAGAGAGCAATTGTAAACTGTGCACTAGACTAAGTGGTAATGTTTTTGGAATTTCAAAGCCACGTAGCTTTAAATTAATTAATTTACATGCAATACTAAATTCATTTATATCCATTTTGCCATCTGCGTCTGTATCTGATAAGGCCCTATATCAAAAGAAATACATTATAAGCACGATGATTATACAAATACTATTAAAATAATACAAAAGCAAGCAATGAATACCATATCTCTCCAAGCACAGCAGGCCTAAGCTGAGATTTAAGTAAAAATTCTTTTGCTTGTTCTCCAGTGACAACACCATTTATCGGCTGTAATGAATCAAACTGTTCTTGATATCTTGCACGTTCCCTGGGTTGAATTATCCAGGGATCTACGCCTGAAAGAAGTAATATCTTTCCATTCTATTTCCATAATATTCCTTTAAATGATTTTTTCTGAATGAAAGTTATTATTATTGTAAAACAGTTTATTAATTATTTCATAATATTTATCAAATTGAAAATCATCAACGATTTCTGTTTGCTTCTATAGATAGTTACTGTCAACATGACAGAAGAATTGGTACATGGTTGTCAATTTCATTAAGAACAAAGGAACAGTCACTTACCTGGAGTTCGAAGGATGGCCATCTCTATTCACCCGTAGGTGACCACCGAACTAAATCTGTAACGAAAAATAATTGTAATGTTTTCCGGAAAATTCTCCGGAGTGTCGGGGGAAAATGTTTGCGATTTCAAGGTTAGGTCACGGTAATCGATCCCAACTCCGATGACTCGTGATGTACCTCACAAAAGAAGAATTGTCGAAACACTATCAATTTAGCGTGAATTCTGTTACGGATAAACTCAATTAATCGAATAAGCGTGGGGTCGTGAACTTGAAGATTGATCGCGGCCCTAACGCACACGTATGAGAGCTGAAATTTGTCTCACGCTAGTTACACGAACATACGATAACGAGTCGTTTCCCTTGTTCGCAAGTCTTTCTACAACTGTACTAAAGGAAATTCATGATCGTGTATCGCGAAGTTAGTAATCTTTTCGCGAGAAATCAAGTGCAAAAAATTGTAGAACTGTACCGACGATACGCGGGTCGGCCCACACTACTGACGTACATACGTCACTTTCACGACCTCGGTTATTTCCGGAAATCTTCGGCAGCAATCGATAGCTCACACGAAACCATTTCGTTGATCTTCGGCAGAGATCGCTACCTGCGCAACCCTTAATTTGAATTTCCCAAACTTCAGAATGGAACATCAAGAAATTTCATCAAATATATGTCTATATTATAAAATATAAGACAAAAGAAAGTAACAAGGTACTATGTATTTTTTACGATGCGCTGTATCTTATGCAGTATCAAGAGATGTCAAGTAGAATTACTTTTTTCAAATCACTCGCTATTTGAATCAACCATATTAACCATTGCACGATATTATTTGATTATTTTAAGATAAAATTGTACGCTGCAAAATAAACATATAAATTTAACATGAATGTTTGTGTCGAAAAAAGTAAAATTGTTCTATTGATTAGTTGATACTTATAAAAAAGGAAATCAGTTATCGACAGTTTGTTGCGGCATACTCATGAAACGTTGCATTTGATATGCACGACATTTGAAACACACAATTTTTATACGTTGAGTTCCAATACCTATTATACAAAATTACAAATAGACTGTGTTTGACATGTCCTTGATAGTATGCGTTTCATACCAACTATAGATACATAGGTGCATACGACCTGGAAATTACAAAGCCTCATTTCATTGTCAGTTAAGCGCGTACGATCTCTCAAACAGGAGCATATCGTAGTGAACCTAGTTAAATGCACAAAAATTTCTCCTACGAAGTATGGGTTACAGTGTACTGTGCACTAATCGTGATTTTGCTATTTCAAAATTATTTAATACTTTGACGAAAATCGAATGCAATAAATATTTATCGAATATTTAAGGATTTCTAAATTTCTCAATTTAAAAATTTACATTTAACGAAGAGTCACTATTGTAGTGTGGAAGTCTATGTGAAGGAGAACTCGTTCAAAAGTCCATATAGTAAGATTACATCGTATCGAATATTGTGCTATTATTTCCGGTATAATCTATCAATTTAAAAACATGCGTGTGTGTTTTTAGGAGTTATATTCGAAGTGTTTGGACAATGACACAACTGAATCTAATTGCAAGAAAGATTTTATAGTGTGCACTGTTCGAAGTGAAATAACGTGTACAATAATCAATACTTACAGAATATATGATCGATGACTGTACAACGGGGACAATTAAAGTTCCATTGGAGTAACAATCTAGGTAAGGTTTAGTACATGCTTAACATCATTATATCGCATATCAATGTCGGTTATGTACATACACAGATACAGCATATACTTGACTGTTCTATTACACAGCTGAATTATCTTTTTAAAGAAATATGTTTTTATTTTCTGAACACTCCTTGACATACAATTCAATCATATAGATTTTTCTCTATATTATATAGAGTTTTCTCCGAAATTAGTGTAATTATTCTTGTTTATACAATTAACTTATTATACAATTAAGTAATTATATCACTGCAATAATAAAAGTTTTAAAAAAAGATAAGATGTAACGTATCAGTAAAAATAAAAATGTAAACACGTTGGCTCTATATTTAGGGTTTACATTAATAATCAATAATTACTGTATGTAATAATTAATTGTTTATTTATAAAAACCGTGCAAAACATTTACATAATGTACCAGCAAATATGATGATACTGATTTAATTTTGGAACTGTTTACTAATTATCTAAAATACTTTCGTTCCTGTTCACAAGCTGGTTAAACTTTGCAGATAAACTACCACTATCAAATGTTTACTTACCGGTAATATTGTTAGCAACGATATCAGAAAAATGTGCTTAACTAAAAGTTCAACGCGTGATATTGTATTGGATGTCGAAGATATTCATAAGTACATTTTAGGTGGAACTACTTAATCAATTGTAATTTAAGAGTTAATTCTTGTTCTTGTACAACGCGTTTGTTACAATTCTCTTATAATGTTGTCGTACAACTGGTCTGTAGTCTCATTCAGAAGATATACTGTTAATGCGAAGCGATTACGCGTTTGTCACCGGTCAATGCCAATCATTTCGAGTAGAGTCAGCAGAGTTCTACATTATGAATTAACATTTATAAATCGACGCGACGATAACCAAACATGCTAACCTAAACGAAGAAAAGGAAGAACACGTGTTCTGCAAGTGCAGCGCGACATAAAAGTATCGACGTTTGTCTCCCAACAATCGTATATTCGTCAAGAACATAAGTTTACATCTTTTTAGTGCATGAATGATTACATCCACAAATAATAATAATAATATACGAAATAAATAATGCAAATCAATATTTTTATCCCATTCCATATGTATATCTAAAAAAAGTAAAATTTTGTAGAAGTACAAGAAAAAATATGTCAAACTAATTTTATATTTTGTACAATTATTTGTAAACTGAAATAATCGGTTGCATATTAACTTTTGTAGATACGTGGTCTTACTGTAAAGGTATCAAAATTATACATGTACGATGGCATTTTTGTTTATTTATGATAAACAGATAGTTTGATTTCACATGCAACGGTGTACGAACATATTGCCGTACCCTGATTAGGATTGTAAATGAGTTCACGTATGTGGTTTACATTAGAATCGTGTATATAATGCTGAACACAGTTCTATTTTGTATGCAATGCCATAAGATCAGGGCCGACACGAGACATTTAAACCGTTCTTCGAAAGCCGATGTTACGCTTCACACCCAACTGTGTAATACTCCACATTTCAAAATTAAGCTAAAACTAATTTATAAACTAATGAAAAGCGATAGGTTCTTTTCAACACAGATTGCATTCTGTGCGTGAAGGATGGATATATAGAAAGCGTCTTCTATATGACATCTGTTCTTACAAGATTTATGATTACTCGTAAATACGTTTTTATGGTTCATACGAATTTGGATTTTAGTTTCTTCAATATTCACACCAGCCCTGTATGTAATAAAAAACATGCAACATCAATGTAGGTTAAGAAGTGACGTTCTAAGTATAAAGTTACTTTAACATTTAACGCACGTTGTCAATGACATAATTCTTTGCAAATGTAGTAAATGTTTCTCGTTTTTATGGGTACAGAATAATTTCACTATCTTGATCTTTACTCAGTTGGAAACGACGAACAAATGTTTCGTATGTATTCCTCTATCAAGCAATATTATTCGTATGAATCAATGATCAGCTATGTATGTACAAGCATGGAACTCGTCGAGAGGTCAAGTGCAAGTATAATGCATAACATCAAAGTGCAGTGGATGAAACGCATCGTTCGCTTTTATTGAGTAATTTATGATATTCATTGGAACACAGTGAATATTTTCACGCGATACAAATGTATGATATAAATAAACGATTGCACGACATTTAAAAGATCGTAACATTTTTTCGTAAAATATTTAAAATAAGAAATTCAAAATAAATAAAAGGAGAAAATTTTTGTTGCTTAAATAGACTCAAGTAGCTGACCGCTATTTTATTGGTACTACCATAAAATGTAAAGTTCAAAGAGCATCCTAATTATACAGGGTATATTATAAATTGTCATGTGTTCGATAATTCATAAATCGTGCGAACTGCCATCTTTCGATGGCTTCAGAAAACATTCTGTTTCACATCGGAGGGTCTTCGACCTATCCTTCTTCTCGTTCGTGTATGGACGAGTACATGTGTGTGTTTGACGTTTTACTGCACGACGTGAATCCTCGAACGGCAAGTGAATTATCAAGAAATCTACAATTCCATGACAGAAACAAACAGGTATAAAAGGTTGACATACATTTCGTGCACGATAAAGGTGAAAGATTATTTCGCCTGTCGTGAAATATCCGTTTTCAGTTCGTTAAGCTTTATCGATTATCTTGCATATTCGACCGGCCGGCAGACAGTCGACGCCAAATCAGCTAAACGTCTACTAAGACTCTAGTACAAACGATCATTGACTCGATCTTTAATCATAGAAACATGTGTTCGGACGTTTAGCGTGCCAAACAATAATATTTCAGGAAATTCAGTGGGAAATAAGCAAATTTATGATTAAGCATTGCTTCCTAATAATTTGGGTCACTGGCATGTGAACGATGCGCGAGCGTCTGCTCACTGCATTTGACAATGCGCATGCGCGCAATACAAATTACGCGCGGGAAAATATTTCGACCGAGGGCGTAAATATTTGCCCATTTAATTAATAAAGTCATCTGTAACTTTGCAATCTTTTGTGCCTTTTAAACTGATATACTATTGTGGGAGATACGATATGAACGGCAGTAAAACATACTTGAACTGTTTGGACACTACGTTGAAGACGTTGTTTCTTATGATTAAGATAAATTCTCATTTTTCATATTCCCTTTACGAATATCGCATTAACCAATATTCCAAAATGCATAATGTAGAAAATCAATGCAGCTTGTGCATTGCATGCAGAGGAATGGTGCGTTTCCTGGCGCGGAGACATGTTAATAAGGAAATCAATTTCATAAAAGCCATCTGTCGTCTCCCAATATTATTCATTGAAATACATCACAAGTGTTCTGATCCGTTCATGTTGCACTTGTCGCATCGGGTTAAAACACCGTTTAAACGTTGAATATCTTGAGCTTCTAAAAATATTTACATGTAAAATGGAACTTTAACACGTTATCATAGGAGATAGCATGTAACTGTTTACTTCAATCTTTAACAAGTGAACAATTTTATCATACGATAACAATAATTATGTCATTAAAATATTACCGGTAAGTAAAGGTTACAGGATCAAGATGAAGGTTAATAAGCATCATATTCTTACATTTTCATTTTTAATAGTATACAAACATTAATACTATTATATATCGGAGTAAGATCGTCCTGTAATAATAATTCAAACATTTATGAAGCCACTACAGAGAGGAAACGACTGATAAATTGCATGAAATATTAATCTATACCATAAAAACGACAGATGTAAATCTAAATTCCTAGATTCCCCGTGACACCTCGGCATCCCTAGATCCTAATATTCCCAGGTCCCAAATTCTTAGATATCACTATCCTTTTTCAATATCACTAAACTCCACAATTCTTAGATATCAAAATCTTAATATCCCGAAACCTCTAGGTCCCCATATTTCTAAATCTCTAGACCACGAAATCTGTAGAGTCCCAAGTTCTTAGTCTCAAAATTTCAAGATCTCGATATCCTTAGATAGCAATATTTCTGAATCTTATTGTTCCTAGATTTAAATAATCTCTCTAGATTTCTAGATTTTTTGAACATTATATACCTAATTTCCTATAGTTCCAAATTCCTATACCCGTAGATTCCTAAGACACGTATTCTCAAGTGACATTTTAAATTAATTAGTATTTTCTCCCGGCGTTTAATCATGATTTTGTACAATTTTTAAATCGAGTAATCACAAATTTTGTGTCCAGTCAAAATGACATTCATAAGAACCAACGTTTACGTTGGCCACGTACAGTTGAAAATGGTGTTGGTACATCGAACGACGCGGATTTTCGGTTTCCCGCCAATAACGAGCTTGGTGGCTGTATTTCTGCGCTGAAATTCCGTAGGGGGCGGAGGGGGGATACGAACGGTAGCTTTCTTGTCCCACCGGCGGGTATACATAGTTCACGATAACGCCCTTGCAAGGACAGCAGCCTTCCAGGGCTTTCAAACCTTTCGGGGTGAACGCAATAAACGATGCGAACGGACAAGAGAATCAAGACAAGTATAGAGTCGGCGATTCTCGGTTTTTCATTCGCTCTGTCTCTCCGCCGAACGGCTAATTCTTCTCTTCTTTCGTTTACCTCCCTCCAAACGCGGCCGCTTCCCTTCTCTTCTTTCGTATTCACTCTCTTCTTTCCTTCTCTCTGGCTCGCAGGAAACCAGTCGCGATTTTTCACGCGGTGGGAACTAGAAGCCGCTCCCTACTATAAATAGCCTTCGAGTTCGCTCTCGAGCTCTGCTCTCGGCCTCCAACGGCGATGGGAGTAGCTAAAAGGGGGTAGCCATCCATGGGCGCCGACGCACTGACGTTTCACTACCATTTTTTTACCACCTGCATTTCCTTCGACTTTGCATTCTATTAGGTCGAGTCATAAGTAACTTCTGATGCAGCTAAGTAAAATCTATTATTCGTATCTACCCGCTATGAGTTACTGGGGCAACGAATTTTTTTATCACTATATAGATGAAAATTTGGTTAATGCTTTGTTAATTCTTTTGTGTGATGCACGTTACGTTAAACTATTTTCCTTAACCTCTGAAACGGAGAATCAAAAAGTGCACATTCGTCATGTAATATTTTGGGAATTTAAACAAGGTAATAGTGCTAAGGCGACAGCGGGGAAAATATGCAATGTATATGGTGAAGGACTAATAACTGATCAGAAAGTTAGAAATTGGTTTGTAAAATTTCGATCTGGAGATACAAGTTTAACTCTTTGAGGCACGGTGGGATCATATGTATACCACCTTTTTGATGCTACACATTTATTAATAAAAACATACCAATTTTCTTTCATTTAAAACGCGATAAAATTTCTGTGAAACGTGGGTCTATTTTATTATCTGGAAACCTGTGCCGCAAAGAGTTAAAAGACGAAACGCGAGCGGCACGTCTTTCCGACTTTAACGACAACACTTTAAAGGCAATAGCCGGTTCCAATAAAATCATTTTCGCGCAATATGAAAAACAGTTGTATTTTACTGAAAAAAAAGCCACAAACTTTTTCCCAGATCCAATATAATAAGTTAATATAATTTCGTTATTAAATGAGAGCGAAATAAATGTGTGAAAAAAAAACGGAAGTTACTTATGACTCGACCTAATACTTTGACGCGTTCTACAGTGTGGGTATTATCCACGACTCATACTGTAGGTTAGGTGCAATGGAATAACTGAAAAGATGCGGCAGAAATAAATCACTTCGGATAGAACTGTCATTATATTATTGGGTTGTTCGGAAAGTGATTTCGTTTTTTCCAAATAGCCTCGCTTGTGAAAAAGTCCTATCAATTCTAATCAGTAGTTTGTAGTTGGTACCCTATCAAATATGGAAAGTGAAAAGCAGCATTTTTGGAATATTTTACTTTCTTATAAATGTTGTTCGAGGATGATAAAAGGTATTCGATGAAAATCATCTCATTTTCACAAAAAATACGAAATCACTTTCCGAACCACTTAACAATAATGTAAGTAGCAGGTTGAAAAGGACCAGGTGCCGGATGTCGCGGTGTACCTTCGATGAGGTTATGAATTGGCGAACGAAATTTTTAGAGAATCTCATTATTAACTACTTAACTTAAGCTAGTTGGGATTGGGGATTGATTAGAGTCACGTGGCTTATTATGCTACTGTTCTACTATTTTACTGTTATACAACTCTATTATGATATTACTCTACTATTTTAAAATATTTTAGGAATATTTGCTTCGGTAAAAGATGGACAACCAACCTATCCTGTACTCGTAGCACTCGAAGGATACCTTACTTCGAGGGAGCAACGGCGCTATTAGAAATTGTTAGTTTCCGTAGTATGTACGGTAACTGTAAAACGTGAGCGTTCCAAGAGAATGTACTATGTCCACGTGGGTCGCAGAATCACGCGCTTGGAGAAGGCGTGGTTCATTCGAATCTATGCAACACAACACCCGTATCAGGTTGATGTACTTTTAATCATTCCGGCGATTTTTAAATGGAATGTTGCGCAGAGAAACTGCTTCATGAATGTTTCATTAATTCGTCCCAATACATTCATGAATATTTAAAAGTTGAGAAATTTTTTTATATTAAAAATGGTTTAATTTTAAAATTCGTAAATTTGATAGTTTGAAAATTTTTATATTACTAATATATACTAATAATTTGTATTAATAACTATAATAACAATAACGTATTTCGTTCTTCGTGAATTAATGGGTGAAACTAAAAATATTTTTTAAGCAGAGTTATGTTGTATTTCAGAGTCTTATACAATTGGTAACAATATGAAGCTGATTCGGTTTGTCTAGACGGATGAAGTTCGCAGCATTTAATTGCATAGATTGTACAGATTGTCTAGGAGAGCTCATGCTGATTAGATTAGAAAGTGTAGTTTAGACTATGGGAAGTTTAATAGGTTTCATTGCGAATGATGGCGTGTTTGAAGAACTGTTCAACCCTCGGCCTCTTCTCTGAATAGAATCCCATCGATGGCTATGTAAGTCATGAGAAAGTGAAAACAGGAATGCGTGTCGGAGTTTTTATGAAAGAAAAAAGGAAGCTTGGTATCTGCGACTAATTGACAAGGCGGTGAACGCAAGAAATGGCCATCAGAAATATCGACGAAGCGAGATAACTCGGAAAAAAAATGTTAAATACAGGGTGTTCCAAAAGCTAGGCCGCTGCCGAACTTCATCTTCAAATCTTTAAATTCAGAAATTCGTCATTCTAAAACTAGTATATTTCAAAATTTTCAAATTCCCAAATATGGGAATGTCTATATCGCCAAATCTATAAATTCCCAAATTTTGACATTCTCAAAGTAGCGAATTTTCAAAATACCTAAATTTCCAACCGCTCGAATCTCCGAATTGTCGCATTTCCAAAATTTCTAATATCTCGAGTTTCGCGAAATCCTAAATTTTTAATTTGTCAAACCACTAGATCTCCGAAGTTCCGAAAGTATAAAATCTGAAATTTGGTTCGCTTAGTGTTTGATCGTAGAACTTTGAAACACCCAGTATAATTGCACCGATCGCGCCTTAAAAAGATATACAAGTCGATAGACTAATAAGATCGTTTCTCTGAAATCGCGGCAAAACATCAGGTTGTAGCGTTATGTAACATAATTGTACCACTTTATTAGAAAAGTATTAGGTTTGTTCATAGTCTTATCGCAAACACAGTGCTGTTATGTACGTCTCCATGTCGAAGTAAATTTAAGCGACACGAGTGCTTTCAGATGCGTATGATCGGTGCACGGTATTTAACATCAATTATGTGATATTGTTCGTTGAATCTCAATCAGCTTGATCGGTATCGTTTAATAACTTTAATTACTTTTTTTCTTTTATTGATGCTTTAATCTTTCGTAATTGCTTGTTGAACGATCATCCAGTGATTTTATCGTGTACATTTACTCGTCGAGATTAATTACACGAAATCCCTTCAGTTTGTTGAATATTTAATCACCTGTCGACTAGTTGATACGCGATAGTCGCGTCTTTGATAAAATATTACTTGCTGTTAAGTGATTAGCATCCGTCGACTTAAATTGCCGACATAAGATTACTTAGATATCAACAAACAAGTTGTACTAAGTAGGTGTTTAATAGATTCGTTCTAAGATACACGTGTTCCCGTTGAAAGTGTAATACTCTCGATTATATACTCAAAATAATTGTACAATCATTTATTCCGACAAATCTATCCGAAAATGAGAGATTATTCCGAGAAATCAAGAATTCCTCTAGCTGCTTAAAATAATGAACTTACTCAAACCTGGTAATACCATTTTCAAGATGGTATTTCTGGAACCTCCACCAAGGATTACAAATATCTCAAAACAATACTCTTGTATACTTAGATGTATACTTAGTTATACTTCGATGTATACTTAGTTATCATCTTTTAACTATATAAAAAAAATATTTCAAACGATCTGAAATTAGTGATTCCCAAAGGCGAAGAAGCACTTCAAAATTCTGAATACAAAGTATTTATGAAGTAGACTTTTTACTAAGATTTTGTATGTCAAATATGAGATTATCGGTAGAAAGTATTTGCTTGAATGAACGTTAATTTTACATTGCAGAAGGCAGCGAGCTGAAAGAAATGTTTAATCATCTTGTTCCAAGATTGAAAGCTCTTCTTAATCAAGACAAAACGAAGATTATTTGCTACCTCGATTAACTTCAAATTCTTCAAGATCCTTTTGCTGAAATTTAACGGATAGAGGAATCGTTTTTGGTTGAACGATTATTAATTTTTTAATTCGAGAACTAGTAGAAGGCACTCGCGCATCGCTGAAAGAAGGTCGCAATTGGCAAGCATAAACGACAACGTAGCGATTTGCAGGCCAAACAAATAGAAAAAAAAACAGGTGGACAGAAGCACAATGTTTTTCGAGTCAATTCACACTCGGCGGGAAATGCACCTGTAGCCTGGATTCTCCCTTTCACGCTGACCTCTCGTTACTGGTTGCAAACTCGCATAAACGCACACAAACTATTTATAGATAACGCAAGGCTGATTATTTCTTTTACTCGTCTTCGGTTCTACGCGTGTACTACGAGCGTATGTTATATAGTAGAATCGTAAAGCAATAGGGTCATTAAACGCATAGGTACTACATTGAAAGGTGAATTATAACTCGTATTACAGTAGACTCTCGTTATATTGCCGCATATATGACTGGCAAAATGGGAAATTGCTTATCTGGACAATTCATAGATTACGTACGATCTGTGTAATTTTAGATCCCCGTGTTACTATAATGCTGTGTAAATCCCTACATCTCTACAATAAATGTCTTTACACTCCAAATTTCCCTAGATCGCCGATATATTTAAACTCAGCTTTTTCTAAATCCGAAATGTCTCTCGATCACGAATTACCCTAATTATGACTCCCTAGATTCCGATTTTTTCTCGATGTAAAATTTTCTGGATATTACAATCTCCCCGAATTCGGGCCTCGGCTATCTGAAATTTTTCTAAATATAAAATTTAGATTCCAAGCTTCTCTGGATCCCAAATATACCTATGTCTTAAATCCGAAAATATCACTAGATCTGCGATTTCATCAAGTCGAAGTTCACCTACGCGCTAGATTCTTGTATATTTTGGGTATCCCTATATTCACAGATCTCAAATATCTCTATATTCCGGGTTACTAGATTTCAAATGTATCTATACGTGTACTTAGTTAAAAAGGAATGTAGAAATAATAATTTCGTGACGTTTTTTTTATCGTGGTACGTTATGTAGAAGCTGATAGCATGTTGTAACTGTAACATGAAGTACTACAAACCTAATTCTGCGTTTGAAAAGCAGCCGCAGTACAAGTGGAACAAATGAAACGAGGCTTCGTACATGTTAATTATTTCAATTTCGACCGTGGATATCATAATTTGCCAAGGATTAGGGTAACTATCGGAGCATCCGGTTATAGCGCGGAGAAACGTCAAATTACACGTTTCTTTTAAATGTACCGGTACAGCGGGAGAGAAATGGGAAGTTGGCGACGAGAGAAAAAAAAAGTTATATGTTATGACGAAAAAGTCCATAACTTTGCTGGATATACGTACAATATAATCCAGCCGACCGAACGGGTACTGTTTCGCTCACGATGGCCAACGTTTTTCCACGAACGAAACCTGTTGCAAATTACATCTCTTTTGTACTCGTCCTTCGAGGGATGCGCCAAGTGTTCGTAATTTACCAGATCTCGTCCCACTTCTTTCATTCTTCTTTTCGCAATCACCTATTTTGAATAATTTACGTTCGCTCTCTTCTTTTCTTTCAGTACACATGGAATTATTTATTTCGCAACAAGGATCGCATCTATTCTGTGCCAATAGAAGATGCTCGATAGCATAAATATCGTTTTTGACTCGAGGATCTGGCGATATGAAAGGAGAGCGCCGCTCAGGATCAGGGCCGGTACTGTGCTGTTATTCTCCTGCTCGTTACGAATATTTGGATACTTCTATAATTGTGGTCGGCAGTTGCTTTTTTTTTAAATTTGGGAAGTTAGGAATTGGAAGTTTGTGGATACACAAATTTGAAGTTTAGGATGTCGAAATTTAGTAATTTAGGGATTTAAGATTTTGGAGATTTAAGAATCTAGGGATTTAGAAATTTAAATGTTCAAGATTTTGCAGATTTAGGAATGTAGGGATCTAGAAATTATAATGTTTAAAATTTTGGAAATTTAGAAATTTAAGTGTTTAAGATTTTGGAAATTTTAATATTTGTTAATTTCAAGATTTGGAAATTGGTAATTTAAGAATTTAGTAATCTGTGAAATTGGAAATTTGAGGATTTTATAACTTGAGGTATTGAAAATTTGTTGAATTTGAATATTTGTTGATTTTTGAACTTATAGATTTAGGAATTTAGACATTAAGAATATCATTGTTTTGAAATTTGTAGATTCAAGAATATAGGAATTAATGAATAGAGATAAATGGATTTTGGGACTTGTAGATTTTAGAATTTACTGTTTTATGGATTTAGAAATGTAGAAATTTCCAAATTTAAGAACTTGGAGTTTTAGGATTTTTAAGACTTAGGAATTTAGTGATACAGTAATTGATTGAATTAAATACCTCTGGATTTAGAGATTTGGTGATTTAGAAATTTGACAATATAGGAATTCAGGGATTTCAAAATTTAAAAACTTGCGAATTCAGACATCTGACAATTGCGGAATATGAGAATCTGTGTAATTGGAAATTAAAGAATTCCTAAATGGCTGCACACATACTGCACAGCCACCGAATGCGGCCCTGTTCAGAATTCATAATTCCTCGCGGACTAACCATAATCGCGTTTGAAACGCGTCCTAAGAATGTCATAAATATTCGAAGAGCTTGGTTGTAGTATTTCGTAAGGATCGAAAAGTCGGCGGGCCCTGTTTGGGCCGCATTCTCAAGCGGTCCTAAGCCTTCTGGATCGCTCGTCGAGTCCCTATTCCAGCACGCGACCGGATCGCGCTTGGTATGCCGCGAATGCAAACGACCACTTTTTACCTTGTCATCGTTTCAACCGCGTTATACGCGGTGCAATCAATTCGCTGACTCGTTGTACTATCAACGTGCCTCTACGCGATCCGTTTACATCCGAGAAACGGCATAATTCAATGCGCATAATCGCGACGGCTCGTTACGCTGGTTTTATTTGCCCGTTTAGAACCGCAATGGTGGTCGTCCGTACAACACCGTTCATTTTTCTCACACCTTTACATTTTATACTACTTCTATTTGCAACTGTTTGTTGAACCGTTACACTTTGATAGGGTGACGCGTTATATCAATGTATACAGCGATGCATGAGATAGCCTTGCTTCGAAAAAAATTGCGACATTGGGGAAGGAGGCGCCGTTTCGCCGCTTGAGTGTAAACATTTACGAGGAAAACTTTGAGAAACTTAAGGGGAATCTAGGGAGTTTCTTAAGAAATCCTAGTCAAATCCTAAGTGTGAAGGTAATCGAATCCTATACATATGTATAATAGGAATTATATAAGTATCCCATAATATTGATATTAAAGTGGCCTTGATATTAATATAATATTAATATCCGGTTTGCAATGTAATCTTGGTAACATTAAGAATATAGGCAGAAAGAGAAGTTTCTCATCATACAAATACGTGACAATGGTCAACGGCGAAAACATTGTTTTAAAGTTAATTTTTCGTATTTCTCAATTAAGAACTTTAAGTGATGATCATCTTAAGTCAGGCTGAAAATACTCATAAACACTCCGACTGTTTTACAGCCAAAAGATGTTTGCACGGTGTTAACGGTATTCGTTGTACTAATTAGTTTTACATAAGAAACTCGACAGTAGTCCTACCGACAGAAGGACAATCTAATCGTTTGTTTTAGATGTTAACATATGAAATGTTTGCTTGCAGTAATCTCAGAGTATCGCTATGTATAAATATAATTGTTTGCAAATAGTTTGTGAATATATGATAAATGAGACAGAGGCTTATATGGTTGGATTTAGAGAAATGATTAACTTTCAACCTTGAAGTTGAAGTCAGGCAATAACGCCAATATTTAAAAATAGAACTTTAATATATTCTAAAATAAAATTTGATTAATGGATTGTCCATAATTAAACGACGAATATTAAATACTTTCATTTTAAAATTTTCTAAGGTACTATAATTAAATATAATAGTAATATAATTAAAATGAAGCTATATTGAGAAACAGGTTTGCAGATAAATAATCAAAACCAATCAAGATGATCCAGAGAGAGAAACTAAAAACCTTTTACTTAAACATTAATGTAAGAAGATTAAGAAAATTTGTAATTATCAGACAGCCTGAAATAAATAAAAGTATAATTTTTGGAGAATGAAGTTCTTTGTTGTAAAAGATACATAATAAACTGAAAACAAAAGGTACTATTTCTATTTATTATATAAACCAGTTAAAAGAATAAAGGAAACATAAAGAACCACAACTGAAGGTTAAAATTTTTAGTAAACAACAAGGGCAAACACAAGAAAGCAAACAAAGAATAGGAATCACAACTAGAATGTTTGATTAATGATAAAAAAAGCATATTCAATCTAAAAAAAACCAAGTTCTAAGAAAGAACTGAGAACGAGTGAAGGAGTTTTCAAATATCAGATAGAGCATTAAAAACCAAATTTAAAACTACTAATCTATAGATATTGATTTTATCAACAGAAAACATGATGAATGTACATCATATGCAGTAATACATTCAATAATATTCAGTAGGAATGAAGATAACAATCAGATTAGAATTCTCAGAAAGCTCAAACTATGATAGATATAGTGTATTCAATAATGGAAATAGGATCCTGAATATTAAAAGCAAAGGAACCGAAGAAGAAACACAAGATCAAGGGTACAATCTGTAAAAGTTATAAATAACCACAAACCACTCAGAATGAAAGATAACGTCACACAAATTTCAGACTATTACATACATTGCATAGGTACACTGTATTAAAAGTAGAATTGAACTCATCGTCAACATTAGAAACAGGAGAAGTAAAGAAGCAGAGAAACCACAAGCTCAGAGGTAGAATTTCTGGTGATCCGAAATAACCACAAAGGACATCAGAATAAAACGTAGAACTCTCAAGATTTAAGGCCACCATAAATACTCTGTATACTGAAAGTAGAATCCCATTAAAAAGGAAAGAACCAAAAGGACGTGGAAACTATGGGACAAAAAGTCCGGTTTTTAAGGATCTCGAATAATTACAAAGCACCTGAATGGAAGGTAGGACCGAAAGCATCATCGGTTCACGCGAAACGAGCGAAAAAGGGGCAAAAATGCGACGAGACTGAAAGTCGAAGTGTAGAATTCTCAACCACGCCGAGTCGCTGGTATTCAGACACCCATTTGGGACAGATGACCGTGGTTGCAATTGGGGGTAGGAGAATGCCGATGAGCGGCTGGATCGTCAGCAACGTTGACCATCGGCACAGGGATAACCAGAAGAAGTAGGGGGAGGGTAGACTCGCAGAACCGATGGTGGTGGCTGCGGCGCCACTGCTATCTCCGAGGAAGGGTCATATACTTCTGTTCCCGCGTATTGCTAGCCAAAGTGCCGGCAGTCATCGTCCGTCCTTCGTGCGTGTGGGATCGTTTCGCGTTCCTCCATTCAGCGTTGATGCTCTTTTGACAAGTGTGAGACTGTGAACTCAGTGAATTCGTCACGCGAGGGAACACTCTCTGGGAATTCGCTCTTCCACGATTCAGAATTTTCAAGTATGCAACCCGTTAATACGCTGTACAAAAATATTCTCTAAAGTAGACTCTGCATATTCGTTGTAAATCAAATAGCATGTGACATTGAGTAATTCAATGGTTTGAGTGTTTGAATAGAAGTTTCTCTTTTAAGGGTTGTATTTTTAGGATCTCGTAGTGTAGCATTCTATTACTTGTTAAGAGATATTGAACACAGATTCTTATTGAAAAGCAAATGTTTGAGTTTTCGAGTTTTAAGGATATTCTAGTTTTTTATTTTTTAAATTTCAGAATTTTCGTGTTTTATTCGAGGTTTCTAATGCTGTCAAATCTTTGAGTTCGAATGCTCTATATTTTTAGAGTTCTTATGCTTTTAAAATTCTATAACTTTAGAGCTCTAGAGTCTTACAGTTTTAGAGTTTTAGAGATCTACAATTTTTGAGCTCTAAAGTTTTATAGCTTTAAAATTCTAAAGTACTAGAGTGCAGAGGTTTTAAGTTACATATACAGTTTCAGAGGCTTAGTATTCTACAGTTCTGCTGTTTAAAAATTTTATAATTTTAAAATACTAGAGTCCTAATGTTTGAGAACTTTACAGCCCTAGAGTCTAGAAGTCTAGAATAATAGAGTGCTAGTTTAAACAAAATTTTAAGTAATTTATCTGTTGACTCGGGAGATATTTGAAAATGTTAGAAATTGTAAATTGAAGTTTCAGTATTTGCTAAGAACAATGTCAAAGTATAGCAAACAAAGGCATGATTGCGTTTTGCAAACAGAAAACTCGTTAAACTTTCATGTAACTCGTTAATTTTCAAAGATAAAAAATATATAATTTTCAACTTAGTATACATTTTGCAGTTTACCTGCAAATAAGTAATTAACGTTCATTGTTGGCTACTCGGTATCGCTTACTCATACTCGTACGTCGGAAATTTCTAAATACGAATGTTTATGAATTCGTAAATATGAATAGTATTGTTTGGATTAATAAAGTCGGTACGTTCAATGCTAAAATACTATAGACATAAATTTCTTGCATATTTCGTACAGTTATTACCGTACGGATTTGCAAACGGTTGCGCTAAATTAGGATCAGTTTGAATACGTGTATACAGCATTGAGTATTAATGAGTTATATCTGGAATGAGAATCACGTTAGACAGTACTTCTGCATGTACATGCGATTCACACGTTTCGTTGAATGAAAGGTGGGAACGGTTATCTCACAGTTCTTCAACGCAACACGCTATTTCGCGTGCACTTTCTTCGGGTGATTTAAATGCAATTACATAAGGTTTCCATACACATTGGCCACGACACCAACGCGGCCGCTTATTCGTGTAAATTGCTTATGAATTTCTCAATAAATCTAATTTGTTCTCGTTTACGAGCTAACCTCTTCGTTCTATCGGCCGATGCGCCAAGCTGTGCAATTTCGAATCAATTGAGTTCGTTTTGTTCACGATTTATCGCGCGAACGTAAAAAAAATGTTGCACACGCGGTTCGCCGTAAATGTATTCACAGAAATGTTTCCTCGTTTGCATACGTTTCATTACAATTATGTACATATACACACATTAAAGTGTGCAGTTAATGCCATTCAAGGACACGTTTAATATCGTTTTCAATTTTGCTGGGCGACAGACTTATCGTTTTTTTAAAACATTTCCAGACACATTCGCTCGTTATCGTAATTCTTGGCTGACCGTTAGTTATGTACCTTGATTCAAGGACAAGGTGCTCGTACACTGTTTCAGAATAATTGCTCAATTATACTCTTAGATTAGTTTTTTAATTAAATGTCTCGCGCTTCGATGCCCCGTAAACAATCGGCCGGTTAATTGCCAGTCATAAAATTACGGTTCGTATTTGCATTCGGTAAACGAAATTTGGTGTTACCTCCAACCGATACCGTACACATATCACCCACAAAAATATTTCTGGCGAAAGTAGACATTTCTCCCGTCTGTGATTATACTAATTAGAGACAATATAGCGTACATATGTAGTTTTCCTTGAAACGCGTTGACTCATGTCTTTACATTCTGCAGTCGCTTTACATATTATTCCATGTAAACAAATTCACACATACGAGCCGATTTATTACAAAGTTTACACACAGGCACGTGTTCAATCGTGATCCTTTGAAAAAGTTGTTTCCGTGATTGATGGAAACCGGTAAAAGCAAACGTGTGTGTAAAATTCGTTTGCAGTAGTGACGGTTGGATAATGCGTGTCGCAACACTTGTTGCCTCGGGCGACGTTACAAGTTTATCTCCGTTGTACGAGATGATCCTTGGTATTATCCCGTATAACTCACAACGTTCCCTAAATTATCCAGCTAATTTGATTGCCTTCATTCGCCTTCTCAAGATCATAGGTTCATTTTTCGTCAATTGAAATTCGACCGCGTTAAAGCATTTCGAAGCTTGATGAACCTTTGATTCATCTTCTGTTCAATTACCGAACCGCCTCTTCAATAGATTCAATAAATTCGAGTATGTCTGTATTACCACTTGCATTTCTTTACACTTACGTGTCTCATATTTACAACATCGATGGCGTTGAATCGTATTAAATATCTAAAACTATAAATAGAAATTTTTTAATACGGAAACTTAGCGAAGCTAGAATTCTAATGATATGTAAATTTGAAAAATGTTAAATCTTGTCTAAAAGTGAAGCGAAGTAATGAGAGTTTGTCGATCGTATGGTAACACGAGTGGCGATATAACGAGTAATGGTACTGTGCATAACAGTATGGTACATAGTGATATCACGTGGCGATGTAACACGTACTAACGCAACGCGACATGATTCAAAGCCTGGCAGTACGGAGCGTGGCAATATAACGCGAGGCAAAGTTACGCAGACCGATATAATGAGAGGCATTATGACGGGTGGCGATATAACGTGAGGCAAAGTTACGCCGGGCGATATAACGAGAGGCATTATGACGGGTGGCGATATAACGAGAGGTAAAGTTACGCTGGGCCATATAACGAGAGACATTATGATGGGTGGCGAGATAACGTGAGGCATGGCGATATAACGAAAGGCATTACGACGGGTGACGATATAGCGCCGGGCGATATAACATACGGTGATATAACGCATTGCACCATTAAACACATTGCAATATAACGCGTGATAATTAACAACCCACAATCTGACGAAGCAATACGGTGTATAACAATCTATGCGTGGTAATATAGCACATATCAATATGTATAATATTTAGCAATACGACGCATGGCAATATAATGCGTGGTGGTCTAATCCAGAAATCCGTAACTCTTTCAATGTAAGATGTCTATTTTAAGTTTTCGACGTAAAAATTTGTAGAAGTATAATGTACGTTTTATTAACTGCAATTTCTCTGAATATTTTTGCAAAATTTTGTACGCACAGAACTGTGAGAAATCGCGCAATAAGTGATTTTTGCTCTTTGCTATCTCCCAGTTGAAATACAACGTCGAAACTTGGCACAAATAGTTCTTTCTCAATAAACTATCGAATGACACCAGTCGAATTTCGTTTTGGGGCATTTTTTACCCTCTTGGCCGGCCATGGCCTTTGACGAAGATAATAAGAAGAAAAAGCTGTGTGGTGAGGACCACTGTGAAACCGGCCTTGAATGGCTAATTAATTTTGGTCGAAGTATAGTATCAGGCTCTATTAACACGTTCGTACGTAGACTTCTGAAGTATCACGAAAATGTATTAGCAATTTGACAGTACAAGGTGTTGTAAAAATAGTATTGGTGCGAGGTACAATCAGGATTAAAATTTAGTCGAGTATAGAATATTGATATAGAACATGCTATTAAAATGAAAATTTGATCGAGTAAAATATACCACCGAAATAAAAACGAGTACAGAAAAATGGTATCAAAATAAATATTTGATCAAAATACGAATTTCCAAATAGTACGCGTGTAAATAATTGTCTCTAAAGCTAATGCTGTCCAAACAACGATAATCTTGTTTTATAAAGAATGTGCACTTCACAATTGCACAAATGTACACAAATGTTAAAAGACGGATATAGAAAAC
Organism: Coelioxys conoideus; assembly: GCA_947623535.1. Classification (NCBI taxonomy): domain Eukaryota; kingdom Metazoa; phylum Arthropoda; class Insecta; order Hymenoptera; family Megachilidae; genus Coelioxys; species Coelioxys conoideus. The sequence continues at coordinate 7,718,498 of OX392453.1, read as the reverse complement.
CTTGAATCATTTAATTTTGTCTTATAAGACTCTGCTTCTATTTTGATAACTGGCTCTAATTGCCTAATCGCCTAATTTAAGGACTTCCCGTGTTACATTCGAGATAACTAAACAATCTCGCGTCTTGATAACAACATAACACATCGTATATTACAATTAACAGTACGTCAAACGAATACATACTAAAATTATTTCTACTTTAATTCTATCAACTAGTGAAACTGTCACCGTGAACCTAATACAATATTGTTTTTCTGAATTTCAGACTGAAACAGGAAAAACAAGCTGCACCAGAATCGAGATCAACCAGGTCAATTTGTATATTTTATGAAGAACGTTGTCTCAAAACATCCGGAAGAAACAACTGCGATCCTAACACGTCATCAGGAAGCTATTTTCTTCACAATATTATTCTCAGTTAATTTAACTCGCTCTCTTAGTGATGCAGTATGACAAACTGTGTCCCAGGTCACCCATGCTGTTCAGCACAATCACCGTTTTATCTAAAATGACATAAAATCCTTAGAGAAGCTTCGCTTGAGCTCCAGGTAGACATAAATTTGCACAACTTAAAGATTCGAAGTAGCGACTATAAGAAACGCTTTAAAGATAAATACGGCGAGAAAAACATTTGGAGAAGAAGATAAAGATTTGGCTGAAATTCGTGTGACAGTAATTTGACTCTTCGGCGCACAGTATAGGTCTGAGGACCTATTCGCTGCAAGAAATCATTATCTCCATCGAGACGGATTCGACGACAGAAGGAAATTGCTTCAGGAGCGTATCCCCGAGCAGAAAGACCACGGGGATTCGAAGACGTAAACGAAGAAGAATAAGAGGAATCGAGGAAAAATGGCATACGACGATGTTATACTACGAATGGGCGAGTTTGGCCGCTACCAACGCAGGATCTACCTCATGCTGTGTCTTCCTGCGATATCCTGCGCGTTTCATAAGATCGGAGGTGTCTTTCTGAGCGCCAAAGTGAACTCTAGGTCAGCATTCGAATTGTCATTCTCCCCTTAAAACAGTATCTAGTAAATTTATTGTTCAAATGTTTATTTCAGATGCGTGTTGCCACACGAGGACATAGAAAACGCAACATATTTTTTACCTGAACATATAATGAACGCAAGCTATCCCTGGGACGACGAGCTACGGGGACGATCACAGTGTTTCAGATACGACGTTCCTAGTATCGTTAACGAAACGACGATCAATAGGTACGTCGATGCATCGTCCAACGGCACCTTCGTCCAGAAATCTCTTTCCCCGGATGGTCCTAATGCTCAACGGGTCAAGCCATGCGAAGGATACGTCTACGACAGAAGCAAATATGATAGTACCACTACTTCCGAGGTACATCTGACCGTGGCCTCTCTGGCACGTCCTGCTATCTTTTAGCGTTAGAATTCTGATACAAATTCTTACCTATTAGACGGTACAAACGTTTCTTCGGCAAGGTCCGAAATCGTAGATCCGAATAAACCCATCCGAGACTATATATCGAGACTCCATTGTGCCTATTATTGTATCAAATCTGAAGATTTAACATTAATCCTTCGTCTTTCTTTTCAGTGGAACTTAATTTGTGACAAGGCATGGCTGAGAGCTACGGGGGACTCTTTGTTCATGGTAGGAGTCATGCTTGGCTCGATGATATTCGGTGGTTTGTCCGATAAGTTTGGACGTAGACCAATTTTCTTCCTGTCTTTAGTCATACAGCTGGTCGGTGGTATACTAGTCGCAGTTTCACCCGAGTTTATTTCCTACGTTATCTTCAGGTTGATAGTCGGCTCGACTACCAGCGGAGTATTTCTGGTGGCCTATGTTATTGGTAAGTCTCAATGAAATTCATCAATCGAATAAGATAAATAAACAGTACCTTGCAGATATTACTCGATACTGTAAGAGGCAGCTATTTGAGCCTTAAAACATTAGGGAGAGCATATACGTCCACTGCCTGGATAGCTTAATGGTTAGAGTTATTGGTTAGAACCGGGTTCGGATTCAGGTCCAGAAATCTGATCACCAGAATTATCATTCTCTCTATGCAATACTGCTGTTAATGAGAACGTTGTTTTACAGCCCTGGAAATGGTAGGTCCAAAGAAACGTTTGGTAGCTGGGGTCGGTTGCCAATTGTTTTTCACGACTGGCTACATCCTTACTGCTGGTTTCGCGTATTTTATAAGAGACTGGAGAATGTTACAAGTGGCAATCACTATACCGAGCATAGTATTCCTCCTTTACTGGTGGTGAGGTTCAATTGCTTTAACGAATACTTTCAACCTGAATTGTATTTTATAGGAGTCTCTCATCTTCTCCAGGTTCATTCCTGAATCTGCCCGCTGGTTGTTAACGAAAGGTCGTACGCAAGAAGCCAAAGATCTTCTGCAACGTGCTTCCTTAGAAAATGGCGTGGAAATGCCAAGTGAAGTTTTGGAAACGCTTCTTAACAATAACAGCGAGGATAGCACACCAGACTATAGGAAACCGTCGTTGTTTGACCTCTTTCGTTATCCAAATTTGAGGCGGAAAAGTATTCTACTATTTTTCAATTGGTAACGTTCATTTTAAGCGTTTCTCCACTTTCTTTTATATTTCCAGAAAATTCACGTGGTATTTAAAAACGATAGTTTTAATGTCTTTGGACGCGAAAGACAAAGTATACTCAGGATGAATTGTTTCCTATGAGCCTCCTCTTTTTACCGTATAAAAAATGAAAAATAATTCTGGTTTCTTCTGACCCATGTATGGGTCAAGGGACATGTGACGATACTTTAACCAATATATGAATCATGGGGCTGTAAATGCGTTAAAAAATCTAAAAGTACATAAAGTTATATGAACTTTCTGGAATTTAAAATAGACTATTTTAAGAAACCACATTCTCCACCTTACTACGTTTCTTTGTTCTATTCCTATTAGATTTAGCGAGCCCAGTAGTATGTACAAGTATAATATCACAATTTACCTGTTTGCAGGCTTGTAAATAGTGGTACATATTATGGATTATCCTGGCACGTAGCCAATCTTGGTGGAAATGATTACATTAATTTCCTTATTTCTGGGTTGGTAGAAGTACCAGCTTATACGTTTTTAATTTTTACTCTAAATCGTTGGGGTAGAAAAATCATTTTGTGTGGCTGTATGTTAGTATCTGGAGTAGCGTTGCTGGGCATTTTATTTGTACCTGCTGGTTGGTAGAACTAAACATGTAATTCAATCATTTAAACTTTGATCGACGGCACGATATATAATTGCACTGTTACTTAATACTTTCAGATGCTCCATGGGTGGTAGTATGTCTAGCAATGATTGGCAAACTTACGATCACGTCATCTTATGGTGCTATTTATGTTTTTACTGCCGAACAATTTCCCACGGTTATTCGAAATGTTGGTCTTGGAGCAAGTTCTACTTTCGCTCGAATTGGTGGCGTCGTCGCTCCATGTATTATACATCTGGTAAATAAATTTTTCTTGCAACATACCATTAACTATGATATTTTCAATGACGAACATGCTGTTTTACAGTCTGAAATTTGGATGCCTCTGCCATTCGTTATTTTTGGAACGTGTGTACTGGCTGGCGGATTATTGTCGTTGCTGCTACCAGAAACATTGAACAAGAAACTTCCAGAATCTATACAGGATGGTGAATTATTTGGAAAGTACGTTGTCGTGCAATATTTTTAGTGACCTTAAAACACTTTCTATGTTAACTGTGCTCATCTATTCTTTCAGGAAAACTTCCAAAAAGAAGAAACATCAATTAGATATGGAACAGCCAAATGCAATTGACGTGATTAAACCATTGAAGCCACAAGAGAATGGTGTTAATGAGAAGCAAAACGGATGACCTTAATTTTTACAAGAGAATATCGGCTATGGTCAAAATATATACTTGAATCCTGTCTAATTGTACATATATTAGACACTCTTGTATACACTTCTTATGCGTATCAACTTAAGAGTGCTAATTGCAAGATTGCAATACCAAAATAAGAAATTACACTGAACTTCCAAGTTGCATAACCAACATAGATTGCTTCTAATTCAACAAAATATGTAAAACGATCAAAAGATTATGGGAAATGTACACAGTACTTTCTGCTTGTCTTAAAACGTATTGAAAGTATGGCGGTAGTGTTTACCTTCTGTTTATAAGCGTACAGACACACAGCCTTTGTAATTGATAGCACATGAAAGCTCTGCCTGCAAACATATCATTTACTCTAATTTCTGAATGTATCTATATACGTAATTAAGTGCCCTTGAAATATAAACTTGTAAAAGTTTGATTGGGAAACCTACATGGAAAGTAATTATACATTAACACGAATCGAATACAGATAAAAGAAATACAAAGACTTCGACATTTTAGTTATTTTTCGTCATTTTTATCATTGCTGCATAAGATATATCCTATCATTTTCCATCCTCGTGATAACTGATGATTATAATACATTTTATATTTATATATTGTGATGATGTTTAGCTTTTATGAAGTTCAACATGATCAATTATTGAGAATATTATAAAAGCAAAATCTGTATGTATTATATCGAGGCAAATATCCTTGAATTACTGGATTTATTAATCCTAATATTTCTACGCCTTCAGATCACAATATTTATACATCTCCGTTCACGAGTGTATCCTAGGACAAAACGCTATAAAAAAATGTTTTAAAAAGCGCGCTGAAAGTAAAATACGCTTAGTGACATCTATGACAGAAATATCGTAATTTTTGCTCAAATATCGAAATTTTCATTTCATCTGCGATATATCGATAGTACGTTCAGTCTCGAAGAATTGTGTTTTCCGTTTTTCCCGCGAAAAATTGTAATGAAGGCACGTTGTTTGCCTGTATCCATTTCGACTTAATTTTTCACCCGTCAAAGATATTTCTAAGAATCTTATTGTGTCGAGAAAAATAGTGAATTGAAATCAAAATGGATGTGATTGATAGAGATCAAAGGTTTGAAGAAATTCAAAGGGAATATATGGATTTTTTAGATGACATGGTAAGTTTGCAAAAATATACAATCAAGCATTGAATTATTTTTTGTGATTATTCTTTAGGAGGATCAAGGAATTTATACTAATTATGTTAAGAACATGGTTGAAGAAAATAGGCGTAGGTTATTCGTAAATATTAACGATTTGAGAAGGAAAAATCCTCTTCGTGCAGCAAGGTACACATAAGTATTGTTTATATATTTTCTTTATTTTCGTCATATGAAACTGAGTTAGTCTCAGTAATATTTACCATACAATATATAACTTTTTTTGCAGCTTGTTGGATAATGCTTTTGAAGAACATCATGCTTTTGAATTAGCATTAAAACAATTTGTTGCAAGCATTGACACAGATTATGCTAAAGAAAATATAGATTTATTTATAGGATTTGAAGGGAGTTTTGGAAATAGACACGTTACACCAAGAACCCTTACATCAAGGTTTTTAAGTAACTTAGTGTGTTTAGAAGGCATTGTTACAAGATGTAAGTCAAATTTTTCTCGTATGCATTTAGTATCTATTGTGACAGAATCTTACAAAATAAATATTATGAATTTGTACAGGTTCCTTAGTACGACCAAAAGTTGTAAAAAGTGTTCATTATTGCAGTGCTACTAAAACTATAATGGAAAGGGCTTATACTGATTTTACCTCGTTCGAGGCATTTCCACAATCTGCTGTATATCCAACCACAGTAAGTATTTTTAATATAATATTTTATTTCAGGATATGTTAAGCATTTCTTATTTCACTTTTGATATTTAAAATCTAGGATGAAGATGGTAACTTGTTAGAAACAGAATTTGGTCTTTCTACCTACAAAGATCATCAGACATTAACTATACAAGAAATGCCTGAGAAAGCACCAACTGGTCAGCTACCAAGGAGCATTGATATTATATGTGATAATGATTTAGTAGATATTTGTAAACCAGGAGACAGAGTTCAGATTGTTGGAAGTTATAGATGTCTTCCAGGTAAACAAGGCGGATATACAACAGGTGCTTTTAGGTATGACGAATCTAAATGCTAATATAATCCAGTTAAAACTATATGCAAACAGACATACAATATTTATTAAAGTAAAACAACAAGATAACTAAACAGTCAAATTTGTACATAATAATAGCTAAAGTTACTTTAATATGAAAGTTTTTGTTTTACAGAACAATTGTAATTGCTAATAATATTATGCAGTTAAGTAAAGAAGCCAATTTAACTATTTCTCATAATGATGTTGCTATGTGTAAGAAACTTGCTAAAAATAATCCATGCAAAAATATTTTTGAATTGCTCAGTAAATCGTTAGCACCTTCTATACATGGTCATGATTATGTAAAAAAAGCAATTTTATGCTTATTACTTGGTGGTGTGGAGAAACTATTACCAAATGGTACAAGATTAAGAGGGTAAAGATTCTTGTACATAATTTATATATGAAATGAAAACCGTCCAGCAAAATCTAATTTTGAACTTTTGTAGGGATATTAACGTTTTGCTAATAGGTGATCCATCTGTTGCAAAATCACAACTTTTGCGTTATGTTTTGTGTACTGCACCAAGAGCGATACCAACTACTGGCAGGGGATCTTCAGGGGTTGGGTTAACAGCTGCAGTTAGCATGGATAATGAAACTGGGGAACGCAGACTTGAAGCTGGAGCTATGGTGTTAGCAGACAGAGGAATCATTTGCATAGATGAATTTGATAAAATGTCAGATATTGACAGAACAGCAATACACGAAGTTATGGAACAAGGGAAAGTAACTATTGCTAAAGCAGGAATACATGCTAGCTTAAATGCTAGATGTTCTGTGTTGGCAGCTGCAAATCCGGTTTATGGAAGAGTAAGAATTATTTACTGAGAAGGGTTATTTAATCCAGGCAGTACTATTTATTCTTCCTTATACAATACGTTTATTTTTTGCAGTATGATCAGTATAAAACCCCAATGGAAAATATTGGATTACAAGATTCACTACTTTCACGTTTCGATCTGTTGTTTGTCATGTTAGATATGGTTGACTCTGAACAGGATCAAATAATTAGTGATCATGTTGTGAGAATGCATAGATACAGGAGTCCTATGGAACAGGATGGGGAAGCGTTGCCACTAGGTAGTAAAATAGATATACTAACTACGAAAAATCCGGATGAAATAATTTCTGAAGGCACAGAAACTCAAATTTATCAGAAATATGATCCTTTATTGCATGGTTTGTCCCGTTCAAAAAGGTACAATTTCAACTATTATAATACAAAGTATTGTGTAATATAGCATGTTATATAATAATGTTTTTCAGTGATCAAATTTTAACTATAAATTTTATGAGAAAATACATTCACATAGCTCGTTGTATGAAACCAAAACTCACAGAAGAAGCTAGTGAAGTTATTGCTAGTGAATACTCAAAATTACGATCAGAAGAATCGTTAGATTCCGATGTAGCGAGGGTATATATATAGTTCAACATTTATTTAGAAAGATATCATACTTTTTTCTGTATTTATTTTCTATTTTTCCAATTTTAGACACAACCTGTAACCGCTCGTACTTTGGAAACATTAATTCGATTGTCTACTGCACATGCAAAAGCTCGTTTATCAAAAAATGTTACTGCGGAAGACGCGCATGCAGCAATAGAGTTAGTAGAATTTGCTTACTTCAAACGAGTCTTAGAAAAAGAGAAGAAGAAACGTAGGCGGAATGATAGCGAAGAAAGTGCACCCGGAGAAGATGAGAACGAGAAAAAACAAAAGCGTTCGAAGAAAACAGATGCAGCTTCTGAAGATCCATATGATTTTGACAATGATGATGATACTCATATTCAAGAGATTACAAAGAAAGTGACCAGATCACAAACGAAGACAACTAGTCCAAGATCCACCCAAAAATCGACAACAGATTCTGACCAAACTGTTGTACCAGAAACTCCCACAACTATCACCGACGAAAGGTGAGTTATTGAATCGTTTTAAAATTCCTATGTACATATTAATCACGATCCCCCTATATACTACAATGATAGTTTTGTTATATGATTTCTTGTTAGATTTCATTATTAGTGAAAGTACATATATAATTTTATTTTAGGCTGAAAGTCTTTAGAACACTTCTACATAAATTGTTCCAACAACAAAGAGCACAATCACTTCCACTATCAAGAGTACGTGAATACGTTAATACTCAACAATCACAAGAATTTACGTCGGGAGAAATTGCTGCTGCAATTAACAAAATGTCTGATGCTAATCAAATTATGGCTGCAGACGATAACATTTTTCTTATGTAAATTCTTCTATTACGTATGTAAGGCGTTTTATACTTTTTTACTATGCGTAGATGTAAATTTGTCATGGACTTTTATACTATTCTAAATATTTTAATGAATTTTTATATACCAAAAACTGTATTTCAATAATTTATATTTTTACATGTTTCCATTCCATGGTATATGCTCATTACATTATATGTTACTTAAAAATCCATTGAAATGTACAATTTATTTTTTATCCTTTTTGCTAAAGTAAGTAAGTGTTTTATGATTGGAAATTAATTATGTCTATCAACATTTATTATCTTTCCATATTACAGTATAGCACATTGGCACATAAACTAGCAACAATGATCAACATTTATTACAATACTGTAAACAATATTTATGTTTCTAAGGCTCTTTGTTTTATATTTAAATATATATATATATAAAATTAACTCATATCACATAGATATAAATAGTTGTGCTGTTTCATTTAAATATATATCTCTAATATTTAGGCATTTTTTATATACAGTTTTTTCTATTCACATTTTCTGTTAGTTAAAAAAATTCTTAATTTTTATAACATCATACACTTTTCTTTTGTGTACTAGTTGGCTCAAATTTAATGATCAATGTGAATATACTATATTTATAACTGTTCAAATAAGTTCAAATAAAAACCGGTTACCTGTCATTTAACTGCATACATCTGAACTATTAAAAATAAATCTATGCATAATAGAATTTATATGTTTGATGGTATTCAATTTAAACATATGTTGTTGACATTGTATTATGATGTACTCTGTTTGTCCAAGTAACTTGTATTCTTATTATTTGTGAAGCATATCAAATCATTCAGGATTTATTATATCTATATGTATAACAAAAAGGCTACAAGTACAATCATATGCAAAAGCTTTACAGCTTCCAATATTCAACTTACTACTTTCTTATCATTATAATACAGGCCTTTAGGACGTAATGTTTCTATTGGAAATTAATAAATTTGTGATAATATTTGTTTACATAAATATATAAAATTTTTAACTAAATTAATTTCTTACAAAAAATTATCATTCACATTCATTGTACTCACAGTTGTACCTGACAACATCAATTTGGTATAACATTTCTTGTTGTATAAAACCTATCATACTTAATTTTATGACTCTGTACAAATTTTATACTTCAACACTGATAAATAGCACATAATATATATAACATAATTAACAAATTATTTTCAATATATTAAGAAACACGCTATGTTGTCCACAAAACACTGATTTACGTGGAACCTGAGAACTTGTAATAGCAAACTACAATATATGAGGGGAGAAAATCAACAATCGTCGTAAATCTTGATATCAAATAATATGTTAAAATAGCTCAAAAACAAAAACTGTATATTACAATTCCCTCGTGCATTAATAGAATAATGTTTGTTATCGTTCCAACATAATGTGTTATTGCTCAATCTTTTAGATACTTCAATTTAAACTAATAGTTTAAAAATAAATACAAATCATGTTTCTATATATTCAATTTTATATAGTTTTGACACATGAAATTACGCTGTGAAATTATGTGATTAGATTAGGAATGTACAGTAACAGAAAAACAACTTTGCTCTAAAACGTTTGACATTAGAACAGGTACTGTAATATTTAATACGGATCTGTCTTCTTGGAATATCAGTTTACCAAAACCTGGTAGATCAATTAATATTTGCAAAAAAAGTGAAAACGATATATGTACGAAAGACAGCAGGGTATGACCTATTTTTGGATCATTTTAATGCTTATTTTAAACCATTAAAAACATGTGCTTCATCTTTATATTTTGCTGCAATATGTTTGTAATTAAAAATACCCGCTGTAAGACACGAATTTATTTAAACCTCGTCTTCGCTGGATTCACTACTGTATGCCAATTGTTCTTTCCACCATTCTCGAACTTCTAGCATAACGCTGGAAGATTTTGGTGCAGTTGTCTTTGTATTAACTACTTCTCGCTGTTGTCTGCTTGACTCTGTGCTTTCTGCGAGATGTGGTAAATTATTTTTGGCAGCCGCTTCAAATGGAAAGCTCACATTGGAGAAAAACCCCACATAAAAGGTATGGATATTTAATCCAAGAATACACTTACGTGGTGGTCTGTTGTTTCGCTTCTTAGGCGCTGTATTCTTATCTTTTTCAGTTCTAATGGAGGCAGGATCCGACAGTGTTGGAGTTAAATACTTTCTTCCTGACCCACTGCCTATGCTATCTGATCTTGGAAGAACCCCGGGTTTTTTTGCTTTGTGCCTAGCTCCATCAGTATCCTGTTTAGCAACAAAAATATGTAAGAACATTTGATTAGAAATACAACTTTTTTTTAAATTAACAGACTGTGGTAAGTATATTAACCAATGAAATAACGTACCTTTATTTCAATTTCTTCCTCTTTTACTACTTCCTTTCCTTTTTCTTCTGTATGTTCTTGTTGCGGGGTGGGTTGATCAGTGTTAGCTCGCAAACGTGCAACAAGGCTATTTTGTTGCTTCTATGATAAATAAAGCAGATATTCCCTTATTATAAATAGAATTATGTGTTAGCATGTATCATTATTGTAAAAACTTACTCCACTTGCTCTAATTTTTTTCAAACAGCCCTCCAACCAATTTCTAATAGTTTGCTTTGCAACTTCTTCCTCAATAATGTATTCAAATTCTTCTCTTGCTAACAATTCTTCAAGTTGCAAGGCTTTTCTTATATCAACTGAACGATATGACAACATGCTGAAGAAAAAGTAGTATGTAAGCTAATGATATTTCAAGTTGTATTAACTCTACACAGAATGAAGCCTTACTTGATAACATCATGAAAAGTGACATCTTCGCCATTGTTCAATTTTTCTAGTTCATAACACATATGCTTAAAGAGAAGCCGATCCTTTTGTGGGTCAGTCTCCAATCTACCTTTTAATAACCGTAAAATAAACTTTACCTGAAACAAACTAATACATCATTATTTCTAGTCAATTTACAGTAACATAATAAAATTGTAACAATTTTCTTCGATGTACCCGTTTTACTGGTATAAAACCCTTCTGATGATTATCAACAACGTTCCAGGTGTTTTGAAAGTTCCTGATGTCAGCATAGGATAACAATGCATCTTCTTCGTTGGAGTAAAATAGAGAGAAGTTCTCCATGATAATAGCTATTGCGGAAGATCAACTTTTACAATGTCAATTCGAAGGAATGTGCTACTAACATGTCTGTAGAGAGGATCATTCGATACTTACCCACAAGAAGATTTAAAACGATATAGGTAATAATGACGTAGAAAGTACAAAAATAAATTAAGGAAGCATGGAAATTGCCGCAATCTGTCTCCCAATAATTAGCAGCCGGAGTGCAATACGGCGGTTGTATCATGCAATCGTGCATTATTTTATTCCAATCTTCTCCCGTGACAATACGGAAGAGCATGGCAACGCCAGTCACAGGTGATTCGAAATTGGCACGCCTAAATGATAATCGTCTATCTTAGAATCACATATACATCAAAAACGGCCTTAAACTGTTTTGCACTTTAACGTTTATCCCTTTCTCTACTTTTACGTAGGTACACGTAACATTACCTTCCTATACCTTCACCATATTTGACCGTTCCAAAGATGATCGTGCCTGCTAACGCGTAAAAGAAAACAAGAAGAAACATGCCGAATATAATGAAGAAACTTTTACAAACGGATACTCCAACCGTCAACATTAACATTTTGAGAGTCGTATGTTTGCCAGTTATCGTGAAGAATCTAAGTATCACAACCATAAAGCCGATTACGTATGATAAATCGTTCTGTAAGAAAGTACTCCTGTCATTACGCTGCTTAATCACATTTAATAATTTAATTCAATGATAACAGTCATTGGACGATGACTAACATTATCGACGTACCTTCATTGTACAATGAATGACGATCCAAATAACACCCACGACTGTCACCAGCAAATCATATCTGTTTCTTCTGGACTGCCAATAGCCACGTGGTGTAAAAGCAATGTTTTTCATAATTACTTCTACGAGGAAGATCAGTGTCAGAATCGTGGACACCGTAGCGAGTGCTTCCGTGTGTTCTTCCTCGATTCTCCACTTTGGGGAAAAAAGTAAAAAAAAGTCATTAACGCAAAAAAAAGGAACAGTAAGTGTACGGTTTACTTTTACCACGGTCTAATGGTAGCCGGCAAGGAACAAATGATTCAGAGTAACAGTCATTGAATCCTGTTCTTCAGCGAAGAGTATATACATGTTTGTACGAAGAATTTGTGTAATTGGTCGTGTGGTGTATTGTTATTGTGGTATTAAACAAAAAGGAATGAGAAATTATTTAACTCACAGAGACACACAGAAGAGCACTGTTCATTAGTACCATGACCGCGATGAATCTTTTGAAAGAGATGTTTTGAGTGATGTCATAGATAAAGGCTCTAAATTTCTTTCCGTCTGGTCTGGGCGGTAAGTGCAATGGTTGAGCAATTTTCAATCGTTTCTTTAAATCACACCTAGTCACATCACAACATATATTTGCTTATCTTTCCAACATGTTAAGATATTGTTATGAAGTATCGAGTGGGCCAAAAAGTTATGTCGTTTTTATCGGTAAACGACATTTATTCAATTCATGTGTCAACGCCCTTTTTTTATCAACAATCAGTACCAAGTATAATGGAGTTTTTGATTGTTACAGATAATGAAAAATGGAAAATATATAGACTGATTTTGGCGCTATAATATTATATCATTTTCATAAACATAAAAACGTTGTTTAAACTTGAAAAAACACGTATGGTGTACATATTGTATACATTTTGTGTCAAAAATGTTCCTACAAATAATTTGCCATGCTCTAGGAGAGCATACATAGTTACAGGTAGTCCGTGATGATTTAATGAAGATCTTGATTAATGATAACTCTCTTTATACATTGTAAGAGAATAATATGTTATATCATAAGATTGTAATTGCATATGTAAGATTTGTAATCTGCTAGAAAAATGACAAAACTTTTTGACCAATCCAATAATTAATTAACGCAATTACCATCGTCTTTGATCCACTGTGAGTAACGCGGTTCCTTTGTTTTCAGAGTAATTAGCAATAACAACACCAACAAACAACGTTAAACCGATCATACAGCCCAGGAAAATATAAATATGGATATAAATCGCATGGAGCTAAAAATTGATCAAGCTGTGTCATTATACGAACAATTTAAGGTATTATAATTGACTTACGGGACCAAGTGCTTTGATAAGAACGTCTCTAACGTCGAGCCAACCTTTAAAAGAGAGTACTTCAAAAAGTGCCATCAATGCATCACCGATATTGTCGAAATTAAACCGTCTAGGATTAGCCCTAAAATATTTCACTGTCTGCTTAAAGGTGTTCTTTTCACCTAACGATTGACATTTTCACAATGTAGCCTCGTTACATTTCACGCAAAGAAATGTTCAAGTTTCAAGAGACCGCATTTACTCAGGTTCATGTAGCGAGACTCCACTGTATCTTCATTTAAATAAGCCTACCAAACGCGTGGCACTAGTATAGATGGATAACTCTCATTTTGGCCTGGTCGTAGCTTCATTTTCGTGACAAAAACTCTTCTCATAAATACTCCAACGCAATCTTCTCGTCTCAGGATGGTGGGATCATTGCAACGTGCTAATCTACCTCCATAAAGTTGTACACCATAACTCGCAAATATAAACATCAGCAGAAACAACAGAGTAGACACCTAAAAAGCTTCTTATTCATTTTTTGTCTGAACTTTGTGTCAGACCTCACGCATCAAGTGTTATCAATAATAAATACTCAAAGAATATACAGTGTATCTCGATAACAGCGTACAAATCAAATACTGAGAAATAGATTCTCCCTGACAAAAGAAATCGACAACTCTTTTACCATTTTACAATCTATAACTTCCTTTTCAAGTATTTTCATAATTCGAAAATAGAACCACAAATTGCAAAATGGTGAAAGAACTTTTTATTTGTTTTTGTAAGGAGAATCTGTTTTTCGAGTTGTATGCTACTTTCGAGACATCCTGTACATTTAATTAGGATTAGTTACCAATAAGATCTCTTTGAAGCCTCTACATAGCTCGTAAACAACCTTCCTCATGTGCGGTACAAGAGTGAAGATTCTTAACGGTCTAACGCAGCGTAAGATCATGAGAAGTTGCGCGCCAGAATTTGGTGGCACGCTCTTCGGCATCCAACAAAGAAACACAAGACTGACCTAAATGTTTACTTGTATTAATGATTGAGTTTGTCGAATAGTCAATAAAGCTACTAGTAGATTCTTTGATTGCTAACGTACGACGTAGATAAAAACGTCCAAAACGGAAGCGACATCTTTGATATAAGCTTTCGGCGTGAAAAACAATCCGTCCGCCAGAATCTTTAATGCCAACTCGATACTCATAAAGATCACGAAACCGTATTCGGTGATCTGTAACGCCGGTACCTCCATCACGCGATACCGCGGGGTTTCGAACATCATGGAGATGCAAGACATCGTCGTAGCGAAAATCATTACCCAATCGAGATACGTGACCAAACCCAGAAAATTGCTATAAAATTGCGCAATTACTGACTATTAGTATTGTCTTGGAAGTTCAAACATTGTAAGATTCTCTAACATTCAAATTTGAGAATTTTCAGATCCTTCCAAATTTCTAAATCCCCAAATTTTGCATATTTTCAGATGCTAAAAGTTCCAATTTCCTAAATTTTTACATTCACAATTCTCTAATATCCCAAATCACCAAATTCTCAAATTTCACAAATGTATTCAAATACATGGAGACCACATATGTGTCAACAAAGGGGCACTTGATCGTACCCGCTGTAGAGCACATTGAAAGCAGCTACGTTTAACGTAGAAGCACTTACTGTAAACTTTTATATTGAACTTTCCTCTCTTTTCCAGTTAACGGATCTTTTACGTTTGTATCGTATCTTGCATAAACGAGCGATTGACAAATTTTACGGAATTTACTCTCACGCGGTACCGCGAACAATGGTGTATCGAAAAATGGGTGATTTTCACGTAAATCCTCCTCGCGTTGGTTTCTACATAAGTGCAATGTGGTAAGCGTTAAATTGTATACAGATGCATGTGTTGAAACTAATGTGATAGATTATTGTTTCTTACCTTCTCATCTCAGCTTGCTGTCGTTTAGCTTGCAATAATTTAATGTCCAAATCATGCGGTCTACTGCGAGAAGAACTAACTCTATTTATACCTCCAATATCACCATTTTCCATTAAGTGTTCATAGGTTTGTTTTAACTTGATTGATCCGCTACGAACGCTCCTTCTAATTGATCTGTTAACAATTGAATAATGGAAATCTTTAATACATAAAGTCATTTGATAAATGAACTTTTGAACGCTTTGAAGTATGAGTATTTCTTCTTAAACAAATAAAACAATTCATACTAATGTAGAGGATGGATTCATATACAAATTCAACAACTACCTAAGTATAGATGATCTAACAATGTAATTAAAATTTGACAAAATCTCACTTTTTCTGATCTATGCGTAACTGCTTGGCACTGCTAACAGTACCCTGTGGCTTCAAAAGACCTTTTCCTGGTACTGGTATCATAGCGGAATCACCTAATAATAATCTCTGGTTGTTCGAATCGCTATAAAACGATATAAATTATTGTTATATGCCAACTATATAGAACAAGTGATAATAACTATTTTTATTCATACTTTCTACTTACTTTATAATGTAAATAACAGCTGCTTTTTTTAGACTTGTAACAACATTTCTTACTTTTGGTGGATTATTTAAAATTTTTACTGGACGTTGTTTCCTGTAAATCATCTTTGAATCAAAAGTTTCATTTATTTTTTTCACTCCCTCGTTTTCTTCATTTTCCATCTCAAATACAAATTGTCTCATGAAGCTCTCCCGTACCTAATTAGAGGTACAAAAAATATGTTTCCATTATTCCATTCATGACAAATTCCACATAAACATAAATAAAATGTAGTACTTTGGGGAGATTGAAGTCCGATGGTACTTTGTGCAGACATGTCATTTGAGGACTGTCAGGGAATTTCTCAAAAATTCTTAATCTGAATGGTAGAGTTTCTTTTATTTCTGCACTCTGCTCACGAAATTTCAATTGCTTCAATTTCTTGATATCTTCATCCAATTCTAGATTGTCCAAAATAACAGCAACAAACAAACTGAGCACAATCTTAAAAAATAAATAGTTACTAATTACACACCATCATTGAAGAGAATATGTATATAAAAAAATATATATATATATATATGTATTTTACCAGTGTGACAAAGAGATGATATAAAATAAAGTACATAGCAACAAGAGGTGCCATTGTCTCGTGTGTTCGTAGCATAGTTTCATCCATAACATCAACCCAAGCTTCTTGTGTTAGAATTTGAAACATGGACATGAATGCCTGAAACATTTAGTATCGATTGTTTATGCAAACAAAATATTAAGCTATTTATCTACATAGAATTGTATATTTTACCTCTGGAAACGTTTCGAACTTCGTAAAATCGCAAAGAAAACAAAAAAGTTGCATAGAAATACTGGATGATATAACCAGTAAGCACATTGTAAAAATGATGAGGCTCCCCAATTTCTTCCCTGGGCCAAATATTTTATATACAAAATCTTCTAACATTGGAGATGCTTTTATGAGTCTGACAACCCTGAGAACCTAATACAAAAGTAATATTGTATCAATTGAAAATTGTACATTTCTAGTTTATGAGTTCCTTTTAATTGATCAATTTGTTCTTTTCTAAAGCTGAATGAAAAATCATATAGAAACCTGGAAATATGTGAATCCAGTGAGATAGAAGAGTGGTATGATGTGAATAGTTGTACCAATTGCTAGTAGCAGCTCAAATTTGTGAATCGAATGTTTGAAATAACTACGAAAGCCCAGACACCAGATTTTAAACAGCGTTTCTAGATCCAAGAATATGGTAAATGCAATCTCGGCATAGTAATAATTGTCGTAGTACGTATGTCGCGGCTTTTCATCATGCTTGAATCTCATGGTTGCAGTGGTGATGCCATTCGCTAAAATTGCACACATTACAACCATGCGGAAATGAGGAGATCTAAGAATGGCATGGCATATAGGTGACGCCAATCCTCCGTGCTTGTTTTCATCCAATGTTACCAATTTCCAACCATTATCATCACCAGTTAATATCTGACAATATTAATTAGCTGATTAATATGAACAAAACTTGCATTTGTTGATCTATATAATATACAATTTATTACTGACTTGCGATGCTGTATTATTACTGATATGTCCTCTGACTCCCCACATCTGTTGAAATTGTACCCGTATTTCATTGAATGTTTCTGTGATAACAGCAATGAAGACATTTTTTACAAGCCATGCTAGAAAAAATATCATTGTGCTGAAATAGAGAACAGCACGCCATGCAGGTAAACTATCTATGGCACGGTACATAATAAAAACCCATCCTTCTTGAGATGCAGCTTGATAAACAGTAAAAATGCTGGTAACTGAAAAAAGAATTACTTTTGTGATATTTACTTTTTAATAGATATTTGGAATTAAAACATATATTATTACCAAATTCATCAAAACCGTTGAATCCTATAATATATTTGGACAACTGGAGTTTCATACAAGTCATCCCATCTGGACACTGATATCCTGATTCAGGATCAGTAGAACAAAAAGTGTCAGGTATAGCTAAACTGTTAATTGTTATGTGTTTCGGATCTGTTGTATTCAAAACACAGTGATTTTTTAATTCACCGAAAAATTGAACACCTAACAGACCATACAAGGACATGAAGAAAAGAAAAAAAAGAGTAACATTGTATATTTGTTGGCCAGAACGTCTGAAAAGATAAACAACTGTAAGTCTTGAAATTGGGAGGAGATCTATATATCCAAAAATGCATGCAAGTTTGTTCCTTACTTGAAAATTTGATTGATTCTAGCTTTCGGCATAGAGAACTTAAGGAACACTCTTAGGAAGCGTATCATGATCAACGGACGTGGTGCTCGCAGTATTGATACGTAACTGAATTTCAAAACAAAACCTAACATTTCAAACATTTGTAAAATTACAGACAACCAAAGGAAGACAACCATACTTCCATCAAATTGGCACCAGTGATCCTTTAAGTAAGATTTGTCCCTCTGCAATGAAACATTAATCAGTTAACATTAAGCTTTATGAATTAGAATTATAATATAGATTGCCTACCTTCAGTATACCTCGTATATGCATTTTGGCAATCATTTCAGCAGTAAATAAGAATGTAATAATTAAATCGCAAACAAAGGTTACATACTGAAGAGGTGGAACTTTTTCAAAAGTCTTTGGAGTATTTAAACAAACAGAAGCTAAAGACATTAAAGCACAGGACCTCATCAACCTTCTTACCCATAGCTGCAATAATCAGATAATTATGATATAAAGAATGATACAGTGGTATAATATAAATTACCTTATTCACCCACTCTATGTCAGCGCTCTCATTGAGGGACTCCTCTGGCCCATAATCGGCCAAGACGGGTTCCCCTTTGAGGCTCTGCTTGCGCCCCAACATCATAATAGGAATTATGTTCGCAATGGTGAGGCCTGTAATTGCAAATATTTGTAAATAATATTGTCGAATATAGTACTATAAAACCTAAAATTATACTGACAGTAACTAGTATTAAAATAAATTATATAGTTTTATATTAATATCGAGTGTACACAACAATGCACACAAATTTTATATAAAAAAGAAGAAATAAAAACATGATGAATATATGTTACACTCAAATATAATTATATAATGTAAAAATTTAACAGATATATAGGCTTTACATAACGGAATGTTAAATTTTTAAAAGTACATTCTTATGATACAACTGAAGATACGTGTAAAATGTATGATCGGAAACATCGAACTGTTCTAATTATTTTGTCTACAAATATAATCTGATTGACCTACCTTTTTTTAACAATTTGGACGACGACAAATACTGCCTTTACGGCAATTCATATAGACTACATTTCAGTATAAAGCAACAATAAATCTTAACGCGTAATAAACATTTTATTAGTAACAACAAGCTAGCGGCATGGTGAACATTTTTTTGGTTGAGTTTCGAGCTTTCAAGCGATAGTGAAAGCTTAGCGGGCATGAGCAGTAGTGTCATTGTCGCGAGTAAATCAATATTTCAAATCTTGAATGAAACGCGCACTGCTCGATATAATCAAACTTTCTGTAAATAATTTGTTTACGATAAATTGTTATGCAACCTTTACATTACTAAAATATGTTAAAATTTATTGCTACTAATTTTTCTTATTTTAAGCAGCTTTTTCTAATTTATTCAAGGTTTGATATAAATAATTACATACACATTCATCAACTTATCATTTTTATTTTTAAATGATTTTATATAATAGTTAATATATAAGTTTATAATATGACATATTGTAATTATAGTATATAACAAATATATGTATTATAAATCATTACATTAAGGGGGGACCCCACCCCTGAGGTTTTAAAAAATCGAAATTTTTTTATTACTTTAATCATTAGTCTGAACCTTTAATTTAAGAATGCGAGAAAAAAAGTCGGAAAGCAAAATTCAAAACCAAAGTGGTCGAGAAAGTGATTTTTCCGAAGTATTTCGCACCGTTCGATGAGCGGATGCGACAGGCCGGCGCTACTCCTGTTTTGAATTCCGCAAAAATAAGTGTAAGTGTAAGTGCAAGTGTACGGGAATATTGCATGAAAAACACTGCACAAGAAGAGAAACAAATAACACAAGAGCAAGGTCAAAACGATAATATTAGTGTCTGGTGATGGCTCATGACATAAACGAGGGTTTTCATCGCTGCATGGTATTATCGCGCTGGAAATTGATCGATGAACTCGCCCTATATTATGGATTAACAATAAAGAGAAATTCAAATTCTGTAGAAAATATGAAGAAAGAAATATGGGCGACGCTTCATCATAAAATTTCTACGGATAGTAAGCCCGAGCACCAGTTCTGCCCTGTCGGAGAAACATGCTGGTGTAGTTACCAGAAAGCCATAGCCACTGATACACTCCCTTCGCCATAAACCGCCAATGTCTGATGTTGTTTTCAAAACAGTGAAGCCGATTTATGAAGAGTTAAGTAAGGATGAATTATTGAATCATTGTCTTGGAGGTTATACTCAGAGCAGAAACGAAAGTTTTAATGCATCTGTGTGGGCGATAGCACCGAAAACACAAGCTACCGGCAAAACCATGTTGGGAATTGCAGTAGATTTAGCTGTATGCAATTTTAATGATAGCTACAGAAGATATTTGCAAATTATGGAAGTGCTGAATCCTAAAATTGACCGGCACTGTTACGAATTCTGCGAGGAGCACGACGCAGCGCGCGTGAAGAAGGGCGAAAAACGTCTATCGTAGCAAGCAAAAGAGGCTAGAAGGTCATTGTTAGCGGGCAGAAAGGATGATGCTGCAGCTGATAAGTTGGCAGAAGGTCCACTTTATGGAGTTGGCATCGCAAACAAATGATAAGCTGTAATTCTTTCTATGACACAGCTATGCAATGTTTCAAAAACTTTAAACGTGTTTTTCTCAGAACTATATTTTTCGAAACGGTGGGACCGATAACTCAAAAAGTTTTCATTCGATTGACTTAAAATTTTGAATGAATATTCTCAGCAATATTCTCTATCGGCCAACGTAGGATTTTTGCAAAATATTTTATAGTTTTTTTTAAATCGATAATTACAGACGACTTTTTTTCTAAAAAATTGTAATTTTTCTTTAAACCATTGCCATTTCAAAAGAAATCAATATTTAAAAAAATGTCTATGATAGCCGATAACTACAACAGTGTAGATGATGTTTTTTCGGCATTTGCCTAGGTTGACCTGTTCTGCCGAAATCAGGCCCACCGTTGGAGCCCGTCTCACAAAAGATGTTGCTATAATTGGAGTAGGAAACCGCCATTTTGTGGTTCGAATCAAATGAAAAAAATATTTTTTACAATACAAAAGATTGCACAATAAAACCCTTAAATTGGCATTGTAATCAAGGTATTTATTTTCCTCCTAAAAATTCACAAACTTAGGACTGACTTTCGGCTCTCAGGGGTAGGGTCCCCCCTTAATTCAGTATTAAAAAAATATTTATTTTTTAAAAAAAGTGATGTAATAAAATATGCGTACATACATAATATACTCTCAAAAATACTTATCGTTCGTAAATCTGAATTAATTCGTTTACTTGTTAATTATTGTGGCGCGTATGTGCCCGCACGATGGAGGATCAATCGGACTGATCGATCGGAACGCAGCGAGGAGTCAGAGGGAGAGAGAGAGAAGAATCGCTAACGCGATCGATACGCGGTCGATACTATGCTCCTATATCAAGCTGTTATAATTATATCATCTAAACTTATGTTAAATATATATTGTTATTACAACTATGACCGTCACGTTATTCCTGGACCACAATTATAATACTGTTATTAATATTGTTAATTGTATTATATAGCTTTATTTGTAGCAGCCATCATTTTTGAGAATTCCGAGTTGGAGTTGGATAAAAGTACGGACGGTGCATCAAATTCAATTATTTGACCATTCCTCATGACAATAATACGATCGCATGATACAACAGTCTTTAGACGATGTGCAATCGTTAATGTAGTACAATTTGAGAATTCGTTTTGAATTGTACTTTGTACAGCAGTTTCAGTCTCAGGATCAACAGCAGCTGTTGCTTCGTCTAATACCAACACCTGAAATTTGTTTATTAAATAATTATATACAATTTTTTAATTAGTTCGCAAGTTGATTATAATTTGCAATCTCATACTTTGGCATTACGTAATAGTGCTCTTGATAAACAAAATAGTTGTCTCTCTCCGACGCTTAAATTGTTTCCTCCAACTTCAACGAATGCATCTAATTGACCTGATATTGATTTGACTTTCTCTTTTAACTTAGTTTTCTCTAAAGCACTCCAGATCTCAGAATCACTATACTGCTTAAAAGGATCTAAATTTGATCTGTAATTTGTATAATTATAAACATTATTAAGTTCCTGACATGGGAACTTATTTTACAAGCTTTCTGTATATTTCTACCGTATAGTTCCGTTAAACAATACCGGATCCTGCGGAATTATGGACAATTTGTTTCTTAGTATTTCTAAATTTACTTTTGATATATCTATGTCGTCAATTTTTATTTTTCCGGCGGATATTTCAACCAGTCGAAATAAAGCAACAACGAGAGAACTTTTTCCAGCACCTGTTCTTCCCACGATACCTATAAATTATTAGATTATACAAAAAATATTTTAATAATTGTAAAAGTAATTTAAAATTTTACGTTATTGATACCTATATGTTCTCCAGGCTTAACAACGAATGAAATATTATCTAATATTAGTGGTAATTCTTTCCTGTATCTTAACTGAACTTTGCAAAATTCAAATTTGCCATAAGCAGGCCAGTCGTTTGGAGGGTTTATAGCATCTTTTTTGAGAATATCTTCCTCTTGCAAAGTCTGTAGATGCACGGTTATTCGTGGGATTATATTGTGACTTAAATATTAATTAAAATTGTTGCATAAAGGTACCCATTTATTTACCCTCAAATAATAGCTTATTCTTTCAATGCTTATGAATCGTGTTTCTGTTTCTGCCATTAGTCTTACAGTGTACTGAAAAACGCCTGTCATTTGCGTAGCGTATGCCATTGCTAAACCGGCTAGAGCCGGAGATAGTTGATTTCTGAGTATTATTACCAGGAATGAAGCAATGGAAGATGAAGCGACTGCTAGACTATCAAGTCTCACTGCGGACCATCTCATTGCTGATTGACAGAGGTAAACACACAGACTGTTTAAATCAAATAATTCCTCAAACCTAAAATATTGCAATACAAAAGTATTTTTATTATTTTTTTTTTTTTTAATTAAAGATGCACATTATTTCAAGAAGCATACTTAGTTATAAATAATTTTTCTTTCTGAAATGCATGAATTGTACTTAATCCATGAATTGTAGTTGTGATAAAACTCAGAACAGGAGATCGTGAAGTACTTTCCATTCGTTTGAAATCTCTCATTGCTACCCTAAAATAATTTTACTTTTACTATGTATTAGATGATATAATACAACATGTTTATAGAAATATCAATCATACCGAAAAACTTTGCTAACGTAAAAGAATGTAGCACCCACAATGATTAGTAATAAACAAAACCAAGGTAGTATGGAACATATGAAAATAATCGCAAAGCTGCAGGTAAAAATATTTTGTACCATATTTTCTACAGAAATTGGTATATAATTGTCAACTACAACAAAAAAAGGAATATAACTAGATAAACATTTTAGTATCTATAAAATCATTTCAAAAACTTTACCTTCATCGACATCTCGACTAAAAATGTTTTGTATTCTTCCAATGGGAGTCACTTCAAAAAATGTTAGCGTGGATCTGATTATTTTGTTAAAAACTTTATTATGTAGTGTTGTTGAAGCCTTTATTGTAGTATATGTAATAGCTAACCCGCGTAATAGACTTGTAAATAAAATAATTCCAATGCAAGAAGCATATATGTTTTGATAATATGTGAAATCAGGATTGTCATTCAAATTATCAGATACTGTAGTTTCATTCGTTTCAAGATTTGTGACGTTCTTAAAAAGAAGAACAAGTATAAAAGAAAAATATATGTAAAAACTTTTTACACATATTTATGTAAATATTAAGCATATTTACTCCACCGCCAGCCTTAATCCATACAGCTAACCACCAAGTACTAAATGCAGAACTTCCAACATTTAGAAATAGTGTAAAAAATGCTAAAATAGCCACGAAATAGCCACCTGCAGCTTTTACGTATGTATGATACGTATGTGCTTTTACCGTACCTGTTTCCATTTTCTCTTCTGTGGTAAGAGATACTCCTACGTAATATGTTAGAATTTAATATTTTTATAATAAATAATATATAGTTTTATGATACATACCTTTTCCATGCGTTTCCTTTGACATATCACCGTTTCCATAATTATTTGCCGAATTCAATTCTATTTGTTTCGTCGAACTAAAATGTCTACTATCTGTTTGAGGTATCACAGAATTTTCTCTACATAAATTGATAACTAGGAAGATTATTTACGTTATGAAAATTATAATTTTAAGAAATAGTTTGCAGAATATAGCATACTCTTTCATATTATTTTCCGTTTTGAATACTGCACTGTTTACCATTATAGCATATTCCCCATTTAAATGCATCAGTTCATCGTGTGTACCTTGTTCCACAATTCTTCCTTTGTTCATTAAGTAAATTTGATCACAGTGTTTTAAAAACTGTAGTTAATAAAGTATTATATTAATTATCTGTGTTAAATCACATTAAATAAATTAATATCACATTAATTTATTTAATACATACTTGAACTTGGTGTGTTACAAAAAGAACGCATTTGTTCTTAAGTGCTCCAAGAATTAAATTCTTAAAAATATAAGAACCTACATGTGCATCCACTGCACTCAATGGATCGTCCAGAAAATAAATATCTCTTTAATTAAAAAGAGGCATTTTTGAAAATGTAACAATCAATTTCCAGAAAATGTTAAAAAAGTTATCACCTGTTGGCATAAAGTGCCCTGGCAAGAGCAACCCTTTGCTTCTGTCCTCCAGAAAGATTTATGCCTCTTTCTCCAATCTCAGTTTCATCTCCCCCTGGTAATGCGTTCAAGTCTTCCTTTAAATTACAAACTGTTAGTGCTTGGTAATATCGTTTAGCATCGAACATATGTCCGAACAATATATTTTCTCTAAGAGTTGCATTAACAATCCATGCTTGTTGGCCAACATAAGCACAGGAACCTTCTCTCAGTATATGACCACTTAACATTTTTAATTGCCCTAAAGTTGCGAGCAATAGACTAGACTTTCCACTTCCTACAAGACCACAAATTCCTATCAAACCACCTTTCGCTGCTCCAAATTTAACATCTGTCAGCACTTCCACGTATTCTGTTTCTTTGGAAGATTCATTAAGATTTTCTAATTCGCATCTATCTTTTGATTTGTGAACAGTTCTCCTGAAAAAAAAGTAAACATATATCAATTATTAGGCTAGAAAATAACATGAAAGTGCCTGTAAGTAAAGGAAACTTACTTTTTATCTTTATTACTTTTTGACTTGTTAGTGTTTACAGTGGGCGTTTTATAAACAAATGTACCATTAGCAATAGCTACAGCTTGTGATTTTACAATCGGTTTTGATATTTGGCATGTGTGCTCTTCTAAAAGCAATACATTCTGCACAAATATAACTAATTATTAGAGACATACATAAATGTTTAAATTCAAAATAATTTATTATTCAAATCAATGTATTCTTCAAACACATTTTCTCAAATAACTACTTTCTTCAACAAAAGCTATTTAACATTTAACATATTGATCTTTTGACTGATGCAATATCCTGTAACTTGAATAGTTTAAAAACAGTTAATTAGTATCAAAATGTTAAATTTTATTTAGTACAAAAATTTAGAGCCATGACTTTATTATAAATGAAATTACTTCAAACACGATTACTCAAAACTTATTATGATAGTAAACCATGAAATATGAAGCATAACATTTATCATGCTAATATACATAGAAGGCATAAAATGTAGCTATGTGCAGATATTAAACATATGTTAGAATGCACATTCAAATGCAATAGTACTAACTTTAAAGCAATACAAATTGTAGCAAATTCCCATATTTCGTAAACAAATACTGAACATAAAATATGGTAATACGAAGCATAAAATAATCTATGAAGTGCCATGCATTATGCTAATATACAATCAAAGGAAGTTTTTAATTTTATATATATTACATAAGTATTATTTGAAATGACAAGTGATTTCATACTCTATTAGTAGGATTAGTAATTATCATTAATAAAATAGGCAAAAATATACACCTGAATTCTGTTGAGTGCTATTTTTGATTCAGTAATATTAATTAAGGCCACTTGTAAAAACATGAAAGAGGAACGGAACTGAGAATTGAGTAATGATACAAGGGGAAACACCTGGAAAAGTAATACAATAATTTAAAATAATGGCTCAGAAATTTTCTTAATGAATTGTTCCCATTTTTTAGTATATTTTTAGAGCCTTAATTTATTTTCAAACCGTTAAATTGTATTGTATATATTGATTATCACAAGGAGGAGTAAGAGAAAAAGCAATTATTCTAAACTTATTTACACAACATGCAGCACTTTCCCCTTTACACCCGCGACTGTTATTAAAAGCTCCTTAACCGTACGTAATCAATGAAACAACTCCCGTGCAAATTATATCTATTTCCCTTTTAACTTCACAATAATTAAAAAAATTAGCCCGATTTGAAATACACGAAAACTTGTTTGTAAAAACTTTCCGAAACCTTGATTCTTGTAAGAGCAAGACGAGCGTCGATAAAATATCGTGTGGTATCCTTAAGGGACGAAAGTGCCAATCTCAGCATATTCCCAAAAAATGTTATAATTGGGAAAGCCTGCAATATATATTCCATTAAATACAATATTATTTTCACGACTTCAAACATAATGTGGAAGAAATGTTTCTTCCTGATCATTGAAATATTGATAAATGTAAAATTACTTATTCTAATATTCCTCCGTCACCATTCAAACTAACAGTTTAAAATAATTTTGTTGGTATGCATTAAAATTACTCAGTGACTACTTATAGATTAATTTATACCTGTGCTGCAGTTAAATTATTGCCTGAAGATAAATGAGCTAAAAATGTAATAATTGCTGATATAACAGGTACAGCAGGCGTTAAAGAAATAGCGAGACTCTGAAAATATACAGTTTTATGTAACCAGTATTCTTCTTTTCTTCGTATATCTGGAAGGTAATGATCACAAATAAATAAATTAATTATACTATTTGTTATGATTCATTTAAAAAATATACTAAGAAATCATACCAAAAAGTTTATCACTGAAATATTTTTCCCAAGAACACATTTTAATTAGTTTTATACATTCTAAGATTTCACTCATTAATTTCACTCTTGTATCAGTAATCACAACAGTCTTGGAACGAAAATATCCTACTACACGAGATATTAGGTACTGTGGAAGTAAACATTGCTTTATATAATCATGAATGTATATGAGATAGATAAGGCATTTGAAAACAAGAAATACTTACCTGACACGGATAGAATAAAAGAAAAGCCATTGTTCCAAACAGGGCCCATGGACTAAATATCCATAATATATAAATTACACCACAGGTAACTATTATGGGCCCACTGATTATCATAGGTCCATATATGATTACATCAAAAAGTCTTTGATTATCATTGGTAAATAAATTTATCAACTACAATTGTAAAATAATAATAAATGCTAACTGACAAGTTACTTAACAACGTTTGTATTTAAAACAATACCTCTCCTGTACTTTTATTTCCAAGACTATTCAATCTAATGACTTTTTTGTACAAAAGAGTAGTGCAAGCAGATTTTAATCTCAATGCAGTTCTAATGTTTGTATTCCATGTCCAAGTAAAAAATACTATTCGTAAAAGATCACAGCAAGTCAACAAGAATGCCCATTTTATACCTGTCCATATATCTTCCTCAGGTGATTGAACATGTTCTAATATTTTTTTCATCAGTATCATCTAAACAATGTAAATAAATAAATTAAATGTTAACATTGAAGTTGTAAATAACAAAATATTTACTACTTTATAAAGAACCGTACTGGGCTAATAAATCCACAAATTGTAGAACATGTTAACAACAGCCATGCTATACATATTCTTGTCCGCACAAATTTCCAAGCAACAGTTGGAAATGATGCAGAATGTGGACCACATTTACTCAGTTCCTCTTGCCAAAGTACTTCCAATCTAAGCATGAAATTGTTATCTTTGGAAATTTATTATTATTAATTATTGTAGAATAAATTGTATAGTTACCTCTGTGCATTATATTTGCATGTTTCGTAAGATGAAATACATGGTATATCTGTTATATCAATACCCTTCTTGTATGCTTTCCATATGAAAGGAGTCATCCATGTATAAAAAATATATGAAAACAAGCCGGCACTATCTGCAGGCATACTTTCTTTGTTCCTGCAGTACATAATAAAATTATACTTAAAAACACAATTCTTCAAAGGAGATTGTATTACTAAATATACACACTGTTGTCCATGACGTATTGGTATAAGATTCTTCAGCGCTGGATTATATCTATTCATATTAGATCTTCGAATATATTCTACAGCTATTTTTGGTGAACGTGAATGCGCACCAGGAAGTAGAAAACGTTGTCCATCCGTATCATTGTATCTGACCAAATATTAATTTCTTATTTTACAGTAAAGTGTATATGAACTATAACTTTATACCTTCTATTGATAACATACTGATTTTCATTATCTTTGCTTTGGTCACTGACAAAGCTGATGTTTCCTGTTTTTACTTCCATCACTGCCTTGTAAGACTGTGTATCAGTTAAATATAGAAATTAGAGATATATATACCTTTGTAAAAGAAATATTTAATAAAGTTAGAAGTTAAATAACATAAAACAATTTGTAAAGTGATATTAAATAGGCCTCAATTTATTAAATAACTTAACACTGTGACACATGTTAGCATAGATATCAGTACAATGCACATACTGGATTATATGCTTTGACAAACTTATCAGCAGCAATTGCAGTTTCAATGGTACATAGATATAATTTATAAAATTCATATACCAATTAAGTTACTAATATTGCTATGATAAATAAATACCTCAGCTATTGTTTTACATTTATGTAAAAAAAAAATTAAATTTATTTAATTCATAGAGCTATGTGTTTATCGTACAACTTACTTGAACACACTACAATATATCCGAAATACATGGCATGTATTACTTGCTTTGTAACGCTGATAGACAATCTAATCTTTTCTAATCAACAACAGGTGGATCCAAATATGTAACACTGAACAAATAACTCTAATGATAAATTGAAAACTCACAGATGAACTCACGTGAACCATTCGATAGCATGGAGTGAGTACGATATATGTAAATAAACACATATACGTAGATTCAAAATATGGAAACAGAATGTATGAATGTAGAATTGTTAAAAAGGTGAAAGGGGGGCCATAGCAGACGATGCCCAAATTTAATTGGTTGCTTATCTCCTTATAAAGCACTGATTGATATAGATTTTTAAGTTAATGTATAAAACTTGGAAACTTTTAATTTCCATATTTTTACAGTTTCAAGTTTAGACACTTTTGAATTAATAAATTTATAAATTTTAACTGTCAAAGTTTGAAATGTGTGTTTGTATATTACGCACAATATTTTGAAACACTCTATAGAGGGAAATATAAAAATCTCACAGTTGTATTCCCTTAATAACTTATAATTATAATTTGCAACACAGATTACATTTATTTTCTAATGCGCATGTATGATTAAATATTTCTTCTTCCAGCCTGCTCACATACTTTGTTCATCTCTGTGAATGCACCTGACGTAATGATCATAAATTAACCTGATATGTTGACAAGTTTCAAATGTTTGATTTAAATGAACCAATGATGCATTTATTTAGTGTTTCTAACTAACAATAAAAAAAAACATTAAAAACACAAAAACCTAAGAGGTACTTTAACAAAGAAAAATATGAAAAACGCATATGTGATATCAGTGTAATGACAGCTTTCTCAAAAATAAGCTTTGTTTCTTTCTGACTCGATGCAGGTGTTCATAGTATATTTAAATATATTTAATATTGGAATTAAATTAAAAGCACTGAATTGAAACAATTATTGTATTAAAAATGTATATTTAAATAATAAAGTTACTTACGTTTCATTTAAAAAGGTACTAAAATCTTCCGAACTGTCATACAGAATCTGCTGCTACAGGTTCACTTTAATTAATTTAGATAACATTAATAATCTTCAGTGATATCAAAGATCACTTATTTGCTCGTGTATATACTTTTACACACTTTTGAGTAGCGTGAATTGCGCATTCGAGATATTTACTCACGTATAAATTAGAATTATCTGACATAGCATGGCATTCCGATTATATACGACCGACCCTCCTTTTCATGAACATATTCATCAAAGTTTCATATAATCTGCACGCTACTCGTTTATAATAATTAGATTATTTATAAATTTAATAAAGTAAATTTTTATTTTCTTAATTAAAAAATTTTCAAATTTTTTAATTCCTCAATTTAAGTATAATCATAATTAAGTATATGGAATTTAATCAGTTGTAATTGAAATGCACGTCAATTCTTAATACATTGTATGTAAATTAATTATGACGCAGTATAATAAAGGATCTTTAGTTATCAAGATAATATTTATTGTTATGGTTTATAAAACATGAATCACATCAAACATACTCCATTTCTAATAATTTCATGCACAAATTAATAACTTCTAACGATACATTTTACCTTTCCAATATAGACCCCTCTCACGTACAAAATATAAGGTCCTAAACGGATACAAGCATTCCCACATTGTTTACAACATTCATTTCCATAATGAAAATAGGAGTATTCTATTCATATCAACTTACGCATAGTGAAATATGTTTAAATTGTCTCAAAAAACTTGCCAAGCTAAACACGCTATGAAAGAACTGAAATTCGTTCAAAAGCTCATTTAAATGCCAAAAACGGAATATAGTCCAATAGTATTTAAAGTACATTAAATCATTTATCATACTCGTTTTCATATCTTCGTATATATTGTTAAACATTTCCTTTACCTAACTATACTCTTATCACGTACGTCGTTTAAAATAGTATTTGATTAAAGTCAACGTAAACTTTATAAATGTAACTGTGAACTGTTATTCGGATAATATATTACAGAATGGACCGTAATCGTTCAGGTTCATTTTAATATAATCTAGTTATATTTTGTCCGAATGTAATCGTTATCGCTAAATTTATCAATAACTTGGTGTTGAAGCAGTTATATAATTTATAAATATGCTTATTTTCTAGTACTATTAGAATTTGAAACACTTTTATGACATCTTAATGAAACAGCAGACGTACAATGTACAATATGTAAAAGCAGAATTATGTAAGTCATAAAAGTTATACAATGTTTTTCTCACGACAATTTATGAAATTGTGATGTCTTTTATAAAGCTGTACAAATTTATAAATTAAAATACGCATTACTCCAATGGTTTGAGAAAATTCTTTATAATTATCAGTTTTTATACAAACAAATGAAAATGAAAAAGAAATGGAACATAACTTGTGACCTACCAAACTCGTTTACGAACATCTTATCAAAACCGAAACATAATCTTTATGTTTTGTTCACGAGTAATATGTAAGTAATTCGTAAAATAATGTCTAATTGAACGTAATATAAGACAAGGTTCGGCTGATATAATTCGGTGTGTCAAAACTTTGATTTGCGAAACACTTTATCGTCGGTAGCGTAAGAAACGCGAAACCCGGCCTCAAAAACTATTGTAATTGCTTCCTCCTAACTGCGAACCGAATCCTCTATTATTTGGGGAATATCCTGGCCTGAAGTTATTGCCCAGACCTAATAACGTAAACATTTCTTTTAATATAATGTAAACGTATTTCTAATAACATACAAAGGTGAAATAAAAAAATGGGAAAAACAACACAAATTTTTTCTATAAAAAACATACCTCCACAGAAGTTACCAATACCGCCAAGTGACATTCCACCTGAACCTCCAGTTGAATTTAGGAACAATTCAATGTACCTGTGAGACATATGACTCTTGTCCTGTAACAGATTTTTATAATGATAGTTTTTTAACTAAAAGTTATAATCAAATCAATAATTAAGTCATTATTAATTAAACGAACTTTGGACATAGCTTTGATAGCTTCCTCATGAGTAGCAAATTCGACGTCAGCTTCACCAGAGGGACGTCCACCATTTTCAAGAATAATTCTAACGTTTACTGGCTCAATGGGTCTAAAGAACTAGAGTCATACAATAAAATTTGTATTATAATAATGGTAAACGTGGTTGCAATGTTTATTTGTTTGATGTAAGACTCTTACGTCAGCTATGTCTTGTTCTGTAGCTTTAAACGGTAACCCGCGCATGTGTATGCTATGAATTCCAGAACCACCACCCCATGCATCACCATTGCCTCGGAAATTTCCTTTCATGTCCATACCACCTCGCATACCCATACCGCCTCCACGTGAGTCGAAGTTATTACCTCCCCATGGGCCACCATCGAAATCTGTATAAGAACGTAGTAGTTAGAATGTTCAAATTTTAAATAATATATAAAGGAAAATTGGAATCTAAATCAGAATTCGTTCTTTACAGAATTTGTAAGATTAAATGTCCATGGATTTATATTACCTCTATTTCTAGAACCTCGGCCATTATTGCTAAAGCGGTTCATTCCACCGAAACGAGCACCCCGGTCATAGGGAGCAGGTCTTTGATTAAAACCGCCCATTGGTCCTCCTCGCATTTTTGGTCCAATGCTTGCTCGTACTTCAGACAAAGTGCTTCGGAAGATTTCGATGTATCTGTTAAGAGTTGATATCAATTATTAGAAATCTTCGTATCTGTATTATTGCCGCTTATAGCCGGCTGCCTTCAAACTGGAGAATTCAATGCAAAAGTATAAGTGAGCACAAGTCCGAATTTTTAAACAAACAGAGAGGAAATATGAATATCCAAAAGAAATTTGCGCGTTGCAAGAGTAATCGATGTATACGTATATAAATAAGAAACAATTCGAAGAAAAAATCCATATTGAAGATTCTATAACAGATAACTGTTCATACTACACCTCCACGTATTTATTAAATCTGTGTAGATACCCTCCCTCGGTGACATTGCATTTTGATGTATTTATGTCACCCTAGCCTTTGAGATGCTTGATGATCCTCAGGTATATGACAATTGCAATTGCACTTTATGCAATTTTGATTTCGTCAAAAAATAATATTGCAAGTATCGAGAAGCGATACAATCAAAATAAAATATTTGGAATCGACTAAACATAACAATTTTGAACAAAGCTTAAATATCAGAAGTAATGTATACTAGTAGTATAAGGATCTAGAGGTCTAAAAGTGTTGAAATTTAGGGATATTTGGAGACAGGAAAATTTAGATTCAGTGCAATAAGGTATAGGAATTTAAAAACATTTACTTTGATACAACACAAACTCATGTATCGCTTCTATAGTATAGATTCTACTATATCATTACAACGAATATGTCCGTGCAATGCAAGCTAGATTTCGCTATAGTGATGTTATGAAACTGTGCAAAGCCTTTCAGTTTAAATTGGTATCACTTTTTGCATAAAACGTACAATTGTGCAATTGTCAAACTGATGTGCCAAATTAGATCGATGGTTACCACCTCTGTAGTGCCCACCCATCCTGGGTTAGCCCTACCCACACTCCCATGGGATTTGGTGACGATGTAAGGGGGTACCTCCCGCCCGGCACCCACCCACAGGTATCCGTTTGGGCCAACAGTACTTTCGCTTACGTACGACTAACTTCTTTTTTATTTGTGTTCACAGAGAAGCAGTTTCTTTATACAATATTGCAACATACCAATAAATGTAATCAAAGAACAAACGTGCTGTTACATTTATAGTAAATTGAATTGAGTAACGAGGTACGTTAAAAGATAATAAAGAAACTGCATCCGTTTAAAAACTCGTTCCCGCTATTTACTAACAAAATTTATATACCTACGTATACTACGATCATAAAATGATATTGAAAAGTCATAAGTATACCCAAACCCAGCTAGCGTCAGTGCCCCACCTGTGTCCTATCTTTTCCTTGTGTTTCTGCAGAGCGCGCTCCGCAACATCTTTGTTAACAAACTGAACGTAAGCCTCCCCAGTACTGCGGCCCGTGTAGTCTGTCGGTAGTGAAATCCCGTTCGGCAATATCTCCAACCCTGACCCACACATAATCAAACATCGACATTGTAGCGAAACACCCATTATTAATTAGAGTATCGTCAGTTTTATTAAAACCCTTATAAAGAAGCAAGATTAAATATCCTTTGCACATTATGTGCAAAACTTCTCGCTCCAACAAAAAAAAAAATAGAAAAAAATATAAATATATACTTTATAATAAAGTTAAGAAAAAAGATGTTACTACGCCGTAGTTAAGAATTAAGTTCTACCTTCAAAACACAAAGATATGTTATATAAATAAAATATAAAGTACATGTAAAATTATAACAAAAATCTTTTAGTTTGTACAGGGTAGCATAACAGGAATTTTGGTCTTCAACCTTAAATCTTAACTCAGGCTATTTAATAATAATGAAACACAAAGACAATGCTTGAGATAGATATAACAGAAATTTCGTAATTATTAATCAGCCTTTATTTAAATGTTATGAGCTTTGGTGCAAAATTTTTAACTTATTTTTAACTGCTGATAACACTATTGTCTGCATGCA
The DNA here is from genome assembly GCA_947623535.1 of Coelioxys conoideus. NCBI lineage: Eukaryota > Metazoa > Arthropoda > Insecta > Hymenoptera > Megachilidae > Coelioxys > Coelioxys conoideus. The sequence continues at coordinate 7,683,573 of OX392453.1, read as the reverse complement.
TTACAATCATCAAAAACATTAAGTCTCTGTGATTCAAAATTTCTATTAATTAATAAAATACAACAAGGAGATAATGTAACTATAAAAAAAGGGTATACTGGTCTTCAACAAGGTTGATAAATGAACTAGAAATATATTATAGTAAAAGACAGAAATATAAATTTGTACAGACTGTACAAAATACCTGAGAAGAATTGTGCTATCTCCTCTTTAGAGCATCCAAATGGTAGACCACGTAATCTGACGCAAGCATCATCCATTGCATTTTCCAGATTGAAACCACTTCTTTTGACAACCCACTCCATTTCACCTCTTTTTGCTTTAAAGACTGCAATAAAAGTATACAATTAAACATTTGTACTTCAACCCTTTCAATCCCTATACTTATGAAAATGATAATGCAGTGGACAAAGAATGTATAACCATTGGTATACACAAAAGGCACGTACATATACTTATTACATTTCCTTCAATCACATTTATTATGCACAGTTGTTAAGGTGCCATATTGTATGTACTAATGATTTTCATTAGTGCATGCTACAACTAAGGATTTAAATATTTATTTTTTTAACCTTCTATGTAACGATGACCCATATGATCTCTATCTCTTTTACAAGCCTTTTCAATATCTTCAGGTGTATCCATTTCTACGTAAGCTTCTCCACTCGGGCGACCTTCTCGTGACATAGTCATATGAACACCATTTTTACCATTTGAGATGGAACAGTCACTGAAGAATTTCATAATTTCATCAACAGTAGTGGACCATGGTAGTCCACGTAATTTCACTACATAGCCTTCATCTTCATGATCTCCGCTACCGTTCGACATGGTTTCTTTCTATAATAAACTATATTGTAAATAATATAAACATATTATAATGTTCTTCTCTGCATTATAAAATAATATAACATAACAGTTAATATGTATTTTTTAAATTTAATGTACATTCTATGAGTTCAGCTCCTTTAAGTTTATGTTATTATAATTAATTATTTTTTGCAAGTTTGCACTGTTATGAACAAGTTTATTGATAATAATAGAGGTTCGTAAATTTGAAGGTCATAACTATGTACACAATGAAACAAAAATATATGTACAAATATAGATATTTTGTAAAATATCGTTAAGTTTCACAAATTACAAGAAAAAGGAAAAAAAATACACAGTTTAAGAATCAGCGTTGAGAAACGTCGGAAAAATCTTGGTATAAAATTCTTAATATCATTATATTCTGTTACTTTTATAAAAAAAAATTATTTACTTTTCAAATTATAAATATCCTACTTTTACTTACAGATTTTTGACGTTGAAATACGATTTACGAGAAATTGTAAATTAATTTAATTGACAGGGAATAGTATTCCGCCACCACGCTCTCCAAACTCAGCAGTAAAATGGCGCAAAAATGGCGTTCGCTTCAACGAACTTCAAAGCTAGTTTACACCAACGAAATAATTGACTTGCCGAATTTTAACATATTGCAGACTATTTAATATTTTATAAATCACGGGAACTGATAAAATACTTTAAATACCAAAAGATATTAAAAGATGGAAATATTTATATGCTTTGTTTTTTTTTAATACAAAATAAGTAAATTAATGTTTACAAATTATTAAACGATTACTGATTTATGAACACTCGATAATTGAACAGAAATATTAATTCAAATGAAAGTTTGACAGATTACATCAACTAAATGTAACGCATTATTTAATGATATAAACAAGCATATATGTATATATAAATTGTAAATTTGTTTAATTATCGATGGAGTTAATCGGACAATGACAGATTATATTTGCTTTGCGCAATTCGGCTGTTAAATAAACCCCCACTATCTAAAGTTGCTCTACTACCATACGTTTTTCACTTCTTCAGTCACCTACATGGCAGACAAAAATATGTGAACAGAGAAAATATATTATGTAAAATGTAAAATAAACAGTATGCAAAGTAAAAGATCACTAGGTATATACGCACAATGGCAGGAACAGTGTTAGTGCACATGCGCGTTACTCCTGGTTACACAGTTGAAATGTGCAGAACGAACAAAACTCGTCGCCTAATGAAAACATTCTTTCATGAAAAGAACAATTCAATGTTCCTAAACGCATCATACATGTGAACATGAAACAATAGTATTTATCTATATATATTTCGTCCAACAAGAGTTAGTAGTAATTATACATAACGATTTGCACTGTTCTAATCACAAGTGGAAAGTCTCTCTATATACTTTTTTGGCTTCATGGTTAAGTATATGGTGTGAAAAAACAAACGGATAGGAAGAGTTTCTGAGTGCAAATCTGGCATCTCTAGGAAAAAGGATATAAAGTATAACCACACGTTATTGGCACGCATTATACTTAAATTCATAGAAATTATAATTACAATTGCTGTTCATTTCTTGTTACAAAATAAATGTACTGCTCTCAACAGCTTTAGAGAAAAGGGCCAATAAAAAATTAAAAGTCATGAAATTTTCTATCCACTGGGTATATACGTTTAGCGATACAATTGTTATAAAAGAACATGCGTGCTGTCACAGATTGCAGAAAGCATAGAAGCGAACATAAATGCGCAGTACGGACGAAAACTCGTCGTCTAGTTAGTGCATCTCTCGTGAAACAAAGTATACTATATCGATCGCGTTGAATATAGTAAAAAATTTAGACTATAGGTGTATTAACAGTATATCGGTTGATTTCGATACATATTTTCCTAAATACATGAATAAAGAGATAGCAAAGATCATCAAGTAATAGAAAAATAAAGTGTGTCTACAGTCACGTCTGGACAGAGGTCGTGACTGAATCCAAGTAGAATCCCGTTCGGTACTGGAAGGATTGAAATCGGGGGAGATTGTAAGGAAAGTAGTTGACAAACCGTCTACACAGTGCTGTCGTGGGTGAATGCATGGTTGATTTTAAGAAAATTCATCGACAGCCGAATCTTGTAGTGTTGTATAGTACGAAGAAAAATCAACGACACGTACAGTTGTGTGGCCGTAAATCTAATTTCATCGATAGGTCATCCACGAGCGCACGATGAGCTTCCTATTGTAAGTATTTTTTTTTCATTTCAAATGAAGATTAACTATCCTTTAGTGTACTTTAACTTCGTTAATATTCCGTATGACTAAGGCGCAAAATAAATTATACAAACATTCCCTTTCGCAAACATTTTCCTGGCGATTAATCATCCGATCGTTCAATGCTCTCGTCCGTGATTGACAAATGACAACGATGGAAAATCGGTAATTTATTACTGTCAACCGGTCACAATGAGAACAAATATTGACAGATATCGCTTGACCAGTCCCGTTTGCCTGTTCGTTGGCTAATTTAGGTTCTCGACCCGATGTACTTGAATTCGTGTACATCACGATCGACCAATCGCTGGATACCTAAAAATAGCGCGATGCCATAATTTCTTTTTAAAAAATCTTCGTTTTCTATGATCTTACTCTGTTATTCTCGCCGCTTTCACCCGCGGCCGTTGCACGCGCACATATTTATCGCACGTCAAGTTTATCAGTACAGACATTTCTTATCTACGTCGCACCAAGGAAGTAGAATGTATTTGCAACGTACTGATAATGCGATGTGCAGAAAACTTTTAGCAATTCCTAAAAATCAATCCCTTCGTTATGCTTTCTTAATTTTGTAATTTTCTTATTTATGCATTTTATTTAATTTCATTTATCATGTTTATCTTGCCCTGTTCGATTCTTATAATCTATTATATATTTTGATTTTTATAGAAATATAACTTTCTATATACGTATCAGTCTTGAATGTATAATAATAAATTTATGTATGATACTAACCTAACCACAATCAAATTTAACAACGATGTAACCCAACCCTGATCTAACTCGACCTGACCTGACATAACCTAACGCCGAACTAACCTAACACTGATGTTTTCATATACACGCACGTTTTGCTTTTATTATACAGTTTATATAGTATAACAAACCAATACTAATGAGCCTATTCAGATTTTCAACAGATATTTTTATCTTTTGTATATAGTATGATTAATGTAACTATATAAATTTATATTAGGAATTTGTATAATTTTCTTTTTTTTTTAATCAATATAACTATACAATATATTCACTTATTTGGGATAAATTTAGGAACTTGTTGAGAATTCTGCAATTCTTTTAAACAGCATTTAAAAACAAAGTGTTTCTAACATTTCTTTAGAATACAAAATTTTTATCATTTTACTCTATAGGTGAGGTACAATGATTTACAGATAAAAATATATGTATTAATACAGGATGGAATATGATATTATCTCAGTGTGATAATGTAAGGTTGAAGTATTGATATTGTACTTGTCAGTTTTACTGCAGAAAAACAAATCAATACAGATTTCAAGAAAGACAGCTTAATAAGTTTTATAATTTAAATGTTCTATTGTAATATAAATATTCAAGTAATCTAATTTTATATAACATTCTTGAGAAATGAATTATTGTTAAGAAATATATTTATGGGTTTCTTAAGTGGAAGCAGGTCCTCGAAAACCTTCAAACCAAAGAAGAATATTCCAGAGGGAACTCATCAATATGACTTGATGAAACATGCAGCTGCCACCCTTGGTTCAGGCAACCTAAGATTAGCAGTCATGCTTCCAGAGGGTGAAGATTTGAATGAATGGGTTGCAGTAAATAGTATGTAATTAAAATATGCAAATATATATGTTATTTCTGTGTGCTTTAATCAACTTGTGTCCTGTTGCAGCTGTTGATTTTTTCAATCAAATCAACATGTTATATGGTACTATTACTGAGTTCTGTACAGAAGAAAGTTGTCCCATCATGTCTGCAGGGCCAAAATATGAGTACCATTGGGCTGATGGGCATACTGTTAAGAAACCAATTAAGTGTTCTGCACCAAAGTACATTGATTATTTAATGACCTGGGTGCAGGATCAATTAGATGATGAAACATTATTTCCTTCAAAAATTGGTAAGAGATGCATTATCTTTCTAACAACAAAACATATTTTACTAATGTTCCAATGAAAATATTGGTTTTACAGGAGTCCCTTTCCCAAAAAACTTCTTGTCCATTGCCAAGACAATACTAAAACGGTTGTTTAGAGTATATGCACACATCTACCATCAACATTTCAGTGAAGTGGTACAACTTGGTGAAGAGGCACATTTAAATACATCATTCAAACATTTCATATTTTTTGTACAGGTAAAGGAACTATGATCAAAGGAACTTTGTAACACGTTGATTACTTAAATAACATTCTTCTAATGTTTTCATTTTATGTGCTTTTATTGCAGGAATTTAATTTGATAGAGAGAAGAGAATTAGCACCGTTGCAAGAACTAATAGAGAAATTAACTGCGAAAGATGCCCGATGAACTATCTCGATCATCGATTTAAAACTCCTCCAAAGAATCTCACCCGTGCTATATTTTTAACGAACGTGTAACCGCGCATGTTATTTATCTAACCCAATCATTGCTAACGTGATTCTTATCGCCTCGGACCAGAATTCACTGGTTGTAATACAACATATTTTACTCATTAGTAAGAAAAAAAGTGACTGATACGTTTTATATCAAATTGCGGATATTCGATTGAAAATAATGCTCGGAAAGGAAAGATTTTTGACCATTTGCGAAGCAAGAATTGATAAACGGTTAGGAGTTAGGGGGTGAAGATTATTAATGTAGACTTTTGTAAAATAATTATACATCCAGTACGCATTATAGTACTCGCTTTGTTTTATAATGTGAACAGAAAATGTTGTTTTTTTAATTAATCAAAGTGTTTCATTATAAATTATAATTTATTAAACGCAGTCAATTTTTATATTTCAAAGTTAAGGTTCCAAACGCGCTCTAGTTGAAAAATGCAAATCATAGCGTGGATCACACACAAAAAGACTAATTCATATCGGCTATGAAACAGACATAGCTTTATAAAAATGTTTAAACAACGATGGCACTCGGTCTCACATGTCTATTCTCATCGTTTGTTAATACTATTTTGAGCTGTTACGTGATATAATTTTATTGTAAAACATTAAAAAGTATCATTACTTTATAGGTAGGAACCAGATACGCGTTAATGTTCGAGAAATAAAATGCTACCGTTAGCCGTTTTCACTCGACACGATTTTGAAACGTTGCGTTTTTATTAGCGAATAAATTTTACGATCAGGAAATAACGTTTATATCATTGCTAACTGCACATTGTTGGTACATAAAGTTATTAAGTTAATACTACATTATTTCGTACTATGTAATTACTTTGAACGATTATTATCGTGTTAAGCGCTTGATAGAAATTATTTATAGAGATAGGGATTTTATTCGCACCCTTGTACGAGTGAGTTTTGTCTATTCTACTTTAGAAGTGCGTATTATATTTAAGCCGTTTGCGTTGTATTACTGGGAAAATTGTTCATGCATTTTAGTAACTTTTTCATTTCGTCAAAGTTGTACGTTTCTTTTTAGCAGTACAAGATTTTTCTAATGCTTTTGTGTTAAGATACAATTGTTACTTGAGCAAGTAGTTCTTTTACGGTTTATAACAGTGATGGACAACTGCGCATGCGAGGGCGCGGTTGCATGGCCGTGCAAGTGCAGCCATCGATGGGAGGTCAATTTCTGAATTTAAAAAATTACAAGTTATTAATTTATATATTTTCAAATTTATAGATTTCTTGATTTACAAAATTCCAAATGATTGAATTATTCAGTTGCCTAATTCCTAAATTTTGTTTACATCTTATCACTGCACGCACTATATGTGTTTAGCATAAGCTCTTAAGCAGGTATTTGACCTGTCCATTACTGGCTTCAAATCGATTAGATGGATACAGGGTATCCCAGGAGAAACGCAAAAGGCAAACTTTGCATATAAATATACATAACAATATACACAACCGTGTCACATGATAACATATGAAAGTGTACACGTTCTCGTGATTGATTTCGCTAATAAGAGTAATTTGATAAAAATATCAGATAGGATACATATTCGTTTATAGCGCGTTCAGCTACGTACGATAGTTTCCTCGCTTTTAGGAGACCAGATGTTAATATATATGATATTATATTACAATGTTTACTGTTTGCATATACAGCGAACCGCACTGTTGCATTCAAGTATTAAACGGATGCATTTGTATTCGCTTTGTAACTAGAAATACTCTTCACAAGTTTTCTGTTCACACTCTGCCCTTCGCTGTGATCTGCTGATCAGAGTTTGCATTTGTTGTGTAAAGAGCTATATCTTTATGTGGGGAGGAATGAATTATAAGCAAGCTTTTGCACCGCTATTAATGTAAATAGTCATTCGAGAAAAGGTAATAGGATGAGATGTCATTGCGCATTATCATAGAAAATAAGTTTGCTTTTAACGGACAGCGTGATTCGATTTAAGTGTCGCATAACGCAATGACTGAATCCTAACAGATACAAAGAAATGTAGTAGCACCTTTTTTATATTGTCTCAAACATATTGTATCGGATATTTAGTACTGATTATTGTTAATTCATTGTATATAAAATGCAATCATTTATTAACATATGTTTATCATACATAATGCAAAGTCTTCATAAGCTGAAGACTAACCTGCAACGATGTTAAACTGCTTAGTTGAAACAACGTCCTTGCAGGTTTCTTCTATTACGGATATGATTTATTTGTAGCATACTTTTTGAGATTTTCAATGGAAGCACCATTTCGCGCTGTTTATCATGACATTTTGAATACATGCTCTAAATTTAAAGTCTTGCTACGGTTCCTCGAATTTCTTCGAAGCAGTGATAAGTATTGCAAAATAAAATACTTAAAAAATCTTCTGCATAAACATTTCTTTGTATCTCTTATGCATTTAACAAATTATCTGTAAACGCGAAACTTATTTGTAAACCGGCTAGATATCCAGCGAGCTGAAAGTTGCGAATTTAAAGAAATACAATGGCTCAGCCTTATGTTTATAAAAGAAATTTGTAACGTTCATGCGAGAACCTGAAATCGCGCTAGATCTAAACACGTTATTTTTTTAAAACGAAACTTTCAGGCTCCGGAAACCGGAAGCTTCTGTTTGTGTCTTTCAGCATTGTAATACCAAGAGACGAGGCCCATTGTAACGTTCATGTGATACAATTTTTTCATGTAAATCGCGAGGATCAATGAGAAATTTCACGTGGTCCAGGATTGAATAATATAGATGTATTTTATTATAAACAGCGTAAAGAAAAACGAACGAATAGCTTTTTCCATAACGATATTTAACCGATTGCATAGCAGGGAGAAAAGTTAGGAAAAAAAAACAGAAAGATGGACGGTCATTAGGACGCCTTTTGTGGTGTTTACAGTTGCGTTGAATGTAAAACGTATATAATTAACAATAATAATGGCTCGTATCGACGATAATATTGTATTCAGTACTTAATAAGAGGATCGGAGAGTTGCGTACCTTGTAATAACATTTTTCTTTTTTTTTCTTACAAGAGAGAGGACATCATTGAATAGCATTGTCAATTAGAAATTATTTTACACGCGTGTAATGCTGTTATAAATTACTTTTATTACTATTATTACGATTAGTATTATTAATATTATTCTCGCTAACGCCTTAATTGCTATTTATAGATATACAATAGACTCTTGTTATATTGCCATCAACGAGACTGTAGAAGCGGGAAGATCGTGGTGATAAAAATATATTGCAGTTTCACTGTGTGCTCCTGCACAGAGATGGAAGAGCAGGAAATGTGCACAGGGGGTTATATAGGTGGAATTTTCAAAAATTGTCAAATTTTACATTCTGAAAATTCACGATTTAATAAATTGTAATGTTGGGAAGTAACACTATTGTATATGAAAGTCCATACGAAGGTAGCAATATAACGAGACCCTGTTGTACTATTTTTTTACACGATGTACCGTGTCACAGCGTTAAACAAATTATTGTTAATACACATTTCAATTATTTTAATAATTCTTGACTAAAAAAGAAAAGCAAGTATAAATCTAATATTTGTTACGTTTTTGAACAAATTGTACGAAAAGTTTGTTTCTATTTTTATTTGTGTATTGTCAATTTGGAAAGAGCAATAGTTGTTTTTTCGCATCCAGGATTTGCTTTCCACTTTATCAGTGATATACAATGGATAAAATAGACGAATAATGAGAAATGATGACGATGTAAGGCAGATCAAATGTCCATCACCTGTTTCCACCGAGAACCAATGAAATTAAAATATTTTGAAACTTATTAGCCCCTCACACTATAATAAACGAGTCACTATAATAAATTCGTGACGTACTTGACGTTCAAATACGGTAATCTCCGTTTATATTTTTAACACGGATCAATGTTCACTTTCAGTTTCATTTTCATTTGCACATTAGAGGATCGCTAAATGTAAAATAGTCTTGACATTCGAACTTTCTTTAGTCGTCTTATAGTTTTAGCACCGAATACTTCGTTATATCTGACGCATTTGCCGAATGAAACATAGTGCAAGGGGTTAACACGTGTGGAACGAACGAATCTTCTCGCCAAATCGACATTATTTGAACGTAGATCGAATTTTTTTGAGCGTTTTTTTTCAAGTTCGAAACCTGGAAATAATTTTCTCCAATTGATTCATGTTATGACGAATTTAATTTAGTCAAATCATTAAAACATTGAAGTTAATCAAACATTAAAACAACGGAAGTCGTTTTAGTTTTACACGTTAGATATAATTTATAGAAAAAGAAATGCTTAACCCTTTGCGGTCCTATGTCGAGTGTGGCTCGACATGGCGTTTCTCTTTGATCGTAGAAATATGTAATTCAGATAAATAGGTTGATTCAAGACATTTCTTTGGCACTTGCAACAAGTTAGAAATATATTCGTTACGCAATCTGCATTATTAAAATAAATTTGATTGTAAACTCACTTCTTTATGTATTTTGTAAATTAATTAAAGAGCCGTAACTAAAAGAAATTAAGGACCGCAAAGGGTTAAGGTTGTGTTCTCGAACGAGGTGCTGGGACAAGTGCCATGCTGTCTCTCATGGTCCTCTTACCGAAGGATGCAATATCCTGCCCACTCCGTAGCCAGATTCTTCTAGAAAATCCTTATTGTTTCGAATGCGCCACGCAGTACCGTGACATCGGGTCATCGGTCACGGGACATTCGGCGATTTTCAATACAAAGGCATCGACCTCTAATCGTAATATCCGCGATTCTCAGAATTCGTCGCGGTCCTTAGCTATCGCTTACCACTGATCCTTCGATTGATGGCATAGGTTTATACCATCGACATCTTAAAACCCTTGAGAACGCGCCATAGTTCTTGAACGCATTGTGTCCTGACACGTGCATGTCCTCTACAGATGACTCGACGCTACATAAGTACAAGTGTACGTCAATCGTTCGCGCGCCTGCATATAAGCACTCCAATTATTCGCGCTGAAATTTAAATTGAGATAAGATAATAAAACAAGTTTATTGGCATAGCATTTAAAAGTGGTCAATAAGCGCAAATCCATTTCAGTTACATAATCTAAACGCAACGGCGCAAAAAGTTGCGTTATGTCATTGTGTTCTTTTTATTTACTACTTACAGCTGTATAATTTATGTATTTTCTGTGGTAGTAAGTCTGTTAGAATTGTGCACTGTTAAATCTTTGACAGAGGTACAACAAGCAAATTTAAACAGCGATGACATGTTTTTTCAATGGAAAAAAACAAGGAAAAAAAAAACAAATGCTCGTGTAATTATTCAATAACACCTCGCATAATTTATGTAGAAAAAGCTGATTTGCATATACAATGAGTTTGATTCTCTAACTTTTATTCTTCCAGAAACAAAAAGAAAAGGACTTTGACAAAAAGAGCTTTCAGAACATCGATTGTCCATTTGTTTCTAACGACGCTAGTGATATATCTGTGCAATGTAAATAATATTTTTCTCAAATAAACGAAAGCTCACGCATAACCAGGAATCGATGCAGTATTTTCATTCGATTCGATTTATTATGCGTTGAAACGGCTCAAAAACGATCACCCTTCTTCTTTTCATTCAATGGTCATACACACTCTAAGATTCTATGGGAAAATTAGATACTACGTCACTAACTTGGTACTATGTCAGTGATGCAGTATTTCTGAATACTTTCTCACAAAAAGTGTCTGAACTTCCTAGAATTCATTAAAATTTTGAATACTATAGATCTGTTAGTTACTATAATTCCTACGGGCCCTAGAGTTTACAAATCCCTTAGGAATTGTTAAACTCTCTAGAATTCCCAGGAACCCAAAAGATCCTAGACTCTTAAGTTACTAGAGTTTCTAGAGTCCCTAAAGTTTGTACATTCCTAGACCCTTAGAAGTTACTAGATTCTTAAATTTTTTAGGATTTTTAAAGTTTTTGCAATTCTAAAAGACCTACAATCCTTAAACTTTCTAAAGTCGCTAAAATCCCCAAGGACCCTGAAACTCGTAATGTTCCTAGATTTACTAGAATCACTAAACACCCTATACATGTAGATTTTCAAAGATGACAGGTTGCGACCGTGAAATTGGCGATGTAAGGGATGAAAGTTTTACTATTCGAACAAAATAGATATACCGCGTAATAACTTCCACGAAAATGTTCTAAGTGTCCAGTTGAGTCCCGTTAGAAATAATTTGTATATTGAAAATTCGATAAACGCAACAGGCAACAAATAATTCTATGTAATATTTTATTCAACGCATATTCGCAATTTCCTTCCCGACCTTGTCGAAAGCTTTGCGAAACGTTAGCGTGCAATTTTCAGCGCCACGCCTGCCGTGGAGCCGAAAGTTTCACACGCAAGAGGAACCCTTCTAACGCCGATTGTTCGGCGATCCAACCAGTTAGAAATCTCGTCAGTGAAACTGTTCGAATGTAAATTTCAAAAGGTGACAATGAAGCGCAACCGACGGGGCGTTAATTACTTCGGTAACTCGGAGGAGCACGTTGGTTGCCGCAAACGCTGCTAATTTATACTAATTATGCTTCTTCGTATCGTTTGTCGTTTCGCGTCGTTCAAAAAGATGGCGTTCGAGAAAGCCACTATAGTGGCGCGTCGTGCCTAAGAGGTTAATTTCGAAATACTGAAACTTTTTAACGATGCGATTACAGACCTTGAACGTCACGGAATTTTTGAACTCGGAAATTTGTGAATGTCGTGGGATGCAACATTTCGAAATATAGGGATTTGCAGTTAGGGAAATTTTTGAACGTATACATCGGGAAGTCTGAATCGAAAAACGTAGAGTCTTGTCAATTTTCGAGTTCAAGGATTCGTCGGCGGGAGAAAATATGCAGCTTGGGGAGTTTTTGAATTTGTGAATTTTGTGAATTTTGTGATTTATGAATTATGATTAGAACTCGGGTGATTTTAAATATTGGCAAATTTTGAAGTGAAAGAATTTATGTACCGAGGAATTTTTTTAATTTGCTCCTTTGTGAATATGAGGTTTATGAATATCTAAGATCAAAACTTCGTGAATCGGTAACTTTTTAATATATGAATTTTGCAAATACATTATTCAAACAAATCTTGAATACCTGTCAAATCCCTGCTCTGAATAAAATAGCACGAAACCAACTATTTATGAATAAAATATTATGAAATCCAATGACTGAACGGATTTATTCATATTAATATACAGTCTGTCACTATTATGTCTGTCTCTACTTATAATAAAGTGTCCAGTACAACACACATTCAACGACACGTAATTGATATGTCAGTCACGACTGATTGTTTATCTCTAATTGCCACGGTCCCGATGATCGCATGCATTTCCAACCTCATTTTTATGCTATTATCAAGCCGAAGAAAGACCTTTGTCTTTACCCGAACGAATACAAACGCGAATCCGTCCACCCCACTCTATAGAACTCTATGGAAACTGTTTCCTTTTTGTACTTGAGCATCGGAGGTGTTCACGAATTAGTCTCGGATTTACCGTTCACCGTATCCGGTCACCACGGCATCCCGTTCGATCGCTTCTGTTTACGGGACGCCGCGAAGTTCGATAAACTCGTATAAAGTACAGTTCCGATATAAGCGAATCTTTCGGCTCTGTATTTTCGCTTATATTGTGCAGCTCCTACATAGACCGAAAATTTACCGAACATACGAAAGGACGAGCGAAGAAAACGTTCGAGCATCCAACGTAACAAACGGTAACACAACGGTGGGATAATTCGAATACAAGGATGAAACTCTTTTATCTTTGTTTTCTGACGAAACTTTCACCGACGTAACTGTGACATTTTCCTGATTAAAACGAGGTCAAACACGACGTAATTCCAAGTGTTTCGCTTATATCGAGCACTTCTCTCTAATAAATCTTTACAAGTAAATATATACCGAATTACATCGTATTCGGAGTCGTCTTAACCCATTAACTGCCACGATCCTCAAATTGGGATTGCCCCATTATACATATAATATATATTTTTGCTCATATTCATTTTTTGTCATTTGCAATAGCGTTATATTAAATAAAATGCGTAACTCGTCAAACATTTGCATTATAGTAGTCAAAATTATTTTTTCCTTTAACCTTGTCTAACTTATACAAATTTGGCAGTTAATAGGTTAATCAGGGAAATGCCACAAATATGTTGGAAAGAGTTGTATGAAAAAAATTAACATTGACATTGCAAATAATACAATACTCTGCGTTCGTTAGTTATCATCGTCAATTAAGCCGGCACCTTTGATCCAAATTATAGCGTGTTTAGTCTCTCTTTAATCGGATAAATGTAAACAACTTATCGATACAAGTTCGATGTGAGAAGAATGACAAATGAAAGTTTTATATTTGCGTCGGTATTATTTCGCGTATAAGCGAGCGAGCTTCTGGTCTTCCTCCCGGTGTTGTAGATAACTTTTTTCGCTTATATCGTGCACATCGTTTTCTTTTATATCGGATTCATCGTCTTCACTTATATCGTGTACATCGTTTTCACTTATATCGGCTACATCATCCTCGATTGTATCGTGTACACAGTCTTCCCTTATATCTTGTACGTAGGTTTCACTTATATCGTGTACGTCGTTTTCACTTATATCGTGTAGATCGTTTTCTTTCATATCGGGTTCATCATCTTCGATTGTATCGTGTACGCTGTCTTCGCTTATATCGTGCATGCAGTTTTCACCTATATCGTGTACGCCGTTTTCACTTATATCAAAAACCTTACTTTACCCGGTTTCGAGGTAAATATGCGATCTCGATCGCGTCGCTACGTTTTACAGAAACGAAAGATATTGTTCGTTCGCCTTTTTTTCACCGTTCCGAATTCGTTCCCCCTTCCGGGTCCGTTTCGCGGACGACAAAACGCGACATGTAGGAAAAGTTAGGGGCCGTCGTAAGAGAGGGAGAAGAGAGTTTGGCCGGAAGAGGCTTGAGAAAGCGCCACGGACGAACAGTTGGCCCAGATGGTAAATTCGGTTGTCGAGAAAGTTGCGGCCGCCGAGAGATTTCATTTTTTCGGGATTCCTCGTCGCGTGAAAAATCGATCGGTCGTGTTTTACGGACGCTCCAGCAGTTTCTCGAACCCTGGGATCTCGGGACTCCGTGGTTCCGAACTGCGGGCCTTGGTGGCTCTTCGATTTTGCGAGACTTCGAGTCTTGGGTACCCCGAAGCTGTGGGACCACGGAATTTTGCGACACTCTGAGATTTCGGGAACGGTGGACTTTGTGATTTTCACACTTTGCCAGCGCGAGGTTTTAAGGCTTCACGGTCGCGGAGCTTCCGGATTTGACAATTTCGCGAGTGCAAGATTTTGAAATTATTAGGAGTCGTGGAATTTTGCGATTTTAGAAGTTTGCGACAGCAGACACACACTTTCTACACTTTTCAAGTGCGAGGTTGTGAGGTCTCGAGACCGCGACGCTTCGGTATTTAACAAATTTGCGAGTGCGAGATTTGGAAGTTATGGAATAGCGGAATTTTGCGATCTTAGAAATTTGTGACACGAAAACTTTGTAAACTCGGCACCGTGAATTTTCGGGAATTAAGAATTTTGCGAGTGTACGATTTCGGAAGTTTGAGTCAGTGAGGCTTCGAAGAATTTAGAATTTCTTCACGTGCGAAACTTCGAAAGTTTAGGAACGTGAGATTTTTTTAGAATGTTTGAACGTTGAAACTCTGGGGTTTTCTCTAAAATTTCTACGAGATAGTTCGGTGTGTTTGGATAAACAACGGCAGCAGCATCGGTGAATGCCGAAGAGTTGAAACAAACCGGAAGACAAGTGTCGACGCTGTCAAGATGCAATTAAGGGTATGTAACATTTTCTAAATAATATATAGTATAAATATATAATATATAAATATATAAGTATATAATATATAGTTAAAGAATCGCGATACAATGTCGTCGTGCGATCGAAGAAACTTACACCGAAAGAAATTGAAAACGTGAGAAGCAAAAATGTAATCACAATTCGAAAACATGAGTGCAGGATGTGCTCTGTCGAGCAAAATTCAATGACGTTTATAATATATCATCGTACAGATTCACGATTACGACATGGAATCTCGTGCAACGAAACACTGCACGAAAACAATCATTGTTTTCGTAACAATTACTACACCGATTAACGATTCCGATTGCGAGAGCGTATTCATTCTTCCGGTTTCGTTTCCGACCAAATTTTGGTTGTCATTGTTTAAAAAATATTATTCAATGTCACGTATTATCACATATTCACTAATACACCTTAATACAGAATTACAGATTTAAAAACCTGAATACTTACGAATGTACAAATTAGCAAATTTACTAATACATAAATATTATATTTACGAACGTGCAAATATACTGATACTCAAATATTAAATTTACAAATGCGCGAATACACAAACAAGCAGGTATTAAATTCACAAATGAATAAAGATGAAATTTAAATGTTGCAATGCTGTTATTGTTATAAAAGATTCGCATGCCGTATAATTATTCGAAACGGTCAAATTGCGTTTTAACACTCTCTTATCCGCATGCATATGGATAAATAAAAAGGTATCAACGATTTCATTGAAATTCTTTCGAGAGAAGTGTTCGAGACAACTTTTACAGTCTTTTTTCTGTCGTGTTATTTAAAATTCCCCAATCTACGGATCATCAAACTTCCGAAATTCATAAATCCTTAAATTTCCAAACTCCCAAATTCCAAAATTCCCTAATTCGCGAATTCCCAAATCCTTAAATTCCAAAATTCACGAATCAATAGACCATCAACATTTAGGAGTTCATAAATTACTATAATACTTTTTTTAATTTCACGATTTACGAATGTCCAATTTAAAAAAATTTGCAAATTCACGGCTCCCGAAATCCCTAAATTCCAAAATATCCAAATTTTTCAGTACACAAATTACCAAACATTCATAAGTCCGTAAATTACCAAATTACCAGATTCTCGGCACACCAAATCGCAAAATTCCCCATTCGACACATCAGCAATATTTAAAACTTCATAAATCACTAAACTTTCAAATGCCAATTCACGAACGTCCAAATTCAAAAATTTCCAAATTCACAGCTCCCGAAATCTCTAAATTCCAAAATATACCAATTTTTCAGTACACAAATTACCAAACATTCATAAGTCCCCAAATTTTTTAATTTCCCAATTCACGGTTGTCCAAATTCGAAAGAAATTCCTAACTTCTTAAGCATTCTAACGGCTTATCGAAAGTTCCGCTGTTAGTTAATTTTGCTTTCAGTGCCATTTGTGTAATGCATGCGATACGTTCGGTCAAACACTTGAACATACGAGTGTACGTGAATTACATATTTAATTGTGACGGACTAAGAACTCTCGATTACCGTAGAATTCAATGCATCAATCTGTCTAAACATTGTAGCAAACAATACATACAAAATTGTTCACTTTTCATTTTAGCAAACAATACGTACGAAATTGTTCACTTTTCATTTTGACTACTACATTGGCCATTGATAAACTATGGCGTGCACGAAATATTATATAAACACAGCCAATTTTATATACAGACCTATATACATAGATACTTTCATACGTAAGATATATGTACTTATGTACTTGTGTATAGACATGTATACACATACACAGTACGTATATGTATACAAATGTATACACGTATACACGTTCACACTATAATGTCCACATATTATACAGGGTGTCCCAAAAGTGTTGAAGGAGCCGGAAATGGGAGGTAGGTGGGGTCATTCTGAACAACTTTTTCATTTGGGGCTTCATTTTTAAATTATTAATGAAAAACACCGACCAATCATAGCGCGAGAATCGCGCGCGCTCGGAGGCAGAAGTGTAGGCCCGAGTTATAATTGGCCGTTGTCGCGATCGAATCGCGTGGCGCGCGATTCTCGCGTTCTGATTGGTCGGTGTTTTTCGTTAATAATTTAAAAATGAAGCCCCATACGACATTTTTGCAAATGAAAAAGTTGTTCAGGATGACCCCACCTACCTCCCATTTCCGGCTCCTTCAACACTTTTGGGACACCCTGTATACATGTATACATATTATAAATTATATAAGTATACATATGTATGTAGGATAAGGGTTCGTATAACATATACATGATAAGTGATATATGTATAGCATACCATGAAGGACACCGAACTTGAGATTGTTAATGTAGCCTAATAGTATTAAAAATTTAGAAATCAATGTATCGTATGCATCTTAAAACTAAAAGTCTGTGTAGAAATCGTAACAAATTTGAAATTATCATACTGCTAATTAATTAAATTAGCGCTTCACGCGTTGAGGTGGTCAAATCGCTCTGTTGTCTATCAACGTTCTCGCCGACGATTTATGTATTAATTTAAATATTGTATCAATGGATTAGTTTAACATTGTTAATCGATGGAGGAATTCGTTAATACATTCTGTAGACGTGTAGCGCAGTTAGTTTTTGAAGACGGCGTACGATCGTCCTCATATTTGCGGACTTGCAACACAATCGCTCTTCAAGAAAAACTCTTCATTCCATACCGTTCGTCCTTCGAGGAGGATGGTGCAATCGTTGCGTTCTTCGTTGTCAAGTTAGGCTCGATGAAAATGTTCGATTTGAAGGGGAAATCGACGTTATGAATGTCAAAAATATACAGCGTGTCGCATTTAAATCAACCCACACGAATGTTCTTTAGGAGAAAATTACCTAGCGAAGTTATTCTTCGTATTAAGTCATGGCGGGAAGCCATAGTTTTACACGTTGTATAGCATGCGAGTTCTTTATTTTGTAGACACTTGTAACACAATAACATAAGAATTTCATTTATAATGAAAACTTGAAAGGGAGTTGGAAATATTGTTATAATGAAAACGATTGTTGTAAATCAATGACGCGTGTAACGGTCGAATAAGTGTTAAAAATTAATATAAATATATATTAAATATAAATAAAAATATTGATAGTTAGCGTTTTAATGTTGATAATTTAGCGTTTTCTTCTCCGGGAAAAATTTGGATGAAAGCATAATAAATCTCTCGATAGGCGCTAAAAACTTGAATATTAACGAAACGGAAGAATGTACCATAAACCGCGAGTCTCGTGCTAGTGTTCGAAGAAGAGAGAAAAGATCAAGGATTCACGATGTTTTCGAGCGAAGATCCTACAACTACGAAGCAGGAAATCAATAGATATTACGAAATACCTTCGACGAGTACTTCGTAAAAGAATGCTCGTTCCTATCAAACGTACGAAAATACTTGTGGGACGTTCAATCAAAGTTCACGTAGCGGCTTGAGTCATAGCTGATTAAAATTAAGACACCGCTTGCGTTATTCGCCGAAGCTGATTCAATGTAAACATAATTGGCGGGAGTCCCGTTAATCGCCACAAAGTGACAGGAAAGGAATCGAGTCCCTTCGATTTGCATGCGGGAAGGTCAAGTTGATGTGACGAGCGAAACGAACACGATTGACTCCAATGTGAAAATAACGAGTGTCGATAATTCGATTATCGACTCGTACCGATTTCTCCGTAACACGTTCTTTGGTATACCTTTTTGTAATTATTACCGACATCGTTGAAACAATATCGACATTCATTTTCCATGTTGTTGGAGTTTCCGATAACATCATTTCCGATCATTTTTTGGGTAAGGAGTGCCAATGATTTTAAATCTAACGAAACGTTAACACAACATATCGATATCGTAACGCGTTGTTAAGTTTCGAGCCAAGCGTTGTATTACCATGCGTTATATTACAACGCGTTGTAATGTCACACGTTATATCGCCACACATGAATTGCTGATCGTTGTTTCGTCACTTATAGCACTGTCATATACAGGGTGTCCCAAAAGTGTTGAAGGAGCCGGAAATGGGAGATAGGTGTGGTCATTCTGAACAACTTTTTCATTTAGAAAAATTATTAACGAAAAACACCGACCAATCAGAACGCGAGAATCGCGCGCCACGCGATTCGATCGCGACCACGGCCAATTATAACTCGGGCCTATACTTCTGCCTCCGAGCGCGCGCGATTCTCGCGCTCTGATTGGTCGGTGTTTTTCGTTAATAATTTAAAAATGAAGCCCCATACGACATTTTTGCAAATGAAAAAGTTATTCACAATGAGCTCACCTACCTCCCATTTCCGGATCTTTCACCACTTTTGGGACACTCTGTATGTATAGTCTCGTCGCATGTTATACTACGCTGTGCTATATTGTTACGTGTCATGTCGTCACGGGTTATATAGCCACGCGTTATATCGCCGCTAGTGGGATTACGACATAATTTTATAGTCACACGTATATCGTCACTCGTTGCTTCATGACTCGTTATAGTGCCACGCGTTATATTGCCACATGTTAGAATACGACGCGTTATATTGCCTTGCGTTATATAGCCGTATGTTGCAATACGACTCATTATATCACCATATACGACACGTTATTTCACTACGTGTTATGTTGTCACGCGTTATATCGCCGCATCTAGCAATACGATGCGTTAAATTTCCTCGCGTTATATAGCCGCATGTTGCAACACGACTCATTAGGTTACCATATACGACACGTTATTTCACGACGTGTTATATTGCCACACGTTATATCGCCGCATCTTGCAGTACGATGCGTTAGATTGCCTCGCATTATATAGCCGCATGTTGCAATACGAATCGTTATATTACCGTCCATTGTATTATGAGCTATATTCTCGTGCATTAAAGTTTCATGCCTTATTTCACTTCGTGTTGTATTGCCAAGGGTTGCATTACGACGCGTTATATGGCCACACGTTATATTGCTACGCGTTATCACCAGCAAATGATGATGTTAGTTAGTTTAATCTTTAGCCTAACTACGAGATGCACATGGTGCGTCGTCTCTTATAGTATAAATAGTAAACATCCTCTGATAATGATGCATTTCTATACTTCGATGGAAATTGTTAAGTACGTAATATTTCCATATCCGGTTGTTCACACGATAAATTTTTCTGTTATTTTAATTCCAAATTTTAGTTTTTTTGTTTATTTGAGTCACAAGCACGGATAAACGTTGCGTAATTGATTATAATGGTAATTGTGTGAGTCGTTGATTTTCAATGCGATATTATGGTTAATCGACTGGATGGTGGCTACCAGTTTTCGATCGCAAGTTCTCTTTTACCAGTTGCAGAAGGTCGTCGAGGGTTTTGCGAAACGCCCCACCATTATGATTTTTCATTTAAGTATGCTGCCAGCGTGACGAGCCGGCTTAGTCCGCGCTACGACTACTGAAATATTGTACAACTCGGACAACACACCATAGTAATCTTCTGTTTCCGTGTTCATTCGAATTTATTTCGCACGAACGTGAATAAAAAAGCGGTATTTCCGGAACGAAAAGTCGTACAAACGACACGTAAGATTCGGTAGAGGAACTTGTTTGAAATTGGAATAGCCATCGTGATCGGATTCAGTAAAAAAAAAAACATCAAAAAACATTGACTCTGTTCCAGAATAACAATACGTACGATATAAATGTTAAAATTCCAACGCGTGTCGACTAAATCGAATAAATGTCGTTCGAATGGCGATGGTGCGAAAATTGGCCAGAAAGTGCGGGAAATTTGAAATCGAAGTTTGACAAAGAGTAGATTATCATAGTAAAGATTAGAGTATCGATGAGGAAAAGTAACTTAAACATTAAAGAGCTAGAAAGAAAAGATAACACGTTCAACCAAACTTTCCAACCATATGTGAGATAAAAAATAAAAATGTGAAAAAATATCATAACATACTATTGGATTAACTGGGATTTTTGTCCAGATAAAAAAACTTCCCTGTATTTACTAAAAAATGATTAAGTGCCCGTAAATTACATGAATCCGATATCATTATTATAATTTCTATCGATAATCTTTCATTCTCAATTACATTGCATACTGTATTACAAACCGAACATTTACTTCGATAACCTTTCGTTATATCGCCATTTTCACACGCGCCTGCGCGCATAGTAATCACCGAATATTTTTCGAAAAGCGAACACTCTTTGATCAATTCAATACAGTGCCGAATTCGGGAATTTTCTGTAGCCGAAATCTCATATATTGTCTATCGGCAATACAACAAACTATATTAAGACACGATTTTGTGAGATTGATCAATGTTCGTTATAAAAAGATTAGGTTAAACATATGTAGAATAAATTTACATAGTTACGCCTATGAGGAGCGCTTCGATCTTTAATCTCGATACAATATGAAGAAAACTACTATAAATGTAAATGTGTACTGAAGTTTAATAATTCAAGTGCAATTAATATCTAATAATAGTTAATCGCGTACCGCGAAACGCTGCATTCGGAGATCCACTTAAATTCATCGAGATCAAAGAAATAATTATTTTAATCGATCAAGTAGACGGTTGCGTATTAATCGAAGAGGAAAAACAACTATGGAGACGTTATTATGCGCATTACCATTAATGCATCTACAATTCATGACCAATATCAGGGTAAGTAATATATGAGGTAACAATTATGCAAATTGTTTCTATTATCTTGGCTCCTTATCGCGCTATTAATGAACTGACAGCACGTTTTTTGGTCATACAGATTCAATTACATTCATTTTGCGCAATTATACAATTACACTTTTCAATATCTATATTCTCCTGCAATTATACTTCTAGCAACGAGTATAACGGTGAGGAAACGATTGAAAATATTTGTTGCCTGGTTCCTTCTATTATTATAATTTTGTATTGCTTTACATAATGAAATTAACATGTTTCTACGTCAATGGTTGTATGTTTTTGTAAATTTTTCAAAACCGATATTTACATACGATGAATCTTGATTCGATTTAAACAAAAATCGTCGCACAGTGAATGTCAATGACTTAATAACGAGAGAACACGTTGTACACAGGTTTTAGAAACGAACCGCGATCGCGGCCAAGCGTATATGGGACAAGTCAATTAAGGAAATGCGCGCGTTTACGTTCCCTTTCACGTTCAATACCCTTTAACAGAAACAAATTGTTCCCCTCTTTTGGAAAACCTGATTTCCCGTCGTTGGACAAGTTATACAACTCTGTAATTTATTAATTTAGCGATCCGATAACGAATTTGGAGATTCAAAGATTTACAAACACCGAGATTTTTGGTACTGGAAGGCAAAAGTTAGCAATTTAGGGATTTAGGTACGAAGAAGAGTAGATATGTAGAAATTTAGGAATTTCGGAATTTAGAAGTGTAGAAATGTAGAAATTTAGAAGAGTAGACATGTAGAAATTTCGGACTTTAGAAGAGTAGACATGTAGAAATTTCGG
Organism: Coelioxys conoideus; assembly: GCA_947623535.1. Taxonomy (NCBI): domain Eukaryota; kingdom Metazoa; phylum Arthropoda; class Insecta; order Hymenoptera; family Megachilidae; genus Coelioxys; species Coelioxys conoideus. The sequence goes on along the minus strand of OX392453.1, from coordinate 7,660,747 downwards.
AATTTCGGAATTTAAGCATTTAGAAATTTAGGAATTTTTGAACTTTAGAATTTAGGAATTTTTGAATTTTCGAATTTTTGAATTTTTGAATTTATGAATTTAAAAATTTAGGAATTTAGGAATTTAGGAATTTAGGAATTTAGGAATTTAGGTATTTAGGAAATTGGAAATTGGAAATTTAAAAATGTAGAAATATAGAAATATAGAAATGTAGAAATATAGAAATTTAGGAATTTAGGAATTAGGAAAATTAGAAATCTGGGAATATAAAAATGTAAAAATGTGAAACTTTGGAAATGTAGACAATTAAATTGATTATAAATCGATTTATATCAATATAGATTTAGATCGAATATCCAAACTTCTATTTATAGAAACGTAGAAGTTCAAAATTTCGTAAATACAGAATCACAGGATCCATGGACTCCATAAAATACATATGTGTTCAGTCGATATGTCATCGGTTTGTCATCACCTATTCGTGTCTCGTCGGTCTCTCGTTTTTTTCATTACTTCTGTCTGCCGTATCACGTGTTAATTATTTATGCAAATATAGTCGGATGATAATTTTTCAGTATGCGTTATAAAAGCTTCCAAATATAACTGCATAAACAATAGTCATTTACATCTATAAGCAAGTGTACACATAGTCACGAAGAGCATAACATACATGATCGTGAAAATGTAAAATCAAAAAGTATCGTGGTACACGGGTCGCCGATGACCCAAATACCAAAAAGCGGGACAAATATTCTGGGAGAATATAATAAACATGTATGTAATGCAAGAAAAGCAATCAACATATTTGATTGAAACGATTTTAATGCCAATATATCCGCAGTGCAAAAATGACAACTTTTTTTCCGCGAAGACTGTAAGATTTAAATAATGAATGAGGAAAGCATGCTATTTGCAAAGAGGCGTGTTGAAGCATTCATGTCTGTGAATGAGGATCGATTCTAAGGTCAATTGATAATTATCGGTGGTTCAGGAGTCGTCGAGAAAGTTAAATGACCCCTGAAGTCGTGAGCAATTAAAGGTCGTTTCTCTCTAATTTATTATACGTGTCTTGTCGAATTAATATACATGTTCACTATTCTTGTATCTTTCACTACAAATTTCCACAGCTACGGATTTGTAGATCTGTATAGTTTAATAATTGAGCATTCCGGGAATTACGGGTTTAGAGATCTAGTGATTTCGGCGCTTATTGATTTTAAAACTTAATTATTTAAGCATTTTGCGGTCTAAGGATTTGCAAATGTTGTGATGTAGGATCTAGGGATTTTTAGTCTAGAGACTTTTTGGTCTGGGGATCTAAAGATTTTGTGATATAGAATCTAGCGACTTTTTGGTCTACGGGTCTAGTGATTTTGTGATATAGAATGTAGGGATTTTTCGGCCCGGGGATCTAGAGATTTTGTTATATCGAATCTAGGGATTTTTCGGTCTGGGGATCTAGAAAGTTTGTGATATGGAATTTACGGATTTCATAGTATATGGATCTAGGCATTTTTGAGTTGGAACTTATCTAGGAATTTTCTATCCCTAGACCGAAAACTCTAGGGATTTTTTGTTTGGTAATTGGGGAATTAAGACTCTAGAACTGGGGCTCTAGAGATCTCGGGATTATAGAGATTCGGAAATGTGAAAAATTGTGGATCTAGGAATTTGTGGATCTGGAGATTTTTCGAATGTAAGAATTCAGAAAAATGATATTCGAATACCTGGAATTCGTATAGCACAACACAAATTAGACGAAAACCGCAATTTTATGATGTTTATTTTTTGTCCGTAGGAAGCGACGATACTAATTATGCAGAGGATACTTAAGGCTACCTTGTTTCTTCTCTCTTGCCTGGTTATACCGATTACGTTATTACAAAGCTTCAAAGAACGGAGACGACTACCACCGATCAAGAGCAATGTTCTTTTCCTCTCGGCCACGGAACTCGCGAAACGAATTCGTAGCAGGCAGGTGGGCAAACGTAAAATAATTCTAAATTCCTGCGAGTTGTCCCACGAAACGTGATCACCTTAGAATTCAACATGATTCAACTGCCACCTGTTCGATCGGAATCTTCCTTTCTTCTAATATGAAATATAGTTGACTAACGATGAGAATTAGAATGAAAAGTTGATGAGAATCAGTAGTCTAATGTGATCACTTCTCGTTAACCGTTCTATACATATAATATTGTGTACAAATATAATCAGTTCAAACTAATAATAACGATATCTAGTGATATTTAATGAAAATAAAAACAACGTTTAATAACATTTAATATCGTTCAGTTATGAAAGCGATGTCAATAATAATATATACAATATACTGATACAGATAGTATCAGTGTCAAATGTTATACGTAAATATACAGTAGATATGATAATACGCTAATAACAGCATGAATAATACTTAATATAGATAACAATGATTTTCGGGTAATAATTATTGCATTGCGCAAATTGTTGTGTCAAATACGATTTCTGCTCACAGATTAGCAGCGAGGAAGTGGTCAAGGCGTACATAGAAAGATGCAAAGATGTAAATCCGATTTTAAATGCGGTTGTGGAAACCCGATTCGACGCTGCGATTGTAGAAGCGAAAGAAGTGGACCAGTTTTTGTCCTGTACCACAAAAACAGGAGAGGAATTGGCACGTGACATGCCCCTCCTCGGTGTTCCCATGACCGTCAAAGAAAGCATCGCGGTACAAGGTTAGTTCGACATTCACTTCCTATGAGCTACTATCATAACGAATTTGGGAATGCTGTAATCTCGGACTGCCGAAATTTACGAATTTCGTAACACCTTTTGTAACAGGTCGGCAATCTGGAACTTCCGAATTTTCAAACAATTTTCGTATAATTTCGGATGCCTATACCTACAAATTTGGAATGTCGCAAAATTTGTAAACGAGAAATTTACATGTCTGTAAGCTCCACAATTTCTAAATTCGTACTCTACCGCATCATTAAGTTGTGCGTCACGAATTTCTAAAGTAAGATATACCAAGAAAAAACAATTTCTCTTTCCTCCTTTCCATTACTTTATCTGTGTCGCGAACAGATCATTTTTCGTACATATCGGTGCAATAAAAAGAAACCGAAGGAAATCGGTTAACTATTCGAATCGCTAGTTCGAACTATCTCTATTGGCAAATACGCGATAAAATAGCAATGGAAGAAAAAAATGGAATATGCGGAATATGTGGGACGCAATGTTTCATTACGAGGTCTTTGCTACACACCATGTAGGAGTAAGACACGAATCACCGTAAACTGGTAAGTGAAACCGGTTTTGCATCGACATTGCTTCGAATGGGTTCAAGATCCGTGGCAATCGGTATTACTATATGTGTATAAATACACATATATACAGGGTGTGCGCGAAAATTTGTAATATTTTCTCCTGAAATAGTGAATAGTAGAAAAAATCCAGACAGAAAAGAGTCGTAGTACAATGGCAAAAGTGGAAAAAAAACTTCGATCGATGTAAGATCTATACGATATAAACAAAAATGCAGAACAGAAAGAGTTTCTCGTATCGAGACTTTACTGTGCGTACTAATACATTTGTCCACACGCATCTGCTGATAGTTATTGAACTCACGTCATCGGTATGTTCAAGAAGCAACAAGAACGCACTCTCGACAAAGTAGAGTCGTTAACCTATTTCTGCAACAGTATATTAACACACTCGACGTACATACGTGTATGTAATGTCCGACTCTACGGGGTGTTCCATTTAAATCGACCCAATCAAACAGCTTCGAAAATATCGATGAACCTTTGAAAGTATTTTTTTTATTTAAGTAAAACAAGGAAGTTAAATTACGTGTATGTAATCGTTACGTTATAATTGCATATAGTCACCTGCGTTTTTAACGAGAGTGTTCAGGAATGTGACAAATAAATTTATTCGTGAACCGAGCTCCTCTTGTAGGTACCGAGTACATACATACAGTACTGGAGCTTGTGGCAATTCTCCATACCGCGCATGCGTATGTGACATCACTACCTTGATCGAGGTCTCGCGCGCGGTAATCTTGTATCGATATTTATCGATTCCTGTAAACATATTAAAAACTACAACATTTTATCGAACACAGTTCAACACGATGGATAGTTTTCTATTTTTAATCTAATCGTATCTAATTTACAATGCATCGACACAGAAAAATTTATAGCGAGAGTATTTCAGTGAAAAGTTCCTGGAAGTTTCTAATTTTCTGCGAATGGACAATTGACAAATTTATACGCGACAGTGTCCAATGTTTCGCTCTAGAGTTGTCTAATCGCCGGCATTTAATTATGTTCTATATATTAGCGTCTCTATCGTCTTTATCTGGATTGGATTGGCCAAAAAATGTTTGTAGCACGAAAGATTATTATTTGAGGATTGCATAAATTTTTTCAGGAATGTCGCACGCGGTCGGAGTGAAGAGAAAAGCGGGGGTAAAAGCCTCCGAGGACGCGCACATTGTAAAAAAGATACGGGAGGCAGGCGCCATTATTCTTCTCGTCAGCAACACACCAGAGTTATGTTTGTTCTGGGAAACCGACAACAAAGTGACTGGCACCACCCACAACCCTTACGATACTCGGAGGACCAGTGGTGGTTCTTCGGGTGGTGAGGTCCGTGACCGATTCATCTTACATTCTTTACTTTATATTGCAGAAATTATTAAGATGGCTACTCAAAATTTTAAATATAAATTCGAATTTACGTGAGACGCCTGGTTTGTAGACGTACCATACTAGTTTATTTTGTATTTTATTTTTAATGTAAAAGTACTTATTTATCGAAAATCCGTAAATTTAATGTTAATAAAATCTGCAATCTATTCTCTTTTAATTAAATCCAAGAGAAATGTATAAAATTTAATAAAATATGCATTAATTTTTAGGCTGCACTTTTGAGCTCCGCTGCATCGCTCGTGGGTTTAGCATCGGATGTCGCTGGCTCTTCAAGACTTCCGGCCATGTTTTGCGGCATTTTTGGTCATAAACCTTCAGCCTGTAAGCACTTTTTAAACATACCAATTAGTTATAAGACGATGAGCATTATTTAAAGCTCGGAGAAATAATTATTTTTTTTCATATACAGGCTGTCCTATTTAAATCGATTCCTGTCAAACTTCTTCGAAAATATTAATGATACAAAAAAATGTTTTAACATGAATTTATAGTTTTTCTTTTAAATCATCTTATATATTTCAGGTCTTGTGTCTACTAAGGGACACAAACCAGGTTCGACCGACAAAAATTGGCCATATTATTTTACGCTTGGAACGATGGCGCGATACGCAGACGACCTTCCGCTTATAATGAAAATCATATCGCAATCAGAAGAAGTTCGACAACGTTTTGATCAAAAGGTTCAAATTAAATATATGATTAAATAGAGTGTGCAAATCGATTTGACGTGGCTACTCTTCCAATTTCCACATTCAGAGATACGCAGATTTCCAAATTATTACATTCTTAAATCTCAAATTTTCAAATCATCAATTTTTCAAATTTTTCAAATATTCAAATTATTAAATTTCCAAATTGCAAATTCTTGTATTCCCCAACCTCCATACAAATCTCCAATTTCTGAATCCGAAATTTTCGAATTTCGTCATTTTTGCATTGCCAATTCGCGAAACCCTGAATTTCTAAAATTGCAAATGCAAGAATTCGTATCGTCAAGTTAAATAGGTGCGATGTAAGAAGAGTCTACTGTACTCAACTAACAATCTATAAGTAAGAAAAGAGCGATATTGAATGGAACTGAATGTTTTCTTAGGTATCACTGAAAGATATGAAGTTCTTTTATCTTTGCGACAGCAGCCCAATAACGAACTCCATCAACGGAGAAATGAAAGATGCGATTCGGAGGGTGAAGAACCATATTGAGACAACGTTTGGACTGCAAGTGCAGAAGGTCTGTGCGAATATTTATATTCTTTACATCTACAGCTCCTGAAATGTAAAACTTTTTATCGACAATCGTTGTTTGTGAAAATGTTTTCAGGCAGAATTGAGCGACATGAAATTCGCCTTCGATGTAGCGTCCCATCTTTTGTTAGACATGGATGTCGACGATATAGAAGATAGTGAAACACGCGTGGTACGTAATCATGCAATTTCTAACGCTAATACGTTTTCAAGCTTCTCTGAGCATTCAGTTTAATCGTTGTGTTTCTGTTTTTGCAGTATTCGAGTAAAATCTTCCTTGAACTTTTGAAATTAATATTCTGCGCGTCGTCACACTCACTTGCGTTCGTAAGTTTTGGAATAGTCCACTGGATAAACACCAAACTTTCGACGGCGTATCACAATAAAATAGTCGAAAAGAAAACGTCGTTGAAGAAACAATTCGAGGTAAATTTGGAAACGCCGAGTTAGGTATAACGTATACACAACGCGTTATACTACCACGCATTCTACACACAATACATTGCCACATGCTATATATCACTACCCGTCAGGTATTGCCATGCATCATATATTGCCACATGTCATTATACGTATGATATATCATGAGGTGTATAGTGTCATGAATCCTGTATCACCACTTGTCAAATACATTTCTGTACTTCATATATCGCATCCGCCATATGTCTTCATGCGTAAAATATCGTCACACACGTCGTATACATGCGATATGTGTGTGGGGCTTATATCGCCACAAGTTATTATTATCTTCGCCTATGGTATTATCACGCACTGTATCACCAAGTCTAAGACAAGTTTTAAATTTGCAGGATCTGTTAGGTGATAATGGAGTTTTAATTTACCCTACGTTTATAGCACCAGCTCACTATAAATATCAAGCGTACTCGAAGGTCGCTAATTTTACTTACCTGATGGTTTATAATGTATTGGGACTGCCTGTAACTCAATGTCCAGTTGGACTGAATAGCAATGGCTTGCCTATAGGTGTTCAAGTGAGTATCAATCTTCAATAATAATTTAACTTCTGTACTTTGCAATAATTATCCGTAATGCACAATCAAATTAGTATTCAAATATATGTTCGCAATACCTATATAGAATAAAGTTGCACTCATAACAATACCCAATCGATAATTAATTGTTTCACTTAATCCAATTTTCATACACCTACTCGAGCAATCACAGTACAATTTGCAACAACAATCACAGTATTGTACATCGCACAACGTTAAATTAATACTTTAACACGCGGAAACTTCTATAGTAACTTGTAAAGCCAAATAAAATTCCTTTATGTATTATACGAGCCAAAATCTAACTGCGATTAATATTTTTCTTACAGATCGTCGCAAATACGGACAATGATCACCTGACGATCGCCGTAGCTCGAAGCATCGAGAAAGCATTTGGTGGCTGGCAGCTGCCACCTACCAGTGAAATATCGGTTTGATCGTTTGTTAAACGCGTAACGGGATTTCGAGTGACATTCTCACGCCATCCAACAATTTTCGAATCGTTCGTAACGGGCATGTACACATATCGTATCACGTACACCTCCGGCCATCGAATCAGTGTCAACAGAACACACGTGAAACAGAATGTAAATAATTCGACAAACAGCGAAGATACGAAGAACATCTGAACTATCGACGAACCTTGGTTATCATACTCTCAATTCTAATGCGGTGTTTAGTAATTTTACATCTTCATTTCCTGTGACAATAACTTTAAGTAAGTCGTTTCTGCGTGGTAACACCATGAATTTAATTTATTACGAATCATGAACATTTATTTCTGTAATTACAGAAACAAAGAAATTTCATTGTACTATGTTCCCGAACTTATTGTACCATTATTGAGTGATACAATTATCGAGACATACGTAGTGCATAATTAGATAAGGTGATTAGTGTAGAACGCACACGGTCAGTCATAGGTCCCTATGTTGAACTGATCATGGAGGAAAACTGATTTCTTCTTCTCCGTAATAAAAAAAATCATAACATAATCTTCGTGACGACATAGCGATATCGATAAACTCTCCAGAAGGAGAAGTTTCTGGGAATTGGTAGCAAACTGAAAAATTTCCAAATTTTTGCAAGTTTAAAAATTTGGAAATTTTCGTATGTACTTTAAACGAGTAATTAATTTTCGATCTCTTATATACGCATTTCGCAATTGTACAGTTTTATAAATATTTACAAATATAATAAAAATGAACGCATACTCTAAGATATATTGTATGTGTATAATAAAATTGACTTGAATGAAAAAATAAAATTGCCCATACGAGGGGACAATAGTGTACATAGTTCAAAACTAGATTACAGACAAATCTTGATATTTTCCTCCCAGATACATTCACAATAAGGACAAACATTTTGCGCTGTCAACGAAAGTTCATACCATATTCTTAATTTATATGAATCTTATTGTTCGTTTGTTGTCTGTGTAATGTAATGGTGTTGTTTTTCTTGCGCAAAGAATAAAGTTACCTGTTAAATTAAAATGAATCCCCGTGAATTATTTTCCCACCAAAAACTCCAAATTGTACTATAGGAAAAAAATATGATGAAAAAAAAAGTTGGTAATGGGTTTAAAAATCAAAAACGTCGTGGAAGTGTTCTTTCAACGTGCTTATTCATCATGTGTATAATAACACTATTTGTATACAAGGCATTTCCTTTAATGTTAATTGTGATGCATTAGTGATTTCCTGCAATGCCTATATGATTATAGTTGATACTTCTATGGAAAGCAAGTTGTTATATTGCATGTGCATGGTTAGATTTTCGCCTAGACACATAGTTTTTTAAATAAATTTAAAAACATCGGCAAAAATTGGTGCATTTTTGGGGTCTTTTTTACTTCGATTATTGTTTATACATATTTAAATGTTTACAATGTAATAACGATTTATATCGTTCTATTCAGGAAAGTTCATAGATTTCTCCCGTGTAAAAAGTCACTGAATAGTTGCTATGGTAAAAGTACAAAAATTCCCAAAGTTGAAAATCTGCAATTTTTTTTAACATTAATTTTCTAAAAAAAACTGTACGTATCAGAGAAAAACGGATTTCCGATTCGTGTTCAGCTCGCAAAAATCTATAAGAATTTCATAGTGGCGGTCAAGACAAATTTTGGCTGTAGTTCAGTGTTATTATTATAATATTAAATTAAATTATAGAAATAATATAAATTATATTGTATATACCATAAAAAATCTACTCTAAGAGTTTTGATTAACACAATGCTATTAAAGGGGTTAAATGACCCTTTTGCAAAATCCTACTTCTAATGACAAAATTTGTTAAGATGGTTTTCTTAACATCTGTGCTGATTGTCATCAAGACAAAAAATCAATGAGTGTATTCATTTATGTTTCATCGTTTGTTCATTTATTTTTCAAATTCATTTTTAACATCAAAATAATTGTGAATTATAGGTCGGTCGTTTTAGTGTTAAAAAGTTAAATCATATGCAACTATACATTTCAATAAATAAAATGATCGAACAGAATTTATACAAAAGAATTTTTCAATCGATGCATTTAATTTGTTAAAAAGAATTGCTCGATTTCTCTTGAAACGACAATCAAATTACCCCTCAGGAGTGCGTTTCAACACTTTCTCTGCGATTGCAGCCGCACCAACCGCGAAAATGCTGCTGGATCTCAGTAACGTCTCAGAGTTCGAACACGCTGGAAACCGAACATGCACTCAGACGATTGTGTTCATCAGTCAAAAGCAGTCGCATAATTGAGGCAATCGATCTTTGCAAGTCAGCCAACCATCCTCCCTTCAACGTTTATTATCGAATTTGAGAAGGAACTAAAATAACCAGGTAATACTGAACGTCATTTAAAACAACCAAACGCGCGAATATCTGATTTTTTTAGAGACAAAGAAAAATAATACCTGTTAATTAATGGTATTGATGCGAGAGTCGGAAATATTATTCATAGTTTACTGTTCTTCTGTTAGAAGATATTATACTTTTATCAACCGTCTTCAAGTGTAAGTACAGATCTTGACAGAATTCATGCGGGCGATAATATTAAATCTTACGGATTAACTTTTCTGAATATCTGTATTCTCGCGACGAAAGCGACCTTTTCTTTCAACACAACCGAAAATTTCAACGCACGTATATAATAAATATTATTCTTGCACATAGCGGTTCGTTTTATTCAATACGCACTAATGACAACAAACACTAGTGTAATAATTAATATATAATTTATACAATAATTGATAATCATGTATGTCCTCTGGACATTCGTGCCAGATTGTCATTGAAACGTGTGCGCTTCATAATCTACGAACACAAACTACGGTTACCTTCTTTTAGGGAGAAGGACAGAAACAAAACATTGTCACTGCTGACAACTTGAAACAGTTACCAAACTGCGGCACGAGTATATTTTTCGCGTGCTACGTTTAACTTTTAATTATGTGATCTGTCTTTGTGTTTCTAGATGATAGATAGTTGCTATGGTCACTGTATCCAAATCTTGTACAATTATAAAACTTCGCATTAGATCGGGTTCGGTTACACTTCACCATGATTGTCGTGACGGAGTTAAAACTGCGTTCATAGATCAAATTGTTTCGATCCGCGACCATGGCGGGTAATAAAATTAGGAAAAAAGAATTTGAAAAATTGAGAATTAAAGGATTTGAAATTTGGGAATTGAGAACTATTTGCATCGGCTTTACAAAGAAACGTCTGCTCGAACAAAAAACTTTTACGTAGTTCAAAAAAAAACTGATTAATAACATGTAAATTTAAAATACGCAATTTTTTGTAGAATAACAAAAGAAAATTAATCGACTAACATGATATAGCTTCCTGGATATCATATTATGCATGCGATCATAATGCGGTAAGTGAGAATATGTTGTCGATAACCGATAACATGCAATTACGATCGTAAAAGAAATTCTTCGTTTCGTCAACCGAATAATGATTTGCGTAAATTACATTATTCATGATTAATAATTTTTGTGTAGCATTGCTTATTACTTCTGTTTTACAAGTTTCTGTTTTTTCTATTTTACATTAAAAGAAGAAAAAACAATAGAAGACAGCGAAAACTTTAAGATTACTCGTTTCGTTCGAGAATCCTCGTTGAAAAGATCGATGTTTCTCAAAAATCGATTTACAAGTGTTCGTTGCTATTTGTATTACGAATAGTCGCCGAAATGTGAACACACGCAATTTGCAAATGCGGTGTTAAGAAAGCGTGGCGGTTAAATTAACGTTATGTTACGATGGACAATTTTATGTTTCGTGTTCGTGCAATTGTTGCTAATATACCTTCGTGAGTACTAGATATTGAACTAATCATACGTTTGTTGATCCGATCGTGTTTTCAAACCGTGTAATTGTTTCGTATCGTATGTTAATTCTCGCATAAAATATGTGTCTTCTACACAAAGGTGTGTTACATAGTTCAGGATTGCCTTGTTGTGTAAAAAAGATCTTCGTTCCATGGAATTACATAGGAGTTAACGTCAAAGAACGATGACGTTAATCGTCGAGCGTTGTAAATGTTGGGGTCAACGCCGAGCAATATATCATTGAAATTTTATTGTTATTATCATTAAAATTTGTTTAATGCAATCGTAGACGAAAATGCTGTGGCATTCATTTTCATTGAGACGAAAAATGACACGAATGTTATAACGTTCAGATTTTAACGAGGATCTTATTTTATTTTATTTTAAGCTTCAAGATTGTAATTACTATGCATTTCAAAGTACTCACGAACTGTTTCATTAGGTAGTTTCATATTATTTTTCGCCGAAATTTGTACCATCCCCGAACGTGTTAATACGAGTTAATTTAATTTCGTGGCGCCATTTGACCACCAACGCAGTTAATGTGTACATCAAATTCCTCGTCACGGTTTGTGAAATCGGAATGCAATATCATTATTCGACATCGTTGGAGGTTTATTACTAACTCGTGCATCGACGACAAAGTGAAAATGGAAACATTACAAACTGGTCGTTATGCATTCGTTTATCCGACATTTTAAATATTCTCAAGTCGTAGCAAACAACCTGCTCGCGATATATCCCAAGTATGCACGCGATGAGGATGAAAAATTAAAGCTCCATAAATACAGTTAAGTGTCGACATAAACGAATATTTCGGATCTGAAAATTTACTTATATCGTACAGTTTCCCGCGTTCACCGAAAATTTACAGAACGTAGAATAGGGCGAGCGAAGGAAATGTCCAACGATACGTAACACACGATGACATAACGGTGAGATAATATTAATACAATAAAAAATCTTCTGTCTTTAATTGTATTCTTGTGAAACTTTCACCGACAGTTTTTTTCTACATTTTTCTGATTAAAACGAGGCTAAACACGACATAATTCGGAACATGTTTACTCGTAATTCTAAGCGTTTCGCTTATATCGAGTACTTCGCTCCAATAAGTTATTACAAGTAAATATGTACCGAATTACGTCGTGTTCGGTTTCGTTTTACTCAGAAAAATGTCACGAATAAATTTGAAAAAGTTTTATAAAAGAAGAATCGAAAATAAGAAAAATTCGCAAGATGGCAACGTCATTTGCTTCCTCGCTCACTATTGCCCTCTATTATTAAAGGTTAACAGACATATCGTCAATTAAAATGGTAACTTTGGCCCAAATTATATCGTGTTTGGTTTCATTTAATGAGAAAAATGTAAACAACCTATCGCTACAAGTTCGATAAGAGAGAAATGAAAAATAAAAGTGTTTTATATTTTCACCGGTGTTATCTCACGGGTATACCCGAAGGCGAGTCATATTATATTGTTTACGAGTTATGTACCTTCTGATCTTCCCCCCGGTGCTGATGTGCATAATATCGCGTGCGTCATTTTTGCTTACGTTAAAATGAGACTGCGCCTTGCTTGTTCATAAAAGAAATGTATTAACTTGCAAGTAGAAATCTGCGTACTGTGAAGGAAATCAAGCGAATTAGCAGCAGATAGTGAAATCTTGCTAAATTGCCTTCGCTTATATGGTCAGTGGAACGTGGTGGTTGTTACGTGAACTTTTATGGGCAGTAATAGCGCTCCCCGTTATTGCATAGAAATTCATGAAAAACATTGCGGTACCAAAGGCAGATTTCATTTCTGGCACGCACACACGCAATCACAAGTTACCGGCGGTGGAATGTTTTGCGTTATACATATCGACATACGTGATATCAAAACACATCTTATTAACACGAGTTATATAATCATCCATTATATCGGTACCAGTCGAGTAGTAACGATTTCATTATCTTCCGATACACCCTTACGTATTGTATAACATCATGATTGATTAGCCGTACTGTTCATCAGTTAGTAAGTGTTATATTGCCGCGCATTGTATAGCAACGCATCACGTCGTGCAATATAATTCGTTATAGTAGTTGACAAAGCAATCTGTCCATACAGCAACCTGTTAATATAGCAACAGAAAATATATTAATGTGACGATATAGCAACCCGTTGATATAGCAATGAAAAAATATAACAGTGTAACGTTATGGTAATATGTTGATATAGCAACGAGAAAATATAGCGATGCGACTATAAAGCAACACGTTGATATAGCAATCAGAAAATATAGCAGCGCCACGTTCTAGTAATGTGTCGATATAGCCATGAGAAAATATAGCGATGCGTCAATATAGCAAGGAGAAAATATAGCAGCTCGACGTTATAGCAATGTGTCGATATAGCAACGAGAAAATATAGCGATGCGACGATATAGCAACACGTTGATATAGCAATCAGAAAATATAGCAGCGCGATGTTATAGAAATGTGCCGATATAGCAACGCGACGATATAGCTAACACGTTGATATAGCAATCAGAAAATATAGCTGCGCGATCCTATAGTAGTGCATCGATATAACAATACGTCGTTATAGAAACACATCAATATAATAATCCGTTGTTGTAGCATAACACCGATATAGCAACTTATTGTTATAAAAACGCATCGCATAACAACTTATCATTATACCAACGCGATACATAGTAATCGTTATAACACGTCATATAGTAACATGTTAAAAGGACGTATCGTATAGCAACCTATTATAACTACATGTATTTCCGCGTGATATATGATCACCGTGTTGTATAGCCTCGAGATACATTCGATCGAGCAACTGTTACATAATAATTAAAAAATTACATAGCAATTAGATAATATTAAATAATTCAGATAGCAATTAGATAATATTAAATAATTCAAATAGTAATTAGATAATATTAAATAATTCAAATAGTAATTAGATAACATTAAATAATTTTAACCATAAAACGGATATAGGAATGTAAAATCGAAGTTTCAAAAACAATTGTTTCCTTTCCCCTTTATATAGGAACAATGGCTGAAATTTTACCACTAATAGGGATACTAATAATGCGCTTATGCCACATGCTTTTATATCCATTCTACGCAATCGTTCACTTCAGGAAACAACAAAGCATACCTCCGATTAAAAATCCTTTGCTAAAAGAGAGCTTGGCCACGGTAGCCGCGAAGATTAGAAACGGCGAGGTAAGTTGTAAACATATTCCGCGCATGAACTTTGCACCTCTTATAGAGCTACTAGTCTAGCAATCATCTACACTAACAACATTAGTTCTTCACCAACATTCCAACGACGCTCTGCACTCTCTCCTTCATCCTCGAAATCTTCCACGATTTTCTTGTGAAAGTTTCGTTCTGTTTGCCGATACTTTTCCTACAAATCGACACTACTTTAATTTGAACGATCATACTCTACTAGATGACATTTTTGCATGACGGTGAATTTTTCTTTTAACAATTCTTGTTCCCACATCGGCAAAGTTATTTTCTTCCTCAAATCGAGCCGCTCAAACGTCTTTGAAAATATTGATGATCAGGAAGATAAGTACTAAAACATAGACATTAGCACATACGTTGCCACTCAATATATGAATAATCATATTTCAACACCTAACGTTATTTAATGTATTTGTAGAGAGAATTACGAGTTGCATCGAACGGTATTTTATAAAGGATGCAACTCTATTCGAAAACCGAACTTAACCTTCATGTTAGTTAAAGGTTCTCCAAATAATTTGCTCCATAAAATCACGTAACTTTTCTTTAAAACATTTTCTCGCATCGTCAACATTTTCGAGGATATTTCTGCGACACAGTTTAAATGGGACACCCTATGTAAAGTAGCAACGTTTTTGTTCATCGAAAATGCACCGCAAATTTAGATATAAATTCATAATTTGACGATATTTATATTTATCGCGAATTTAATCTGCATCTAACCCGAAAAAGAATCGGGGATAATTGTTGACAAATCTAATTCACATGAAACGTTGTTACAAATCTCCTGTCTCCGAACTTAACATAGATCTAACTGTATCAAAGACAAATCATTTCATTGCCGTTCAGTTTCACCGAGTTTGGCATTGTCGATGCTAAACTTAATACAAATTTGAAACAAGTAGTAATTCGTAACTTTCCTGCATTGGGAAAAGCTTTCTAGCGAGAGTGTAGTGGAGGCATTTATCGAGCGTATTAAGGAAGTGAACCCTTTCTTGAACGCAGTAATAGAGGACCGTTTCGAAGAGGCGTTAAAAGAGGCGAGAACATGCGACGAAATGTTGAAGAGCGGGAAAGTAATCGCGTCGAAGCTGGAAAACGAGAAACAGCTTTACGGTGTCCCAGTTACAATTAAGGAGTCCTGTTCCGTCAGAGGTAAAAAGAAAACACAACAAAAGTGTTATTATACTTACTACCAAACAAAAATTACAAATTTCTACCAGATCTATTTTCAACGTAACTGGTAAAAAATCAATCGCGGTATCGAGTCTTTAACGAACTGTACGTACTGTAAATCTTTATTTTAACGGAACGTTCGGTGCGAACCGAATTGCGTGTTTTGACGCGACAGCGACGTAATTTGATCCGTTTTTGGAACTGCGAATTTAGTAACGCTTGTATCGCGTGCCGTGTCACGATGACCGTTATTGGAAATAACACGATGTCCGTTTACCGTTTCGTCATAAAACATCCTTTCAAGCATTGTTCAAGGTGATCGCTGCGAATTTAAAGCAAATACGCGAATACCAATTCAATTGTCCAGTGTTTACGTTCGATATTTTCAATGTTCGTGAAATCACAAAACGATCTGTACCGAATTGAATTCCTTGCCTTACGATATTATCAACTTACATTTCAAACATGATAAATTTGAATTACATTATTTTATACTACAATTTTAAATTAAATCTTAAATGCTTAGAATTGTTTGGTTCAGTATTGCATCTATAATAAATAACTTAGAAGTGTACATACGTATATCATAAAAAAATGATTCGTAATATATGTGACTCGTAAAAAGAGTCGTAAATCAGAAGATAAAACGTGTCTATTCTGATAATAAAACGGAGTTATTAATACGCAAATATCAATGATTTTTTTACCGCCTCAGGGATGAGCTATACCGGAGCTTGTGTAACGAGGGAAGGCATAAAAGCTGAGAAAGATGGAGAAGCGGTCAGATTGTTAAAGGATGCTGGAGCTATTATACTGTTGGTCAGCAATACGCCGGAATTATGTTCAACAACCAACTCCTACAACTATCTTTTCGGGCAAACTTATAATCCTTACGATTTAAGGAGAAGCTCGGGAGGATCGTCAGGCGGCGAGGTAATAATCCAAGTTATTGTAAAAAATAATCTGAAAATTGATTACAATGAATCTCAACATTTACCAATCAATATTAAATGATTTAAACTTTGGTAAAAATGACTGTATAAACATTTCGTCGATATTGTTAATACGAAGTGCCTGATTCTTTATTGAAGTAAATTTGTTTTGATTTTTTAGGGTGCACTGATTGCTGCAGGAGCATCTTCGTTTGGTCTTGGATCGGATTTCCTTGGTTCTATAAGAGTACCTGCCCTCTACAATGGTATCTTTGGCCATAAACCTACTAGAGGTATTACTGAAACTGCTTTTCAATATTGTAAATAGTCAATATGTAATAGTAACGGCACTTTTAATATTGTAAATAATTTAACAGCTGACTAAATTGTAACTTGTTTAATTTACAGATTTAATTCCCACAAGAGGACACTATCCCACACTTGACAATAAGATTTTCCAAGAATTTTTAGCGCTTGGGCCGTTAACCCGGTACGCGGATGATCTTCGTTTGGCAATGAAAGTCCTGACGGCCAAATGCGAAAAACCTTTGGACTGGGACCGAACAATCGATCTGAAGGATCTTCAGGTGTTTTACGTGGACAATTTCGATTATGTGTTCGGTCTGAGGTCAACTGCGCCAGAAATCAGACGAACTATCCACAAAGCTGTAGAGTTTCTCTCTAGTAACGGGGCGAAAGTAGAAAAGGTGATACTTTTAACAAAACTAGGTACTTGGACCTAAAAAAACCGATTACTTAAACCCAAAGTTCATTTTAATCTTATTAGATAACTGTTATTGAAAGTCTACCGCGTAGTTACATTTTATTCTGATAAGAGACTATTACATTTCAGATGTCGCAAGATTGGATTAAATACACATTAGAGATGCAACTATCGATATTAGGTGAACTAAACGTGTCTGACCTGATTGGAGATCCTAAATTTCCAAATGTATTGCTTAAAATACAATTATGTCTATCTGTGTTGATAACTTTTCAGTGTTTACTGTAAATTAAACAAATTTTTATCTCTCTTGTTCAATGTTCTAATTTATATCTTTCCTTGCAGAGAAAAAGTAATGTATACCTAGAATTTATAAAATCCGTATTTGGTCTGTCGCAACACACCAAAACGTTACATTTTATACAATTGGTTTGTGCACACCGTGGATTCATTTCACGTTCTAGGGCAGCAATTTACAAACAAATGAAGGAGGAGCGCCAACAAAAAATGAAGGTATGTTACATAATTTATTTAATAAATATCTTTTTCGTTTATCTCTAAACCGAACTGTTATTATTTTGCAATACTGTTTGCAGGATGTTCTCAAGGATAATGGCGTGTTTATATACCCTACCTTTCCACGACCAGCGCTATTTCCGGAATCAGTGATGTTCAAGTTCGACTACACTGCTTACACTGCGATTGCAAATATGAATAATCTACCATCAACGCACATACCAATGGGTCTGAATAAAGATGGGTTACCAATTGGATTTCAAGTAACTATTACACACTTAGTCTATTTAAAAAAAAAATTCGCACAATGAATCATATAGCGAGATAGTCACTATACCACAACTCTTATACTTGTATGTATATTCTTATTTGCAAATTTCATTCTTAATTGATTGTTTTAGGTGACAGCTGCACCATATCAAGATCCTGTTTGCTTTACAGTTGCTAAAGTATTAGAGAAGGAATTTGGTGGCTGGATATCTCCCAGCTAAAACATTGTTCCATCAATGCTGATGTATATGTATTTATAGATTTTTCTTTTGACAAGGAAAACTGGTCCCATTCAGTTGCATTATAAATATTTAATTACAGAGTCACTTGTTTTTGTATGAATTTTTACAGTTACATTGAGGGGATTGAATGTTATTCATACATAAACGAATGACGAAAGAACATGCGAATAATACAAGATATTTATTCATAAAGACATTTTTTTATATTCGCGTTAGACATACCTATGATTTGTGTTAAATGTGCAATAATAATAATGACTTATAAATAGTACAAATTACACTTACTGCATACAACAGAAGGTTTTATTTTTATATCAGTTAAAAGGAATCATGATGCTCTTTCTATTATAAGATTTGAAGGAGGTATACATTGTAACTTTATAATTCTGTTTTATCAACTTTAATGTTATGAATTAAATACAAAAGTGAATTAACAAGGAAACAAAATAAATCCGATTTTAATGAGATCTTTTTTTCACGAATGTTCATTCCTTGTCTCATGCATCAAGTTTCGCATCACGTTTTCAATTATAAAATTTTCCATGTGAATTTATACTAGCCTTCAATACTGAATATATAATATTTATCATTAAAAATCGTTGCCACGTGCATCCAAATCGATCATCGTCTCGTTATGAGATACATGTTTACGGCAAGGTCCCCACATCCGTCCGATTCACAACGTATCACATCTCTTGATGCGCACATTTACAAATTCTCATTGTTATTTAATGTTCTCAACAGTCCATAACAAAATAAATCAATACCATCATGCTCTCCGAAGTTTTACCTTTCCCAAACGTCAAACATAAATTTTAAGGCACTCTGTTACATGTAATATGGATCGATATAAAAACTTATAGTTCATGCTTAGAATTACTTTTGTATGTACGACAGACGTTCAAGTGGACTTTTCATTTCTTACGATCGCACGGAGGAATGTATGCTTTACCACCATGCTTCTCCCATTCACGATTGAACTCATGTTCCAAAATTTCGGCTCCGCGTTTCCTGGTTAAACCTGTTTCGTCTAGGCTCAATTCACACATTTGCATGTCGTCAATACCTTTCACAGAAACGAATATTCTTGTAATATCCACATATGAATGTTAATCTACATGTACAGATCACACATGCACATTTGTTATTCTGGTAAGAACTGTTTACATTGCAGTATTTTTTAAAGAACCATTAACAAAATATGCTTTCTATATAATAGATAAATTTGTTGTAAACAAAAAAAAGAAGCTGAATGTAAAAATAATAACAAAAATGAAGTATTAATAGTAATACAGTAAGCAATGTAAAAATGACATAATTGTATTAAATCTGTCAAAAAGTATTGATCATGTTACAATATACACAAAGAATAAAATTATTTACCTGCAACTAGTAGAATGGGTGCTTTATCAGGATGAAGTTCCATTTGTCTAGCAACATACTGACCATCAAAATGGGCATACCACCATCCTCGTTTAGCAGATGTGTGCGAATTGTCATATTGCCCAGGCGGAGCTGGCCGTACAAATGGTATTCTGAAATATCGCTGCGAGGACTCGACTATCGTTTGTTTCATCTGAGTTCTTGGTGTTTTAGCAGCTGAAACGGGTATCCCACATGTGTTAATATAAAATAAATGTTTCACTCATCAGTTGTGAATCAATACATGCACCTAACCTTACCAGCTTCCATGATTGATTTCGGAGCTCTTTCATTCTCGTCCATGGTTATTCGCTTGCGATTTCTTGCCTTCCACGCATGATAAACTTTTAATCTTCGATGGAACTCGTGACGACAAGCCTGTTAAAAAAATTCATTACGTTATTAATCTGTCATTTGACAAAGTTTGCAAACATTATATACAAGGGGAAAGTGCACTTTCCCAAACGAAAGTAAAGTTTCGACTGCGCAGAGCAACAGAATGACAAACGACGAATTGTTCATCGTTCTGCGCATGTCGTTTCTGATTGGTTCTTCTTATTAAATTATGCGCAAGCGCTTTGAAAACGTAGGTGATATTTAACCTACATACCCACCGATCTACAACTTTGTTTTATACATTTTTCTAATTGTTTATATTATTCATCTACTGTATCTATATTCAAATAAGATTTTCACTTAGAATAATTACTACATTTCTAATTGTTAGGATGTACTAACAACTAATAATCAACAAGATGTAGTTGCTAATTAAAGGAAACAAGCTATACCTCTAATAACTCAATATCGCAAGATGTGTTTATAGCATCTCGTAATTCCGAGTATTTCCACTTGGATAAGTCGTATTTTTTGTTAGACATAGCAGCTTGATTGTTCCGCATCTGCTCCGACCTATTATTTAAAAGAAAGAGTAATTAATTTATAGATGACAAATTTTCCGTATCGCAATGTATAATCATTAAAACACTGCACACTTAATATATTCATTTGCAAATGTCTCATATAAAATGAAAGTATCTTAGCATAGAATACTAATTTATAAGTTTGCGATCATAAGAAATACTTATCAAATGTACATTTCTCTTTTCTAATTAAACATGCATAATAAACAGGTGCCATGCAATGATAATTTTACGAAGTTACCAATTCCTATACACAGTGAAGTCCAAACACTTAATGTTAAAAAGAATATGTTAACAAGTTAGTCACAGAAAGTCAACCATGTTACTGTAATGTTAGTCGTAGATGCAGTATACCTCAACAAATTTTACAATACCTTGCTAGCCTGTTGTTGTTCGATGGTACTCGTACATCGGAACCGCTATATGTACATATTCAAGAAAATAATATCTTATTGATTGCTTGAAAAATCCGTCGATTGGCGAGATTAATTTCGTTAAATTTTTGCTGCTGTTTATCATTCGGGGAAAATTTGTTTATTTTCTAGCGTAGCATGTTCTACTTTCCTCCGATTAGTATAATAATGACATAAGATACTCCAGCTATTTAACGTTCTATGAAAGCGAAGCTCAATACGATACCTTCGCACAGGCGGCGGTGAATCTTCGACTTGGCCATTGGATTCTTGAGCTAATCTGACTGCCAGTTCATGATCTCTTCTTTCTTGTTCCAATAATTCACGGTATCTGTTCTCTTCCATCGCTTCTCTCTCCAATTGTACCTTGAAAACAATTCAAATCTTGTTTGATCGAATCAGCGATAACATGTGAAATTTCAATGCGTAACTGTAACACGCGTAAACTTCAAATAAATTATACATTTTTTTTATAAAGAAGATTGTTTACATAAAATAAAATATATACTTGCAAAGCTGCAGCAGTTTTTTTATCCTCTTCCTCTTGCCTTCTCTTTTGCTCTTCTTCAGCTTTTCTTCTCATTTCAATCTCGTGTTTCTTTTTCCTGTTCTCTTCGTCTTCTTTCTTCTGTCGTTCTTCTTCTTCTTTTTTCTGTTTTTCAAGCTCTAATTCCTGTTGAATCTTCCTCAACTTTGCCTGTTCTTCAGCAATCTTCTGCTGTCTGACCATGTCCTGAAGTGAAGCCATTTGTTTGTTCACTTGATTAACCAAACTCGTGTAGAGAGAATCGATTTCTGTTGCTCTTATCCTCGTGTTGTTCTTGATCTTTGTGATCGCCGCCTCCAAATCATTTTGCAATATCTTAATATCACTCATGGATTTCTCACGATTCTTCAACTGCTTCGACGTGTCCTCCATACTAACAAGTTGCGTCTTCAGATTTTTAATCTTCATGATACCCTTTATACGTGGACGATGTTGTTTCTTGGCTATGTACATTCTTGCTGTTTTCTGCAAGATTATCAAATGCTGCCTTCGGTAAATGATCTTATTCTTCAATTTGATCACAGACAATGCGCAAAACTGCATCTTGTTCCATCGGGATTTGAGTAGCCATTTCTTTACGTTGGCTACCAATTTCCTCAAATTCTCAGGATCAGATTTCATGATCTTATCAAATTCAGCAAACTTTCCCGGTTTAAAGAAGACTCGGGTTATTCCAAACTTGAAATCCTTCTTATTCAGTTTCAAACTGTGGAGCAACGCTTCACAGAAAAATCTGGGTTCCAATTTTGCCAATTCTGGGGGAAGATACGATTTGTACATGTTGTAGAGTTCCTGGAATGGAACTCTGCTTGGATAACCGTGTTCCATGAGTTCTAAGACAGACGTCATACCGGAACAACGGAGCTGCCCTAAAATGCTGTTTCCATCAAACTGATGATCCACCATATCGTTGTTCGGTTTAATACAACGAACAAAATTCGTACCCTATAAAAAACATAGATATACTAATAGTTCGAATCTAATTTTTGAATGTTTAAGACAGTAATGCGCTATCGTGGAAGTTTTTCACACTATGAGAAAATCCGTAATCAGATACTACGCATATGGGCAGACAGGCTTTTAATGAGAAAATAGAAATTACAGTGCATGGCTGGATTAAATTTTCAAATTGTTAGATTCCTAAATTTAAGAATGTCTACATTTTTGTATTAAAAATAACAACTTACATTGTTTTTCAATTTATTCATCAATTCCCCAAGCTGCGTTTTAAATTTGCTACCAACACTGATGAAAGTTAATTTCCCTTTCTGGCAAGAATTATTAGCGAACTGCGTTCTAAGGAACTTGTTATTACTTTCTTGAATTAATGCTTCCAAAGATGCGTGTAACGCGTCGTTATTTTTCTCGATGAACTGGTTCTGAAAATTAGAAGAGAGAGTTCTTGAATAACCACGTATAAAACAGACACCGTGGACAACATTCCATCACTGTAGAAAGTATTTAATAATTTTTAATTTTAAATAATTTAATAATTTTTAAATACTTTCTACAAATAATCAATTAGTTATACTTTACTAAATGCGATAATAAATTTTTAAAACTTATCGCTACTGTATAAGAACATACTGTTTGATAACAAACACCACCGGCATAGTGACGAATTACAAATCCTTCATCGTCGCGCAATTCTCTATGAGCTTTCAAACGAGAAGTTCGTGGTAAAGTTATTCTAAAATGGCCGTTCCAAACACGATGAACTTCACTAGTAAAATGTGCAAAACTGTGAGTTGGTAATTTTGATTCTTCGTCTAACAGACTGAAGATTCCCATGTTCTTCGACTCGATTAAATCTAGAAACGAAAACTGCATATTAAATTTTATTACAGTTCAGTACAGTGTACGATATTCCAAAGTTACAAGGATTTTGCAGCTTCAATTTGCTGTCAACTATTATAATAATTTGGAAAGTGTAACTTTATATACTTATTATACTCTGATTGCTGGAGTTGGTAGGTACAGTGATACTTACCAATGCAATCTTGATTATCAACATAAGATATCTTCGGTACATTCAGCGATTCTCTAGCATAAAGATCTTGTTCGTACTTCAATATTCTTTCGTTGAAAAATTGTTGCAATTTTTCATTACAGTAATTTATACAGAATTGTTCAAAACTATTCACCTTGAAGTATTCTATAAAAGAATAATAATGATATAAGTTAAATGTTTGTGAAGTAAAAAAATCGAATAATTTATCACATACCAAACCCAGCGATATCTAAGACACCAATGTAGTAACTAGAAGCCTTAAAAGGTATACTTTTGTTGATACGAGCTACGATGTGGTCAAATAATTTACTATAAATAGCTTTCGCCAGAGCGTCTCTAGCGTTATTAGCTTCGTAAACTTTCAATGGTACCCTTAAATATTGATAATCAATTCGTTATTAAATAATGCCAATAATCATTATCCATTCTGTGTTTCTTACAACTGTTTTAGGACACATACATAATAACAGTTCCTTTGATACCACCTCGACTAGTCTGCATCACTTTTGATACTAAAGCTTGTCTAAGCTCCTCAGGATCTACAGCCAACAGCTTCGCTGTCATTAATACCGCTTTCTCTGAACCAGCACATATCCTGGAACCACCTTTGGTGTCTTCAGGATTGTCTTCGAACATAATATTTCCAAGATGAAGTACCGCAGCC
Organism: Coelioxys conoideus; assembly: GCA_947623535.1. Lineage (NCBI taxonomy): Eukaryota > Metazoa > Arthropoda > Insecta > Hymenoptera > Megachilidae > Coelioxys > Coelioxys conoideus. The sequence continues at coordinate 7,636,362 of OX392453.1, read as the reverse complement.
ACCATTGTGTAGATTTCCATTCTTTCCGCTTCCGTTAAACCGAGTCTAGTCAAGGCCTTCATAAAGATATTAAACAGACACAAATACAGGACAAGAAGAAATATAAAATAGCATTCTTGTATAAAAAATAAGAGGGGATTACAAAGAATGTACAAGTCTACAAAAAACACTCGTTAAAAAATAAAAGATAGTTCAGGAACTATCTTATTACCGTTGCTTTTTCCTGTGTTGAAAAAATTATCCAATCAGCAAAAAAAGAGAAAAGTATAAAATAAGTACAAGCATTTAAAAATCTTGCAAAAACATTTTTCACCATTGTAATAAAAAAGTATCACTCAACAAAAATGATATTACTTAATAGAAAATTTTTTTAAATATTGCAACAGATATATGTATTGAATATTCACGATACTTACCTGATCAATTGCATTGAATCCTTCAACATCATCCAAGATAGGATCATGTAAGCTGCCTTTCATAACTTGGTCGCGACTCTTTTGAACATCGTTTAGCTTCTTCTCCGACTCTTCGTTACAAAAGTATTGTGTGCAGCCATTCTTTAGGTAATGAAAGTCATCCGGTTTCGTAATTCCCAGTTTCGCGCGAAGTTCAGGAGGTGCACCAGCGCACATCATATAAAAAACGTGATAGTTTCTCTCATCCGGACTTTGAAGGCATACTCGTGACTTTTCCAACAGATAGTGAGAGATATAACCCCCGACCACCTGGCACTTTGAGTCAAAATGCACCTCCATGAATTTACCAAAACGTGAGCTGTTATTGTTTCGCTTGGTTTTCGCGTTTCCAAAGGCTTCCAATACAGGGTTTGCTAAACAATTAAGTAATAAATTATGAGGGTTGAACATCAGACCCCAAAATATATAAATTATAGAATTATCTTTGTAGGTACTGTCATTCTCTCGTTTGAATTTCTGATACTGTTAATTTACCGTCTAAAATTTTTTGTTCAATTGGTCCAGCCGTCGATCCCCACAAATCACAGAGATACCGTAGAAGATACTTGGTTGATTCAGTCTTGCCAGCTCCAGATTCTCCAGAAACAATGATGCTCTGCGATTGTTTTAATACCTTCATATCCCTGAATGCCTTGTCGGCTAAACAATGATAATGAAGTTACTTTTTCAATACCAAATTAATACATATAATCATCAATGACAATAATAAACTACATACCAATAGCAAAAACATGCGGAGGTGTCTCCCCCAATGATTTTCCTTGATAAGCCTTGATAGTTTGAGGCGAGTATAGGTCTCTTACTTCGCAATAAGGATTTACAGCTATTAAAATATTGGCGACGTAGGTCTGCAAAATAATAAAATATCATTAGAAATATTTGTGGTTGCGGTAGAAAATAATTATCAACGATTGAATGATTTAATGCGCTTATTTGGTGCGGTCCTCTGAACCCCATCTACATAAAATTACTCACGTATATTCTATCCTTGAAATAACGAGTTCGTATGTTGTTCAGCAGCGTGGCCTCGTTCAGGTACATCAGAGCGCCTGGGAAAACAGAACAAAATGGTGAAAGCAGATTTTTAAAAGAGAAAGATTCGTGAAAACTATGTAATAGCGTGTTATGTTTCTTATTTGTATATAAAGACTATTATTTGCGTTCCAACAAATCATCATTAATACAAAATTCGTAAAAAGAATTTAAATCATAGAGACTGGTAGTTAATAAAAGAGTAAATAAACTAATATGTTTATCGAATAAAATATACATATCATCGCTGTAATTGTACAAATAAATCGATAAATAACTATACAAATGCAATCTATTAACGTCGGTAGATTATTTGGAACATATTCAGTCGATAAGTTCTATTTAAGCAGATATAATAGTAGAATAAACAAATTCCCTGGTAAGCTTTGTTTAAAGCCACGCATAAAAGCAATACAATTTTTCTTGTAATAAATATTCAACGAGTTTTGAACATCGAGTTCAGTTTTACCGAATATAATTTGAGATATTTATTTTCAATTATGTACAGTGAAAGAGATAACGGATTTTCTGTAAAGCGAAGGAACAGTTTTAACGTGGGCATTAAACTCGAGGAAGTTGAATTACAATTGTCTTCGACGTCTTTCGTGTATTCGCCAGCAGGATAGACTTCTTCCAACGGGCAGGTGCGCTGTGGATATTTTGGATCCAGTGGAACGATCAACGCATCCCCGTCAACCATGTCCGCGAATTTGCCGATTATGAAACCCTCTTGAGGGTCCCGCACCCACACCTGCTGGTTCTCCATACCGGCCAGCACTTTAAAAAAAAAGCAACATTAAAATCTTCAAAGTTACATCCACATGAATTCGTGGATCATGATTCAAATATTAATTATGAAATTTAACTATAATACAAATATTTAATTCATTGTTTATCGCATTTGTTCAATCCCATTAGCATCTCAATTTGAGGAATTTTTTAAATGTACTAGAGATAGAAATTATTTTATTCTGCTTCTATTAAATTACGTTCATATTAAATTGTATTACATATATATATATATATATATTTTTTTTTTTTTTTTTCAAAAAAGTTATATTAAAATGTTCTTATTAATATTTCCGTGAAATGTACGGTCATCTGTTTTTATAGCATCCTGTACATATAAATAAATTTACAAAGATATTGAATCATAGCCAACAGATGAAATCAATGATCACATTAACGATACATTACATTTACTGAAAGTGAAACTGCTTTCTAATGGGAGTATAGATAGATTTGTTATGACGATATATTCGATTATAGAAGAATTACAATCATATTGCGTTTCTCATTCTATAATAGCACGAAATTGATGTCTAATTGCGTTAATATCGCGTGTAGAATAATTACATCCAACACCGTATAAACGCGTTAAAATGAAAATTTGAAATGAATTATTGTATGCGAATTCATTTCATTGCCACTTTCTCTTGAAACTGAGGGTCGTTTCCGGTGAAAGCAACAGATTTTATGCGTTTCCGCCGGTAAGATCACAAATGCACAAAGAAATTCTATGGTGCATACGTCGTGACGGGATGAGAGACAACTTTCAAGAAAAACTTCTTTCCTATTTCTGCTCTGAAAATATTTTCTTATTTGAATGTAATAAATTATTCGGGATCTTTTAGGTTGATGTGTTGGAGAAAATCAGTCATTGGTGTCAAACGAGAAAAGAATTTGGTTATATAGCCGTTGCTCCCGTCTGACAAAAGATTAGGCGAAGGAATTGGGTTACACGCGTTATTGATAGAAGAAGCATCAAAAGTGCCGTTCGATGAGGATTTTCGCCGACCCTCGACGAAACGAATAAATGCCTCATACGTAAAATGACGCTAAAGTGTATACGTTTGCACCAGAACTACTGTTACCGATAATGACTTCGACAATATCGAAATATTATTTATAATATACATCGATATACCGATGTATCGTAATTTCCTCGATATATCGATAATATCGTTAAAGCAAATAAATAAAATAGGGTTATTCTTGTTTGAAATTAAGTGTGATTATATTATTAGGTTAAGGTTAAAATGCAAATCAAGATACATGAAATCACTCAGTAAATTGTATCTCCTACGTTATCGACACAGTTAAATATCGATAGTAATATCGATAATCGGTAGCAGAGTCCCTACTTGATATACGAAAAGATATTAACCGAGTTTTTAACCACAACTTCTAATATCGAATTGACAATATCGTACGTAAACACGTCTTGTTTTCACTATGCAAAATGTTAATGAGACAACTATAATAACTAACCTGCACAACGATATATCGAATAGCCGCAATACTCGGGCAAGTATAATTATAACTCTTACGTTTGATCACTGAAGAATGTGTTTGCTTTTAGGCATACGCATCGAAATTTCTGGATGTTTATCAGTCCATTGGGCGATATTATCGGGATCAAGATAAGACTGCGATAGGCACAGTTCTAACAATCGCGATTCATCGAAATGATTTACATAACGATGCATGTGTCACGCCCCCGTGATCGTACGAAATAAAATATTTAAAAAAATATGTACGATGAAGGATTCTATTAATATTTTTACGTCTGTTGATAAGTATTTGTGATTTTAATCGATGACGAGAAAATCAACTGTTCGTCGCAAAACTTATAGAGATATGTATAGTAAATTTTAAAAGACAGTATGTTACACGTTAAAAGGATAATTAAAGCGTAATAACAAAAGTTAATGTTACGCTTTTAATTTCTCTGAAAAGATTCGTGCGACGCATACCATGTCGAAGCAAATTGTTTCCCCACAATTTCGTGGGGGCAACACGTCATTCTCGCAGTGTAATGTGTCTCTTCAAAGCGCACCACCATTTTGATTCGCAACGGCGGTTTTCAAAATTTCGTCACGGTACCTAGCTGTTCGTGAAACAACGGTGCACTGGCACGTGACGACCTTTACATGACCAATGACTGGCACATATAACAATATGTAAAGTAACGTGCTCGAGAATACTATTTCTCTTTCAACGATAAAATCAATGGTTGTTAAAAGTACCTATTTTGTTTACGATATTAACATAATCATGATTTAATGTCAACGAGTTGTTTTTTGTTTAGACTCTGACCTTCCCATCGCTAATACGCACTACCTAAGCCATGGTACATGCACATAAGAAATCATTTACACGAGAAGCAAGGAATATCGTTAATAACGAAAAATTGCCGAAGTTCATTGTAACTTTTTTTAGTTCCAGATATGCGTAATCTATTTCTTGTATAATACACTACCTGTTTAAATTCAAATATTCTCTTTATCAACAGCTACTGATAAATAAATACGTATCCACAGCAATGAACGTAGAACCAAGAGTATAAACATAGCTCACTAAATTGTTAGATAAGAATTCGTCGCAAATATTTTATCGTTCGCATTGCTAATCTAGAAAGCACGAGAAAGGAATGGTTTCGGCTAGTTCCCTCGGCTGTCGCATTCCCAGCATCCCGTTAGAAGTATCGTAACGGTAAAAGCAACCGGTAGATCCTTGCATCGATCCTTGAAACATGAACCAACGCTGCATCATACTAACATATCTCGGCTCGAAACCATAATGCATCGAGTCACATTTTTCAAATTTTAGGATATCAAACATAAGAAGCACCTTGGTGCCGTCAAAAAAAAAATATATATATATACAGTAGCTGGAATAATATAGTGACCATCCTATTATAACCAATACAGAATATCTTAAAACTAATGTTTTTAATGAAGAAGGATACAATTATCGGGCCGTTTTGAAAGGTTTATCGTCTCACCAAAAATTACTTACAAAAATTTAAAAAAATAATTGCAAGTACTTGTAACTTGATTTTAACAAAACAAGCATTTTCATACATGATAAAAAAAAGTGACCATCTTAGAATTTGTAACGTCTTTATTTAATTGCAACGCGTAAACGCGATAGTGTGCATACGATGTAAACAGAACATAACTAACAGTTCGTTTATCTGATTATAAACGACTGTGATAAATTAAGTGTAAATTAAAATTTACGATGTGGTCACATTTTTTGTCATATATGAAAATGTTTGTTTTGTTAAAATAAAGTTATAAATTTTTGTTATTACAAATAGTCTTTTAATTTTTGTAATAAACTCTTGATATGACTGTGAACCTTTCAAAAAACCCCGATATTAGGTTCGCTTTTCATTAAAAACATTAGTTTTGAGCTGTTCTATATGCAATATAGAATGGTCACTTTATTATGCCTGTCACTGTATATGTATAGAGGTGTAAAAATATATTCGGAAATTGATAAGAAGACACATATTACACTTGTATATATGTTGTAAAATGAAGAATGTGCCGAAAAGTTTATCACATTCTTTTACGTAACTTTTTTTAACGCACGGATACTGGTATATAACCATGACTCGTTTAAAATTATTTATTAACTTGCGGATAGTACATACCACAAATTTATTATCACTTAATAGCGAATAAAGGTAATCAATTGCCGTTATATAATATTAATGCAGCAATACCGTATTACATTGTGTACCACGTAGCATCAATTGAAATCCCGTTAACACGAATAAGATAGAAATTATTTCCGTATTAGTTGCAGCAAAAACGTGCCAAGAAGAAATTTCTCGATTCGTTCACCATAATCCATACGTAGAAACAATAACGTAATATTATCGCGTGATCATTTTGTCTGGCTAGTAAGGCAACACGCAGTGCAATAAAACGAAATGAATGAATCAGGGGAAAGGAAGCAGGAAATAGCAGGTGGAGCTGACGGTCAGGAACAGGGAGACACGCATCAGTGGTCACGTGTTTTTCGACAAAATTTAAACGCTTCGTTACAAAACAACAGAGCCGTGCGCACAATTGTCCGGGCCCGTAGTAAATTTGATAATGACGGAACGAAGTCGAATTCGTTCACATGGAAATTTAAGCGTTCAGAAATATTAGATTACAGAAAATAAAGATTTGTAATTTTAATACATCGAAGACGGTATGCGACGAAAAGTATCTAGCCTGAATTCCCGCATATTTTGTTGAAATTATATAAATGAAACGCGATAATTTAACACGGTGTAACATACAACGGTTCTTTATTATTCAACTGTACAATGCACACACCTTAATCACATGTTTGTTTATAACAACAAGTCTAACGTTTTATTGTAATGTTCTATTTAATTATAATTGCAGTTCTTTGTACGACGTTGCTTGAAATTTCAAATAACGCGAATTAACGTCTCCGACGGTTGAAGAATGGAAAACATAATATTCACGTGATCCGTTTACGGTGTGTTAAGGTTATTCACTTTCGTAAATCAAAAATTCTGCGATCGGTACCGCACGTTTTGCATCGAACGATTTGTGATGGAAACTTCGTTGCACGTGCATCTTCCTCGACTCGTTGGATACGCCGGCGAAATACGAAACTGGGCAAGTGCACCTGAATCATTGTTTTCCCTCACGTATCGGCGACTTGAGCTGCGGCTACGTGTCTAGACACAGACACTACGCGGTGCTGTTCGATTTCGTCACTGCGAGAAAGTAAGAGCCGCCTATCTGTTGTCACGGTCAACGAACTCGGGACAGCTAAGTACTTTACCTTCGGTGAATATACTCATTACGCATTACGTTCGCGCGTTGCGTTACTACCGTGTAATGAGGCCCTGCTTGCACCGGTTTCGTAATTACGGAATTTGGTAATTCGGAAATTTGGGTCATGGGGACTAAAGCATTTACATTTCAGGAATTTCGGTATTTAAGTGTTCGACAGCTTTAAAACTCTGAACATTTGGAACTTGCAAGGTTGAAAATTGATTAACTCTTAACCAACCTATTTTGGAAAGTGGAAGATTTGACATATTTGAACTGTGAATTTCATCAATTGTGAAAGGACCACTTCCGTACCCTACTCTTGTAAAAACATAACTTCTGAAACTTTAGAACTTGCAAAGTTGAAAATTTATTAACCCTTAACCAACCTATTTTGGAAAGTGGAAAATTTGACATATTTGAACTGTGAATTTCATCAATTGTGAAACGACCAGTTTCATACCCTACTCTTGTAAAAACATAACTTCTGAAACTTTAGAACTTACTAAGTTGAAAATTTGTTAATTCTTAATCAACCTATTTTGGAAAGCGGGAAATTTGACATATTTGAACTGTGAATTTCACCAATCGTGAAGCGACCACTGTCGTACCGTATTCTTATAAAGACATAACCGTACATGATGTGTAACAGAGCCGCACATGACGTAGAAATTGTTATAGCGATTATCGTGGCATGGTTAAACATACTAAGTAGTCAGATGTACGTTCGAGCGATGAAATAACGTAACAAGATGAAAATTATAGAAGTAAGAGGCTCGACAACGGATTTACAATGGAGATTACATTAGAATGGAGCGTTGCCACCTCGAACCATAAAGTGCGGCCAACGACCTGTCTCTCCTGAACAAAAGGACAGGATCGAAGGAAAGAAAAATCTGAATACACGAAATACAGTACCCATCAACACCTTCAGACATTTCAATTTCTCCTTAGCGAATTCCTTATTGAACACCTCTCTATCGAACACTTTCAGACATTTCTTTTTATATTCTTATCGATAGTGGCTTATCGCGATACACAACTAAGATTATCAAGGTTAAGAACGTTAACTACAAAGCGTGGAAGCTCTATTTTTTATTGTGCCGCAATCAGTACAACGTTTCTTGATACGGGCTAATCAGCGCTAAATTATTCAGTGAGCAGAATCGGCTTAAAACTACTACAACGCTATAATATTGTCAACGTTACAGTTCCCGACGCGCGATAATATAATATTATATTTCCACAGTACGCTATAGTCGGCACAAAATTCGCACAGCATTTGATAATCAGCGCGAAGTTTCTCAGCAGACAACGGTTAACGCGAAATTCTTTGGATGCGCAACAGTCAGCGTGAAATTACCCTAGTATGCAATAGTCCGCGCAAAATTTCGCTTTCACGCGACAGTCAACGAAAAAATTCCCCAGAAATCGAAACTCGTTACTTGAAACTCAGCGTAAAATTTCCCTAATATCTGTCAAACTTCCCTAGGGTGTGAGAAATTTCCCTAGGGTATGAGCGATTTTCCCTGGGATATGTGACAATTTCCCCGGGATATGAGAAATTTCCCTAGAGTATGAGAAATTTTCCCTGGGATATGAGAAATTTTCCATAGGATACAAGAAAATTTCTCTAGGGTGTAAGGAAATTTCCCTAGGATATGAGAAAATTTCCCTAATGCTTGAAAATCAATACGAAATTTCCCCATTACCTGAAGATCATCGCAAAATACTTCTAGAACGCGACAGTCAGCGCGAAATACTTCTATCGCATGACACTCAGCACAAAAACCCCTATAACACGATAGTCAGCGCTAAGTACCTGCAGAACACGACAGTCGACGCAAAATTCCCCTATCTGATTGTAACCATCGCAACATACCGCTAGTACACAACTTTTGATGCAAACTTGCTTCAGTATCCGATAATTAGCGCAAAATCCTGCAGCACGTCATAAGTAGCACTAAACTTTGACAGCGCGTTATATTAAGCGTAATTTTTTTTAACGCTCGACGGTCAACGTTGAAGTTCCACGGCATTACAAGTATACGTCACTTCATCGTAAATTACGAAGGAACAGAGTAACGTGCACGAGTCGTTCGTTAATGCACTCACGTACGGTAGTATCATTATTTCACAGGCAGTTTAATATTAATTGGAACAACCTTCGTGTGATCGTCGTCATCAACCGCTTTCAACGATTAGATTGAATCGTGGGATGTGATTTCGTGCGTACGGTGACATACTGCGCTATTTAATATCTTTCCTCTTTATCGTTCGTTGACTTTGCGTCTTTCTTTTCGCTTCTATTGTAATTTGTAATATCGACTATCTGGACGACTGAAAGTTCAAACGTACAAATCGATTTTCGTGCAAATCGAACATATTGCCGCTGTGGTTGCAAATTCGAGTTATTTTTATTTATAACAAATCGGTAAGGGAAATTAGTTTTGCGACATAATGTGAAGGAATAATGTAATTTCATCCATTTTAAAATTTTCTATCTTCTTTAAAGTTGTTACTTTCTATATAATGTCAATAAGATCAAAGGACAATAAACATTTAAAAAATTTTGTTTATAAAATTATTTCATTAACAGCTTATTCGTATGTTGGAAAAGTCCTTGTAGCGTGTGGCTATTCACATCGTCGTAATAATTACACTGACAACCGAGACGACCATGGTTACATAATCGCGGAAAAAGGATCGTTCATTCCCATGTATGAGAGAGTCGATATTTGCGAGACGAGAATCGAATTGCCGATGACTCATGCGAACGAGATCGTACGACCAAGGACCCCGGGTGAATCGTTAGCCTCGTTCCTCTGTCACGATTAAGGACACGCCAGTGTTTGTACCGTAATTAATTCATCAGCTGATCGAAACCGGCTTCATGAACATCCTGCACAGGTATACGTATCAGATTGCATATAAATATTACGCGACCCTCTGTATGTTTAATTAAATAACCTAGACATTGAGACAGATGCACAAATGTCAAAGCGGAAGCTCCGTGGTAAACAAGATGGCGCGTTACGCTCACTAATAACTAGACCGTGCCAATAATGTCCCTTGTGGAATCAAAGCAACACGAACACGTGAAAGGTATTTGAAATAATAGACGAACAACTGATAAATCGATCGAACGGATTCTCAACGTCGAAAGGAACGGCACAAGGAAAGCAGGTACGGTTAAATGAAATATATTGTTTTTTAACGACTACTATACGTATCCCTGTGTGACGCGATGATAAACGAACCCAAACGAACTTTCATCACGCACGAGGAGACCAGAATTTTCTTCTTCTTTTACGTGACTATCAGATACACTTACGAGTAACGAAGTTGTGCACGATTCACACGCTAATTCACGTCTGCTTTCGCGAACCGCCGTTCCACTCTTCGAGTATTGTAACTGGATGAAAAATATCGCACGTTTTATATCGCATTCTAATGTAACCGGAACACCGTGTGAAATATATACCATAGAGTGTTTGTCTGACGTTCTATCACTCTAACATATTCTAGCCTTACGCTATTTATAAGTAATTTCAAATACTGTATGACTATTAGCGGTAGTGACTCTACTGCAAGTAGAATGGGTTATATGGTCTGTGTGCTGTGCTTGGAGATTTCTACATTTTGTTACATTTAAATAAACGTAGTATAATAATAGAGATTTCAATTTTTTAGCTGTATATATTACGTAGTAATATAAAACGCATGGTTAGTGGCAATATGATGCGTGATAATATACAGACGTGGTAACAGATGATGTGTAGCCATATAGCAGGAGTAGTGATATAAAACGCGTGATAATATAGAAGTGGTGATATATAGTATACGGCGATATATAGCGCGGTAACTCAGCACCTGGTAGGTGAAACTTTTAAGTACAACTCTTCTCAGTCCCGCCGTAAATATAGTTCAAATTTTAAATTATACTTCATTAAAACAAACATTGTAGATCAAAATTGGAAAAGAATACTTCCAAATAAATATTAGATGAATAAAAATCACACACTATATGTGTATATGGTGTACTTATTATGTCATAATGCGTTGTAACTAATTTTTATTTTCAACAATAACAACCTGCAAGCTTCGCTGAATTCCACAGGGTGTTACGCACTATATCATCCACTACCTAAAGAAATTGCGTTAATTGATTTTTATTGTCTACTGTCGGTGCAACATAATCATAAACTGTATCAATGCGATATCGTAATCAATGGTTTATGATTTCTGTACATATATCTGTGAAGAATACGAAGTGTAATATGTACCAGGTGATTAGTATATGTGCCTCCGTTAACAATTCAATTTAATTTGATTACAAATGATTCATTCTAGAATAAACAATCGAAAAACGAAGTTACTCGGATAGTAACAATTACAATTGTAATCGTAATTACTTCTTATTGAACACTTTAAGGCATTTGTTCTACCGCATTTGATATGATTCTGTTGTCTGCCCTCTTAACCTAATTACTATGAGAAACAATTAACATAAATTAACACGCGAAAACTGATGGTCGCATCAAGATTAACAGTTATTTCTGAAATATTCATTTCTCACAATATCGAGATCACATGTACAAGAGATTGTAAAGTAATCGTTTCATCGTAAGAAATTTGTTTGCAAAAAGAACACATGTGCTTAAGGAGATCTTCATGCATCATACTTGCATCAACAGATTACATTCGAAAGTACCGTTACCCGGCATCAATTATTTTCATCTGAATCTTGTAATTTATAATCATCGTTACGACATAATTTCTGTACCACAAATTTAAAAAAATAAAATACTTCATAGCATTGCAAAATACTAGTACCAATCAGCAGAATCACCGATAGAGTTTGTGCAGTGGACCATCTTTATATTATCAGGAGTTATAAAGCCACGCGTTATATCACCGTACATTAAACGACCAAGACTTATAGAGTCACGTATTGTGTACTCGAGCACTGTCTTCACAATATTTGGTATCAAAGTTACTATATTTTATTCAGTTCATTTTTACAAAATTCTAAGGTCTTTAAGATGAAGGTCCAAGACAAGAACCCAACATATTTGTGCCATACTAACTTAGGATACTGCCAATAAGTAAACAACCAACACCATCAAAAGATAATAACGTTCACTAATAGTACATGTACCTCATATCGCGTGAAATACTGTCGAATATATTATAATGGAGTTGAAAACATGAATATGGGACTAATGGATAAAACATATGTTGCTAAAGTACTATTTCTCGTTGACCTTTTATTCACTGATTCATACGATACTACGTGTAAACACAAAGCAAACATAAGTCCACTGCGAACGATACATCATTTTGCGATTAATGTTTTCAAAATCGATATCAACTACGGAAATGGTTGAGGACTTTTTCATCGATAAAAACAAAAGATTAAAAGTTGATCTACCGGTTAGCCCATTACTACTTCGTTCGAATATTGAATGCGGCTAAATATCACCTTGTTGAATTGTATAATGATCTAATACGAACGTGGGTATACGTTACCGTTAATATCATAAATATAAGGCAACAATTATCGATAAGAAAGTTCAGATTATAATACTATGTCACATATTGTTCATTGTCAATAGTGGTTAACCATATACAGCTCGTGAATAAAGAAATCTGTGTCTGTTTTCGTAATAGTCGCTTTGCATTGTCTCTAGTAAAAGTAACGTAACGTTATTGATGTGTACACAACGACAAGAATACTCCTAACTACTATTAAAGTTTAAGATCTTTTGAAACATGCTATGTTAAAACATGGACAGGTATAAAAACTGAAAATTGTGTGAAATGATAAAGTTACTCACCGAATCGAAGAACACAAGAACGGTCCGACCGGAACGACGTCTGACATGCAACTGACGCTTCGACGCTTCAGTTCCACCGAATCGGCAATTTTCGTGTGTGTTCGGACATGCCACGCGGCAAACAGCAATCACCTGGCAAATCGCATGGCAAAAATTGAAGCACGATTATTATCGTAACGACAGGTGGTAACAAATTTCAGAAAAAATATTTTATATATATTTGAACAAATTTGCTTACTGCTTATACGTAGAACAACCTTACAAAAGAATTTTACGACTTTATATTACGTTCGTATAGCAACGATCGCGGTAATAAACCAATCTCCTTATGTCCGCACGTTACACTTCACCTCCTTTTTAAAATGGTATCTTTACACGTTGACATAACATTATCATGCTGTATAATCATCGAATTTGTCATTAATTATGTCAAATGTATTTTTAAACGTAAGGATACGAAGGTAACGATACTATCGCAAGAGCGTTCATTGTTTAAACGTAAATAAAACTGTTGAAATGGAAAAGGATGCAAAGACATTTTTGTGAAGTACATTACTTCATGTAACAGATAATATATTAATTATACATCATGAACTCGTGAGATAACTTTGCTTAATGTCCTCCGCCGGGAAAATGGCGATATAAAGAAATAACAGTCGCGTTTATTTCTTATAGTTAATTACAAATTTGGAAATTTTCAAATGCAGAACTTGACAAAATTTGAAAGATTTGTGAATTTGGAGAAGAACCAATTTGAGAAATTTGTAAATTTGAACATTGTTGAACTTGGAAACATCAAATGCAGAAATTCAGGGAATCGAAAATTTGGAATTTTAGGAATTTGAGAAGTTGAGAAAGTTAAGGATTTAAAAATTCTTGAGTTTTCATGATTAACTGCCCGTTGAAAGCAATTAAATCCGAGGAAAAGTTTTTCCCGTACACTTAATCTTCACCCAGTGGAAATTCATGTTGCATCTAAGTATATACATGTGTATACTTTTGTATCGCATAATTCTAAAAGTTATAAAGTACGTTATCGTTCTCATATCACTTCCTACTACATCGGTTGGGGGTTCTTACATTACAGCGCTTATGGCGATAGGAATTGAGATTATAGAAAAGTTTTCGTTGCTTTAAACTGCTGTCGGTACAGCAGTTAACATTTTTGAACTAGCCGATATTGCAGATTCAATCGACTGAACGTAATTCCTATACTTACCATTTTAAATCATAGATGGCATACAAAAATCTCATCTTTTTACACAATCGGTATTTCGGAGATAAAAAATATTAAATTAATAATTTTACATATATTTTACATATATTAGTTAAAATAAATGTTTTAATTGATAAATTCTCATTTCAGAATTCGATCGTAATATATGTATTTAACAAATTAATCAAACTAAAATCTTATTATTTTAACTAAATCAATCAACACAGAATTACACTAATAATATTCCTAAACGAATCTGTAATGGCTTATGTAACTGTTTAAAGTTCATTGACTTTTACCATGTTGTAAACTTATTAACAGATACACAAAAATCTGATTCTTTCTTTCACGTGGACATCAAAATTTTATTACCATCTCTTTCAAAGAAACGCGCATAGATGAAAACAAGGGAAATTGTGTGTTCTAAGTTCTTACCTCTGACATTTCAAACTATTGCTTTTTAACATCATTTCAAACAATTATTGTTTTCTCAACATTTATACTATTCAAAGAATGGGGAGAATCGTACAGTATCATTTATCCTTGGCATTTAAATTGGTTTCTGCCAATCCTTCAGTTCCTAGCTACACATACCAATAACATTATTCATTTCGACAATGTTCACACGTGCCAGTTTTCCATTTCATCCTTACCACTTTTACTTTCTGCTTCCCTGTTCATTATGATTATAATATCAATAGGTATTCGTGTGTTATTTATAGAATATTGAATTTTAAAACTATAGAACTATGCAACATGATGTAATGCGAATCTTTGTCGTATAGACACGCATCACGTCGTGATGCAAAGCGTCGTCGTACAACGCGTGGCAATATAACGCGCGGCCATATAATGCTTCCCCATACAATAAATCGCAATGCCACGCATGCGATTTATTATAATACAATGTAGCACATAAATATGTATAGCACAAAAGGTTGCAATATTAGGGTGAACCGTGGATGATAATAATAATCCGAGTTTTTCTTTGAGATGCACAAATTCTATAGGTACAAATTTATGGTTAGGTTTATCCCTGCATCCAAGGAATGTTGCTATACGTCGTTTTTCCTTTTTCATTCCATTATCAGCATCATCAAAATACTCATACCTCCGGAATCATTACTGTTTCTGCAATGATCGTGTAATATTTCTGCTTTCTGCTTTCTCTGTCCCCTTTCGCGAAGACAACCTCTATCGAGTAGCCATTGGAAGACCGAGTTTCCGTTCACTTCCTTGTACGATAACCTCTGGCAGGAAAATTCCAGCGTACTTGCGCTGACTGTAGAACGAAAAAAACGTAATGCTTCTTTTCGTGTTACATCGCGGTACCGCTATAGAATTAATAATTCAATGCGTAGGCGAAGACAATTTGTATAAATCGGTTCCTTCCATTTCCGATTACCTGCTAAGGATCCTCTGATTGAAAATGACGCAATGGTAATTCCCTAGTTGTACGGCCAGTTAAAATGGAAATGCGTCGTACGTGAATTCTATACCGTACTTCTCGATCTTGCAAATCGGAGAACAGGTTGCGCGTAAGACACGGAAACAAGCTAATGAAACTCGGAATTTCCTTTATACATTTGAACGTTTCTATCTTATGTATCTAGAAATACATGCATATACAGTAGAATAACACCACAGTGGATTGACAAGTTCTTATGATAACTTTGTGACATAGAAATGAGAAGATTCAAGGGCATGTTGGGATATCGCAGTATTCTGAATTCAGAAGAAATATTAGCATACAGGGATGTTGGTGATATTGAAATCTAGGCATATCAGGTATGATGACAGAATCTGGAGATACAACGATATTGGGATGTAGGGATATCGGAACCTAGGGATATCGGGATCTAGGGATATCGGGATCTAGGGATATCGGGATCTAGAGAAATCGGAATCTGGAGATTTCAGGATTTAGGGATATTGGGATCTAGAGATATCGGGACCCAGGGATATCGGGGTCTAGGGATATCGGGATCTAGGTATATCTGGGTCTAGGAGTATCGAGATCTAGGTATATCGGGGTCTAGGGATATCTGGATCTAGGGATATCGGGGTCTAGGGATATCTGGATCTAGGAATATCGAGGTCTAGGAATATGGGAATTTAGGGTTATCGGAATGTAAGGATATCAATATCTAGGGATATCGGAATCTAGGGATACTAATGACCATTTATATTAAGACACAGAGATGTTCGGATTTGTGTATAAATTAATGAAATGATATGGGGTTTTAAGAATGTCAGAATATGGAAATCTAGGATGTACATAGAATGTGTGTGAAATATAATCTGGGAACATAAGTTCAACGTACATACTTACACGGAACTTCACTTTCCCAGTGTAAACATAACAGATCTCAATATTGAATCGTTTCATTTATCATTAAGATCGTAAAAGATAATAGTCCCCTACTTGAACTTTTCGACGTAATTCAAAATTCTAGCGTGGCTTCGTCAACAGTCATCTAGCAATCGATGCAATAAACTCATGTAAAAAGGCAGTAATTGTTGGCACAAATTACCGCATATATCAAGCGCTTCGTTGCGAACCTTGTGTTTCCGTGTTTTCCAACAGCGTCAATTAGCCGATACAATGACGCGTCTACAAAAAAATGAACGTTTGCAAGGAGTTTTAACGAGGATGAGAAGTTACAGTTAAACGTTCCGAAGAGACGAAATATCCAATATCGTGAACATTGTAAGTACAGGTAGCACTCCTACAACACGGAATCTTATAACACGATTCATAAATTGCGGGAACCCTCCTACAACGCGGTATCTTATAACACGGTTTCGCTCTAACACGATAAGAAAATTGCAAAAACCTTTGTACAACACTATACTTCTTCGGCCGCGGCGATGCTTGCCGTCTTAATACTAGATTTACGGAAGTTTAATGACCACTTAAGTCTAAATTGAAAATGAACTATGAAAAGAAGTAAACAATAAATAATACATATACCAGTTTATAGAAAGATTCTTTATCTCGATGATGGTTAACATTCGTTTCGACATAAGCTTTTTAATAATTTTCGCAATTGAAAATAAGAAACCTAAGATCCGTCATTTTGACGGGTCCCGTAAACCTAGTGTTAACCATACGCCGTTGCGGAAAGCAACAGTCCAGACTATTAAGACAAATGAAAAAGAAATAAGAAGTGCAGTTGCTGTATGATCTTCGACATCCGTATACATTTATATTTTTAATAAAAATTAAGTTGTTTATGTAGTATTAAAAAAAAAAAATTTGTTTTTAATAAGTTTTTGGAACATAACCCCCCTTTTTCAGTTCAGTACAGTTACCTGTACTCACGTCGCGAATAGACAACATTTTTGCGGTTTCGTTCAGTTCGAGCAGCGTGCATAACCGAATAGGAGATTAATTTTTTTCGCGGAACAGGTTAATCGATCATTGGTAAAGGCGAAACGAATGGCATAAAAGCGAGGTGACAATTGTCGATCAGTAGTGACCTTGGAAGATTGCATAATTAGGGGAATAATGGATGACGCTAGCGTCATTTTTGGACTATACCAGGAGAATCGACGGAACGCGTAGTAAAAATTGATAATCGTAATCTTGAATACTTGCAACGATACTTGTCTCGACAGGTTCGAAACTGAACCGAAATAGTCTCGCATATTACACTGTCTTCGCTTCGTTCCCCGCGTGCTATTTTGCTTCTGGTATCGTAAGAAAACCGACGTTTCAACTTTCTTTGGATGCATTTTAAAGGCGAAAATTTGCTCTATCGTGTGGTGTAGTTCGATTTTCCACTACACCTTTACTTTTTCAGATACATTGAAAAATGTATGTAAAAATTGGTGCAAAATCGGTGTCTCTCCGCGTTCATAGATTGTTTAAACGTGTTTAAATATTCAGAATGCATGAAAGGTAGATATCGTTGTATTCAGTAAAGTCTACAGAATCTATTGATGCAAACGGAATTTCATAATCTTTGATAATTACCTCACAAAATTGGTTTGAATTTCGAAAATATGCTTTTTTTTCAAATTTAAATTTCTCAAAAACTGTACATGCTGGCGAAAAACGGATTGCAGATTCGTAATCAGCGCCAGAAACACTATAATAATCACTGATCGGATTTTAAAACGTCGATTGGCTGTTGGACAGTGTTATTATAGAGAAACAACATACTCCAATCGAAACGAATCGATTCGTCTTCCGCGAAATTGAAAAATATGCAGCGTAAAATTGTTTAACAACATTCGAACAAAATATGAAGATATCGATGGCTTTATCTTTTCTTACCTTGTTACGTCGATATTAAAAATTGATATAATCGCGTTGATTCAATGAAGCGAACTACATATATCTGATTGAAGTGAAATGTACACAGGATGTTAATTCAAGAGCATCAACCGCGAATATCTCGAAAATAACGTATTATCAGACAAATGTCGATAAAATTAAACGCTTAAATCTTCTAACAATAAGACACAAGTTCCAATTACCTCAAAATCCCCGACTCGATCGCCTTCATCCTACAGTCTTAATTCCGTTTCCAAACAGAAGAAAGTAACAAAGCATTTCTTCGAAACAATTTGCAGCTCATTCAGGGAATTCCCCGGTCGGCGTCAAATTCCATTTGGACAACGCTGAACATCGCTGACGGCATTGTAAAAAGATCGTATTCACATTTCCGGTTTAATCGGTCGGATAAGATCCAAGCTCGATACCATCTTCTCGTTGATCATGCCGCGATTATTAAACAGACGCTGGACACGAAACGCGATACAGTAGATCGTGTTATATCGCCACATATTATGTACTCACAATTTTAATACTTCTTTAACATCTACATCATCAACATGTTACATGAAGATTCATGAATATGACTGTGATATTATTATCATAAGTCCTCGTCATTTTTATTTCATGAATGAATGCAATTTTAAATGATTGATTGAACATTAAGCGCTTAATTCGTAGAAATTGTATACGTATACGTTATACTACCATGCTATGTATAAGTATTATAGTCAAACTTTATATGTACTACGTGTTGTATCACCAAGCGTTATATTGCCACGCATAACGTACTCACAATTTTAATACTTCTTTAACATCTACATCATCAACATGTTACATGAAGATTCATGAATATGACTGTGATATTATTATCATAAGTCCTCGTCATTTTTATTTCATCAATGAATGCAATTTTAAATGATTGATTGAACATTAAGCGCTTAATTCGTAAAAGTTGTATACGTATACGTTATACTGTCCCGCTATGTATAAGTATTATAGTCAAACTTTATATACATATACTACGTGTTGTATCACCAAGCGTTATGTTGCCACGCATAGCGTACTCACAATTTTAATACTTCTTTAACCCTTTGCGGTCCGTGATTTCGTTTACCTACAGCTCCATAACTAATTTATAAAATAGATCAAGAAATGGATTTACAATAAAATGTATTACGACAATGTGGGGTGCGTGAATAACATACTGTTAATTTATTAAAAGTGACAAAGAAATGTAAACATGTTCAAACAACCTATTTATCTGAATTGTTTCTACGATCCAAACAAAAACGCGATGTCGAGCCAGGCTGGACATAGGACCGCAAAGGGTTAACATCTACATCTTCAACATGTTACATGGAGATTCATGAAAATGACTGTGATATAGTTATATTATATATGACTATACACCTATGATATATCATAGGTCACTAGAACTTTTTTTTCACCAACGAATGCAATTTTCAATAATTTATTGAGCATTGAGTAATTAGTCGTTAGAAGTCCTAGAGACATACGTTATATTACCACGTTATGTATAAATATTATCGTCAAACTTCACATATGCTACATGTTGTATCACCAAGAGTTATATTGCCACGCAATTATCAGTGCCTTACATTGTTGACATATTGTATTGCTGATGCGTTGTATTTATAGAACCTTGTATCTGTAAGACGTTGTATTGGCAATGTGTTCTTTTAAGAATGAGTTCGATTTGCCGAGCGTTGTATTTGCAATAGATTGTATTGGTAATATGTTGTATCGATAACAAATTGTATTGACGATGCGTTGTATTTGCGGTGTGCTGTGCTTCTCACGTGTTGTGTTTGCTTAGCATTATGTTCGTTACGCGTTGTATTTATTGAGCGCTGTGTTTGTCGCACGTTCTATTTGCTTGGCGTTGTATTAGTTACATATTACATTTGTTTAACGTTGACCAGACCTCATTATATTTCTATGCGTTGTATTCTCTACACGTTCTATTGACATCACATTACTTTTTCAGTGCGTAGTATTTACAATGAATTGTATCGGCAATGCGTCGTATCGAAAATGTGTTGAATTTGAGACGCGTTGTATTTACGATACACTGTATTGTCAACGCGCTATATCACCGAGACATTATACTAATGGCACGTTGTGTTTCTAATCATCGAAATCCACGACTATTGCCATCGGTATTGTTAAAAGAACAGTAAATTAATTATTATTAAATACGATTGAAACTACAGCATGCTCAGCCCAATACAAGACAGACCCGGAAACGCGTACGACAGCAAAGCGCTAAAAGTCGAAAGCTTTCTGATCAGCTGAAGGGGTTATATCTACTTGAGATCGGGAAAATTACGTGATTTTCAAGAATTTTTGTTGCCATTTTAATAAATATTTTTAAAAATTCACAAAACATTATCAAAAAGTTCCTATTTTAAGGTGTATTGGTATATACATTTTTGTATGAAAAAATATTAAAGAACAAATGGAATATAACTCATCTCCTAGATCGTCAGTTTTTTTATATCACTTGCGGTGACCGTGATATATTCGGAACGCCTTATCTGAAGTCAAAATAAAAAAATATTGCGTCAGTAGATTGCGTTACCAAGGGCCTGAACGAAGAGTTTCGTAAAATCTTGATTTTTGCAAAAATGACAACAATTTTACAAAAAAGTCCATTTTTTCGAGAACAGATTTTGTTTTTTTTACAATAAAAAATAATTTTGTAATCGAAATGAAAAATCCTTTGTCCAGGCCCTTCGTAACTCAATGTACTAACGCAATATTTTTTTATTTTGACTTCAGATAAGCCGTTCCGAAGATATCATGGTCACCGCAAGTGATATAAAAAAACTGACGATCTAGGAGACCAGTCATATTTCATTTGTTTTTTAATATTTTTTCATACAAAAATTTATATGTATATACACCTTCAAATATGAACTTTTTGATAGTGTTTTGTGAATTTTCAAAAATATTTATTAAAATGGCAAAAAAAATTCTTGAATATCACGTAATTTTCTCGATCCCAAGTAGATATAACGCCTTAATGTCAACGCTTCTCCGGCGTTACAGGCCCATTAGCGGCGATATAACGAGAGTCTACTATATCTGCAAATAAGTCACGTCCGCGCACGTGAGCAGGGTGAATCGTCGATTTGAACCCATCCTCAAGATTCCCCAGACGTTGGAGGGACAAGCACGCCAGGGAATCCCGATAAACAGGTATGAAAGTTTCCTCCAGCGGCGCAGCTTACTCTCTCTCGTTCAACGCGGTATTCTTCATTCACGCATCCGACTGTCAGTGCGCCGTTTCGCCGCGACCGGTGCCTCCTACAAGTGCCAGCAACAGTGCGGATTACATAGTTCGCCACCGTTCACCCTGTCGCATCAACGAGATTTACGATCCGTTCCGGGTAAACATCCACGACAATTTATTTCTCTTATCGGTTTCCCCAAAAAAACGGAACGTGTGTCTTGTGCGAAATTTGAATCATCCGGCACGTGCAATCGCAAACGTATCCTCGATAATCGTATCTGAAACCGACAACCAGGGTATATTAATTCTATTTCTTTTTTTGACGTTAGATTCACGGAACGAGCCAAAATCACTGGTAACATAATTTTTTTCTTTTAAATTACGAACGCTATGAAGAACCTTTTATCAATGTTCACTGTTGTCAAGAATCATTGTTACAAAGGATCAGTGTATAAGTTTACGTGCCATACTTTATTCATTTTCTTTTCTAGTTTAGTTTTAATTTAAAAATAAATGCTCATTACATGTCCGTGAATCTAGTGTTACATCGTGTTTTCCGCATTTCTAACGTCAAATTTTTCACCCTTTTCGAAGGGGAACGTTCATCTTATTATAACTTCTTATTAGAACATTCTTCTTCTTATTATTATATTTATATAATAGAATAATTGTAATTATAATTAGGTAATAGAATAATTATAATTATACTATTATAAGTGCTGTTCGTACTTATTATTACAGTATTTATATGTCATGTTTATTATATTATAGTAACAAGTAACACGTTCTGTAACACGAATTCTTGAATTATCAACTTTTTGAATCCGATAACAATTTCCAAATATTTCGCTTACAATTATTCGAGACATTGATCTTTACAAGATTTTGTAAGGAGATCGAACAAGTGTACCGTATACGATCAGGTCAACAGTTTACGTGTGACAGTGTAAAACGCACAGGGTGCGTCAACCATTTCATTGCATAGTGAACGTACCTTGTGCGTCATTTATTGCATCAGGTGGCGTGAAATATTCAAGATGCTTTATCCATTTCGTTACGTTTTACAAAATGCATGAGGCGCCTCATTAGTTCTGTATCACAAGACGCACTGTGCGTCAGCAGTTGCCTCAGACAATGTGGGACATACAAGATGGGTTGATTTTTATAATTTAACGCTAAATTTACGGAATCCCTCAAAATAACGGATCTTAGACTTCTTATCTCAACACTAAAACTACCGAAGGGGTCGAACGACCCTTTTACAAATTCTCACTTCAAATTACAAAAATCTAGGTATATTTCGATCTAGTGATATCTGGATCTAGAGATACCGGGATCTACAGATATCGGGATCTGGGGATTTCGGGATGTAGGGATATCGGGTTCTAGGGATATCGGGGTCTAGGAATATCGGGGTCTAGAGATATCTGGATCTAGAGATACCGACATCTAGAGATATCGGGATCTGGGGATTTCGGGATATAGGGATATCGGGGTCTAGAGATATCGGGATCTAGGGACATCGTGATCTAGGGATATCTGGATCTTGAAATACCGGCATCTAGAGTTATCGGGATCTGGGGATTTCGGGATATAGGGATATCGAGGTCTAGAGATATCGGGATCTAGGAACATCGTGATCTAGGGATATCGGGATCTAGGGAAGAGGTTAAATGACCCTTTTACAAACTTCTCGCTTCAAATGAAAAAATTCATCATGATGGTTGTCTTAACCCTTTGCGCACCAAGGTATTTTTTTCCTGCTGGCGGATAGTAAGTGTAAAATTTTGGTTGAGAAGTTTGATGAATTATTTCAAAAATATTATTTCCTCATTTTGATTTTCTACCATTGACTGTTTCATTATGTTTATACATTATATGTGCAAAGCTATAGATTTAGTTAAAAATATCAATTCCAAATTGATGTATTCAACGAAATGGTGAGTGTCAGTCACCTCTGGAGTGCAAAGGGTTAACATTTGTACTGATTGTCATCAACGTAAAGAATCAATATGTTTCATCGACTGTTCATTTATTTTTCAACTTCATTTTTAATTTCGAAATAATTATGCATTATACGCCAGCAGTTTTAGTGTTAAGTTACGAAAATTAGTAAGAAGGTTCTTTCAAAATATAAGTTAACTTTCGTCGAGATAAAGAATCATTGAGTGAATTAGTTTAGGTATTATCCATCATTTACTTATTTTTTGCACCTTAGTTTTAATTTAAATATGAATGGTCATTGATCGTACGTACAACTAGAGTTAAAAGAATCATTGAAGCATACTTATTGCATACAAGATACATTTACAACGAATTTAAACGATTTGTCTTCCAGAATCGATTTCACCTAATGACCCTCGAATTCCCCGGTGCAGTTAAAATCCATTTTGAAGCTAATTCTAGTCACGCATTTCGAAATGCGGTACTCATCTTTTCAATAAAAATCTCGTTACGTGTTCGTTTCCTTTTAGTCATAACTCCCGGGTTCAACATAGCTCGCATGCGACAATGATTCCAATTATCTCGAACAGCTATTGATACCGCTACGCAATCGAAATACTGATCTTAAAGATCTGTTGCACAGCAAGAAACGCACATTGCTGCGCCTCGATTAACACTAGAACTACCAACCAGTCAAAATGACTGGTTTCCGGTTTGGCATTTTTTATTATAAAATTTTATTGCCATCCTTTTGTCAAAATGTCTGTCATATTTTATTGAGCTAATGAATCGTTGTATATGTTAGGTGATGCTGCAATATTTATTTATTTATTTTTCTACTTTATTTTCAGTTTTGCAGTAAGCATGCATTTAATGGCGGTGCTTCTAGTGTTAACAGAATATCGTTTATTTCACGATGCAACTCTCTGTACAACGAATTTCAATCCGCCACGTTTCCCGGGAAAAATATTTCCCAGAATCGATCTTCGTGAAAGAAAATTTCTGCTTAGAAAAGCTGCTTCTTCGTGTTACCGAACGTCTCGAAGAATACAATCTTCGGAACAATGTATTTCCTGATACAAGTCTTGTCTTGCCAAATAATTTGCTCCTTGAGAATTTCGTGCGATAGTAATGGACACATCGATCTGTAAAATAATTAAAACGATTTTACTTTAAAATTGTCGATGAATCTTTGATACGGTTTATCAAGAAAATGTGTAAGTTCTAACCTGAGATTACATTCGTACTTTTTTGTCGTTTCAACGAGATGCCAGAATCAGATATCGGACCTTGAAGTCGAAGGTCAAGGTCACAGTCGATTTCTCGGTAACTTCGTTGCACAAATCCTTGCATATGCAGAGACGCAACGTGACCGTATCGGTGACATATTGCTTTCAAATTGTGCATAAAATCGTCGATATTATCCTGATCGGTGAAACGATCCTGACTTAACCGGTGACCAATCGATTCACTCCGAGCTGTAACCTTCTCCGCTCGACACACAATTCATCGTTCACGTTTACTACTGCTCATTTACGATCAATTAATGAACTATTCTCATCCGATCTTCAACCTCAACATTCAAGCCCGCGAAACCGGTTTCCCAGCGAATGCTCGGGCGAGACTGCAATTTAATTAATTCTTTGCACTCGAACGTTTTTTTTGTTTTTTTTTTTCTGCGATAGAGGAACATTAACTCGAAGCTTTCGAACGATAATTTTAAACGTACCGTTGTGTGTTATGAAATACTCGTGAGCAACGAACGCAAATATTTGAAACGCAAATAGAAATGATAAATATATATGTGTCGATAAAACAATCGCCACAGTAAATTGCTGTATTAGCGCGGCAGCCAGCCAGCCAGCGAGTCTCCACGGTTCGAAGGGTTAAATTCATTCGACGATTAATAAAAGCGAACGAATTTAACCCTCACGCGACGGACATACATTTTGTTTCGACATTGATACGCTGTATCGACACCGATCGACTGTGGATCATAACGTTTCGAATCGAGCATCGAGATACATGTGCAACAAATTTGCGTATTTATGATTTTCGAAAATTAATTAATTTGTACATATAAAAATCTAAGAAATTACAAAATTTGAAAGTGTCAAAAATCTACAATCTGGCAATCTTACAATATAACAACAATGTGATATTCGGCAGTTTAACAATGTAGTAATCTTACAATTTAGCAATGTAACAGTCTAACAGTCCAACAGTATAACAGTCTAAAAACCAAACAACGTAACTGTCCAATAATAATCTAACATTCCACTGGTTCAACAGTTTAAGCGTTTAAGAATCCAACAAGCTATCAGTGTAACAAATTAATAAGCTATCAACCTCACAATCTAACATTCCAGCAGTCCAACAGTTTAACAGTCTAGCAATCTAGCAATCTAACAGTCCAGCAGTCCAACAGTTTAACAGTCTAGCAATCTAACAATCTAACATTCCAGCAGTTCAACAGTTTTACAGTCTAGCAATCTCATAATCTAACATTCCAGCCGTACAACAGTTTAACAGTCTAGCAATCTAACAATCTAACATTCCAGCAGTTCAACAGTTTAACAGTCTAGCAATCTCACGATCTAACATTCCAGCAGTTCAACAGTTTTACAGTCTAGCAATCTCATAATCTAACATTCCAGCAGTCCAACAGTTTAACAGTCTAGCAATCTAACATTCCAGCCGTACAAGAGTTTAACAGTCTAGCAATCTAACAATCTAACATTCTAGCAGTTCAACAGTTTATCAGTCTAGCAATCTCACGATCTAACATTCCAGCAGTTCAACAGTTTAACAGTCTAGCAATCTAACAATCTAACAATCTAACAATCTAACAATCTAACAATCTATTAAGCTATTACTCTATCAATCTAACAATGTAACAATTTAACATTCCAGGAGTTCAGCAGTCTAACAATCTAACAATTTAACAATCTAACAATCTAACAATTTACCAAGTTCCAGTTGTAACAATTTAAAGGATCGAATAATCTAAAAATCTGAGAAACGTGCAAAAATTCCGCTGTATACGTTGAAACAGGTTTGTCCAGTAAACAAGTAAAATTCGTCCAAGTTCAGCCACGCTATGCGGGTACCAAAATGTACGCTGTCAAAGGGTTGTAACTAAAAAGTGGTGCGGCTCATTAACGTCCCGATCGGCTTTTTGGACGATTATGTCGAACGAAACAGGTTTCGCGTATACGTACCCAACTGACCGTGGATACACTGACCGACCAATCAGCGATCTTAGTTTCCTTCAGTCGTCAAAACGCGCACGTTACGGCGTGTAGCTCATAAACACGACCGCTTCTTTCTTTACCGAACGTTAGTCCGAACAAAAAGGGGAAGTATTCCAACCGCGAGTTCTTGTTATAGATCCTTTGGATGTTTATTGTTCAGTGATTTGTGTTCATCGGTTTGGATCGTCCCAAAGAATTGAACTTTCTTGTGAAAGAAGAATCGGCATCGCAACAACATCGGGTAAAACAGTTGTTCCTGAAATATGTTTTACTAAATTATGACATTTTCAAATTTTCATATTAAAAAATTTTTCAATTTTCAAATTGTTAAATTGTCAAATTTCGAAATCCTAATTGCAAAACTTCTAAATTTTCAAATTATTAAATTCCCAAATTCCTTAGTTCCCAAATCCCAAATTGTCAAATTGCCATATTATAAAATTTCCAAATTACGAAATTCCCAAGTTCCCAAATTCCCAAATACCCAAATACCCAAATTCCCAAATTCCCAAATTCCCAAATTCCCAAATTCCCAAATTCCCAAATTCCCAAGTTCCTAAATCCCAAATTGTCAAATTGCCATATTATAAAATTTCCAAATTACGAAATTCCCAAATTCCCAAGTTCCCAAATTACGAAATTCCCAAATTCCCAAGTTCCCAAATTACCATATGACCAAAGCCCAAATTGCCAAATTGTTAAATTTCCAAATCACCAAATTACCAAATTGTTAAATTTCCAAATTGCTAAATTCTCAAATTCTCAAATTGCCAAATTGCCAAATTGCCAAATTGCCAAATTTCCAAATTTCCAAATTTCCAAATTTCCAAATTTCCAAATTTCCAAATTTCCAAATTACCAAATTACCAAATTTCCAAATTGCTAAATTCTCAAATTCTCAAATTGCCAAATTATCAAATTGCTTAAGTAAAAAACTTTCAATTTTGAAGTCGTATAATTGTCAAATGTTGTAAGTTTTAAATACTAATGTCCCATATTTCAGAATCAACTTTCGGAAAAGTTTTCAAATGACCAATTTATTAAATATTTCAATCTACCAACGAAGAAATTTCGAAAGTTCCAAACTTAGAAACTAGTAAATGACCATCGGTGGTGCGAAACGAGTATACATTACAGTGTAACAACGTTAATGTATGAGGTTACGAAATTATTGAAGTCTGTTACGTTAACATATATACATACATATATAAAAGATGTGGAAACCACGTGTGCGCGAAAGAAATATATATCGACAAAAAAAATAGAGTAACAGCTTCGTAAATCTAATATTAACGGAATGAAAAAGAGTTTATGACTGTGATAACATCAGAACTTTTATTTGCGCGTGGATTGTTGATTAAAGATTAAGAGAATTTTCACACGATGTTACGTGCGTTGCGATACACACTTGTACATATATCACAGATGCCAAAGGTGAATGTGTTGCTCAAAACTAATATAGAATCGCTCGATGTTATATGATTGATTGATCGTACGATATAATATTAATTTATCGGTCTAATTATGAAGCATCGTTTGCGATATCCAACAAAAAATTTCAATTAGAGCTTAATATGGATTACAGGGAAATAGAACAGCACTAGCACGTGGCTCCTTGGTTTTCCGAACAAAGTATGAACGATATGTAATATTATTTACACCGTAAAATTTATCGTGAAATTCACGGCAACGTAAAAATGTCAGAACACCTTTAAAAATATTTACTTCTACCGCACAAGGTCCTTAAGAATACTTGTCGAGGTACGGCCGCTAAAAACAAATTCACGGATTTAGAGATGTTTGAATTTCCAAATCATTCAAATTACAGATTCTCAAAACCAGCAATTTACAAATGTATCGATTTAAAAATTGGCAGGTATCCAAACTTTTAAATTGCAATATTTAGAAATTAACACGTGACGATACAAGTCGTAGAGGTACAACGCATAATGATATAACGCGTGGTAATATAAAGTGTGGTTCAACGAGTGGCAATATTGTGCGCGGCAATATAGCGCGTAGAGGTACCACTCATGGTAATACAGCGCGTAGTGATATTACGGGTGGCAATATAACGCGTGGAAATTCAATGTATAATGTTACAATACGTGGCGATATATCGCGCGGCAATATAGTGCGCAGAGGTACAACCCATGGAAATACAGCGCGTAGTGATATTACGGGTGGTAATATAACGTGCGGAGATTTAATGCGTGTTACAATGCGTGGCAGTATATCGCGCGGCGATATAGCATGTAGGGGTATAACCTATGGTAGTACAGCGAGTAGTGATTTTACGGGTGGCAATATAACGCGCGGAGTTTCAATACATAACGTTACAATGCGTGGAAATATATTGCGCGGCAATATATCGCGGTGGTATGACTCATGGAAATGCAACGTGTGGCAATATAGCGTGGTGATATTACGCGTAGAAACATAATGCAATGGTAATAAACGTGGTGATTCAGCGCATGGCAATATAGCACGCGACAATACAGAGCGTAACGGTACAACACGCTGCAATATAACGTGTCATGGTAGAGCACGTGGTGATCCAACGCATGGCAACAATACACATAGCGATAGATCGTCACGATAGAATGCGTGGCGATATAACGAAAGGTTTTGACCTCTCACATAGGACAACATTGTCCATTACATAGTCAAAATCGAATTTCAATCTCGATTGCTGGAATCTGGTCGCGAAAAAAGGTTACGATCGATCGAACACGACTACCTCAAACGGTTGTAGTTTACCTTGGATAAACGCAAAAGTCATTTCTCCCCCTCCTTGGTTTTTCAAAGGGGCATTGCGATCATACTTTCACTGCACCCAAGCTTCGGTACTACGTAGTACCATCCGTTCCTGCCTCTCCTTCCAGTTGTTCCCGTTTTTAATGATCATTCGAACCGTTTGGTTTTCGTCGAAAGCGAACGTGAAAGGAATTCCCTCGAGCGTAGCACCATTGTCCTTAAAAGTTCCGATTCTTTCGACCAGGATACAACCTTAACAAAGTTATGTCTCACGCGCCTTATTTGCACCATCAGTTCTTCGAATGGACTTTCAGAACACTTACAAGGCTACATTTATTAAGATGTAAAACCTGGTTAAACGTATCAAGGCATTAAACGTGATAGTATATGTTTGGGTAATTAAATTATTATTAGGGCATCGCATCGATTCCGATATGTTATGGTACCAAATATAATGGGACATGTTTTGGCATCAAGTTGGATCAAAGCTGTCGACGCATCAAACACTTGAATGCGTCGAATCATGAATATAAATGTGTTCGAGTCTCGCGTGACTCATGTCTAATGATGCAGTAGGCTGAAAAAATTGTATACAGCAGGAATTTTACATGTGTTCATCCGTCAAATTTAGAAACTTGAAGAACAGTATCTTCACCATATTAGAAACAATACACGTGTCGAGATAAAGGATGGCTCTTTGTTTCCTTTGATGTCAATGCACTATATCTGAAAGGTGTGCACAATTACAACATCCGAATCAATACGGTAGTTCCATGGTACAGAAAGAAAATCGGTATAGCGTCAGAAACTTGCTATCCAATTAACATGTTTCTAATTAAAATTCTGAGACCTACTTTTTATAGATTTTCAATAAAGATTAGTCAACAATATAGTTGCACAATAGAAAATGAATTTTCCACTGAATAATAAACTTCTAATTTATAATGAATGATTAATTAAAGATACGAAATAGTTAAAAATTATTGTTTTTTCGTTTATGTAAACGTTACGATTCGATTTGTGAACATGCATTGTATTTATTTTAACGTCATTTTTTATTTTGGCGGCTTACGATTACTGATGTTACGCCGATGTCACTTTGTAAATTTCATAGTACTCGAATTTCTAAATGTCTAAATTGGAACGCAACTCTTACTAAAATTACTGCTAAATCGAACTAAATCAAATCAGAGCAAGTGAAATTAAATCCAATCTAATCAAATCAAATAAAGTGGAATCAATTAAATCAGATTAATTTAATTAAATCAAAGACCGATATTCGACAAAACAATAAATCAAATTACTCTTTATCTGAAATAGACTTGATAGCTATCGTTTTCACTAGTAACGACCCGTCCATGTACGGTATCTATATTCTTATAAGAACGAAGAGAGATACAATGTCATCGGTTCCAGTAGGTTAATAAATAGGTAACGTTTCAACGTACATCTTATCTCGAGCCGGCTTATTGCCGTCTGATATATACCCAACCAACTGAAAAAGTTGAGCGATCAGTAGTGTGTCGACTCTGAGGTCTATTCGTAACACCTGAAGTGCTCTCAACTGAAAATAACATTGAACAAAGCAAACAGGTGTCGCGCCATTAACATCACGATCATTCGTAAATTTCAAACGGTAAGTTGCCAACATCATTGCGTAAAATATGTAAAATACGATAACCGTACGATAATTAATCATTAAATACGATGATTGTCTTCAATATATATTTCCGTTTAGGATATTGACATTGATCGAGTTACGAAAATGTTAGGTACACGCATTCGCTGCGAATTATTATTTATAACATTGGTTATAATTTTATAATATTAGTAACCTGCATTAGTAAATTAAATTAATCTGCAATTTCTGTTGTATTAGTTGTTAGTTATAAGTAACATCGATACTGCTTTAAAATTTGTTGTCCAAATCATGCAACTCGTATGTCCGTAGTTCTACACAGCTCAACATTGTAAGTAGTACTTATCTTGATACCAAAGTGTTAGCCGAGGTTGATTTCACATAATCTCGGTGGTAATTCAATAACTGCCCGCGTGAATCTAGTTTTCTGTAGCATCTGCACATTCCAACAAAGAACGGTGATAAAGTTACAGAGTGCTCGGTATTGTCCGTGTAGCTGTCATTTTCTGCACCTACGAATAGAAAAATAAACAAATCTTATTAAGGTTATACAATTTATTTGCACTTAGCACACGATATTTAACGTACTTGTTATTCACTTACCTTTATGTGCAACTACCGTGTTGAATGTACATACTTTTCAAACTGTGAAATGGTTTGACGTCCGTATCGAGTGCTGTATCTAAACAATTTCAAGTGGTACGTAATTGTCACCTGATTCAATATCTTCATATTTGATGTTCATAGCCATATTCGCGTTACGATATAACAATTAAATTACCTTCTGTTTTTGTACATCGATCGAAGAATAAACTGAAAATATAACAATATGATGATTGTAAAGTAACGCGACCTCTCACCGTCGTTACTATCATTCCAAATTGATGTTTTAATATCATAAGCCGATAGTAATGCATCATACTTCAAATAAAAATAAAATTCTTATAACCTTAATCATTGCAGTTTCATTGTTAACGTACTTTTTAAGAACGACTTACTTAAAATTTATAATTCTCCGAAATGCGATCTTACTTGAAATTAGAGTAATGCAATTGTTTTACTACCGATACAATTTGTAGCTTATAGATAAATAATTTTTTTAATTAAAGCTTTCCGCAGCTTCCGCTACATTACGCAAATAAATTGTGTGCAATAGAAATACGCAACGGTCGATAATATAAATCCTTGAATCACCCGATAAAATGCGTATCATTACCTACTTTGATAAAAAAGAAGTCTTCGTTTTCCGAAGAGTAGGTTGATATTCTAAGAGTAGGAGCATATTGTAATTTCGAATGTATAAATGTAATACTAATAGCGATTCGATTTTATGAATCATAATGAATAATGACTCCAATAATGATAGAAAGATCGGAAGCACGAACTTTTTGTTTATTATAAGAACACGTATTTGAAATTAAATTTTCATATCCGAAGAGCCGGATGTAACGATTTTACCGACGTACGAGAAAGATTAGGTGTCTCCTTTTAACCAATATACATTAATGTTATAAATGATAAATGTGTATGTTATAAATGACCAATTACATGTTGATTATAATTAATTACTATTCTCTTACAGTATCAGTACTGTTTGCAATGATTTTTCTGCATTTAAAGATTTGGAATATTTTCAAAATTTTAAATTTCGGAATTAGAAAATTATAGTTTAAAAATTTGCGAATTGTAGATTTAGAAACTTGAAAATTTTGAAAGTTAGAAGTTTGAGAATCTTTTATGATTTAAAAATTTGAATATTTGAAAACTGAAGATTTATAAATTCTGAAACAGAGAATTTAGAAATGTTTTTATTTTGAAAGGCGCAAGTTAGTTCCTACTTATACACATACATATGCAAATTATAATGTACACATATTTATTTTTTCCAGAACGTCTCGACTGTCGATAATAGTAGCCATGTCGCCATCAGAAGATAACTCTCTCATAGAAAGACTCCTTACTGTAACTCATTTCCATGATGAGGAAGAACACCATCATAACGAGGAAGAAGAGATGCACGATGTACTTGTTGCAAAAGCAGTCACCATGATCATTCTATGCGCTGTTAGTACTTGCATGGGTATAATACCAATGCAAATGGCTAAATGTTTAAAATGGAAAGCAAGCGAGGTTGGAAATCCCAGGTACCGATACCTCTCCTAACATATTTTAACGATTCAATGATCACAGATGTATTTTATTTGATCAATGGATCTCATACTTTTAAATTTCTTTTCACACTGAAACGCAAGAAAATTATTTCTGCATAATTTCGCAATATATCTTGGGAAATATACGCACTTAACACTGCGTTTTGCAGGAGTTTAAGACTGAGGTTCCGGGTGTAGGTCATGTAGGCGTTAATATGTATATAAGCCGTTCCAAAACTAAAAAATACGAACTCAAGAATGTGTCAAGTCGATGATTTAAGTATTTAACAATTCAAAAATTTAGAGACCAAAAAATTTAAATATGTAGAAATTTGAAAATTTTAAGTTTACATATATAATTCTAAAAAATTCAATAGTCAAAGTATTAGAAATCAAATGTTCAATTCCAGTTTGCTTCGTTACAATACAGCTTGCGTTTTTTTATAACCTGAAATCATTTACCTTCAGAGACAAGAGTGTTCCTTGATCAAATTGATAAACCACTTGAAACCAGGTCAAGTGTACATATTGGAGGCAAACACCTGAAGCTTCAAAGTTTGCGGATTCCATTATCGCAACGACGATCATAATGTATTCGGTTTCGTGTTGTAATACGTAATTACAAATGCAATCTGTGTGATGTAACTTTACCTATTAACGCAAGAGGGAAACAGGTCGGTAAATTAGTGATTTTGTTGCGATAGGTCAACGTTGGTGGTGAGCCTACTTCTAGGATTCGGTGGTGGCGTTTTATTCTGCACCACGTTTCTTCATATGCTACCGGAAGTGAAGGAGGGAGTAGAGCATCTCGTAGAGGAGCAGAAACTTCCTCATCTACGCTTTTCACTGGCTGAAACACTCACGTGTGCTGGGTGAGTGAAGATTAACTGATTTCCTTACGAATCAAGTTAACAAATGAAACTCCGTATCCAAAATGCATTAAGAGGTTAAGCTATCTTGGAGGTTTCAAAAAGTCGAATTCTTGTCTTCATCTTAAATAAGTCCTTACAGTATTTCAATAAAATTGGTTTCAATACGAAAATTTCTAAATTGAACTTACAACCTATCTGATGAAGCTGAACAATAAATTATAAAGTAAGAAAACAATTTTTAAATAATAAGTTTCATTAAATAATCCTTTTTAGCTAGAAAAATAAAATAAAATTTGATTTAACACGAAATTAAATAGATCATGTGAGTTTACAGCTAAGCATGTGACTCACTGCCAAGTAACGCGCAGTAGCGAACATTACAAATCATTTGTCAGAAATCATTTATCGTTGAATAATAAGCTTTATAAGCGTTTGAAACATTAATGAGCTGTAAATTACTTGTTGATATAACAACAGATACTGTTGTTTGCAACTTTTATGATATGTCGGGGTAACTGAATTTTTGGACAGGTCTCTATGCATACATTGGTACAATTTGTATATGTAGACGAAAATTTGCTCTATGAAAGATAAAGAGCGCTAGTTGATAGATGATGCACAGGACACTTGAAGATCCTGCAGTAAATTCGAACGAAAGAAAAAAGCAGTTAATTGTAATTTTGTCATGTGCCAAAGCATAAAATAGTACTAGACATTATAGTTTTTCGGAATGAAAAATATTGTGTATTAGGCTCGATAATGTACTCTGACGATGAAGTTAATATTTCGGAGATTAATATTAGCATGTCTAGACATAATACTGTCTGATTCCAATACGTGTATCATCCCCTCGTGAATTGACATCATAAACCTGAACAGAATGCTATACGGCTTCGACGTATATTTTGAAACAAATGTCAAGTTCAAAATGATCATAACCTATGCGATACACTTATTATTGTGTACAGTTCATGGTCGCAGACACAAACAGTATTATGGGATTTAATACTGCGAAAAGCACCTGCGGATTTAGAATTCCGCGTATCCGTAGGATGAGACAGTTATTAGAATTTTTTTTCTAATCAAGGTGGAATTTCGATGTAAGGCCTTATACCGAGATAGGATGCGGAAAAATGATAAAATAGGCCATATACGCGAAATTTCTTCAATGTCAGCACTAAATTGTCATAGCATTACCTTTTCAAATTAGAAAATTTTCAAATGTACATTTTTAGGCTAGAAAATTTGAAAATTTATAAATTTTAAAAATTGGAGAGTTTGTAAACTTGTAAACATTTCTTTTATAAAACAATTGCATATTTTTCCAGGTTCTTCTTGATGTATTTGGTAGAAGAATCGGTGCACTCGCATTTGCGGAGAAGGGAATCCCAAAGAGACGAATTCTCGAAGAAGGACGTTAGTCGTAGTACGAACGAATTGGTCGAAAATGGGCAAACCGTGCCCAATTCGCACTAGTAAGAAAAAATTATCTTTATTAAACTGCACGCCGCGAATCGTATGCAAATAACACAAGATAAAAATACATTCATTGTTGCAGTAACGGCCACGGCCATTCGCATCACTTGCCAATCATAATGGACGAGAAACATGACTTCGTCATGAGTTCTCTACGGGGATTATTAATAATTCTGGGTTTATCCGTGCATGAATTATTTGAAGGACTCGCAATTGGACTGGAAAGTTCAGCTTCTTCCGTTTGGTACATATATTTTTTTATAAACAACCAATTGATGTTCATCTAGTCCTTAAAGTACCCATTTACATTCATGCTCAATTCAGTAATGAAGTAAAGACTAAATAATACTAACAATTCATTTTAATCTCTTCGAAATGAACTTTTCTAAGGTTACAAAAATAAATGATTTAAGTTCTTTGTTTAACACTTTGACTGCCATGTCAGCCATATACATATGACTGACATTCAAATTTCTGCACAGATTAACAGCTGTATTATCAAAAATATGTTCAATATTGTAACTGAAGATAGTCGCATCAGTTACTTGGAACTATACAAAATATTGTATAAGAAAGTATCGTGAAAATATTTGGTAAAATTTGTTAAAAATGAAAATACAACCTAATGCAATTTTCAATTGCTCCCATGTGGCAGTCAACGTGTTAACTATATGTTATTTATCTCAAAAAAATGTATAATATACAATATGTGATCTTTGGTTGTTGAATTTAAAAACAATCTAGGACATCCACGTGCGCATAAGTATCCTCGAAGAGATTCAACGGAAACAAATTCGCAATATTTAGTTATGAAAGTATACATTTACATAACAACGGTAGATTAAAGAAAGTTGTAGTAAGCTAAAAAATTATCTTAGCTTCTATAGTAAAACGAAGGAATCACTCTCCATCCAAATTTAGACTTTGAAACTGAAAACAAGCATATCAGTGACCAACAGCAGAGATGCTTGGTAAATAGGAAGAAATTAGTAGATAAACGTTATATTGACTTATGACTAACAGAAGATTGATCACATCTGATATCTTATTTTCATTTCCTCTACTTAACAACAACATGCGCCTAAATGGGAGAGGTTTCTTTCTTATCACGAATTACAGAACTTATCTCCTTGTGATCCACGTCACTCTCGGAAATACGTCACTTATTCAATATTCATATATTTTTAGTAATGGAAGCTTATTTCGTTTCCAGGTACATGTTCGCGGCAGTGGCGGCTCATAAATTTGTCATAGCATTTTGCATTGGCGTGGAACTATTAGCTTTGAACACAAGGACCTACCTTTCCGTAATTTACGTTTGCACATTCGCAGTTGTCTCACCTTTAGGTATCGGCATAGGAATGATACTTGTTGGTGGCGAAAGCGCCGCTGCAAGTGGTATACTTCCGGTTCTCCTACAGGTACAAACCATTTTATTAATTTTATTAGTTTATTTTATTTGATTTTACTAATATTTACATTCACTGATGTCGCGAATTGGAGACAGCTATACGGTTCGTTTTGTATGTATCTTTTAATCAATATTCATCAAATCAACGTTTCGCCGTTGGCTCGTTAGATATGGTTTCTCTAAATATTGTATTAAATTATCAGTGGTTCCCTTTGTGGAATGTATTCAAGGAAATCCATCAAGGAAAAATCCATAAAATCCTGAAACCATTATTTGCTATATTTGATAACCAGCCATTAAATGGCGGCAATAACGGGGGAAAGTTTGTGGAATTCTTTTCATTAAAGTTTAAATTTGAAATTGATGCGATACAAGTGTTGTTTTATGATACTTCTATTGGTCTTATTCTGTTTCGAAGTTGGCACTTGATATGCAACTATCTAATATGAGGGATGTTCAATAAATAAAGAAAAAATGCACGTAGCTTTAAATTGGTTCATTCGACGAACGTAATAGCTGTATATTATCATATATTTCGATTATTCCTATATTCATATGTCCCTATATTTCTATATACCTATGCTCCTGTAATCTCTGCATTTCTATATCCTCATAACCCCCCTCCCATTTCTCAAAATCCTCTGTATATTTCTAAATCACCCATATCACCGAATACGATATATTTACAATAATACAATAAAATTTGTTTGTTGAAAATCACAGGGTCTTGCGTCCGGAACTTTACTGTACGTTGTGTTCTTCGAGATCCTTCAGGAGCATAGAACCGGTCTGAAACAGTATTTGTCAATTCTGGTAGGATTTATCGTGATGTTTGGACTTCAACTAGTCAGTAAGTACAAAATTTACTGTCGATTAATATTCAAGCAACGAGCAGCGAACGACTTCGTATTCATCTTCTGCGAGCAACGAACGAGTATCGGAGGGAAATTAATCGTAGAAAAACAACCGGTTCTGCGATTAAGGCGATCGGAGATTTCTTCCCGTAAACAATATCGAGTCACGGGTATCCGGGAATGGGTTACAATAAATTGTAACAAATGACGCGACCGTTACACCAGAGATCACGACCGGCACGAGTAATTGAAAAACTTATTTGCAACAGAATTATCATTATTATCATTATGCTCGAAACTGTTCACCCGTTTGCCTTCCGTACGCTGACTCTACGTTTCGAATTTTTGCGCGTTGACTGTCGGAGCGTTGAATACTGATGCGTTGACTTTTGAAGCGCTGAATCATCGCGCGTTTACTTGTTATATTTCGTCTTTTTGCGCGTTGTCTATCAGATCGATGACTTTTGGCGCGTTGACTCCTCACGCGTTGACTTTTGATATTTTGACTTTTGTGCGTTCACTTTTAATGTTTTGACTTCCTGGGCTTTGACTTTTGGCGCGCTGACTTCTAACGAGTTGACTTTTGATATTACGACTTTTGGCGCGCTGATTTTTTGCATTAAAACTTTAGACTTTTAATGTTTTGACTTTTGTGCGTTGACTATCGTTGCGCTGACTTTTTTCGCACTGATACCTGACGCGTTGACTTTGGATATTTTGACTTTTGCGCATTGCCTTTTGGCTCGCTGATTTTTAATGTTTTGACGTCTTGTGCGTTGACTATCGGCGCATTGAATATTGATGCGTTAACTGTTGACGCGTTGACGATCAACGCATAGACCGTCGATACGCTGACTTTCAACGCGTTGACAGTCAGCGCGTATAACATCGATATATTGACTTTTGATGCACTGACTTTTGACAGATTAACGATCAACGCATGGAACATGAATGCGTTGACTTTTTATGCGCTGACTTTCAGCGTACAGAACATCGATGTGTTGAATCTAAACACATGAAATAATAAGTGGTTGCAGATTGTTGCGTTGATTCTCGACATAGTAACTCCTTGCACGTTTTATATTGCCGCGTTGCATTTCCACGCGTTATATTGCCATGCGTTGAATCATCAAGCTTGAAGTTAATACATATTGTATAATAAATCCTTATATTGCCGCTGTCGGTATGTCTCGTATTACATCGCCAGGACTTGTATGACGTCACTTACCGCTATATCGCCACGAGTTGTATAACGTCACTAACCGCTATATCGCCACGCGTTGTATAATCAAACGTTGTATCAACTCGTTACATTGTCTCTCGTTCTATCGCCACGATTTGTAGCATCATACTTTATAACATAGCGTTTATGTGATTTCGGGTCATACCACTATGAATAGAACAATGCAACCAACCGCCATATCGCCATGCGTTGTATCGCCGCTCGATAAAATGTTTTGCCCAAACAATTTTACATTGTTGAAAGTAGCAACGATGTCAGCTATTCTTCTGGAGATATGCTTTCGTGATTCACGTGTAAGTCACGTTTAATATAACAATAAATACATACGAAGCCTTCATCGGTAATTGCATTAAATTGCATTAAATAACAGAGACTGGACATAGTAGTTATAACGACTGGCATAATCAATGACAGATCGTTGACATTGAGCTTCCATTTACTAAAAATCGTGATGAAAAGTATACACGCGTCGAAGGTAACTCGTGTAACAAAACAAAAAACATTTTTCTGCGCCAGTGACTCACCTCTACGTTGAATGATCGAGTCGCCTTTCACTGTGAAATCAGCTTCTCCCATTTACGCAGAAGCATGTTCCATCAACGTGGTACTGAAAATCGATTGAATTATAAACTGCAAAAGAGGTGTACAATACGGTGATTGGTTACAGGGTATTCTCGTTCAATCTTGATGAAACACCAAGTTAATAGCAATACAGTTATATACATTCTTAATGTCCAATTAACAGCAAATTTCTAGGAATGCGATAATGTTATCGGCCACACTAACTTCGAGTATTACAAATCTATTTTCATAAACTCTTTAATTTATCGTTTGCGTAGTACACATGTCTTTCTGTCGCAGATATTCTTGACGTTCGTAATCAAAACTTAAATAGTATTATTTTTATATCTAGATAATTTTATACGTATATACATGTACTTGTATGTATTTAGCAACGTTATTCGTGATTAGTAGTTGAAGTTAACTCCTTCTACAAAACGATTGCCACATTGTTCTCAGTATGAAAGGGAATTAGGATCGTAACTTAAAACTATCAGGATATATTGTTCGTTTTTCTTTCGCAACCGACTCTTTGCCTTTTCGACGCTGTTAAAAGTGAAAACGATGCAACGATCGAGATTAGAAATTGAAAGTGACCACCATTGTACCGTTTCAAGCAGTCTTATTCTCTTTGTTCGCGATAAAGTAATCTTCGATTTTTTATGATCAAGTTACTAATTCCCCACATCCTTCTATTCTCAATTTATCTCAAATCCACGAATTTTCGAATTTCTACATTTTCAAAATCCACAAATTTCAGAATTATAAAATCCTCGTACTCCTAAAACTCTGAACTAAAAAATTTATTATTTTTAAGTTTCCAAAGTTCAAACTTCAAAATTTTCAAATTTTCTATGTACTAAATGACTTGAAGTCTCTGAGATCCTCAAATCCTCTAGATCCCCAAATTCTACTGTCCTAAAAATCCTCTATATCAACAATTCCCTCATGAGAATTCTCCTAGATGCTGAAATCCCCTATATATATATATACAAATATCCCGGGACACAACAAATTTCCTAGTTAAAAAAATACCCCATATAAAAAATCTCGCTACTACAAAGATTCCCCTGGGTGCCTGAATTGCCCACGTCGAAAATTCCCTAGACCCTTAAATACCTCACATCTAGGAATTCGCAGGACGTCTGGCACACGCGAACATGCAAATCCCCTAGACCTCTAATTATCCTGAATCGAGGGATTGCCAGGACCTCTGAATGACTCGAACACGCAAACACCCTAGATCTCTAAATACCTTGGATGTAGGAATTCCCTGGACCTCCGGCTCCTGTGAACACGGAAATCCCCTAGATCCCTAAATACCTTGGATCTAGGAATTCCCTAGACCTCCGACTCGCTGGAACACGGAAACCTTAGGTCCTTAAATCCCCACGAGTCTCGAAATCCCTTAGACTTCAGATTGGAAAACTTCCACATCTCCGGAATTCTCTAGATTTCCCTACGTCCGTTTTATCTTCAACATCGAATATCCTCGATATTCGAGGTTCTGAAACCCCGAATACCGTAAGACGAGATACGGCTGTATGTTGATTCGACTTGGTAGCGCGTAGCGAGAGTACGCGGTCGTTCGACGGAGCGTGACCGAAAGCATTTCAGGTATGCGATCGATCGATGGATCAATGAGGAACGATCGATCGCGGCTCCTAACAGGGGAGTCGTGGCACGCAATGCTTGCCAATCATTCATTCCCCATCTAGTACATGTCGGTCGTGTATCAAGCGGCTCCTGTGAGCCGCTGTTCGTCGCCGGGTTACCAAACAGACTCGTCGAGTTCGTATACCTGCAAACATTTCCATGCCGGGCTGTGCGCGGCATCGACGCGAACCAAGCTCGAACAGCGTAGGAAGGAGAGAACGAACGATCAACAACCGGGTAGGGAAGCATTGTGTGGAGGGGATAAGGAACAGGAAACGGGTACGATCTTCGTCGCGATGTAACGAGGTCGTACAACGATTCAAGTGTTCATACACGACAAGCGGGAAATACGAGCGATTCGGTGGGCGTAAGGAGAGGACCGCTCGATTGCGATTCTTATATAAGGAATGGCGTCGTACAGGGTCCATACCGTACTACTACCGGGTTCTTTACAGTACCGTGGTACGGGATTCAGTTACCATGATGGGAAATTAGTTGTCACCCGTTCGCTTTCGATTTTACTGTTTTACTATTCTACCGTTTTGTTACTTTACTATTTTATTATTTCATTATTTAATCATATCAATAGTCTATTAACCGTATTTTTATTCTATCCTATATAGTATTTTACTATTCCGCTTTTTCACTGTGTTACTATTGTATTGCTACAGTGCTATGCCACTATATTACTACATTAGTATATTACTATACCACTGTATTACTGCGCGACTACGCTACTATACCACTACTATACTGCTATATTACTGTGTTACTATACTATTTATACCGCTATATTGCTGTATTACTGGACTACTATAGTACCACTATATTACTACATTAGTGTAGTGCTATGTTACTATATTACTATATTAACACGCTGCTATACTTGTACACCATTATACTACGATATTACTATACTACTAGTCAACTACTTCGCTACCCCACTACCTTATTGTCCACTATTTCATTTCTTTCAGTATTTGATTATTTTACTATTATATTATTTTAGTGTTCGACTATACGCTCTCCGTATTGCATTGTACCAGTATTCGTTTTACTTGTTCCATTTAAATAAGTAACTGTCTAAAATTCCACAAGTCCAAAACCACATAATTAAAAACGTCCAAACCATAAAAATTGCAAACTTCCAGAACACCTAAAGTCCTAAATCTCCTAAAATCCGAAACTATCAACCAATTATAGAACCTAACCTCTAATCGTTGAGTTCCTCGGAATTTCAATGACCGAGGTCGCCACCGTCAAGGTACCCAACTTGCAGTCGCGCTATACGTTAAATAGGACTATAGTTGTGTAGTACGTAAGACACGAGGGGACCAGTGTCGAGTGGGTAACCAGCTCCGGAGTATCCGATTTACCGTCGTACCGCGTGGAACGGGCACCGCTCGTTCCGACTGGCTCGTTCACAACGTTCCTTCTTACGAATCGCAGTCGCGTTTCTGTGAACGGACCGCGCGGCAGGAGCACCTCTCGCGGACGCTCGAGCTTTGACCCGCTCGTTTTCGTAACGTTTGCCGCGTTTCTTAACGTCCCGAAACCTCTTTACCGAGGGGGAAGCGAGGAAACCGTTGCGACAGCGCGGTTCCGCACGCTCGAAATCCGGGACCTCCCGCGATTTCGCGTCACTTTTCGCCACCTCGCGCCGATGCGATTCTCCTCGATCGATGAACCCCTTTTCATCGATAAATCACCGCGCATCTAGTCGCGCGAACGTTTCGTGAGAATGACGATTCGTAAGAACGTTAACAAGCACGAGTGACCGTTGTCGTTGTTGTTCGCGCAGCGATCGTATATCGTACGGACGTCTCGATATTATTCGCCTTGTGCTAAGTGATAAAGTGGCCATCTCCAACGAGTGAAGGGAGAAACGCAGATGTTTATGCCGAGTGCGAAGGATGAGAGGACCGGTGATGATTCTGGAAAAAACGGACGTGATTAAGTGACACCGCGACGTCGGTCGTTCAACGTTTTTACTTTCGAGAAAGTGTTATCGAAATTTCACGAACGGTTACCGCGTCGTACAGCGATCTACGATTTTCGAATAAACAAAGCGCGGAAACATGGAAGAGGCAACGACGGCCACAATTTTATTGATCGCGAAGATCGGCGCGATGATTGGTCTCGGTTTCGGATCCCTGATTTTGGGGATATTACCGTTGATCGTGGGCAGATATAGAGCGAACCACAGGCAAAAACGACATCGCGGAATTTCAAGCAATTCCAGCACTTGTACTTCGACGTCGGTATCGGACGCTTCCTCTTCGACCGTTTTCTCGGGATCTGCAACGGATTCGCAAGTACGTCTCGGATGTTGAAAATTGTCAATTGAAATGCCCGTATAATTTAATTCTCGATTGGCACGATCGAATTAACGTACGGCGTTCGAATTATTCGGATTGTCGCGGAAGGATTCT
This sequence comes from Coelioxys conoideus, assembly GCA_947623535.1. Taxonomy (NCBI): domain Eukaryota; kingdom Metazoa; phylum Arthropoda; class Insecta; order Hymenoptera; family Megachilidae; genus Coelioxys; species Coelioxys conoideus. Next base: position 7,592,417 of record OX392453.1, on the reverse strand, counting down.
ATCTTGTGAGCCAGTAAAGAAGGTCAATCTTTTATACACGAAATGTCAGATAGATTAACTCTTTGCACTCGGCTGTCCCCTCTGAGGGGACATTGAAATTTATTAATGATTACATTGTACAATAAGTTTTGTTTTTTTTTTTTATTTCACAACCACCACTATGATATTCTTATAAATTTTTTCGACCTGAATATGAATTTGAAATCCGTTTCTCTCTAGGTCGTATAGCTTTTGCGAAAATTGATGTTTAAAAAAAATGCAAATTTTCAACTTTGGAAATTTTTTGTGCCTTTATCATAGCAGCTATTCAGTGACTTCTTACACGAGAAAAATCTGTGAACTTTCCCGAATAAAACGATATAAATTGTTATTGCATTGTAAATATTTAAATATGTTTAAATAATGATCAAAGTAAGAAAGACACCGAAAACGCACCAGTTTTCGTTGATATTTTTCTATTTATTTCAAATACTATGAGTCTAGGTGAAAATCTGACCATCGTACGTGATAGAACAGACATTTCTGTAACTGGTGGTTAAGCCCGGAACGGTGCCGAGTGCAAAGGGTTAACTTGAAATTGGGCTGATTACTTTGTAATCTATTTAATTACTACTATCGATTTTTATCCGACGGTAAGAAGTAACGTACAAGATGATGATTGGGAAAGAGATCGGGTATTATATCTATTTGCTTTCAATCTTGGGAGATTAACAGTAAAATATTTATAGTTCCAAACTTCCGAATGCCGAAATACGATAGATTGTGACTTTGAAGGTTTCTAAACTTCCAGATTTCTAAATCCCCGAATTCCCAAATATCAAAATATTTGAATACTCTGCTCTACAAATTTATAAATCCATCATTCAAATTCTCGAATCCTTAAACTTCGTTTTCGAATCCTCTATGTCCCTAAATCTCTTATATTCTTAAATCTGCCGAACCCTGAAAGTCCCAAATCTCCTACATCCCTAAGTTCCCCAAATCACCATATCATCTACATTTCGCAAATTCTTTAAACCACAAAATTTCCTAAATCTCAAAATCACCTAGTTTAAGACCTTGAAACTCTTAAATCACCGAATCCCGCAAAATTTCCTGGATCCCCGAATACCAAAATTACCTGAATCCCCCTAGGCCCTTCGAACTATGAAAGTCACCAAATCCCCTAAGCCCTTTGCGCCACGAAAATCACCAAATCCCCATTACGATAAGTTCCCTAGATCGCAAAAACCCATAGATTTACAAAAACCCCTAGACCTGCCGGGTCGTTTAATCTCACAGACACCTAAATTCCCTAAATCTAGAAATCCCCTGCGTCTAAAAAATCCCCTAGATTCCGAAATACCCAACTTCCAAACTGTGAAGTTCCCATATTCCATTCGAAATTTTCAAAGTGTGCAAATTTCTAATTGCGAAACATCGCACGGCTTTATCAATAATCTGCATACAAAATGTTCGCAATAATTCACCTACTTTACGACGCTCACTGTAGGAATCACTTCTTAATATCGTATATCCGAAATTTTATGCGGTTGTTAAAATGTTTATGGCCCCGTTAAATTTCTGGTTTAAGATGCGGATTACATTCTGCATTTAACTCGCGGAGCATGTTAATATGGCATTTCAACACTTAACGCGTAGATTGGCACAGTGAAAGCTATTGTATCGAGGTTTTAGTCGCATCCTAATTACGTTATCTGTCGCTCGTTGTTCAAATGCGTAAACCCCGATCGCTTTAATGATCTGAGACGAGTTTTTTTTTCTATCGCGAACGAGGAAAAAGGTTCGATCGGTAACCGTTGGAAAGCTGCGTTCGAATTCAAATGGTCGGTTTTGCAAATTTCTAATTTTTCATGTGCCAATTTATGAGACGCGGCTATCGTGATAATTGTAACGCGCGACATTCGGTCGATAGGTACGATACTTGACAGATACTCGATGTTCTAAAACCTTTCCTTTCTCCTGAGAAACAAATAGCGTTCATCTTTATTCGAGGCGGTGCAGTCGTATTGTCTATACGCTTTTGTCGTTTTAACGGTGCTCGAAAATTCCGATTCCCTGAATTTTTCAACCGATACGCTTTTTAATTTTTAACCTTTCAAATCTCTTAATTACGAAATCATAAAATTCCTAAGTGTCTAAATCTCTAGATCTTTTAATTGCTAAATCTTTGTTACTGAGCCTCTAAAGACTTAGGACCCTACAAACGGATCCTGTAAATACGCAAATTTCTGTAAATCCCTAAGTCCCAAGATCTCTAACCCCCTAGATCCCTAAATCCCTAAGTTCCTATCTTGGTAAGGGCCTGAGTTCCCAAATCCTAAAATCCCAAATTTACAAGATCCAAAATTCTCATATTCCTAAATTTACCAAAATCGCATATCCCTACATTTTCCAAATTCCCGTATCCCCGAATCTCCGGACACACAGATGAAACATTTCCTAAACGATTACCCGCGAAATATCCGACAACCCCGAAGTTTCATGCCAACGGGAAGATAGTGAACGTCGATATTTTCGTTTCGACATTCGTCAAGTTTCACGCTTAACGACCCGATAACGCGGGTTACCATTTACACGAGATAACCACGTCTCGAGCGTACTTCCTCCGCGTTCTATCCCCTTCCACCCGGCTCTTTCTTTCGAGAAACCACCGGGAACAGAAAATCTTCCCCCGAGGACAAACTCGACATAACAAATCGATACAAGAAACTCGACGGTAACCCGTGAATCCTCCAGGGCCTGTACACCTCGTTGTTGCTGTGCTTCGGCGGCGGTGTCCTCCTGTTCACGACGTTCCTGCACTTAGCGCCGGAAGTCCGCGCGAGCGTCGAACGACACCAACGTAACGGCCAGCTGCCGACCTTGGGCAACCTGAGCCTGTCCGAGTTGCTGTTTTGCGGTGGATTCTTCCTCGTCTACCTCGTCGAGGAGGCGGTGCACGCCGCGTTGACGGGTAAACCGGAGTCCTCCGAGGCTCTCCTCTACAGAACGGTCTCGGTGCGTCGTTGCAACAACAATCAACAGGGTGGGTCGACCGGCTCGACGACCACCGTGTCGACCACCACCAGATCCACCTGGAAGGAGGTCAGCGACGATCTCGAGGAGAACGAGAACGAATGTTCGAGACGATCGAACCACCTGGACGGTAAACAGGACAAGGTGTTGCCGGCCATATTCGTCCTCTCGTCGCCCACCGGGTTGTCGTCCTCGGACCACGACCCGTCCAGGTACCCGTCGGACGTGGACCTGAATCAGTTCGCCAGAACGAAGCACCACGAGCACAAACACATCCCTGTTGCCAAGAACACCTCGGTACAGGGTCTGTTGACCGTTTTGGCTCTGTCGTTCCACGCGATTTTTGAAGGTCTGGCGGTGGGTTTGGAACCGTCCATTGGTTCCGTGGTTTATTTGGCGGCTGCCATAGCCACGCACAAAATGGTGATCGCTTTCTGCGTCGGTATGGAATTGTACGTAGCCGGTGCATCTACCAGGACCACGCTCAGCTATCTCACGATATTCTCGATGGTGACACCGATCGGTATAGCCGTGGGACTCGCGCTCGGACACTTTAAGAACGACAGCGAGAATCTGGGATCCACGCCGACCATACTTCAAGGAATGGCCGCTGGAACGTTGCTTTACGTGGTGTTCTTCGAGGTACTCGCCAGGGAGAGGGCCAACGAGAAGAGCGGACTACTGCAGCTGATCGCCATTATCGTCGGGTTCATGCTGATGCTGGGATTGCAAATCGCCAGTGAGTGTTTGATAGAAAGCGAGTCGGTAACGTAGGTGGTATCGATTAGGGGAATCGGTAGAGGAAAGTATTGTATATGAACCAGTTGGATCTTTCGCACTGGAGGGAATAGATAATCACCGTACAACGAATTTTGACTTTTTTTTTTAATTTCATAACCGCCACTATGAAATTCTTAAGGATTTTTGCGAGCCGATTACTATCTACAACGCAGGAGTTGGCGTGTTAGCGTCAACGTATTTTTGAGGATCGGCGAAGCCAATTAGCCCGCTGCTATTTTGCTTTAGAACGATTTATGAAAGGCATGGACTGTGTGAGGTCTGAATGCAGAGAATGTTTCTGTGAGAGAAAGTGAGGCGACAGAAATTCCCAAAAATATACTTTCAACCCTTAACTTTGAGGGCTGTTATCGCCCCTTCAATGTGAACGATGGCCGATATAAAAAAATACGTGTCAAATATTTTCTTGAGATTTATCTTCCACATAAGTTTCATTAAAATCGGAGTGTTCAGGTTGGATATGTTCCCTTGTAAGCTCGATTTCTTGGCGGTTACCTCAGAACCTTGATCGAGGAAGCATTAAAATAAGAAGTTTTCTACCAGGCGTGTCGACTCACTCGTATTTTCAGTGGTAGAATCTTATTGGTTCGCGTGGTCATGTATACCAGTTAACTAAAATAATATAAACAATCGGCAGTTGATGATCCTCGATCGGCATCAATTTCATAAGATTCACGATGAGGATAGGCGTACTTCTTATGTCTCATTTCAACCACCTCACGCGCCAATTCCTGGGTGACGCGCTGTACGAATCTGAAATACGTTTTTCTCTAGGTTGTAGAGTTTTTGAAAAAATTAATGTTAAAAGAAATGGCAAATTTTTCACTTTCGAGATGTTTTGTTCTTTTATCGTAGTAATTATTATGTGCCTTTTTGCACGAGAAAAATCTGTACGTAGCTTCAGGTACACGTTAACCCCTTGCACTACTATTTATTCAGCAAGTGAGTCAGACATAACGAACTATTAATTGCTACAACATTAAAGTGATTAAATAAAGTTCGAACGTCAAGACTGTTTTTCATTTAGTAACCCTCGGATGCGCAAATTAGAATTAGACCGAAGTTGAATATTTCAAAAATATTAACAATGTCTACCATATTTGAACAACGAGTGCGTCACGAGTGTTGTAGGTCCTAGTTGTACGGTACAGAGTAGGTCCAACACGTTATTTTCCCTAGGAGAAATCTAGAATCTCTTCGTCCCACTGTGATAAAAAATACAGTGAAAGTATGATCCGTATAATTAATTATCAACAAAGGATCTATCCATTTACCTCGTTAATCGCATTTTTTTATTTGTAACTCACGATTCACCGGGCGAAAGTTCCAGATTTAACTGGAACGAGAGAACTGGTAACTTTCCAGTTAAGGCAAAGAGCAAACAGTTTTAGGGAACACTTTCTCCGGCGACGAGCAAGTACTTAATTAAATAACTAATGAATCATTGAACAAACGTCTTTTTTTAACACTGAAGCTACCGACGTACAATGTACGATTATTTTTACGTTAAAAATGGTGTTGCAAAATAAACGAACAAACGATGTGACATAAATGAATACGCTTATAGATTGTTGAAAAGATCATTGAAAAAAACGTGAATCATGATCATTGAAAAAAACCGCGTTATGTTACGTCAGTTTATAAATATTCCAAGTTTTGTCCGATAAAAGTTACTGAGAAGATAACAACGAAATACGAAATGTTTTGATAGTATTATTTACGTTAAGAAAAAAGGAGTAACGCGATTTATGTGCGTCAGTGAATTCGAGCATGCTACTTCGACGATCACTGACTGCGCTGTTCATAGCGTTCGAAAGTTACTAGGATTTTTAGACACAAAATTTAATACAGCGCGTGGCAATACAACACATGGCAATGTAACATGTGGCGATATAGCGCGTGGAAATATAACTCATGGCTATACAACGCATGGCAATATGGAACGTAGGCTATTCAAATGTAGGAAAATACAATTATCGGCGATATAACGCACGGAAATATTGCGGGTGAAAATAATAACTCATGGCTATACAACGCATGGCAATATGGAACGTAGGCTATTCAAATGTAGGAAAATACAATTATCGGCGATATAACGCACGGAAATATTGCGGGTGAAAATAATAACTCATGGCTATACAACGCATGGCAATATGGAACGTAGGCTATTCAAATGTAGGAAAATACAATTATCGGCGATATAATGCACGGAAATATTGCGGGTGAAAATAATAACTCATGGCTATACAACGCATGGCAATATGGAACGTAGGCTATTCAAATGTAGGAAAATACAATTATCGGCGATATAACGCACGGAAATATTGCGGGTGAAAATAATAACTCATGGCTGTACAACGCATGGCAATATGGAACGTAGGCTATTCAAATGTAGGAAAATACAATTATCGGCGATATAACGCACGGAAATATTGCGGGTGAAAATAATAACTCGTGGCTATACAACGCATGGCAATATAGAACATAGGTCGTCCAAATGTATGAAAATACAATTTTAGTATTATTTACGTTAAGAAAAAAGGAGTAACGCGATTTATGTGCGTCAGTGAATTCGAGCATGCTACTTCGACGATCACTGACTGCGCTGTTCATAGTGTTCGAAAGTTACTAAGATTTTTAGGCACAAAATTTAATGGGCGCGATCGAGTTGCTCCCTTCGGTTTTTCAGGAAATTGGTGGATTATAACAACTGTTACAACGTGAATATTACATAAAAATAGAGAATAAACTGGTAAAATTTTTGAATTTTGAAATTTGAAAATAGAAAATTTGGAAAAACGAACAATGGAAATATTTAAATTTCGAAACCCGAATACGGGAGTTTGAAAACTAGGAAATTCGTAAAAATGGAGAATTAAAATTTTTGAAAATAGAAAGGTTGGAGAAGTGGAAAATTTTGAATTTATGAAAATAGAAAAATATGGACCAACTATAGGCTTCTGTACCTGTAAGCTTCTATAGGCTTTAAAGTAACTTTTTAAACAAAATCAAAAAATGACTTCATCTACATGGAGGGTCCCCCCTTAACTCTAGAAGTACCGGCATTAAATGCATGCTTACTTCAAATCTGAAACTAAAGTAGAAATATGAATAAATAAACACTAGAAGTACCGGCATTAAATTCATGCTTACTTCAAATCTAAAACTAAAGTAGAAAAATAAATAAATAAATATTGCAGCATCACCTAACATATACAACCATTCATTAGCTCAATAAAACATGACAGACATTTTGTCAAAAGGACGGCAATCAAATTTTGTAATAAAAAATTCCAAACCCGAAACCAGTCATTTTGACTGGTTGGTGGTTCTAGTGTTAAAGTTGTAGCAACGAATAGTTCGTTATGTCTGACGCATTCGACGAAAAAGTCGTGGCTCGAAGGGGTTGGAAAACGAACAAAACCGAAAGGAGAACGCGTACGATTCGGATCGGGTCACACGTTAGAAACTCGGTCAGTAATTCGCTGGAAAGTAATTTCTGCCGACTCGTGTTACCGAGTTAATTGTTCGACGATATTAGGTGTTTGCCAGCATTTAAACGAACGATTTCGAGGTCTTGCAGCCTCGGTGCAAACCTATCACCGGTACGTCCTTGAAGCGATCGTCGCCCACTTGTTTTCGATGCACACGGAAGCCGTGTTCGCGCATCGATTCGACGCGAAACGGTCACGTTCGAAAAAGTCACGAAACGTGAACCATGAGAAATCGAACGGTGCAGCGAATCTTTTTCTCGGCCGAATGTAGTCCGTCGTACGGATCGGTCCTCGTGCTGATTCAGCCCGGCTCCTCTTGCCCTCGAGGCTTAATCTTTTCAGATATTGTTATCATCCTGTCAGCAAACTGTGCTCACATCGCCCGATCTTATCCGAAAATCGTGATAAAATGGGCGGCTGTTCCGATCGATAATGGAATCTTGCATTGTTGCACCTCCGTTCGGGTACGTTTAAGGGGGGATCTCCATGTAGATGGAGTCAAGAAAGTCATTTTTTTCTTTTTTTGTTTAAAAAGTTACTTTAAAGCCTATAGAATACGCAACGCGTTGGTTCGAATTTTCTATTTTCAAAATGCAAAGTTTTCCACTTCTCCAAACTTTCTATTTTCAAAATTTTTAAGTCTCCATTTTTACAAATTTCCTAGTTTTCAATCTCCTGTATTCAGGTTTCCCTAGATCGAACTCTAAATATCCCTAGATCGAACAAAATCTCCATTTCTCTGGATTTCTATATTTTTATATTATCATCACTCTGTGTTCGTACATTCCATCACTCTATGCCCATAGATCCCTAGATCTTTGGATTTATGTATTCCGGTATGCATAAATCCCAAGTTCCCTAGATTCTTTAACAGACCCATATCCCATATCCGTAGGATTCCTAGACCACAACCCTATATGTATATCCAGGTCAAAATGTCGTTTGATCGAAATTCGATTCTCAGATCGAAAGTATCTGAAATATCAATATATTTCAACTATATCCAGATATAAATCATAAATGTTCGTAGATTTCGTATATCGTTCGATACAAAACATTCCTAGATCCAAAATATCACAAATTTCTTTAAATCTGAAATATGTGAATATCTCTAGACCTTATACGTTCCAAATAGTTTCTCAATATTCTAAATATCCCGGATCTCAAATACCCTAAACGATCCCTAAATCCTAGATATCCAAAATATCCCCAGATTTCAAATGAATATCTTAAACGATCCGTACATCCTAGATATCCAAAATACCTGGGATCTCGAATATTCTAAACGATCCATAGATCCCAGATATCCAAAGCATTCCCGGATCTCAAATACCCTAAACGAGATCCCTAGATCCTAAATATCCTAAACGATCCCCAGATCCTAGAAATCGTAAATGTCCCCGGACCATAATATGTACGTGTCCCAAATATCTAAAAAATCTGCAATATATTTAAATCACAAATATGGGAATATCCCTACACCTGAAGTATCCGAAATATCCCCAGATCCCAAATGTCCCAGATACTTCTAGATGACGAACATTCCAAACATCTCGAAATTTGACATATCGTAAATTCAAATATTTCAGCTCGATTTCGGATAAGTGCCGGTAATAGCGATTCACGATATTCATCGAGTCAGTGATAATGCATAGCTTCTTTGCGAGACCCGGACAATACATCGTTGATTGCATCGAATAATAGCGCAGGTCGTGTACGATGCGCCGTCTATCTCGAACACGTTAAATGGACGATTTCAATCTGTCTGCAGAACTGATTACTCGATTTCGCGGATTAACTTCGTTTTCCCCACTCTGCCGAGGCACGGTTTGTTTTTTTTTTTTCGTTTGTACGGCGACGGTCTCCAGCATACCGTGCAAGTGAATCGCAATTAGGTTGATGACTGATAACGGTGGTGTACGACGTAGCGAACTATGTGCTGCTTCGTGGTAACGTCGCTGGACAGTGGAATCGTCGCGACACGCAGTCACAATAAAACTCGGATGTACCTATTAATTCGCGAAAAGTATCGTTTTGCCGGCTTAGATCGTTGCCGGGGCCTTCGAGTAGCAAATGATCAAGAAACGTCGAATTCGAACAATGATGTCTGCCTACGATAATATAATTAACCGAATACCCATGAGAATGTATCACGTGTAACTGTGACGTGATCGTCGATGATCATAATTTGTGGACGCGGTCTTGTCCGGTGTTCGAACAGTAGCTACGTACGGTCGCAGAATTACGATGCAAATTTTTTACTAGGTGACTGTAACACTTGCGGAATAAAGACTTCCTGCCACATACAATTACAGACATACTTTTTGACAGTGCCGGCGTTAACGTAGGCGGGTCACCCGCCACGGGCACCGCGCTCACAAATTTTCGCGATTTCACAACATAAACAGACACAGTGCAGGGCGTAAAAGTATAAAATCTGGAAATGTAGTACGTAATAATATAACCTGCGGTAAATCATACAATTTGTCGCAATGTAGTGCGTGGCGATACAACGCTCGAGGATACAATTTTTGGCAATACAGTGCGAGGTAATGAAACGCATGAAAATATAAATCATGGCAATGTAACATGTGGTGATATAACGCGCGGCAATGTAGTGTGTGGAAATATAACTCATGGCTATACAACGCATGGCAATATGGAACGTAGGCTATTCAAATGTAGGAAAATACAATTATCGGCGATATAACGCACGGAAATATTGCGGGTGAAAATAATAACTCGTGGTATACAACGCATGGCAATATAGAACGTAGGTCGTCCGAATGTATGAAACTACAATTCTCGGTGATATAACGCTTGGTAATATAAGGCACGGCAATATAACGAGTGGCAATGTAACGCATAATAAAATATAACACGTGATAATATAAAACATAAGTTGTGGCAATACAACGTGTAAGAACATGGGACATAGGTCATGGCAATATAACGAGACTGCGAACGTAACAGTGGTTCATGGTTTATCGCTTATGAGTTAAATTTGATCTATCGTAGCAGTCCAATGACCCCAAAAATTTATTATGTTGCAAAATCTAGCGACGCGTCTCTCTCCTGGCTACTTCAAACGCGGTCTACGATGACATTAAATAAGTTAGTTAAGACGGTAAATCGAGTTTTATGCTAACTAGACATTTATAGTAACAGCCGTTTTTCTGAAAGTATCGTCTGTTATGTAACACAATCTCGTGATACACGAGTATAGTGAAGGTGTGTACGCGTCACGAAACAATAGGTCACACTGTTTGATTCCGAAACAAACGAACGAAACATTTATGTATTAACTCAGGTACATACCATTCACTGGGCATGTTTGTATAACTAGTCGTTGACCTCGTTAAATTTAACCTTTCACTACCGTTTTACTCATTGTTTTCTTCTTATTAATGGTATGCGGCTAATTATGAACAATTGTACGAGGTCTACCGTTGTCCGTATTCTGGATAAAATGAGTAATTGAATCACCGCCCATTAGCGACAGGTACATATTTACGTTTTATCAAATTTCGCTCCGTTTATATTAGACTCGTTTCGTTGCTTTCATAAATATTCGTGTTAATAATCGTGTAACAGTATGCAATACATTTCGGTTTAATTGTATCGATAAAAATCATCGTCGCGTTGAATTGATAAAATTTTCACGCACAATAATGTTGAAATTAAACTGGTTATCTGTGAGCTTTCTCCTCTTACAGCAATGACCTAAGACAGTAAACAACTCGACCGACTTCTGACCGCTTTCACGACCGTTTACCGTATTCCGGTCTATATTTCCATTTACGAAAGAAACTCCTTTCGTAAGTTACGCGAAAAGAGTTAAACGCAATTACAAAGAATTTATATTTTCTCGAGTATCATATATCAAATTTTCCCACTTGTAAAAACTCGCCATCGACAATATAACACGGGGCTACTATAATAAATAAAACCAATATTATCCTTCTATTTTTATAACCATTCGAAAAATAGTTAAACATAACCTCTGTTGGAATTGTTTAGGTCTCGTAATAGCTTTTATATGACCAAATAATCAACACATTATTTGGTATGAAATGTTTATCGTACCGTATCGGTTAACTAATAATTGTGCATTAATAAGAATTTTCTTTTATTGTTACAGCTGAACATTCTCACTCTCACTCTCACTCGCATTCACATGATCATTCGCACGGTGAAGACACCGAGCATCACCACGAAGATGAACACGACCATAACTTGGAATCCTACGGATACGCGCATTCGAATAAATCAAGCGAACAAATATTCACTGATACGATTGATAAGGTAACGGAAAGCATCGCAGAGGCAGTAAGCAACGCTTTATCATCTTCAATGAGAGCTCCGACGAATACTTCGTTAAGAATGAGGAACGAAACAACACTGAACCGAGATTACAGTTAAAAACTGATTCGCGCGGGAGTGAATCCCTTAACAAAGGCGCTAATAGTTACTCCGTGGGGCAAATGTCCCAGCGATTGTTACTTATTTTTAGAAATCAACCGATCGTGCTATGTACAATTTACTAATAATCTTGAAAAATTTTCTAATTAATAGAAAAACAGGGATGTTGATCGAAGAAAGACAGTATTATGAAACTTTGGTTTCAGCGCGAGAAAGGAGAATGATATTCTTGCTGTGTGTGCGCTATTGTAGTTGCGCATTGAAATTATGAGGGTATTTAAATAGGAAATTTATGATTAAAGAAAAACTGTTTTTTTTTAAGAAAACATGTGTGATACGATTGACGAGTTACATCGTACAGTCGCGTTACTTATCCTTTCTTTTTATGTAATTTAAATTGTATGGAATATCTATACTGATTATCTTTTATATTGTAATTAGAAAATCATATTTTAATTGTATATATCGATATTTAAATTGCACCGCTTAGAATCAGTTTAAACGTAAAAAAAACGATATCGGTTTTAATCATGTTTTAATGAATCTAGATATTTACAACTTTCATATCCATTATCATTTTACTTTACGATATATATTGTACACTGCGTGTCGTTAAGAGTAATAGCCTATCAGTGATTATAAAGGCGATAGAAATCAAAAACCTCATCTTTCACTTGGTTGTCAATCACGTTTGTGTGATAGATACATTGCTATTTATAAACACGTTTCAATAATAATAATACAGAAATCCTATTTTTTGAAACCAAAGAATTGATTTTTAAATATAAATTATATTTTTCGACGTAATAAACAAATCACGATTACAATAATATGTACATACCTAAAAAGCAAAAAGTTTTTTAAATAAACAATAATTTTAAAATAAAACATTTTCAACTTGATATGGATGGTAATAGCCCCTTAATATCTCTTTTTCCATGATTTTTATTGCATTTATAATTTTTAATATTTTTTGCAAAATAATTTTGATACTTGACTCAATATCATTGTACCACAATAATTTGACTAAAGTTTTTACAAATATAAATTGTTCACGTTCTTGTGTCTTAAATACTTATTGTTTACGTTCATTATTTATTATTTTTATTTACACACCACCTGATGAATATTTTATACAGACACATAATGTGACTGGTTTGTATGTACAATTTATCTTCGAATAAATAATACTTACACATACCACCATTACATTTTGTATACTGTAAAATGTACTAATAAAATAAAAAAGTTTTGATAACAAAAGACACTCATCCTCTTCTGACTAAGAAGGTAATATTGATAAACATAACAATTTAGGTTTAATAACGGACTTTATTAAACAAATGATACAGTGTTGTTTTCCATGAACCTGTACATATTTTTAAGCTTACACAGTTCATTAATTAAAACTGATTTCGAATGCGTTGCTTACAAAAAGACAAAACGTGCATGTGTACAACAATAAATTAATGTTACATTTATGATTGCTTGAAAAATCAATACAACTTATTTGCTATTCGTGATATAAAGTCTTTTACTTTTTTTTTAATACAACATGTATTAAAACTGCTGGGAAATGTGCAGATTTCTACCACTACTGCTAATTAGTTACTTTCAACATATTTTATGTTTTGAGAAATGCATTGATATTATAAAGACTATAAATTATTAAGCAATTTTTCTTGTTTTTTTTTTACACCTTTTATATATAAGTTATATAAATTCGTAAACATCAATATATAATGCGAGATACATTTCATATTTCAAGAAATCATTTGTCATTGTTTCATTGTTCGTAATACTCTTACTTTTGTCTTATTTATCCTTCAAATAATTTTCAAATGTTACAAATAATTGACCGGGACAAAATAAAAGCAATTTATAATTATGTTCAACATAATATCATATTCGACCTTCTGCTATTTATAGAGCAAAGATCATACAAAACATAAGAATCTGTGGACATTTAAGAACACCTTACTGAACTTTACATTTCTTCTTTGCTTTGGTTCAACACAATTACATTTCATAATATATTATTGCAATTTTTTTTTAGATGCATTTATTACACAATGATCATGTATTAATTATGAAAACTTAGTTGATCTATTTCTTCTGTGTTTGTCCATCCACAAAATCCAGATAAGTGGAACCGATCTTAATAAATGTAAGTCCAGAACCAATGCCAAGTATTGTACACAAAGTAGGATTAGGTGGTACCATAGATCGTAATACTGCCCATAGTAAAACAGATCCAAAGCTCAATAAGACAGCACCAGTAGCACTGTTACAAACATTAAAAAGTAAAGTAGTTAACATCATACATTATACATATAAGTGCCTGCAGTCTGTATAAAATAAGCACAAACACCAAAATTTGATGTTAAAAAATAATTACCTCAAAGTATGATTAAAGAAAGAACCTTTACCATAATAATGTACTTAAATATATATTAGTGAAAGTTATATAAATAAATTCTATATCAGTTATATTATAGTTAGATCATTAGTATTAAAAGAACTTTGTCAGCACTTATTTTAAACCGACAATGTAAAAATATTGACATAATGTTATAAATCCAAAAAAGATTACCTATATAATAATTTTGCATCATATGTAGCATTTTTCATATGATCACGTGTATATATGTATGATCCAGTACCAATTAGAGCACTTCCCAATAAAAAGTTTGTAATATCTTTTTTTGGAAACACCCTACAAACACATTATTATGACATATAATAAATTAGAAAAGTAAATACTTCTTAAATGGATTAATTAACAGTAACATACAATTATTACTAATAAATGAATGCAGTGATTTAAATATAACTTGACTTAATATTTTGGAATTAATTAATTTGATTATACAAAAATTAAATATCTTTCTTTCTATTTAAACTAAATAACTCAAATATAATGGTTTACAGAACACAAACAAGAAACAATATTTCAATTACAATTTGTAGCTTATTCATAAAAATATACTATAAAATATCTACTACTCAAAGAGTAGTTGTTACGTAACATCTCAAAAATGATGACCATGTATACCTAATTTTGAGGTTAATGTTTGAAAGCATAATTCATTACCTGACGACAAGACTTGGATTCATTACATTGATTGATAATGCGGTATACGAAGCAACGCCGAGAGCAGGAGCGTAAAATTTAACGAGACTGCATTTTGTAATTGGTTTTAACCCAAGTTTTTGGAAAATTGTGCCGGAGTTCGTACTTCCTGCAGCTGCCATTGTACCTTGGACTTCTTCTCTATGCAGTTTTCAATCGACTACTGCTGGAATATCGCGTTCGTAACGCAATAGAATACAGATTTAATAAACTGGGGCTTACAGGAATTGTACCAAACCAATAGTACAAGGAAGTACGAATTTGAAACAGAAAAATAGAATTCAATAGCGCGTTCGTAAATGCATTACCGCCGTGAAACTGTTTTAAAATGTGTTCCAAAATTAAATTTTATATAAATTCAATTGTTATATGGTATATGGCTCGGAATAAAAAAGCTTCTTGAAATAGGTCATACCAGCGAAACCCTATTCATGCAGTGTTTCTTAAACCGTCTCACAAACAGTGCAGTTCTCGAATTATTAATTTTTTAATTTTCCAACTTGAAATTTGAAAATTATATAGAACGTAAATTTACTAACAATTTCAGCCTTTGAAAGTACAGCAATTTTTGTAGGTCATAGTGCAATTATAATGATAGGGAAACAACATCAGTATGTACAACAGGCCGTGTTAAAAAGAACTCACACAACGGATTACATACATGACAACCCACTGCGAAACTGTATTATACATAGTTTTATTTAAAAATCAATAAATTATTTTCATTTTAATTATGTGTTAATTTCATTCGCACTTTTCATCTTCAAGCGAACATGAATTACATAAATTATTCGACATTGTAGGAGTATTTCGGGTACACTATATAACACCATTGTTATACATATATTTTGTTCCTATTTCATTAGTATACAAAATTGAAAGCATGAATAATATTTGTACTACTTCATGGTAAGGATTCATGGATAAAAAAGTATTGTCCTTTGAGCTGTATTTGATAAATTTACTATTTCTTATCATATGTACACGTAAGATCACCAATTACACCATGGCAGTGAATATTACTATGTACTAATTGATCTATAACGTTTTATCGTTTCTTTACCGTACTATACATTTATAAATAAAATAAATATACAATCTGTGTGTATGTACAACTACAACCGCAAGTAATAAACGAAATTATTTTTTAAAGATCCGCTACAAATCAACCTAAATTTCGAATATTTACCTTAAAAATCTTTTGTACAGATCTTGCAATGATAGGTATCTCTATAATGAAAATTCAATATAGTATTAATTTGTTCTAAAAGTGTTATTTTAAGCATTAACAGCGGGACCTAGCCTTGTGTGTGGTAGGGGATTAAATGGAGTTACGTTACGAATTGCTTTTTCTGCACAATTGGCATAAATATCAGCGGTAAGTTCGTTTAATGGAATTTCAGAATCTGCTTTCGCAGCTTTCACAGCATCATCAACTGTTTTCCTTATTTCGGTTTCGATCGTCTGTATAAAGCAACATTAATTTTTAATTATTACAAGATTGTCTAAATAAAAAAAATACGTTTTAGTCAAATTTACCTTTATTTCATCTTGCGTAATAAGATTGGAATTCAATACTCGTTCTTTGAAACCAGTAATAGGATCTCTTGTTTGTCTTACTTCTTGAACTTCCTCCCTGGTACGATAACTTGTTCCAGGATCTGACATACTGTGTCCACTGTATCTGTAAGTTACTGTTTCTAAAATAATAGGACCTTTGCCAGATGTGCAAAAGTCTACAGCAAATCTTGTAGCTTCTCTAACTGCCAGTACATCCATACCGTCCACCTGAAAGTATATTTAATTAATTTAATACATAATAAAAGTGTGAAAAAGAAATTGTTTTTTGTGAACAAACCCAAATTCCAGGAACAAAGTCTCCTCTTGTATAATATTCTGTACTTGCAGAAGAGCGATCAATGCTAGTACCCATACCATATCCATTATTTTCACAAACAAAAATACAAGGGACATCCCACAATTTAGCCATGTTGTATACTTCAAATACTTGTCCTTGATTAGCTGCACCATCTCCATACAACGTCACACATACTCCTCCAGTATTCATATACTTTTTAGCAAAGGCAATTCCAACTCCTAATGGCACCTATTATTATTGTAATAATTTTACTATGATCAGTGTTTCATTAATTTCAGAATTTTTCTTCCTAAGGCTTAAAATTCAAAATTTTTAAATTTTCAAATTTTCAAATTTTCAAATTTTCAAATTTTCAAATTTTCAAATTATCAAATTCATATATTTGACACATCCAAGAAATACTTACTTGAGCTCCAACAATGCCATTTCCACCATAAAAGTTTTCGGAATACATGTGCATGGAACCACCTTTACCCTTTGCATTACCACCTTTTCTACCAGTTAATTCAGCCAATACACCGAGTGGGTCTATTCCCATTAAATAAGTCCATCCGTGAGCCCGGTAGGCAGTGATTACAGCATCTTGTGGTCGCAGAGCTGCTTTTATACCAACAGCACAAGCTTCCTATTGAAGTATTAATACTTTTTCAATTAATACAAATTATTTTTATTTAACTGATGAAATAAATTGAATTATTCTTACCTGGCCAGAGTATAAATGGCAAAAACCTCTAACAATTTTTTCTTTATATAGATTTCCTGCTGCTGTTTCCATACGACGAATCGTATGTAGTTTTTTGTACAATTCAATAGCTTCATCTCTGGTGACAGTAACATGAGTAGATGGTCCTTTATCTAGTTTGTGTAATCGAAAAGGTTTTGTTTCAAACGAAGCTTCTGTGGCATAATTGTTTTTTTTATTGAAGAAATAAGATACCACCTGCAAACATATTGAGTTTACAATTTGTTGAAATTAACTGTAAATAAAAAGAAGCATACTATCTATATAATGGATTCTTGCTACATAAAAGAATATATAAAATAAAACAATACACCGTATATTTAAAAAAATATGCCAAATTAAAAAACTCATGGTGTTTCTGTGATTCTAAACACAATCGCAGTGCGATGCGATAAACTCGTGTAATATTAAAAAAAAAAAAATAAGAAGTTCGACACGATGCAACATGTAGAATGTAACTTTTGGTAAAAAAAAAACACACTAATAAATTCTAAACTAATAATTACCTCATTCCAACTTCCGAACTGACGAAACACCAGAAGAGGATATAAAAAAATAGAAAAGAAGGAACGTTCAATTGCAAAACTTGAAAAGTGATCATACGATTAGAAAATATCACAAGACCCTGGCATGGAACGTGTTGGCAAATAGTTAACTAAAGGTCATTTATCATTCATTAGATTAAATACTTACGTTTCGTTTCGAGGTTTGCACACCTATATTTCTGATGCAGTTTGGAATCATTTTCACAAAAATTCTTCTTTGATCAAAAGGAAAATTAAAAGAATAAAGGGAGAATCACAATAAGATTAGGAAATGGATTGAATCAGGACGGGTCATTCGTTTGGCGCGGAGGGTATTGTAAAGACTAGATTTGTAAACGTCATAGAATCATTCGGTTTCTCCTCCACGCACGACCGTCATTAGGGTGCGTTTTTACAGGCGCGAACAAAATACTCGTAGTGTTCGTCGGTACATTAGAGCATATTGTACATATATCGGTATTTGTGGAGTATCTACATCTACTTGCCCAATTAGAAATATGAAATTGAAAAAATGATAAGTTGGAAATTGGGTGTTTGAGAATTTGTAATTTGAATATATTTCATATTTGATAGTTCCTAATAATTTTGCTGATTGGTACTTGGTTCCTACATAATTTCGGTAATGATCAACAAACAATGCTTTTCTTACGTACTCTCTTGTACTGTTTGCACACTTTCGGTTCAATGCAATCACGCCTTTAATGACATTGTACGGAATGACCTTGATCATACATACAAACTGGAAACTCCGGTGGTGGGGATAAGCACTCTTAATCGACACAGTTGTAATTTCAATATTTGGCACGAAGTGATGCGCTGTGATCGAGTACTGTAAGGCCATGCATGAATAATATTGCAGTATGCCATGTATCAGTAGTTATTATTCCCGGGCAATTTAAAAATTACAATACTTTTGTTGAAATTAGTGATGCAAACGTCAATTTCCACTATGAAACATATGTATTATAAACAGATATAAGGTAGCAATAATAAAACAATAATACTAATAATGAAGTCATTCCCACTATCATCATAAACTGTTGACTAATTGTAAGTTTGGGAATAAATATATTGCCCATGGATGTTAAAAATGTAACATAAAATGGAATTTAGTCATTTTTGAATAAAAAGGGAATTGACTAAATGAAAATGAAACTATAATACACAAACGGATGAAATATAAGCTGAAATAAAAACTCGCTTTTTGCACTACTCGATAGTAGTGCACCATGCTATGACGGAAATTAAGAGCTTGATTCGCAGCTTCTAATCGGATTACTCACGCCACCGGAGTTTTTAGACCTGTATGACCGTATTATGACGTAATCGATCATTCACAATAAATAATAAAACACATGTTTATAGTATCAAATACAATGATTAATACAAATTTTTCTTTTAATATGAAAATTATTATTATTACATTACATTGTATAATTTATAACAAAACGTATATT
Source organism: Coelioxys conoideus (assembly GCA_947623535.1). Classification (NCBI taxonomy): domain Eukaryota; kingdom Metazoa; phylum Arthropoda; class Insecta; order Hymenoptera; family Megachilidae; genus Coelioxys; species Coelioxys conoideus. Next base: position 7,572,929 of record OX392453.1, on the reverse strand, counting down.
ATTACATAATGTTAAAGAACGTGTTTTAAAATTATTTAACTATATAAATAAGGTAAGAAAATGGCCTAACACTTATTATTTTATTAATTTACTTTGAAACTGTTCAAAGAAAGTATTAGACAGGTAGTCAAACAGAAATTTTAATGTAACCTTCGCGAATAAAAATAGTTTCCGAAATCAGCTGATTCAAGGTATTTACTATTCGAAAACACGTGTATTATTCGTTCAATGTTGGATTATAGTCAATTTGCGCAACTTGCCTATTTCAGTAGGCCCCCACCACTTTCGATGGATATTGTCTATCAATTTTTTTTTACAACGTTAGCCATGTTGTCAAGATAAGAAATGATAAAATATATATTTTAGTATGATCATTAAATCCAAAGGCTATGAATTGTTCTGTAAAATCGATGTAAATGCATCAGCAATGTATAATACTAATGTATACATATATTTAATATTACAAAAAATTGCTTACAAAAATGTATGAAAAGATCACATATACAATGATAAATTATTTTAATATTGAATATTGCAAATATTGGAAAAACTTGCACATAAATTATATAGAATTTGTTACTGTGCTGACATTCATAATACATGGTGGAGTAAATTGTACATATCGAATAGTATTTTTAATATTAATATATGTTGAGGAAATGGTAACAACAATACCAAACACAACAATTAAATAGCTGAACCAGTTATTCCATCTTTGAAAATTACAGTTTGTCTTGAATTTTGAAACTGGCTCTTCAGGAATAATTGTTTCTCTATGGACCTCAGAAGGTCGATTAGCTTCTATAAATACTGGTTTTCCAACCTGACTCTTAGTCATTAAAAAATTTTCATTGTTGTTTTTAAGGCTTGGATCATTGTCATCGTAATGTAAGATCTCTTCAAATTCATCTTCTAAATCATCATAATAAAAGTATGAATATCGATGATATTCAGTGTTAGGTACACCTAAAACACCATAGTAAATTGATCTTGAATGAATCCTGGGATCAGTTGACATGCCTTCATTGCTTTGGCGTCTTTCTGAATTCGAATATACTTCAGGAGTCAAAGGTCTCATAGACCTTACTTTTAAAGCAGTAGCTTTGGAGTATATTAATGGAGGAAGTACAAAAACTAATGGACCAGTTAAAGATCCTCCTATTAGAGCCATAACAATGTCAAATCTTGGCACGGATTCTCCTACAGCCATTCCAAGCAATACAACAGCTGATCTCAAAACACATCGTTTCCAGCTAAAAGCTATTGCAAAAATGTTAATCTTGTGTAATAATTAATATCATTAAGTAATACTTTTAGTATATAAAACTACTTCTCTGAATGTTGTATTGATCTTCCAGATCCTGAAAAAGAGCTGAGTAACCAAGGGCACTTGACAAACAAAGTTGAACAGCAGCAAATAGAATGGCAGCGCTCATTAGAAAATTTCCTGGAACCATTTGAAGAACATTGGCTGTTGTATTAGCTCCATACTTCCAGATGGCCAAGCTAGTGGTAATGGTAAATAACGAACCACTGACTGCAATCAATAGTACCATTAATTAATGAACAATTGAAGCATAATATAAATGTTCCAGACATAGTGTTACCTAAAAATGAAATTACAACTGCTTTATTGATGTCTTCCGGACGACGCATATCCACTTGTACTGTCATCAAAGTTGGATGTACATCAAATTGAAACGCTAGCATACCATATCTGAAGTTATTTTATAAAAAGAAAAGCACTTTACTCAAAAGTAATTAAGAATATAACTCATTGGTTTATACAGATTACCCAGAAATAAATTTATCCCATGTGGGAGAAGTAGGTAGAGCCATGATATTCAGTTCACGGTCGTCGGTAATTATACACCACCATATTAATACTGCTGTCAGTATAACCATTGTGCAAGAAAATAAAGCCAATACTCTGCAAGTATTGGCAATCGTATAGATGATTGTATTAAAAAGTTATAAAATATAATTTTAAAACGTTTTTAGGAATTACTTCATATCACGTGGACTACCTAGCCACATAATTGGACATAAAAGAAGACCCACAATTAGAAGCCAATAACAAAAGGATAGATCAAATTGTTGCCCTGATACTTTTAGTCCAAACAATTGCAAATTTTGAGAAGCTGAAATTGATCAACAATATACAAACATATTTATATTTGATTATTGTTTTACCATTTTACTCCAGAAGTCTTCATTGTTTAAAGACATTATAAATTAAATAATTATAATTATAGTTAGATTACAATTAGAACATACCAACCAATAAATTTGGAATACTGCAACCAAAAACTGTAATATCTAAAATTATAGTGACCAAAGTTTTTGCTCGTGGGCCTAACGTTAATTCTGTCACAGCAGCCAGAGGGTGTCTGCAAAGTGAATTTAATCAGTATTTAATACGTAAACTATTAATAAAAGCTTACCGGTTTTTTCGTGAAATTTGTGGATCCAGAGAAGTTGCGATCATCCACGATTTTCCAAGAAGAATCGCCGTGTAAATTTGCAAAGCAAATACAATAAGTACTAATGGAATCCCATACAATCCTACAAACATAAAGTAATTGCGCATTTTAAATTTTATACAGGTGTTATAACCGTTTAGAAAACGACCTGTATATAAATGAGAAGCCTTGAATACGCAATAGAGGAAGCAAGGATATCTTGCGGTTAAGATGGATTAAATAACGAAATTTTTAACAAGTTAACCAACTTTATTTTATTCAAAATGATCAACTTTCTCACATGTCTTGTGCTCGATTTTTGTTTATAGTGATCGCCTTAAGTATTAAACATAACGAGTCAATTATATAAATCGTTTGAATTTAAATAAAATATATTATGGACTAAACGATAAAGTTACATTGTACATACAGTTAACTATATACAGCATGTTTGATTTGCACGAATATATGGAATTATTCAATAAGTAATTGAATGTATGAAAAGTTAATTAAAAACCTGTCGAATGTAAAGAATATATGTATATTTGTGGATGGAAATGTATTGTTATTTGTTCATGACATAATGAGTGATTTAATAATTCACAGTGAAATGTTCTTTGCGCTCGTTATTACAATTTACAGAGTCAAGTACGTCAAATAAAGTAACACTATATCCAAAAAGGAAAAGTTTGAATGAGATGACGAATTTTCAGTTACTTAGAAAACAATTCCCTGTGTCCAATGTAATTATACACACTGCATACGTATATATACATATCAGTATCCTGTTTTATTTACACATTGAATGCCATATGAGTTACCAATGAGTGATGCTACAAATTTAGCTTCATTAAATAAATTATAACTGACATTATATCGACTGCGTAAAGTATCAAATATATAATTGAAAGGGTCTAGCCGAATAGCATGGTTAAAGTTTCGCTAAGCCTATTTGAACAAAATTTAACCATTCGATACGTTGTCCGCAAAAATTCTTTTCCGTAGAGTTTTGATCTCCTAGCTCCACTACTGGGGTAGTTGCGGGATAAAAATCATTTTTCAATGAAACCAATTTCTGCCAATTGAATGTCACCAAAAATTATGAACAAACTCATAGACGTGTATATCAATTGGTAGAATAACTATATCTTTTTTCATTATTTTCTATTATATCAAAAATGATTTTCACCCAGTAAGTATTGCCAGTAGTGGAAATAATCTTGGGGGCACTTTTGCCATGCTTATGCCGTTAAACCCTTTGAAACTGAAATCATCTTCGTCTGAATTATTATACTTTGTCCTGGCATTTAACGTGTTAAAATAATGATAATCCGTCTAGTTAAATGTTCGTCACAAAATAAAGAACTTAATAAAAACTATACACGTAATCTGTTTAACACAATTCATATCAAAAGAAGAAAAGAAAAATAGATATTATTTTTATGGTTTTATCTCACAACGTTTCCTGATTAGAGTTATGAAAAGATGGATAAGAAATTACAAAAGACTTACCGCATTGCACTATCGAGCGCGGTAATGCGATGATCGGAAAAACGCCGAAAATGTCGATAACGCACAATGTGGCGAATATAAGCGACAGATCCGAATTGAACGAGCCTTTGAAAAGTAGCGGCAATCTCTCGTTATTCATGACGAAGAACAATTTGCACTGTTCGACATCGGTGTTGGGACCATGAACCGGTTTCCGTTTCGCGGCAATGAATACCGCACTGGATGTAACTCGATACTCTATTGAACGCGAACGGTTTACCGAGACACCATGAGAGAATCGAAGGAAGACCCACAACGTGTTTGCGCTTCCTTCTTCAAATGCACTGCCACATGCATTTCAGGAGTACAACATGAATGTTGAGATTTATATCAGTGATGAGCAACTCAAGTGCCTAATAATGAATTTATAGACATGGACATGTAGTATGATACGATATCCATTTTTTCACTCTTGTTTAATCGGACAAATACAGCAACTACAGGTTGTCGTGTGCTGTCACCATTTATATTGTAAACTAAGCAAATTTCTTTTTATACAGACATTTAAGTACACTGGTGTACTTTTCACATTGAAACATTTTTAACTGTAGAAAATTCCAAACGCTGTATAGAAGGACCTTTCTTTTACGAGATTATACTGTGCTTGTTAGTGCTCATGAGTGTACACCACTTACGCGTCTATCCACCACGCCCTTGTGGACACTGTTGCCCATCACTGATATATATTGAACAAGATTTGATTATAAATGGTCAATTCTTAACCTGAGGTTTCTACGTCAAAGAAAATATTTTCATCCCATTCGCACTTTAAACGAATTCGTTAATTAGTGCTCAAAAGAAAAAAAATTCACAAAGAGATCATTAGTTGTATCCCACAAAGATCAGTGCAATTATCCATTCATTCAATCATCATCCCTTCAATAATAGTAAAAACAACAGATATTCTTTGATCTATGATCAAATAGATAATGACGTAAGAATTTTTATAAAAATCGTGCATAAATTTATACACTAAATATATATTTACGAACTTATAAAATTGAAGATTGTAAGTGTACTAGTGATAATTACAATTTATCGCACTTATACCTAACTCATAATCATTGGCGTAACTAAGTAGGGCTTAGGCTGGATCTGATCTCCCGCAATCATAGGGATCGACCCTTCTCACACAACGTGAGGAACAGTAGATTGTAGGATATTGAAATTAGAGATTTGGAAATTTTCGAAGTTTGAAATTTAAAAATTACTAAATTTCTGAATCTTCCAATTTCCAACTTTCTAAACTTTTAAACTCCGAAATCTCCAAATTCTGAAATCCCCAAATTTACATAAGTTATTTGGTTATACTTCGTACTGTACATAATGACATTATTGATGAAGCTAAGGATCCTGGCCCATCCCAGACAAACAATCCGGTTCCGCCAATGTTCGTAATAAGTATTTAATAGCAAACATTCATACACGTATGCGTAATACTTCTTAATCGTCTGTCTCGTAGGCTGGAGATGCCGGTGAATATGTGGGACTCGTTGGCGAGTATCCTGGTACCGGTGGCGAGTATGTAGGACTCGTCGGTGAGTAACTCGGACTGGTTGGTGTGTACGTTGGACTGGTTGGCGAATATTTAGTGCTCGATGGCGAGTACTGTGGACTCGTGGGTGAATACGTTGGGCTTGTTGGCGAGTAGTTTGGACTGCTCGGTGAATACCTGGTACTTCCGGATGCTGTATGTTGCGGTGAACTGGGAGAATACGAGGGACTCGTTGGTGAGTACGTTGGACTCGTTGGCGAGTAAGTTGGACTAGCTGGCGTATATTGCGGCGATGTTCCAGCGAAGGACGGTGACGTCGGTGAATAGCTGGGGCTCGTCGGAGAATATTTCGGGCTGCTCGGCGAGTAGCTTGGACTGGCAGGCGAATATTGCGGGGAACTTGGCGAGTAACTTGGACTCGTTGGAGAATAAGACGGCGAAGCTGGCGTGTAATTCGGTGAACTCGGCGAATAGCTCGGACTTGTCGGTGAATAACTCGGGCTCGTCGGTGAATAACTTGGACTCGTTGGCGAGTAACTTGGACTGGTTGGCGAGTAACTTGGGCTCGTCGGTGAATAGCTTGGACTCGTCGGCGAGTAACTTGGACTCGTCGGTGAGTAACTGGGACTCGTTGGCGAGTAGCTGGGACTCGTTGGCGAGTAACTTGGACTCGTCGGTGAATAACTGGGACTCGTTGGCGAGTAGCTTGGACTCGTCGGCGAGTAGCTTGGACTCGTCGGTGAATAGCTTGGACTCGTCGGTGAATAACTCGGACTCGTTGGAGAATAACTTGGACTCGTCGGCGAGTAGTTTGGGCTGGTGGGTGAGTAAGTTGGACTGGTAGGCGAGTAGTTAGGACTCGACGGTGTGATACTCGGCGAAGTTGGCAAATACGCTGGTGACGTGGGCGAATAACTCGGAGAAGCACCTCCTGCTGGTGACATTGGATATGGACTCATACTGGGTCCTGGACTGCCAGGACTTCCAGGCTGTGGTGAGTACGCGGAATACGCAGGCGAAAGTCCTGAAGCATCCGACGCTCCAGAGGGCGAGAAACATGCACCTCCCGGTGTCATACCACTTCCTAGTGCTGCGAAAGAATTGCAAGTTTATTTATCATCGATAAATTACAATAATAAATTTTGATATTATTAAAAACGTACCAGGAGACATGCTTGAAGCTCCGTAACCTGGAGTAGCACCCATCCAGGGGGTCATTTGCGGACTCATGCTCGGCGTTGCAACACTACCAAAGAACATTCCAGCAGTTCCCATTACGCCGGCTCCTACTGCCATCGGTATTTCAATACCAGCTTTACACTTCTCAGCATCCAGTAATAAATCGAAACATCCTGAATAAATAACATTACATTTTCAATTAATTCGTTTAGTCGAGCTTTGTTTTTTTTAAATCAAGTACAATAGGTATTAATAGAATACCTGTTCCTATCCTTGGAAGTTGCCCCATAATAATGTTTTCAGATACTCCTCTCATTGGATCGACCTCTGCATGAGATGCTGCATCCAATAAGACATCCACTGTTTCTTCAAAGGAACATCTGAAATAAAGTGTAAAATGTGAAATTGAACTGCTTTTAATACTACAGCAATGAAATATACGCATGTATATGTATAAAGAGGCTCATAGTCATAGTGATTGAAGATTTTGAAAATATTTACCTCATAAGAGCTCCGGTGTCTTGTCTATTAATACCGTGACGTGTTATGGCCATCAAGTGGCCCTTAGCAGTCATAACGTCACAAAGCAAAGCAAGATGGCGATAATTTACATAAAGGCCGTAAAATTGCAAAACAGCATTCATTTCTTTTTCCACGGATTTCCGGACAGCTTCTATCCCAAGTACTTGGAATATTTCACAGATATCGTTACTGAACGTCCTAACAGGATCAACGTCTCTTTCGCTCAATACTTTCATTAAGCTTGTTCCGTCTGTTTCCAATAACCATTCAGCTATTGCTTTAAATTCACCAGTTTCCGTGATAACGATACGTTTCTTCGAGTCAGTTTGTGGTAAGTGCATATAAACTTTTCCTATTGCTTCGATACCCTGTGGAAACAATTGTTCAAGTAATTTTTATAACTAGAACCTATAACGATTTAATTAAATTAATACACACCTGTAATGTCATGTCACTGAGCATATTTGCTTCTATACACCGAAGGAACATATCATCTTCCATTTTATCTACAGTCTCCTCTACGGTGTCTTGGAATTTGTTATCATCGCTGTTCATTATTCTAATTCGTAGGACTAGTTTCTCAGCGTTATCGTCATTGAAAATACAATTTAGATCGTCTCCAAAGCCAGCGTTAATTTTTTCCGCTATTTGTTCCATAGTTAACTTTTTATCGGTCATTCTCTTTCTGTCCAATTCGATACGAAGTAACCATGGCGATATTTTGGTTGGATCAAAGTCAGGCATTTCATAATAAACATTAACGAATTCTTGATCCTCCGCAATCACAGTATTCTGTGGATCTGGATCATAATAAATCGCTGTGTTTGCTGTAACTTTTCTTAGCGTTGTGTGTTCCAATCGACAAAGTACATTTTTCGCTTTCTCGGCGTCTCTTGCTGCAGCTCCTGTCAGGAACACTGTTAACGATGGAGCCTTTGGTTTCTTACTAATGTTTATAATTTCCTTTAGCCTGGGTACACCAAGTGTTACGTTCTTTGATGATACACCAGCAAAGTGGAAAGTGTTCAGTGTCATCTGGGTTGCAGGTTCACCGAGTGACTGAGCAGCTAAAGCACCAACCATTTCACCTGGTGATACCTAAACATTATAAATTTAATAAGAAGCACATATATGATAGTCTTATATCTAAAACACTATGTATATAATCCATACGAACCTGTGCTTGTTGGAACCTAGTTTCAATTTCACCGATAAGCCATTCAAAAGCTTCGCTGGATAATCGAAATTCTTCAGAAACACACTTTGTGCATAAAGTAGATCTTACTAAACATTGGAATAATAATGTGGCGTTTTCGTTAGCCTGTTTGCTAAGTCTATCTTCACCAGCCACAATGATACATTTGTCTAAAAGATCTTTCACGCCTGTAAATAAAAATGTTTTAATTAACGATAATAGTAATCATATCGGTTATTAATTCTTTTTATCCAATTACAATTTTATTTACCTTGAATGACTCTCATGGGACTAAGATCCGTAGGTGCCCGTTTGTTAATGTGGAATATTTTCTGCACATTCCAAATCATTCTTTGAAGATTACAAGGCAGTACAACTTTTGATTCTCCGCTAGGGAATATTTCTCTGAGTATAGCACGATCTTTATTCAATTGTTCCCATTCCCTTTCCAGCTCAGATATTACTTCACCGGAGCCCATCATTTCTCTAACAATCTCTTCATTGAAAATACGACGAAGATACCGTTCATTGGTTGGGTCAAATTTAAACTTCTTCTCGAACGCTTTATTGCTCAATTTTATGGTAGGCAGGTTTTGGAACTCGACGGTTTCACCGCACAAACCGTCTTCACCGTAACGCAACTGGATAAGTTGACCTACTGAATTCCTCACTGTACCATCATAATGTACCATTACAGACTCCATAGCCTTTATCAAACGACGCTGAATGTATCCAGTTTCCGCAGTCTTTACGGCAGTATCGATGAGACCCTCACGACCTCCCATGGCGTGGAAATAAAATTCAGACGGTGTCAGACCGGCAAGATACGAGTTCTCGACGAATCCTCTAGATTCAGGACCGTAATCGTCCTTGATGAAATGTGGCAACGTCCTTTTACGAAAACCAAATGGAATTCGTTTACCTTCAACGTTCTGTTGACCTACACAAGCAATAACTTGAGAAATATTAATATTGGATCCTTTTGATCCCGATACCACCATAGCCTTCAAATTGTTGTACTCGGTCAAAGATTTCTTAGCAGAGCCACCAGTCTTGTCACGAGCGTCGTTCAAAATTCTATTTACTTGATTTTCGAATGTTTGCCTCAACGTGTTACCGGGCGTAGGTTCCAGCTCCATGTTATGAGCTTTCTGAATAACTTCTATGACATCTTCTTTGGCCTTCTTAATCGCTTTTTGGATTTCTAAATATGTTTGCGGATCAGCAATAGTGTCTCCAATACCAATAGAATGACCTTCCAACAGTAACCAGTTGTTAATAACTGTCTGAATGTTTCCATAAAACCGACCACAGACTTCGTGTCCCAACTCCAGCATACAAATGTGAAGCAGAGATCCAGCAGATGTACCTAAAGTTTTCTTACAAAGTATTCCCATAACAAGCTCCCCGTGTTCTACCATTACTTTAGTATCACCAGGCGAAATCCATTTGTATGGACCATCATCCTCTTCATCAGGATGTGTGCTGTGAGTTCTTATCATATTTACATTGCCTGGTATGATTAAGGAAAAGATTTGTTTACCAGTCCATAAAGGCTTTGGTTTTAATATACATGGTTGAGGCATTTTACCATCCCAACTGGGCAAGAACATAAGAATGTTCATCATTTGTTCCTTTTCAATAAAAACATCCCTTTTGGTCATTTTTCTTACAGCAGTCAATGTATCCTGTACAATACCCATGACTGGTTTATTTGCCTGTGGTGTGATAATTTGACGTGGTGTCACGTGTATGTTCTCTACTTCTGCGCGAGTTTCCATCGACTGCGGCACATGTAAATTCATCTCGTCTCCGTCAAAATCAGCATTATAAGGTGACGTGCAACTAAGGTTCATACGGAATGTACTCCATGGTAGAACTTTTACTCTGTGGCCCATCATACTCATTTTGTGTAAAGTCGGTTGACGATTGAAAATTACTAAATCGCCATCGCGAATGTGACGTTCTACTCTGTAACCACACTGTAAATGCAGATCAGATGGTTTCGGATGGAATCTCAAATCGATTCTTTCTCCATTATCTCTCACAATATACTTGGCTCCTGGATACTGTGAATTCCCACGCCTGACAAGTTCTTGCATTTTATCGATGTTAAAGGGAGTCACAATTTCAGGAAATGTTAAATTCTGGGCAATACTTCTAGGCACACCTACTTGATCAATTCGCAAATTGGGATCTGGTGTAATGACAGTACGAGCAGAAAAGTCAACACGTTTACCCATAAGATTTCCTCTTATTCTTCCTTCTTTCCCTTTCAGCCTCGCTTTTATAGCTTTTAGTGGTTTACCTGATTTCTGCATTGCCCTAGGCATGCCAGGCATATCGTTGTCAACTAGAGTCGCTACATGAAATTGTAACATTTTTATGTTTTCTGATATTACATGAGCTGCAGCTCCAGCTTGTTCATTTCTGATCAATTCATTATTTGCTTTTATGATATCTGCTAATTTATGTGTCAAGTCATCTTGATTCTTAGCTGAACCATACATAATAACCGCTGGTCTAACTGATAAAGGTGGGACAGGTAAAACTGTGACCACCATCCAATCTGGTCGTGCAAATTTTGGATCCATACCGAGAATAAATGATTCTTCATCTGTAATATGTTTCAAAATTTCCCATGCTCTCTCTGCAGTAAGTGCTATCTTCTTTTCTTGAGAATCTTCATTTACGTGTTTCCATTCTGCTGTAACATCCAAACCTGACCGTTGAAGGTTTGGTTGATATCTACCACAACCACCATGGCCTGGTTTTCTGTCTGCAGTTTGTTGATCTTGGTTCTCTTTATTAATATCCATTTCATCACCACCTTCACAAATATTTTTACTTTTACATAAATCATAAACAAATGTCAGGCGTTTACGTGGTTGACCTTTAGTTTTCATTACAATTTCCTTAATTTTTGGATTGTGCTGTAATTAAAAACATATTATTTGGAAAAGCTGTTAAAATGCTAAAAATATTTAGTCGTTAATTATTTTTACTTACTGGACCAACAAGAAGTTTTGAACAATAAAAACAAACACATCTTAAAATTTTTATCGTTTTTGTTATAAAACCAACATGAAAAACTGGTTTGGCCAAATCTATGTGGCCAAAGTGTCCTGGACACTCGGTCATATTTCCTGCACATGTTTGACATCTGGAGTTTCTATCTATGACACCTTGTCTTGGGTCCATTAGTCCACCAAGCTTTGGACGTCCACCTTCCATAGTCTCTGGAAAGCGAATGCCGCCATCTGTGACTGACATTCGACGCTGTACAAAACATCAATCAATTTTATAATATGTAATAAACTAAAATAAAATTGTAATAAACTATATCACATAATTGCCTTCAGAGAACAAATAACATTAGGATATCTATAAAAATATTGTAACATCCATAAGGTTTTATTTTTAATTATTTTTGACAAATTACATACTTGTATGCAAATTTACAGTTATGAGGAGTAACAAGGCAGTAAGAGTATATAAGAGAATGAAACAACTATATTTATCATTACCGTCTAACATATTTTTTATTATAAAAATTGTGTATTAATTGTACATATTGGATTCGATCATTTTCATTTTTAACATTATAATAAAATTAGAAATGGGGTTTTCAGGTTTATTAAATCTATATTAAGATTTCAATCATAATTTCTTCATAAAAAATATATTAATCGTATGATAGATGACATTTATATTAAACGTTAACAATCGTCTTGCATTTCTTATTACACATATCTTATAATTCTGTGCAATTAGTAATAAATACAATCACGTATTATGAAAAACCAACACGCGCGGCTGTTTGGGAAATAACATCGAGTACATCCGCGGTACGATTTTCTAAAATGTCGTCTCATGATGAAATAGTTGCGTATGTCTCAAAAATTATATACTTCATGAGATCACTCGTTTACAAACAACGAACTTACTATTTCATCGGGTGAAATAATACCAAATTGGACCCTTTTCACGGTTCGCAAAGGCGCTTTGGAGTCGGACGTGGCCATTTTGCAACGATCACGTACTGCTTCTCCCGCGGCCTTCTGCGTCGCGACTCCCTCTAACCGTTCTTTCCCGACGGATGCATCACCTTTCCCAAATAATTCCCCTGCTGCCACCTACTTTCATATTAACGTATGTATTCCTAAATCAACCGAATTTAGACCTGTGTACGGATTTCCATGTATTATTCGTTTCATAAGACATCGTGCTGCATAAATTGTTCATTCGTGTTTGCTATCTGACGCCATGAATGTCAGTGTACGCTTGTGTTATTGAATGATTTTAATTATAACTGATTGTAATTTTATGAGTTTTATTGCGAATGAATAGGGTCTACGGAAAAAAGTAACTTGATATGGCTACTTCAAAAACAACAAACACATATAATAGACAAAATTGGGAAGATGCTGTAAGTAAAATTGAATTTCTAATAAGATTACGAACGAATTAGAGTAACATGTTTATTCAAAACACTACATTCTGTTTTAGGAATTCCCAATATTGTGTCAAACTTGTTTAGGTGATAATCCGTATATTCGTATGGTAAGTTAATTCTATAAATACTCGTATTATCTGAAATATGTGTTTATTAGTTGTAAAAATACAATTTGTATGTTAACTATTTTATAGACAAAAGAAAAATATGGGAAAGAGTGCAAGATATGCATGCGCCCATTTACAGTATTTAGGTGGTGCCCTGGTGCAAGAATGCGATTTAAAAAAACTGAAGTTTGTCAAACTTGTAGTCGGTTAAAAAATGTGTGTCAAACATGTTTACTTGATTTAGAATATGGTTTACCTATTCAAGTACGCGATGCAGCATTGAAAATTAAAGACGATCTACCTAGATCGGATGTAAATAAAGAATACTATGTGCAAAACATAGATAGTGAAATTGGCAAAATAGATCCTACATCACCAGCAGGGGCTGTTGGTAAATCTGCTGCAGCCAGTGACTTATTGATGAAATTAGCAAGAACAAGTCCATATTATAAACGAAATAGACCCCACATTTGTTCATTCTGGGTTAAAGGAGAATGTAAAAGAGGAGAAGAGTGTCCATATCGTCATGAGAAACCTACTGATCCTGATGATCCATTAGCTGATCAAAACATTAAGGATCGCTACTATGGTGTAAACGATCCTGTTGCTGATAAACTAATGCGTAGAGCTGCAGCAATGCCTAAATTAGATCCACCAGAAGACAAATCCATTACGACTTTATACATCGGCAATTTGGGAGATGTTTTAACGGAGAAACAACTACGCGATCACTTCTATCAGTATGGAGAAATTCGTTCAATAACTATGGTTCCTCGCCAACAGTGTGCCTTTATTCAGTACACACAAAGAAGTGCTGCAGAAGCAGCAGCAGAGAGAACATTTAACAAGTTGATATTAGGAGGAAGAAGGCTAACTATTAAATGGGGTCGTTCACAAGGAAGACAAACCGTTTCTGCGGCAGAAGCAACTAGAGAAATTTTAGAACCTGTACCAGGATTACCTGGTGCTTTACCACCACCACCAGAAAGTATGGGAAATAATTTTTTCAATCTACAAACTACTCCTGGCATGATGCCACCGATGATGATTCCACCCCCACCAGTTGCCCCTCAGTTTATGTTTCCACCTCAAATGGCAGCTGCTGCTGCTGCAACACCAATTTTTCCTCCAGGGACTACTCCGATACATTATCCGAGTCAAGATCCATCAAGAATGGGTGCATCTCAAGGCATAGGAAAGCCTTGGCCCGAAGAATAATAGAAAAAATATTGGAATTTTTAAACGTAATTATATCAAGAAACATCTGTAAAAATAAATATATATCTTTGACTTTCTTTAAAGTAGGCACGACCAAGTGTTAATTAGCAAAATACATGTCCAAATTTTTAATTTCTAAATCCCAAATTTCAAAATTTCCCGCGAGTTCTCAAGTTCTCACATCTCTAAATATGTTCATATATTTAAATGTGTTTATGTACTTTTTTACACCAAAATTTAGTCAATATTAATAACACGACAAATTTTTTAATTGGAATGCTTCCTATTTATTTAATCTACATGAATAAAAAATTGCTGATTCCAATGAAAACTGTAGAAAATTACCGACGAGGGCACCATCTGCCGTTATAGTAGATGAACATTGCTCGAAGTAAACGGGTTTAGCGGTTATTGTGAGTGTCATCATCATACTTTATTACGTGTCCACTGATTTCTGATCCGTCCGGTGTTTCTGCTACGTTGATTGTATTTTGCGAATCTATGGAATGTTTAGATTACCAGATATCTTTGAATTCTTGTTTGTATTAGCATAAGGCGCCTAGTGCGCCTCCCGTCACGATGAACATGTGTCGGGTTCGACTATTATTCTACTTTTTGGCGTTTAGCCTACTCCCTTTTGCCCATCCTGACGAGCATAATCACATTGTAAGTATTCCGAATTGTCACATGGTTGAAATATTAAAATTGTCATTTTATTTGATACTTATTGTTATTAATTTTACGACAAACTTCACACATTTTTTCCGTTATCTGTATGTGACTTGACACGTAACATGTACACATTACGTTCGTATATTTCATTTATGTCTAGAAATAAAATATTTTTAATTATCTTCTTATTTAAAACATCACGTGAAAATATATTCCAATATATAGTTACAGTTTTATTATATATTTTAAGAATGGACCATTAACACTTTGTATTTTATTAGTATGAAGATAATGATGAAGTTGTACTATGGATGAGTACTGTTGGACCATATCACAATCGTCAAGAAACCTATTCGTATTATTCGTTACCATTTTGCATGGGCACAAAGGATGTCATTAATCATTACCATGAAACCTTTTCTGAAGCGTTACAAGGCATTGAACTTAAATTTAGTGGTTTGGAAATTGAATACAAAGGTACTTCATATTTTGATTAATTAACCCATTTAGCCTTGCAAAAACTTGTGTAACTGCTTCCGAAATGTACCAACTTGTTTTGGCATTGACTAACAAGTTAAATGTTCAGACAGTATCAAATAGCAAAATACCCATTCCTTATTTTTGTCTTCTAATAAAAGGAAAATGAATGGATTTATATTAGATATTGTTGAATTTTGTAGCTGATGTTGCAAAAGTGGAGTATTGTCAGATAAAACTAACTGAAGAAAGTGAGAAAGCTTTTATATATGCAGTTAAGAATCAATATTGGTATAAGATGTATATGGATGATCTACCAATATGGGGCAAGTGCCAAACCTATTGTTTCCTTTAATACCTTGGAACATTGTTATTGTATTCATTAATTTTTATGTAATGTTTAGGAGTTGTGGGAGATATAGAAGAAAATAATGTAGCTGTATCTTATTACATTTGGACACACAAGAAATTTGATATAGGATATAATGGAAAACAGATAGTCGATGTAAATTTAACCAGCGAAAACAAGGTGAAATTAGTTCCAGGAGCAGCCATTTCTTTCAGTTATGAAGTTAATTGGAGAAAGAGTAACATTAAATTTGAAGATAGATTTGATAAATATTTGGATCCAAACTTTTTCCAACATAGAGTAAGCACAGTACTATATAAGTAATTTATGTTATTCGTTCTAGACCTTTTTATTAACAAACACTTTTATTCTTTACATAGATTCATTGGTTCAGTATTTTTAATAGCTTTATGATGGTAATTTTTCTTGTTGGACTTGTCTCAATGATTTTGATGCGTACTTTGAGGAAGGATTATGCTAGATATAGTAGAGACGAAGAAATGGATGATATGGAACGTGATTTAGGGGATGAATACGGATGGAAACAAGTTCATGGAGATGTATTTAGACCAGCTAGTCATGCAATGCTTTTTTCAGCTCTCATAGGCGCAGGTTATCAGGTAGTTAATTAAGTTGTAAAACCATTATCTTCAGTCGAAAATTAATACTTAATACTTAATAAACATTTATAAATGATTTTACATTAGGTGACTGTGGTTGTTCTTAGTGTCATAATTTTTGCTATTCTTGGAGAGCTTTATACAGAAAGAGGATCAATGTTATCAACAGCAATTTTTGTATATGCTGCTACATCACCTATAAATGGTTATGCTGGTGGAGGTTTATATGCACGAATGGGCGGACGTATTTGGATTAAACAAATGATTCTCAGTGCCTTTATGTTACCTATTATTGTTTGTGGCACTGCATTTTTCATTAATTTTATTGCAATGTATTATCATGCTAGCCGTGCTATACCATTTGGTTCTATGGTAATTTGCAATTTTGTAATTTAATTATATGTTCACTTATGTAATTTATCTCAATATAGTAACAAATCTATTTTGCTTTTAGGTGGCAGTGACTTGTATTTGCATATTTGTTATATTGCCATTAACATTAGTTGGAACCATTTTAGGCCGCAATTTAGCCGGAACACCGGACGCACCATGTCGAGTTAACGCAGTACCTCGACCTATTCCCGAAAAAAAATGGTTTATGGAACCATTAGTAATTATAATGCTTGGTGGTATCCTACCTTTTGGATCAATATTCATTGAAATGTAAGTAGTGTTACTTTGTAAAATTTATTTTCATAAAAATTGTTTTAAATAACAAATTATATTTTTAGGTACTTCATTTTTACCTCATTTTGGGCATACAAAATTTACTATGTGTACGGATTTATGTTATTAGTATTCGTTATTCTAATGATAGTAACTGTTTGCGTTACTATCGTGTGTACATACTTCTTACTAAACGCCGAAGACTATCGATGGTGAAAATTTTATATCGAACCCTTGTACTTAAGTATCGTTAAATCATATTTATTTAAATAATTTACGTGTACATTTTACAGGCAGTGGACAAGTTTCTTAGCGGCAGCTTCAACTGCTGCCTACGTCTATATATATTCCTTCTATTATTTCTTCTTTAAAACGAAGTACGTGTTTAATATATTAATTATATTTCATTAAGTACAAATTTGTTTAAAAAATAATCATACTATATATTTTTCAGAATGTATGGTCTCTTCCAAACAGCATTTTACTTTGGATACATGGCGTTGTTCAGCCTTGCTTTGGGCATAATGTGTGGAACAGTTGGTTATGTTGGTACTAACGCGTTTGTACGAAAAATCTATTCCACCGTCAAAATAGACTAAAGCACAATTTTAGTGTAATGTCTACACCGTGGACTAAAGTAAGAACGTTCAAAATGACATCCACCGGTTTTCGTAAAGTACAGTTTGATAATTCTGATAGTTTGAATTGTTTGCGTTTATAATGATGCGCAAATGCAGCTTGTAAAAAGAACTTTCTAAATTTACATCGAACAGTTATTGCTGTCAATAATGTGAATACTTCATATCATGAGTTTCAAAACTTTCTAACAAATGTTTAGTTATTATATGTATTAATGTAATGTCGCAACAATATTTTCATTTTAAGTAAGAAATTAATTTATCTGCGGCATGTAATTTCTGAAGTGGAGTCCTATGACGGACAGTATACATTTATTTATATATACTGTTCGTGTTCTATTTGTCTAGAGTCACAGTTCCACATTACTTGAAATGTAAATTTCAATGAGCATAACTTTAAAATTACTATTTTACTCGTAACAACTGACTATATAATGTTGCTCAATTCCACTGAATTTTGTTAGAAACTTGCAGATCTTATTTTAATTTTTAAGCTTATGATTAACAAGATTATAAGAATTTCGGTAAGTTAAGTAAGTATTTTGAAAATATCGTCTCATAAAACATGTGTTGATTCTTGTGCATCGTACAAATATATGCCTGAAATTTCTTTTAAAACGTACATTAATGATGATAGATATCTAAATTTTGTATCAAAGTACTAACATTGTAAAACATTAGATAATATCATTGGTTGCAATTTCATAAGTGTAATCCAAACTTAAAAAAACAGAATGAAATGCAAATTATTACATGTAAATTGTACAGTATAAATTTTCAATACAGTTTATGCTAAACATACACAATGTTTTAGTTAACAAAGAGCAATGTTTCAATTATGTGACTCTGAATTAAAATATTGTTAATATAAATTATCAACGATTCGATTAACGTTAATTTACATTTAGATAAAGTAATTGATACAGTTGTGAACATAAAAGACTTCTTATCAAGGATTTTATACTATGTATCACAATATTTTATTTGTGTGAATATCCCTTATTATAAATTGTGAATATATTCATAATATGTAAAGTATCGTGAGTATAGAATTGGAGATAAAACGATCTTTTTAATCACAATTCTCCGTAAACAGCAAAATATCCATATATCCAATCAAAGCTGTTCAAAGAAAAAAAACAAAACAAAGAGTATTGGCATTTGGAAATCACAGCAAAAGTATTTGACCTAATAATATATTGTCAAAAAACAAGTATTAGCGAGGACATTTGAGTGAATATATGATTTATTGTTAGACGTAGTAATTCTAAGAAATATAAAATTTCTACATATAACACATTCAATGTATTTTATTAACACGATAGCCTCATTGCCAGTTTTTACATTTCAACATATTCTTATCTTTATTTCGTAGTTTTACGTGATCTAACTATTGTATAATAAAAATTCTATATTTTTATTTTTGTATAACGAAAATATATATAGATGAAATAACAAAACGTTCTCGTATTTTGAGAAAATATATTGTTTTTAATCCGTTCGTGTAAGATATTTAATTAATGTTAGGTACATTTTTTAATATATGGCAATTATGTTATATTCAATAAAAAGGAAGGTATTATATGCGTTACCGCATAAATCAAAATGTTACAAAATTCTATAAAAAAAAGTTATATTATTCGTTCCATAACAATATCATTCTTAATTAGCACAATGCGGCTAACTTTCTGTATTTATTTATTTATTTGGCCTTTTGATGACGTTGATCATGTACAAGGTGCAAACAATATACG
The DNA here is from genome assembly GCA_947623535.1 of Coelioxys conoideus. Taxonomy (NCBI): domain Eukaryota; kingdom Metazoa; phylum Arthropoda; class Insecta; order Hymenoptera; family Megachilidae; genus Coelioxys; species Coelioxys conoideus. The sequence continues at coordinate 7,553,568 of OX392453.1, read as the reverse complement.
AATCTCAGAAATAACCATGGATCTAGAAATATATAGATGGAGCCTATAGTAAATTTATAACTCGATACTAATTCTATTCTAACCTAAAGTAACTATCGTATAATAAATATATGTATATAAATAAAATCTTAATTTAGTAAGTTTGTTGAACAAAATTTTGTTTTTAAGTTAACATACATCAAATAATGTAACTTGGAAAAATATTTGAAATTATATTTTAAATTGTCCGCGGTTTTCTTTGTTTATGATTTGCCGAGATATTCAATGAATCAACCGCTCAAAAAGGTCAAATTTGTTCTGTGTAAAATAACCTTCTCGCCTAAGCATCTTTGGCGCATATATATATCCTAAGTCCATGTGCTAATATAGGGAAAAGCATAGAAAATAAAAAGTTACTGGCTATGCATTATTATGAACCAATAAGAGATGACATGCGCAGAATAAATAAAATTGGTCGTCTGATAAGTACAATATTCCATGGAACAAATAATAGTTGCCCAATTGACTTTAGCGGTGCCAGTGTGGCACTAAAAGTTGTTTCGTAGTACGCTCGGAGGTATTCACGTGTCAAAGCGCATACGTCGTTGCACTTCGTGGAGTGAAGTGAGCTGTCACACCTGTTCAGTACTCCAAAGACTACATATTGAATTGGACGTATAGTGACTGAATAGTGTTTCGTTTATTATTCCTTTATTTCAAGTTTTATTACGATACATTTGATAAATAAAAAGCAGCAAAAATGGCACCAAAACAAAGAATGCGTATCGCTAATGAAAGAGCCACAAAAAACATTACACTTCGTGGGAATGTTCCAAAATCATCGGTATGTTGTTTATTTTCTTCTTTGCTAAGTGTTATTTAAATGATTATTAATAGAATTAAACAAGTAATATTAATATCCTTTAAAGATAAACGATTCCTGATTTTTAATTTCATTGTTACGAATTATATTATGGGTGTAACAAAGTTTGATTATATGTAGAGACTTATATTAATTTCCAGAATATTACATTTTTAATTTTATGTTTATTATTCATTAACAGAACAATTATTAAATCTTTTATAAATATTGATGGTTTAAAGGTAACATGAATTTCATTATAACAGAAATAATGTTTCTACCATATGCAATATTATATTTTTAATGTAAACATATGTAACAACTTTAGATTGATTTATTCAATGTTTTAGAATTATTGGACATATTTATAATTCATCATTTCTGTCTTAACAATTGTATTACATTTATAAATGCATTACAGAAACCACAAGATGATGGATCTCCAATCGGACCATGTTTGCTAGCGCTCTTTTTGTTTGTTGTCTGTGGATCTGGTAAGTTTGAATGTAACATTTAGAAGTTCTGCATCCAATGAAATATCAATTGATATCTGTATAAAATAAGATTTTTTTAATTTTCAGCTGTATTTCAAATCATTCAGAGTATTAGAATGGCATAAGGAAATTATAAAATGAGAAGTCCAGAAATGTTGCTGTTACTGTTAATGCAAAAATATGTCTATACCTTATTGATATACAAACGAGATTAACAGACTGTTTTATTGCATAAAAATGTGGGCACTATAAGATTATTAATGCAAATTTGAATTCAAAGTTTCACAGACTATTTTTTTGCCATGATTTGAGAGGATTATTTATAAAAATTTAGCATTTATAAACATTTCATTGAATTGTAGTATATATCGATGAAAAGAAATTGTGTTTAATGTATTTCATTTAGGACTTGTACACAAATTATTAGATATTTAATATGATTTTTTATAGATCTCTATTGCATTGCTTCCTGTAACAGTGACTTTTATTCCTGATTCCATAAGATAGGTACATTTTTTCATCGATATATACTTAGTAAATAATTGTATATATACATAATCAATTTATTGTATCAATTTATTAATCAAAGCATTCCACTCTAAGCAGTTGGTAGCTTTTGGTTGTCTATATATTTTAGAGGCCTTAAGAATATAAGTCATTAAATATGTAAAAAAATATATATATTGTCAGTGTAATTTATCCTAATGAAATATTTGCTACAGACAATTCTTTGTCTCTTTTAATAAATTATATCATGAGTAAACACTTGATTGTATTACTTTTATTAAACCTTTTATGAAGTAAATATGATTTTGTTAAAATATATTGCAAAATATATAACACTGAAAGTGCATGTAGATATAAAATATTGTACATATATGTCATCAGGTAAAAATTTTGTTTGCTTTTATTACGTATCTTATGTGTAGGGAATACTTAAAGTGAATTGGCACCCTTGAAAATTTTAGTAATTTAAGGTATCAGTACAGCCAAACCGTGGAAACAGTGAGCTGTTATTCGAATTAAACGGAAAATTGTTACGCGCTAAACAAAGAAACAATTTTTCAAAGATCTGCATTAATTTGTTTTATTATTACATACCAAATAGTATCCAGTAATTTAAAAACGTCTTTTTATTAAAATATTCAACAAATGGCTGGTATATTCAATTTATTTTGCGAATCAAATTTTAACGAAGGTACGAATAATAATTTGTAGAGGTTATATATCTTTTTCGCAAACTTTTTATTTAACTTTGTATAAGAAAAATGAGATGTAATTAATTATTTTTTACAGGCCAAATTGTAAAACCTTTGTTGAAATCTAAAACAACTATTGGAATAAGCGAAGTTCCTGTAAAAACTGTAGTTTCATCGAAACAAAAAGGATTGTCTATTAGATCCAATTCTAATTCAAATATACCAGCTGCTAAACACTTAAATAATTTAAATCAAGATGTACCTATTAAGCAACAAGAATTTTTAAAACCGAAACTTACTCAATTAGACATTGGTGGTCGCCCAATATCACCTGGGAAAGATTTGGTATGAATGATAAAAATAATTAAATAATAAACATTTTCTGCAAATAATATAGAAAAAGTAATATGTTGGGAATTTTTTACAGAAAGCAGATGAATATTCTACCAAATCTCTGAAAAAAGTGCCTGACAAAAAAAGTGCACAAAACCTTTCAGATGAAGTTATTTTTAAAAAACCATTTTTATTAAAAAATTATGCAAAGAAAAGATATCCCGAACCTGAAAGTTTAGCACCATATTGTGATATGCAATTTGAGTTTGGTATGCATCTTGAAACATATTAAAAATATTTGTGTAAACGATTTTGTTACTGTAAATGTATAAAAGACATATATTCTACTGTTACAGATGATATTTATACCAAAACCATAGAAAATGAATTTAAAGAACTATTTCAGAAGAAGAAGGATGAGGTGTTGCCATATGAAGATGAAGGTTTTGAGTCAGGTATTAAATTTTGAATACAAATTTATTACACTTAAACAATGTACAAAGTTTTTAATATTTCAAACTTTTTATGTAGATCCAGAACAAATTGAATATAAAATGCCAACACTATGCATATCACCTAAATCATTTGATATAGAATGGAAACAATGCAAGACTCCTAATTTACCAGAGATATCAGATGATGAGGACTATTTTTAATGTTTATACCATAATAATTATTTTATTAGTCATTATTTTTTAAATTTATTTAATAATAATAATTTCTGAATAATAAAAGATTATATGTGATTATATAGATAAGTTTATTACAAACTATTTGTTTTATATAAATACAGTATTATTGTAGTCATAAATTAAAAGTAAAGTAGCTAGTAATTTAATAATATAATTTTCATGTATTATGCTTTTGTAATATGCAAATAAATATCTTTTTATAGCAATTATGATTAGTAGTAATACATTAAAAAATTCTTAACAGTTTGATATGACAAATTAATAACTATTGAAAAACGTGAATTTAACAGAAGATTTTTCAATTGTTAATAGTATGTATAAAATGTCAGCAAATAAATGTGTTACTGTAATAGCTGGTATTTTAGAAGATCGTACTTTTAATCACATATGCTTCATTGCTGAAAGTTTGTCTACCTTGTTACCGAATTTTTATTATAAATGTATTCACAAAACTTCAACAGAATGGGAAGTAAGTTAAATTCATTTTATTTATAAATGTGTTTTATCTATAACCGTTGTTCTAGTCTTGGTTACGAAAAATTTGTGCACTTTACAACTGGTCTCATACCAAATCTCTTTTAATATGGAGAGAAATTGGAATTACTAATAACATTGTAAATTATATTGGTGGTGGCTATCAGTTCTGGGAGTTATTGAATGAATATTACAACATCAAATCATATTTAAATCATGACGAGCTTGAGGCACTACAAGCAGATTTATTAGTTGTAAGTCATTTTGTATATTATAAAGTTTAAAAATCAACTGTTCTAATTATATACAATGAGTATATTGAAAGAGAATAATCGAATAGCATAATACCGGAAAAATAGGGATAGTAAAATAATACAGTACTTGTCTAAAAATATAAGTCTATCCTTTTACAAGTATATGCAGTTATTGTTCACTAGAATAAAATTAATAACATTGTGATTACATTCATGCGACTAAAAATTATTTATGTAGGCTTATGATGTAAAACTAGAAACACGTAAAAGTTCATATGAACAAGAGGAATGTCATAGAATAACAATAATAGGAGCAGGAAGATCAGTATGTCCAGATTTAGTTTCCCAATTGTTAATGACAAAAGAACTTTGGTTGACCCACGGAATTGTTATTAATTTATATGACAAACCCGGATGTTTTTTTAAACTTAAAAGAATACATAGAGATGCAGGAGGAGTGGGTGCAGGTTTAAATAGAGTAACTATCTTAAACAATGTACCTGATGGATTAAAAGATTGTCATATATTGATATATCTTGATTCTTTTCCAAGGTACATAAAGAAATTAAATATTTAAATATTTTATGAGACTTCTTTACTATTTTTTTCTTTTTCGCGTATGATAGCCTGATAAAGTTTTATTTAACATACAAATATGTATATATTTTTTAGAGAAGAAAATGAAGGTACAGATGAATTATTGCAACGAAATTATAAATACATAGAAGAGTTGTCTATACAAATAAATGAATATGCGCCACCTTACATGAAAATAATTTTCTGTTCAATGGGTTTTACGTGTTTTCATGTCAATATCATGCACAAATTAGTTAAAAAATTACCAAGTACAAATATCGTAGCTGTTAGTTCTCATTACGGTTTAGAACTTATATATCCATTGGTAAATTCGTTAGGATACACTTTAAAAAACTTCGGATGTCCACCTGTTTGGGGCTATTTAGGTTTGTTTTTATATTAAAACAATTTAACACCTCTTAATGGATTTCTTAATATACATTCATTCAATTTAACTGTAGGAATCAACCACTTTATAGATCTTGATCGCATGATTAAAAAATGCCATATTTATCCATCAACTGAAAGAAGCTTAAGTTCGCATAAGAATATAATGGTACCAATTCAAACTCAGCAGCATGCAGAATTAAGATGGTTTTTCTATATGTCACACAATAAAAATCCTTACAAGGAAAATCTTCGACGGAAGGTACATATTTTAATAACCTTCTATATGTATACAACACAAAAGTATTCAAGTTTCTGCGTATACATAGGCACTTGCACAATATCAATTAGGTAGATCAGAAGATTTTCCAAAATGCAGAGCAATCTGTGACCTTTTAAAACTATGGTATAACAAGAAAGAACACATTGGAGACGAAGTTATATCATTAGCAATTGCATCTGATGGTGACTATTGCAACATTAGGAATATAAATACGAAAAAAATTATTATATTTTCCTTTTATTATAGGATCTTTCGGAATTCCAAAGGGACTAGTGTTCTCACAACCGGTATATTTAAAAGTATTAGAAGATAATTCACGAATATGGATTCCTTTTAAAGATTTTCCAATGCCAAATATGCCAATTTCTATATTTCACAATTTTATAGACACAGCTATAATTATTAACAAACAAATAAAAAAATTAATAGAGAATTCACAATTTAAAGAAAAATTTCCAGTAACTTAAGTAATATGAAATATTTTTAATAAAAAAAAAATCATTATTTTATTATATTGTTTAATATACATTGATACGATAAAAGTATTCAAATTTAACATACCAATTCAAATTGATCATTATTTTATACATTTACAATTCTTAAAATTGCACATATTGTATAACCACTATTTTATTCTTTATGTTTAATTTAGATTTCGGTTGATATTTGAACAATAAAAATAAAAAAACATTTATAAAAATCACATTGTTTAATGTGTAACGAATTATAGACGACTATATGAAACATAAATTTCATATATATGATTAAATAAATTTAATATATATGATTAAATTTACATGTTAATTGAAAAAATCATAAGAAGAGTAATAAAGTTTCTTAAGATAAATTTATTACCTAGTAAATACAATTGAATAAATTAACTAAGAAATATTACCACTGATTGCTTGAAAAAGATCATTGCGCTTTGTAGTGATTCTTTTAAAAATAGTTGCAGAAATAATACTTTTCGCCATAATTAATGTACTGGAATTTGATATTACAGTTTCATTGTATATAGAAAATGACATAACAAATTGTTACCAGCTTAAATCTATTGTTAACAACTGGTAATTCATTTCATTTTACACTTAATTAATAGTTCTTTATACAGGATGTTATGTCACAATGGTAGACAAATGGATAATGTATCTCATATTATTGATCGTGATTGCTTTACCTTCAGTATTCAAAAAGCGTGTATGGATTAGTGATGTATTTTTTAAAAATGCCACTATATATTATGAATGAAACCAGAGTATATCAAAAATTAAAACTGAATTGAGTCCTATATATATTTTTAAGAATAAATGATATATTAAATATTTAAAAATTTGAAAATTTGAAGGGCAATATGGAAATTAAAAATGCCGAGAAATTTGTTAAGAAATAACTTCCAATTACCTGAATTGAGAATAAAAAATTATTACACGATGCAAATTTTACAATTGCTCACTGATATTGACGACGTTAGATTTCTATCAGTATAAAATAAATGTTAGGATTGCACGCCGTTATAATAGGTATAGTAAAAACTGCATTTTGACACAAAACATCTCTGATAATTTGAAAATTATGCTACAAAATTCGTGGATATGACAAGTGAAAAATTTTTTTAGGCAGTTTTTGCTCGAATAGCAGCACGTTTTCCAGTAACAGCCTGAAACGAGTAATTTAACATTAACACAATTCTTAAAGAAATTAATATCGCAAAAAACATATGAATTTAAATTATGTTTAATTACCTGGAAACCAGATTTTATACTAGCCACTGAACATCTTGAGCCACACGTTTCACACTGTAAGAAAAATAGTCGAGTATCTTTTTGAAGAATTGTATCCGGAGAGCGACAAGTGTGACATGTAACATATTCTTTAATGTATCTCCTAAGAACATTTTCTATTTGTTTTTGTTGGAAACGGCCTTTAATAATAAGTTGACTATTTCCATCAACAGAACCGCTAGTTCCTAATTCAGCAAGTAAAAAGTCCAACAGATGTTTTGGTTGCCTATGGAGTGTTTTACATATCTACAAACGAATTTCAAAATAAGTAATGAATACAAAAGTTCGTATCTGAAAGTAAATAAAATTGACTTAATTTAGTGTATCTTACCTCTGTGAAATTAGCAAAAGATGTTTTTTTGGTACCTATACGTACTACTTGAGGAGGACGCATAACAAATTTCTGCTTTTTGCCAGCAACCATATCAGGATTCTTTTCTCTCATAATATTAAATACTCTTACCAATAATTCATCATATGTATAATCTCTATCTGATCCAACCCATAAGCTTGTATCTTCTGCTAAGAAATACAGTACTTCTTTAATATATCACATATTTATAAAAATCTAGACAAATTTTATTAGACACGTTTGTGTCTAATTTTATTTACTGAACATTATATATACCACACACATGTAAGAATTTTAATTCCAAAATTAATTTAAATTTGTATTTTTTTTTACGAATTTTACTTACTGTTTAATGAAATTAGATGTAATATATATATGAAAAATAGAATGATTAATTATATAATGCAAGAAGATATATAATATTGCATTACAATTTATAAGTAAATTACTATTACAATGCTAAAAAACATGAATAACACTGCTAAATGACTCAGTAAAAAACAAATTGTAGGCACAGTTCCATTGGTATTTTCCTATTATTTGTGACATAACATACATAGAAATAATTTAATTTAATATTAAATAAGGATTAATGTTATCTTTTTTTAAATTCAATGAGATGTTATTTCCCTATTAATCATACATATTTAGGGTTACTTGTAGATGAAATTTTTTTTAAATATATAATAATATGCATTTTTGATGTAAGGAAATGAAATTTACAGAAGTGCAGAAATAATGTATGTTGTGATATATATAGAAAACAGCAAATATAGCCCTTACCATACTCTGCACTTCGCTCAGATTCAGTGCAGCATGTTAACAAATAACGAGTAACATAAACAACTAGTTACTCCAAGCTATAATACTCTTGTAATATATAATATTTACCATTTTCTTTATCTTCTGTTTCCTTACGTTCTTCCTCTGCTACTAATTCATCAAGATCTTTCTTTTTCTTTTTCTTTTTTTTAGTTTTGGAGAAGTCCATATCTAAGTCAAAAGTATCATCCACAGCAACTTCCTCTGTTTGTTGTTCAACAACATCCTTTTGAAATCATTCATATATAATATTATACAATTTTTAATTGTTATGTTCACACACTAACAAAACATTCAATATTTATAGTATAGCTGTTTGTTTCCTACATAATCATATACCTCTTTTCTTATATCCGGCAAAGCGGCATCAAGTTCATCTAAATTAAATGCTTTTTTTTTCTTCTTCTTCTTTCTACCAAAATTCTCTAAGTCCAATGTTTCATCATCTTCAGTTGGTGCAAGAGGTTCTGGCTCTTGATTCTCTTTATCCACACTGGTTTCCATTCCATCGCCAGTGCTACCACCTTCATTAAATGCAGCATCAAGATCAAAGGCAGTTTTCTTCTTCTTCTTCTTCTTTTTTAAAGTAGGATCGAATACCTACAAATTTTATAAATAACTCATGATTTAATATAACTAAAATTTTTACAATTATTATGAATTTTATAATTCATATAACAATTTATTATGTTACATATCAGTTAAATGTAATAAGTTTATTACTACATCTGTAAATTATTAATTACTACAAACAATTGAAATCACAGATTTGTAATAATTAAAAACATTGATAAAATTTCATACATGGATGCCTGCAATATACTGAACTCAGGGCATTTAATTTATTCCAAATAATTTCATTCTACAGGTTAAAGCACATTATATTATTTAAAATAGATTGATGCATACATAAATATTGCAATATGTAAGGAAACATATTGAAACTGTAGTATCGAACAAAATGACATAATAACATAATACATGTCAAAAAAAATGTTACATTGAAAATAACTGTATGTTGCTCCAAAGTATCCACATGGCTTTGAGGTTGGAATTTGTCAAATAGTATTATTTTTATTCTATAAAATTCTAATTGGAAAGCATTCTATTGAGTCGAATAAAAGTTTTATTCTTTCATTTATACATTTTAAGATATTACTAAAAAGTTAAAAAGTATGTCAAGATGACCATGCACCCATGCTTTTTAATGGAACATAAATTTCTAAGGATACTCTTCGATATTCTTGCTTACCGAGTCTTCTTCAGTCATTTTGAATATCGCACTGAATAATGTGATGCCTGCAAAAAACCTATCAATTTACTAAGTTTTCAGATATAAATGAACATTTTAATTTTACGGTCTTAATCCTGTTACTCTCAGCATTTATACAGTGCAATCACGTCTTGGTAACGAATATTGCATCAGAAATTCGACTTTTAAGCCCAAAGAGTGATTCACACTTCCGAACAATCCACGCCAGTTAGCGATTCGTCGTGCATCTTGATAAGCATTTCTATTGGTCGATCGTTTTAGTATCAACTAACGAGAAAATACTTGAAATACAATTTTATACATAGCACTAAATAAACTTTTATTATCTACAAGCTTGAACAAACATTAAACATAAAAGCTTGATTGTGTATACAAATTACATAAAAATATAATGTTTATAAACAAAGCATATATCTTCTAAATAAACATATATTATTCGTTCAATGGGAGATCGTATTCATTATATGACGAATTTCGGTTTATTCTGCGCATCTGCGCTGTAATTGGTCGAATACATTTTCGGTATAAGGAATGAACAGAAAGTGATGTGATAGAAAAATTCAACGCGTGTTTAGTTATGTTATATATATTGGTGCATGTCAACGCCTAAATTAAAAGTGCGTACTAAATTACGATACGTTCAAGCAATTTGTGTATGTTCAATTTTTTTCTAAGAATCGATGAATGTCCTATCGATTACACATTTCAAAATGTATCAAAGGTCGATATCAGTGTTTTTGTGAAATTATTACGCGATGCGAATTTTGTCGGGAGTGAAAATCTGTGGTAAGCAAATTTGCTATTTACGAATTAGGATAATAGATAATTACTGAATTTTTAAAAAACGTTGTTTACTAATACTTCATTAGAAATTATAAAGGTTTGTTTTGAACGCTGTATTAAGTTATTTCTTTCTTCCTAAATTTGTTTACAAACTATATTGGTCGGAATCGCTAATATATTTTGTGATTCTTCCTAAATTTATATCTCTATTCTGAAACATATGCATACTATATATAAATGAATGGCATATAAACAGTTAACCTTGAACTGTTCCATAGAACTTTTTCCTTATTGATCGTATTTACGGGTAAAATATAGAATGTGAGTACAGGAGTAATAGACAGAACTTAATAACAGAAAGATGAATTTAACCTTTGATTTTTCGCCATGAGGTGTTATAAAATTCATTTAATATGTTTATACAGCTAAAGCAAGGTAAATACCTATGCACTTTCATTGCGTATATGCAGATATACAGTGCAATTTTACGTGTACGTAGTAACACATCTACATTTGCATGATTAATGATAGTCACGATGGGCAGCAGTGGCCGGTAAACAGGGAATGTCTAAATTTTTAATTTTTAATATTTACGAACTATCAAGAGCTGCATGGAATGATTTGTTTCTATATTGCCAATTTCTATAGCCATAATTTTCAACCTGGGTCTTGCAAATTTTAGCGATAACACTGTTCGACTGTTAATGATGATGTAAAAAAGTTGTTACAGGAACATTTGCACAAAATTAATCATGGAAATACGATAGTAACAATGCAATCCGTCTTATTCATTTATTGTTCATCTTCCATCATAATAATTATAAAATTTTTAAAATAGTTAATTGAAAAAACAAATAATCCATAAATGAGATATTTGGATAGTTTTTGCTTAAAATGTATCTAGAGTGAAATAGATCGAAAAGGATTGTTTTGAAATAAAAAATGAACTCGTTAAACAGATTAGATACAGCATTTATCAGAAATTATCCACATTTACGTTGTTTCTCGTTAGTTTCCATTAGTGTTTACGAGGTCGATATATTCTATAATATTTTGGTTAATGAAGGGGGCGTATAGTGATCGTGATACTATTCGGAACTATTTCAGTCATCGTGTATGTCACAGTTCGTGTATGCGTGACAACAGATGGTAATAAATCTTTATCTGGTTTTCTATAGCTCTTAAGAGCACGGAGAATCAGGGGAAATGGTTCAGTCACTTGTTCTCGTTTAGTCTGGAATACATGCGCGAAACAAGTGTGTTAATTGAGGACCAAGTTGATTTAACAATAAGATGATCCTTAAGTTTGCGGCAAATCACCGTATTAGAAGAACTGTTAGTTTTATTTAATTATATTATAAATTATACAGGCAAGAGAAGTATAAGTTACAAGTTACTTTATATACACAAATATTACACAAATCTCTATTAGCGGAAATTACTTGGTATGTGATTAAAATTAAATTTGATAGAACGCGATGTCGCGCGAGTAGTTCTTTTTACTTTAACGTTCAAATGTACGAAATAAATTTTTTATTTATAATAACACTATCTTATAAATGATAGTTTCAACCCCTGGGAAATAATTAGAAATGAATTAATATTTAATTAATATAATACAATGCACAGTTCAATATACATATAGGGTATTTGTTGTGATTTTCATTATTACTCAGTGACTTTCTATAATTTGACAAAAAGATGTTTCGAACAAAACTTCATTTTTTGGTCAGTTATAAAATGGAATATAAAAATGTGCAAAAATTGTGAATTTTTTAAATAACATTGTACTTTCACAGATTGACATTGAATTTTGACAAATTCAACGACTCCTTAAACCTAAATGATACGAAATAAGAGACAAACGGTTTTGCATGTTTTTTGATTTAGGTCACTTTCGTAATAGGTACTTTCTAATATTAGGTTTAAAAATAGAAATTTGTCGAAAAGTTCAAAGAGCTTTGCTGATAAGACAATTATCTGCAGAGCGTATAATTTAAGTCGAAATTTTGAAACTACCCGTAATTGAATTATCTGATTATTTTTATTGCGCAACAGTTATCATTTATTGATATCGTATATACTTGATCTACTAAGCGAAAATTTATTCAATTCACAGAAAAATGACTACGCATAAAGAAAGTTCTGCATCGTATGCGGACAGTCTCAAAATATCCGATGATGAGAAGAAAACGATCAAAAATGAAAACGAAAAGGAACAACCGATGGAGAGACCGAAATGCAGACTAGACGCGAACGGTCGATTAAATCTAGAAGATATTTTATTGTCTTTCAATGGACCGGTTAGTGACGAACAAGCATGGGCATTGTGCTATCAAACGGCCAAGAGTTTGTCATGTTTACCAGACAACAATTTTTACGAACTCACAGAGTTATCACAAATTGTCCTTCACAAGGATGGCGATGTTTGGCTCGACAATCTAATCGGTAAGACGACTGATTATCTTTCTAAGAAAATTCTTTATCCTGCTTATCGTATAGTCGCTTATCGAATTGTTTTAAATGTAGTGAAAAAGAGACGGTAAGAGAAGGTAAATGACTAAAAATATCGAGCATGACTTTACGTAAAAAAAGGTATAAGAATGTATATGTTTATAATATGTTGTTATACTGCAGTAATGGCCAATTGCGCGCTCGAGGGCACGGTGCATAGTCGTGCAAGTAGCGTGCATTCGTGGGCATTGATGAATAGTTAATTTCTCACTTTTAACAATTTTATATCCCTAAATTTCTTCATTTCTCAATTTTCCAACTTATAAAGCCTAAATCTTCACATTCTCATATTTCCAAATTTTTATATTTTGGCATTACATCTGTCCATTACTGTTGTATAGTTCTGTGTATATTTTCAAATAGTCTTACTTATTATTTTGTCTGTTGTATTAGCAACAACTATATTTTAAGATACAGTAAAATGTATACATCATAAAACATTTCAGTATACATCTCAGTAACATATACATAATGATACATGTATAACATAGTTTGTTATTATACATAGATATTATGTATCATATAGATAATTTGTTGTGAAATGTGTTTTATAGATTTACTATTTTATGTAACTATACAAATTTAGTTTACTTTAAATATAGTAAATATATAGTAGAATATACATATAATGTAATTAAAGTAATGTTTACTGTATCATATTTATGAAGTGTCCAAATAAACAGAATAATATATAATACAACTGTAACATAGAGCATTTAATTATTAATATAAGTTAAAATTTGCAAAATGGAAATTGTTTATGTATATAGAATAACAGGTTAAGGGATTTACAGTTAACTAACAACTATTTCTTTTGTATGTAAAAAGTCATGTGTTGCCAAAAGTGAAAGATAATGTTTCTATATTGCACAACAAATACATCAAACTGTATTACATAATGTGTTCAATGTCATCTTGTACAGATTTTTCTAGAAATATGATATGGTTTCACAAATCTGTTTATAAATCATGCACACTGAGTCTAAATGTTTGAATAATGATATGAAATAATTGTTCGTATGATAAAGTTTTTTGATAATATTATTAATATAACAGAACAAGATACCATAATAAAGCAAAGAAGATTAACAAAGTAATTAAATTTCATTATGACACTTATTAAAGATAATCAATTGCTGAGTATACATGAATCATTTACCAATATAAGAAATTTTATCTGTATTAATGCTTCTGTTACAGATTCGAAACAACCCCATGTTTCTGAGCAAAAGGTAAACTATTTTCTTAAGCAAAATATAAATTTTTGGGAGAATAATAATATGTAAATTATGCTATGAAGAAGTTATATTTCGATTTCTGTTGCAGGTAGTGTTCTCATTAGGTATGATGATCTTCAAAACGCTTGATTTCGGCCTAGATGAAAAAGAAGAAAGACCATTGTCACCAGATCTAGAAGCTCTTATCACATTAATGACTACGGCAGATGAAGGTAACAAAAAGTAATAAGAATCATTGCTTAACACATTAGTTCTAATGCACTATTTCTTTTTTAAATATACATGCTTTGTAATTTTACTTAATACAAAGTTTTAAAAGCAACAATGTAAAATCAAGACCTGCAGCATTGTACTATGTGGCCATATAATCTCAAAATCTTTGAATAACAAAATCCTATTTTTTTATGGCAATATGCCAATATGCCAATGCAAATGAGATGAGGAACACTTATTTTATTCAGAGTTTCTTGGTTTCCCCAAGTAATGCTCCCAGAATCAGTTAGGACTTGACCTGTTGCTTTACTAAGTTCGACATTTATTTATAGGGATATAAAACTTTCTTTTATACTTTACTCTCTCGTCTAATCAAAGGGAGCTAGATTACATGTGGTTATACCTGAAAGAAAAGATTTATTTTAATTGTTATCTAGAATGTGGGGAAACGGAAGAACGTCCGCAGGAAACGGACGATGAAGGTATTGAGCGGGACTCCAGTGATGCTGATGTAGATGAATATTTATCACAAAAAACTAATGATACATATGAAGAAAGGCCTTTAATGTACTCATTAAAAAATGTAATGCACGTAAGTGCAATATTTTTTATTTATTTACATACACAGTTCATTATGTTTTATATTGTAAAGTGTACATTAATTTATATATTAATCGATAGTTATGCACCAGGCATACGCAAACATCGGTTGAATCAGCTGAAGCTCATTACAAGGCTGTAATACGCGCATTTGTTGCCGAAGCTTTGGAGCTGTCACAGTTTCTGGATACAGTGGCAGCTGATAAATTGCAAGCTAGTCAAAGGGAAGCTGTTAGTAATGGCAGCAATAAGCAAAACTCAATGTCTGTTCAGAATCTTGATACATTAGATTTCATTGATTGGGTAAGATTTCAATAACTTCAGTACAGTGTGAGTCATATTGCAGATTATACTAACAGTATAATTTTATTTTTCATTTCATAACACTCTACAGTTTACTTCAAAGTTATAGATGATGTACAATATGATGTTAGAATTAGTAACTATAATTTTGAAGTATCGTGAATGTGATATCACTTTATAATATCGTACTTATAACTTATTCATATTCAATTCGTTCGATATTTTGAGAAAGATTAATAATTAAACTATAGTTTTTGGCATATGTGATGAAGTGATGGCTCGCTAGACAATGAAAGACATAGGAATAGTTCCGTTTAACGTGCATACGATCTTTTTCATAATCCTATTTGCTCCTACTGCCCCATTCAGGGTTACGTAACGAGACTCTATTGTAACAAACCTTACTTTATTTGTAAATCGAACGAATTATTCGAAATGTATGAGTCCTGTCGTCATTTGTGTAAAACAAACATTACCGTGTCGCATAAAGTCATTTGTCATTTTGCAGAGATAAGATATTTGAGATTTATTGACTTGACTCTCTACCGTTATAGACTGACATTAGGATTTGGAGGGCTATACAAGTATGTCATCGTTAATAATGTTTGCGCATGTTAAAATGAAGCACTAGAATCTAAATGCAATTATTACTGTTAAGCATGTAGCACGGTCATAGTTATCGGTACAGTTTAATTATGCCATTTTCTATGAATTGCAAAAATAGCACTTATTGTATTTTAACTGCATGCATTGGCTTCGTTTCACTTTAAGTACTTTCACTCATAAATTGTTCGAAAAATTGATTTTTATAATGCTTATAAAAAAACGGATTATGTTTAATTACATTCTTGGAACACTCCTATATAAGTAATACACATGTTTAATGCAGTTATGGGCTTAGGAAATTTAAAGTCAGTTATTCGACCACAACTTACAAACTGTAGACGAGTTACGTACTTGTATATACATTTTTTCTTTTGTTAAAAAATATTTCACGATTAATACACGTGCGATTAAAAGTATTGTTTCAATAGGCAAGATTTTGGGTACAAGTTATTCAAGAGTTGAGAAAAGGAGTGAAACTGAAAAAGGTAGAAGCCAATTTGGGTTCGTCAAAAAATACTAGTCGTGGACGTGGGAAAGGTGCAGAATTTGAATTAACGCCCTACGAAATCTTGATGGATGACATCCGAGAGAGAAGATATCGTTTAAGAAAAACACCGTCACCAACGCCGCATTTGCGAAAAGACGCACATGCTGTTATCCTTGAATTTATTCGTAGCAGACCTCCACTGAAAAAGGTAATACTACAATGGAGAACAGTGCTGTATTTTATGTATAAAATTTCTCCTGTAGTTATTTAATTTATAACGTAAAAGTCACTTCACAATATCAAGCGTTTTCATTACGTGCATATTAAGTTTATTTTTCTTTCAAATAACATCTTACACATTTTCAGTATCAATTGTATTTTCTGACTCTAGTATATTTTAAGTTTAAATCAATATGTGAGGACGAAATACGTTTTTACAAAGTAATTTTGTACAGGCTTCGGAGAGACAATTACCACCACTTCAGAAGGAGTGGACATTATGGGAATTACTCATGGAAAGCATTAAAAAACCACCTAATTTAAGATCATCACGCAATAGATACGTTCCTAAGACTGAAAGAATGTCTCCCCAAAGTGGTAAGTTGCATTGTATATTTGTTTGTTTAATAGCAATTTTTGCATGTCAAGCTGTTTTACAATATACCTTTATTCAAATATGAATATTTAACAAATTCGTGAAAACCAACGAGTTAACGTTATCCATTATGCATCAGTAATTATACTTGCTTTGTATACATTAAATCATCTGTGTACTTTCCTTGCTACTAACTTGTGTGGTACCTCAATAAATCTTTTCAAATATATTGTTTTGTATATTAAAAATAAAATTAACAGGTATTTTATGTTTTTATTACTGTCTAAATATTTACTACTGTACTATTAAGATTATAATATTAGTTTTAATGGTGAACACTTAGAATTTAAGAACATTAAATAAGTTGAACATAGTTTACATTAGTTCGCGTTATATCCTTAGCTTATAACTAAAGAAACTCTAGATTGCACTTGAGTGTATATGGCCTATACACATTTTCAGTTGAGGAGGGTAGTTCTTGAAAGTTGCACAAATATGACTCATATATACGCGGCGTTTCTATCCATGTGTTTACATGTACATATGTATAAATGTATATATATCGAATTGATTACGGATAACCGGTGTATACATAGTCACGCGTTGCACACGTGCGATTGTATTTTTACAGAAATATATTTAACTAGGAGTATCCATGCGCGTAGCACGGTGGCTGCACGCGCGCGCGCAGCCTACACAGATCCGATCATCTTACCCATTATATTCTCCAGAGTAAAGCTTTGCTAGTTCTACAAAGTGCGACCAGAATAGTGGTATCTGTGGCTTTGTATTTTTTCTTAATAATAATAACATAATCATCATCATCATTACGAATTCCTCAATACTTATTGTATCCCTAACATTTTCATATTAATTAACAATTTGGAGATTCTTCGTATCGGACGATGAATGTTAAATGAAAAGTCTACTTAAATCAAAAATTAATATTAGGAACCTAAATTCCGCGTTACGTCATATTATCTCATAATTCTATGCGTCGTGTCTAAGTCTTTTCGTTACATATGTATAATAAATGGAGGGTTGGTCCGAATGAATCATGATTTGCAATGGTAGGCTGGCTTAAGAGCATTGCAAGCCCCAGACTGTCAGCGATCAATAAACGAAAGCGCGCAAAGGGTGAGAGAGCTGACGTCGCTTGAAACGTCATCGTGTAACGCTCTGTAGATCGCTGGCTGACTGACTCGTGTCGTGTTTCTATCTTGCGTTGTTTCTTTTCGATGTTTGTCCCTCTCTCCTTTTAACGGAGGAGGGAAACTGCGACTCGAGCGTGAAATTCAATTGAACTACGTTTAACGTGTACAAGTAAGTCAAGTGTATCAAGAGGAGGATAGGCACACTAACGAACACGTGTGCTTGATGTACAGTCATTACGAGTTGGAGTACGATCATCGACGTGGACCACGGATTCGAGATGGGAAAAAGAGACAGATGAACGAGGAGAACAATTCGAACACTGGTAATCAAGTATTTTGAATAAAGATCATGGATCAAATAGATTCGATTTGATTGGAATGATCGAAGGTGATGAGCATCTTGATTCCATAGGCTGTGAGATCTTCGAGTCGGACCATAAAATTCAGGAAAACCGACGAGACTTGGGATTTCCAGTTGGACTTCGTGGTTGTCGCAAGTAAAACAACTGTAAAGAATTGTCAGAATATGGTGTGTCTGGTTTAAATTTACGGTCGTAATCAGCTATGTTTAGAACATTTTACAATTTAAATAATAAATAGAAGTGATGTTTATTACGATTATGTTTTCAAACTAGTATCTACATAGATGTACAACATATGTATTGTGTACTAATATAATTTTATTTTTTACTAATAATTTTCAGATAATTTTAATATTTGATTGTACTATAATATTAAAACATAGGAGAAGTAACTAATGTAAACAACAGTTACTTTTAAAAAGATGTATTAAGCTTCAGTATCATGCTTCTGCTCAAAATGTTTAAATGTTCTATATCCACGATTCTATATCATATTTTGTATTAACAGTGATCTAATTTTATACTTTTTTCCTGTAATATGTTGTTTAATATTTAAGTAAATTCTCATGAAGGAATTTTAATCACTTTAGTCTAGAACTGGAAATGATCAGAATTAAACCAGACATACTGTATAATAGAGAACAGAGAGAAACAGTTGAAAGCAGGAATAATGTTATCGACTGTAGGCGGTGAGTCTCGCATGATAGTCCTTGGTGAAGTTCCACCGTCGCAGCCAGAGCAGGAACAGGAATCCGCGCAGGATGTGGCGGCACAGTGGTTACAAACAGAGGATCAAACAAATACTACAATTACAACAGCAGGCACAACAACAACTACAACAGTGGGCACAACTACAACAAGTGTGCCTCCTACCGCAAGTCGAACTAGAACAAATGTGCCACCGGTTCCACAACCAAGGCAAAGAATCAACAAACCTGACATTAGAGTGCCAGGAAACAGGAATCGTAAGTCGCGTAGAAGGCGCATTACGGTCGCAGGTAATCATACCATTCATCTTTCTTTGATCAACACGCTGGGAAAGTTATCAACATGGAAGTTTAACAGCACTAACTTTTTTTTATGATCATTGAACAATTTTTTACTCTATTTCTTTGAAGTAGGCATTGGTTCACTGTTAGAATCATATATAACATTGTTAAGGACAGATTTTTGTGTAAATTGTTCATTATCTAAATGGAGCATAATCTTTATTTCTTTAATTTTATTTAATACAACTAAATAGATATGTTTTATCTACGGAGTTCATGACCAAGTGATATCTTTACAGTCTAAATATTAAGTTATGGAAAACTATTTAAATGTAAACATATTATAAATTCGTTTATGTAACTTTAATGATTGCATTTGACCCTATGCGTGCACAGGGAGCAGTTATGTATGTATTTAAGATTTACTGAGGTACCACAAGCTTATAAATGTTTCTTTTTTTAACAGAATTTCAATCACATGTCATATTCACTGGTCATTAACATACATTTCATTATGTTTTCCATAATAGATATTTGATATACTTTGAATTCATATCTGTAAACAAAATTTTTAGAATACATCCAGAGAAATGAAAATGATTCATCCACATCTTCAAGACCGCGAAGGGAGCACGAAAATGTCGAAAATTCTTCAAACAGAAAGAAAGTCATACACGTGGACTTTGATTTAAAGGTAGACTCGTATAATAATCCTGGGATGAATGAAATAGCTGAATAGTCATGAAATTTTTAATACTGATTGTCTTTTCAATAAACAGCTTGATGCCGAAGACGAGGATGAAGATGAAGATTATAATGATGAACTTGCGGTTACAAAATTCGAAGAAGAAGACGAAACATCACACTATTGGCAACTTAAAGAAGGTTATTCGTTTGTAGATAGGGATAGTGCTCGTAATAGGCATAAAGATCACAGGGATGATGATGAAGCAGACTCTGCAAATCCTTGGCGGAAAACGGGTGGGCTGCGTCTTACAAGAAACGAGTATCACCGATTTTGTGATGCTCAACTTGAATGTAAATATGTCCCTTGAAATTTTTTAGAGTGTTATGAAATTATTGATACGTTAATCGACAAACTAACTTTATATTGTAGCTTATGATCTCGCAACACAATGTCCATCTAGAAGAGCATCAGCTCGAAAACATGCAGCGAGGCGTAGTATAGCTCTTACAGCGCTTACTGGAACTACTTCTCTTCCTCATTCAAGACCCCAAAGTCGTCAGCACATAGGCGTGACTGAGTCGACAGTGAGTCAGGGCCCGAGTCCTAATATTAGTCTGAATCCTAGTCCTAGTTTGAGTCCTCAGCCAAGAGCAAGGCAACCTCGCCGGTCGCAAACTATTGCTGAAGGTACAAAATATTCCGAAGATCAAAACGAAGACTGGCAAGATGATAAAGGACAGGTGAGGATAGTATTTACAACTAAAATTAAAAAAATTTATTTGTGCAAGTTAAACTTTCATATTGCAAGTAAAAAGGAAAATATCTGACATCAAAAAATATTTTGCTAGAAACCTACATTGGGTGACATGTTCCTGGACGAAAGACTTTCTCTAACTCTTGAAGAGATTGTCCATATACGTAGTGTTCTTACCAAAGCCGAATTGGAATCTCTACCTGTAGAAGGGCGCGTAAAAGAAGACGTAGAAAAGAGGCGGGTCTGTTTCCTTTGTTTGAAAACCAGATTTGGATTGTTAGGACCTTGGGGACAACGTTGCCGCTTGTGCGAAAGGACTGTATGTGTAAAATGTTACTCTAAAGTAAGTATTTCGCTCGCTTCATGGACAGTTAAATATAGCAATGAAGTTGTATTTATATATACTGTTTTGAGTAATATTCAAATATTTCTAGTTAACATTTAATATTTCAGATGCGAATTCCAACAGAACATTTTGCCCACGTTCCAGTAGTTTTACTGTCACCTGGTCTTCTTCTTTCCCCATCATCCTCAGAACCTGATACCAGCAAAAGTTCTTGGCTTAGAGGCAGCGGGGCAGCTGGATCTGCACCGGCATCACCAGCCTCTAGACGTAAAGACTCATCGTTAAAAAGCGTCACGCCATCATCAACGCCAACTACGACACCCGTTTTGATACTAACACCGACTTCTACACCGCCTTCTCACGCGCGCCGTGAAATGGAGAATCAAGAAAAAAGGTGATTAAAGTGGAATATGTATTTGATTATTCGACTTGAAAGTACTGTTCATTAAAATAGTTTTACACTTTAAAAATGATATAGAAGCTACAAAGGCAGCGGTAGTCCAGCAAACGTTTCATCACCAAAAGCATTTTCGACTTTTCCTAATCAAAGCTCAGAACAACGACTGGCTGCGGAACGATTACGAGGTGTTTCTATGGTTGTCTGTCACGATTGTCGCATAATGGTTATACAAATAATTAAGAGTTCAAGAACCACACGGGCTACGATACGCAACAATGTTATATCACGACTTACTTTGAACCTCTCGCCAGCCTATGTTTAAATTCTTCAAAAACGAAGTTTCACGCACGAGAATTCTATTTAAAAGAAAAAATAGCGCATTTTCTTTTTGATTCTGACGATGGGTAAAATACTGTTATGCCAATAAGTGGGACACGTAGTTTAGATTTATTCTCCTTGTACCGGTGTCTTCTTGTTCCCCGTATGCTATTAATCTTCTATAAATAGCTAGTATCTCTAAAACAACGAGTGAATCAAGTGTTACGAATTGCAATTGTATATTGAAGGACTGGATATATTGGTTCTAAAGTTGAGTATTTAATAGCGACAGAAATTATATAATTATTATTTATTATTTATTATTTCTATTATTGCTAGCGTGTGATTTTCAAGAAAAGTCTAGTACTTAAAGAGAACAAAAGTTTCATTTCGCATTTAAAAATGATATACTTGTTTGAAAGTATAGTATGCAAGAAAAATTAAGTTGAAACATATTAAAGTGAAAATGGGATTTCAATGAAAAATCTATAAAATTGGCACACAGTTGCATCTAATATAGTCTACTAATATAATGCGTATTAATACAGTACGTACTTACATTCAGGCTTACCACTTACGTAGATCATTAATGCATGCAAATTTAAAAACGATATGGTTAGAATTAAGTGTTTCATTATGACGGCTAATGTTCCGTTAATGGTCTTCGAATGTCGATGAACCGTTTTTGCTTCCCAATTCAATAATTACTATTAATATTATCCTAATAATACAAGTAAATTAAACAAGGTGATTATATTATTAATGCGCTGTGTGCATTCTCAGTTCATAAAAAGTGAGAATTCCTGTTTAATTTCGTTCATTTTCTTGAATACAAATGTGTACATATATGTTCCCTTTGCTCCCACATTGTTGTGAACAACCAAAAATCTAAAAATAATATCGTATTTAACGTAAAATTTAGTTCAGGAAAATTATTATAAGCAAATGAATAAGTAAAAGAAAATTGTTCAAACACTAATATCTATATCGATGTGCCAGAAAGTTCGTTTCTCAAATGATCAATAAGTATTAATAATATAAATTGGTCATCTGTGAGGTCTTCATAACATTGATAAAATCAAGTTAAAATAAATTATGCTATTTCATAGAGATGTTGGGTATCCGACATTTCAAGCTCGGCTCAGGTTGGATCAAAGTAAGTTAAACGAATTCGGATGGGTATTCGAGTCGTACGAATTCTTGAGTAGTATGAATATTTTAAGTTAGAGAAAATTACGTTTCAGGCAAACTGAAACAAATTCTCACAATTTCAACCCGAATCCAAACGGGTTGAATTAAATTAAATTGAAACACCTCAAAGAAGATAACTTTGTTTTCTTCGATTTAATCCGATTCTAAACGGGCTACTCAAGAACTCGTATCTCGGGTTTGTAACCAAACTCGTTTAGCTTTTTCTAATCTGACTTGGCATAATTCAATTATATTTATGTCTCCATTTATTAATGCAAATATTTCAGTTGCATAATAGCAATGTTTGTAACAATTGTGCCATTATTTAACTTTGATTTGTATATATTACCGATTCTCTTCTGTTCATAACATATGTACTTTTATTTACAATGTTCACTAATAATCTAACGAAGATGAGAAGTACGCATACATAAGCACACACGTACCATTTAACAAGTAATAGAATGAAATAACCCCGGAAGAAATTATCACTTTTTGCGTCCGTCTGACATTAATTTATTTTAAGAGATGCATTTCTTTCATAGCAGAGGGTCAAATTCGGATGCACAATTGTATTATAAGCGTATTTTAATCATAATTCGTGTTAATTTAAACTTTTGTATAATATTTGTGATATTAATTTATTATTTTGTATGTGCGATATTTATTGTAATTATTTATTAGATTCAGTGGAATCACGAGATAAAAAGATTTCTTTATATTGTACATATACATACATATATGTTCTGGGATTTATGCGAATGTGTAGAAAAATTTTATTTTTTATTATAGAATTATTGTTTCATGTACTTCTTATTTATATATAGTGTTATTATGCAATTCTAACAGGAACTTTATTTTCCTTTTCTTCGCATTTGATGTAATTTTAAATAAATTAATTGTACGGTGAAACAAATCGGAACATGGAGGAAATTGTATTAAAAAAGGTGGCTCTTATTACAGTCACGTTTATAGAGAAATTAGTACAAGGAAGTGGCTGTTTGTTTGCACGGATTAGTGCTATTCAAAAGGAAATGTACAAATGTTAACCAATGAAGGTTCAAAGTACAAAAGGAAGGTATGCGAATTGCACTTACAATTAATGCTGGTATGTTCTAGCATCAAATTGTATACACAACAGTGAAACTATAAATTTGTTGAAATGTACATTGGTAAACTCTATAAACGAGTGAATGGCTTCAGTTGAGGATAAAGTTTATTTTTTTAGTCTCAGGTAGATTTTCAATGGTTTTCAGCCAAAAATCAAAATAACACTTTGTAGTACCTCAAAACAATGTACAATGACAGATTTTTGAAAGAAACTACTTAATACAAGGCATTACAATACTTCGTGCAATGAACGTAAATACGAAATTCTATTTGTAGAATATTATTGTAATAAAACTAAACTAAAACTCCTACCACAGAGTCAAAATGGTATGATATTATAAGGATAAGAGGATTCATGTGATGACAATTATTGAAAACTTATTTATTATATTAATTTATCATTTTTTTTTTTTATGTGCAGTATATGTGTACGTTAATGAATAATGATTAAAACCTTTGTTTCTATGATAAAGTTGACCAAATATATACTAAATTCCAAATCATTACTTGAAATATTTATAAACCAATGTTCATTATATTTTATTTCACTGTTTGCGATTATTAAGATACCCGACTTATACAAATTACTTTCTTTCAAAATTTTGCTTCCGTGAAGATTGATAACCCGTTAATTCCCAAAGAACGCAATTGCAGGATTTTAAAAGTAACAAAAATTGTAGAAAGGACAAATACTACTTGATTGTTAAACGCCTGTTTAAAAATTTGGAAATTTATAGATTTGAAATTGTTAATTATTAAATTTCATATTTCTAAATAACTCTATCCCAAAAATATAAGTACAATGAAACATTATATCGTTAAAAATGATAAAAACAAACTCAATAAATCTTCTAAACGATAACAAATAGACATCAATTATTAAAAATTTTACTTAAATGTTTAAATTGATTACTTCAACGTCTGCGCATGCTCTCTTGTAATTGTTGAAACACCATCCAGTTTAAATCAGATTGATTAAAAATTTCTTTTAATTTTATTAATAGAAATATTACGTTATATATTTTCCTAATTATTAATTTACACAATTGCTTTCAATTCTTGAATCTTACAGTAAAACTAAAAAGAACGGTTGAAATAATTTTATAATTCAAAAGAAATTTGTCATTTCTAATTTAATACTATTTTATACCTTTAGTTTGTTCAAACAGATAATATTTTTGTACATACATGCGAGTTGCTATCGCTATTTTCAACAAGTAATTTGTTGTCGTTCAAACCACAAAGTAGCGACGTTAAAGTTGTATTTCATGAAAGTAACACGATGATAACAAATACATGTTACCGATGGTCATGATCTTAAAAGAACCACGCCATAAATTTGTATTATTTCCGCTATATTGCTTATCTTGCAACGCTCACGATCGTCAAATTCGCGCTTTACTCGTCACATTCACTGCGCATATTAAACAAATTTACACATTAAACGAATATGATTTTATTTACATTTGAGCGACAAATACACAATAGTTGTTCTATCGAATCGCAGTAGTACTACGTATTCTTATCAATGATTCCAAAGAAATATGAAATATCAATATAAAAATTTATCAGTACATTCGAACGTAATTTGCCGTAAAAAATAACGATGATGCAACGTATATTGTTCTTTAACGGTATACATCATTCACACATATCATACTGACGCAGATGATAACAATCGTAATTCATTTATTGGCTACGCTGGCATAAGAAAATAACATGACAGATTTCGATCTTTAAAAATTCATTTATAAAATAAAATATATATTTTTCATGAAAATATATGTACTTAAAAAATGAATGTTTGAAATGCGAATTATATACATAATGTAATGTTAGCCGTAAAGCTTATATAGTGGGTCATCGTGAATATCATCCACCACATTAATTTTCTAATTCCGGTTAAAAGTATGCACTACATCAGACAGAATCAAATTACTTCTCGGTTAAGCTATCAGTTAGTCCGTGTCTCTACAAGTCAGTTTGTTATCATTTCTACTGCCTATCAATTTCATTTTTAAACACAGAAATTTAGAAATCAAGTCATTTAAGAACTTTAAAATTTCTAAATTTCTAATATGAAAAATATGAAATATTTTAAAACACGACAAGGAAGAGCTGTCTGGCGGTATGCTTTATGGCATTTTTGGTTTGTGAAAACATTAAAGTCAAGTAGGTTCAGGAGGAATTGTTTCTATGATTCAATGAAGTGAGAAAATAGTGATGGTATGGTTTGCTGGTTACCACTTGATCGGACCTGCATTATATGAACATAATATTTTCATAATACAATAATACAATTCCATCTATGCGATTGCCTGTTTGCGTGTAAAAAAAGAACCATGATTTGTTGAATATTTTGAACAAAATGAATATGCGTATATAATGAAGTTTATAAAACGTGGTTCACAATAAAAAACGTCCATCTATAACACTGTCGATAAATATTAACTCTTTTTCAATTCTATTACGTTAAGTAAACAGTTTTGCTCAATTTTGGAGATATTTTACAGTTTTTTAATAGCAATTAAACCATTAACATAAAACAATCCTGAGGATTTTTTCAATAAAATAATATACATTATTATTGCATTATAAACATTTAAGTGTGATCAAAGCGAACAAGATACTTCCAAATGCTTCAATTGTTCAATTTATTTAAAAAATCAAAGAATCTAGAAACACACTAACGGCAGCATATGATAGAATAAATAATTTTGCTAAAGTAAATGGCAAACTATGTTTTGTTCACAGTACAGAGGCAAGTAAAAATGGAAAAAAAAATATGTTGGACGATTTTCACTGTGTCCCACTGTACGTTTACTTTAATGCGTTCTTATACCTCATTCATAATGTTTAATTTCTCACGCTAACACAAAGCAAACAATCTTTGACACTATTCTAAAAAATTTTTTACAACGAAGTGTGGGGATAAAGCTAAAATATTTTAATTCTACATTTTAATATCTAATCAGATTTTACGATTGCAGTAAATGAATAATATTAATCATCAATATTCATTTCAAACAACATTCCTGTACAAGATGGTCTACTACAGTAACAAGTGGAAAACACTGCCCTAACACTTAAAATGATACATTAAAAGAAAAAGAAATAAGAGAGCGTGTAAGAATAATTTCCTGATGTTTGCAATAAATTTGAGATCAGCATGTACAGGAATATATTCTAGATAATAAGAATAAACTTAAACCTCTGACAAATAAATAAATAGAAAAGTCGCGTATTAAAGAATGTGATGTTTACTGGAAGACGGTATTAGAGTCTGACTGCAAAATTTATTTTTCTTTCTTTCATAAGAATTACAAGAATACAGTTGTAATATTTCGATTATCAAAAATAATCAGAAGTATTATTCTTTTTTAATCGACGTATTGATTAAAATCATTGATTAAAATCATTCATAAAACGTTTAAAAAATCATAATTCGAAAGATGTAAAAAACATTTATCGTTATAAAACAAATAAAATAATGAACCACGAAGATTAAAATCATTTTTATGCAAAAGCAATCGTAAATTAATACTGAAAAAATCACAGTAAAATCAGGATAAAAGAATTTAGAAATGGTTGCAACTGTATCCATTAATTCTTATAATTACACAAACCACCGTTTACACTAAAGTGCTGAACAACAAATTCGGTTATTCGATGACAATATAATTTTACGTATCTTGTAATTCGTCCGGCAGATTTTAATAAAAAATAAAAAATAACTCTCGTCGTTATATATCCGTAATTTAATACTCAGCACTCTGGTTATACGGTTTTTAATTTATACAGAAATAATCATTAAACAATGATTAACGTATCAGACAAGTAGCGCAAATGCGTTGAGGCCCGATACAGTCATCGTGACAAAACGCTCCACATTGACGACATATTACCATAGCACCTCGCATGTTACATTCGCATGGAGGTGGTGGATCACCACCCATTATCATACCAGGTGCTCCAGGTTCAGCGCCACCTCCTCCTCTACCATCAGTGCCTCTCGCTTTTAATGTTACAGCTTGATGTGAACCCTCTCCTGCACTGGCTGGTCTGCCACGTACTAAATGTACTCCGACACCCATCCCTGCGATTTGTGGAGGTAGAGGTGGAGCGGAGGATGCTCTCGGCGCACTGTCTCCCACACCTGTCCTTTGTACAAGTATATATTGCCCTAATCCGCTTGTTGTCGTGGATCCTAATTGTGCTACAGTATTGCTTTCTGGAACCTAAAAATGTACTGCTATCACTAACTGTGAAAGAATTTGTCCAGGTTTATATAATACAAAACCATGATTTTTTCTTTCATCGAAGATTAAGCTGCTACGGTTGCAATGGAGAATAAATTTTTTTATCAAATCTTAATATTTTCCAAGTGTTCCTTTTATTTTTAAACAAAAATTATCGAGTAAATATACTAGATTACTCAAATATTATGTTCGATTGCCTGCTACTTATTGTAACAATATTCAGCATTGTAATATTGCTTCCACTATTATTAGAAACTCAATATTAGTGAAAATATTTATTTTGTTAGGTACCTGTATGATACAGTAATCATCACAAGCCACCCGCGATATTAGTACTATGCAGACAGAAAAATATAAAGTGGCACATCATAAAAAAGTTGAAGCCTCTACTTTATGCAAATATTTCAAATACAGGTGGCAAGATTAAGTAAGTGAAAATACGCGTCTTTATATTTTTCCTAAAATATTAATTTACAATAGTTTGTAACTTAATTATATTATTTAAAACTGTAGCACAACTTTCCAGTATTTTTTCAATTTAACAGTGTTATAAGGACTCATTTACTTATATCTACTTAATATGTACATAACAATTTTTTGTTAATATATTATATTCATTTATTTTTTGTGTCGCTTGAAAGTTCATTGTTTAATATATATTCTGATTAGTATATCTAGTAATCAGATAAAATGAAAGGAATTATACACCCTGGTCTTGAAACGAAAATGGAAGAAACAAAACATAAGCAAATACAGTGTAATATTTCAAAGAAATATACCTCTGCTGACGTTGCTTGACGTGCTGTTGCAAACACATGTCTCAGCATAACTGCTTGTGTTTTATTTTGAGCTTGTTTGTTTTGTATTGTTTGTGATGGTTTTTGAGTTTTAACAGTCGTAATTGTACGACCACCAGATTTATTAGTAGTGAACGCGCCATCACCTCTAGCAAGTAAACTAGGTGGGGGTTTTAAATGAGCTTTCAATTGATCTCTATTCGGTGAACTTTGTATAACCTGTAATTAAAAAAAATCTATATTATAATAAAAAACAAAAAACTTAAGCGTTTTAGGATGCCGACTATCAACATTGAAGTTATAGACAATTTCATTATGTAGTACTTCTGTCTTCAGCAAATCTTATCTATTATTTTTACAATATTTCAGTATATTTATCAGAATATATTGTAAGTAAAAGAGTATTCATCAGGAATTCCTAATGATATGATAAACAAATTTCTATGGAAATTTAAGAGCCACCTACATCTGTACGAGTGACATACAGTCAACGTGTTAATGTACAGTAAACTATGCATTATACCTCTAAAATTTTAAATGATAAAAAGAGGAAAAGGATTATTATCAAAATTAAATACAATATAAGTTTTTTATATTACCGCTTGACATATTTGATAACTGCGCTCCAAATTAACAGCTCCAGGTGGTTCTTTTGTGCTACTACGAGATCTACCTCCGCCTTGTTCCTTATTACTGCTCCTAGAACCTCTCTGACTACCTTGATTGTTAGAGCGAGAAGATCTCGACGTCACCGCAACTGTTGCTCCTGGATACTGTTGTTGTTGTATAGTCGCTACAACTTGCCGTGGCTGTGTAGAAGCGGTCGTTTGATGTTGAATAACAATCGTATTTTGTGCGCGAGTTTGAGGTTGTACACCAATTGCAGCCGTCACGGCATTCGAAACTTGGTTCTGTGTTACGTTGTTTCTGATATTCCGTGCGTTATTATTTTGAGCATTTAACTGGACTATTTCTTCCTGCGTTCTCATTATATTCACCTGCGAACTAGAGTTCTGTTGATTTTGAATTTGAGCCGTAATTGGAGATGTACTGTTCAAAGTTGGGGTATTAGTTTGATCAGAATGGAAACTGGTTTGCACGAATCTGATTGACTGTAATTGCGGAAAAGCGATAATAGGTGAACTTTGAGATTGAAAATTTTTCATTATACAACTTGTGCCTGGCGAGCCAATTGCAAGGCCTTCTGATTGAAATGGAGTTCCTTGAACAACTGGTAACTGAATACAGTTGACCGATTCTACATTAGATTCCGTGTTAATAAATTGTTGTGGTGCATTCGTTGAGTCAGTTGATGTAGGCACATCATTGCATTCATCTTGAGTAGCCACCGTAATATTAGCAGCTACAGATCCATCGAGTGCTGCCGCTACTAACGGCCATGGAACTTGAAGCTCTTCTTGTGTCTTTATAAAATAAAATCAATTTCTTTCAGTATTATAACGTATTGTTTTCATTGTTATAAATGTTTGCTATCTATGTACTCACCCTATTATTATTACTAATATTATTAACCGTGGGATCTACTGGCCAACTACATTCCAACATTTCAGAACAAACATAATTATTAGCCTCTCTTAGAGCTTCGTCTTCATTTCCATTATTTACATCTTGTTGATCTCTAGGAGCTTCCGATGGTCCTGACACTACTTGCGTTTCAGCTTCTTCTGCGCTGTTTGATCCCATTTCCATTCCATCAAGTATGGGATACATTATTTCTTCGGGGCATCCTGAAATTTCTTCATACGCTTCTCGCATTTCTCCTCTTACCTAAAATAAATATGTGTTTTTCAAAGTAACTGAATAATTTTATAATTTTTATTTTATAAATGATATTATAATATTACCTCTAGTTCATGAATACGTTGTAATGTTTCACTGTCAATTTCCATTCCTTCAGGAATTTGTGATTCACCGTCTGCTGGATTTTCATGAGTGACTTCAGTCGTTTCAGTCTGATTATTATTAATTAACGTAGAATCCTCCATAACAATTTCTGTTGGTCCAACTTGATCGTGCGACGGTGAGGTTTCAAGCATAGTCGTGGTTTCACAATCGGACATGGGATAAATTTGTTCTTCCGACATTTGAGATATTTGTTCTTCTGACATTTGAGATATTTGTTCTTTTGATATTTGAGGTACCTGTTCTACAGAAGATTGAGGAGTGCATTCTGCTGACAATTGAGATGGTGTTTCCCTAGATGTATGAGATATTTGTTCTGTTTGTTCGTTAGACCTCGGTGAAGTAGTTTCTTCAGGCAATAGCATTGTCTCTTCTTCTGATACTTCAAGAAGGTGATTTTCCATTGGTTGAAGGTCTTTTTCACTTTCAGATAAATTAATGTCGTCATTATACACTTCTGATATCTTCTCTTCACACATATCTGTTACTACTTCCTTTTCTTTGATTGTATCTTGCTTCTCAGTTACATTAATAACCTTATCGTCTTCCTCTAATTTATCTTGATGCATTTCAGTATCTACTATCGTTTCTACAGAACTTATGTTTACAGATTCTATATGTTTTTCATCAATTATCGTATGAGTTGTTTCATTATAGTGTGTTGGTAATAATTCTTGTATGCCTGTTGAATCATTCAATTCATCTGAATTATTTATACTTGTTTCAACTTTACAGTTATCTTCCTCAACTTTATCTTCAGACATAATAATAGGGCAAGGAGTATCTAATACCGGCGTATCTACATTAGATTCTAAACGAAGTCTTAAACTTGAACGTGTTACCGCTCCTCCGGATCTTGATTCCAAAATACAATGAAGACCTGATCTAAGTTTAGGTTCACGTTTTTCACCCCATATAGGTTCAAAATGTTTCACTTTCCACGGATCTAATTTATTCTTATCTCTTTCTGCCTCCATTTTCAATCGTTGTTGATTTTCTGGAGTAAACTCTCCTTCTGCTAAACGCTTACGCCATTCTAAACATGCTCTTGCAAAGAATTCATTGTTTAGCCCAGATATAGCAGCATCCTAATAATAAATACAAATTATAATTATAGGTTTCAAAATATACAATGTCTTGGTGGGTTGTCAAATCACCTGTCTATCTACGGCTGGTAAAAGCTGTGCAAGTTTCCTTTGATACAAAGGTGGCAAGCCTTGAAAAGTATGCCTATTTAATAGAGCACGTAAACTTGTACTTGCTAAAATACTTGCTGGAGACTCAAGATCTACAAGACCAGCTTCTAATTGTGCAGTTGCCGACAATCTTTTTGTTGAACGTCTACGCCCAGACTTCAGACTAAATCCTGGTAAACTTGCTAAAACTTCTCTCATTGTGGCAGCAGGCTCTTCAGTTGCTATGTGTAATGTTAAGTTGAATCATAATAATGAACAAATTAAAACATATATTCTTAATCTATCAAATTTATTTTTTCATAAAGTTTGCTTTTAAAGATATCTGTACATATTTGAATAACTACAAACATTATATTAAAAAAATATTTGACTTACTGGTGTTAATATGCTGTACATTATTGACTGGAGACGGTGGATCATTTGGTGGAGGAGGAGGTAACGGTTTAACAACAATCCTTGGTAGGGTACGAGAATTACCAGCTGCGATAGTTGTATTTTTCCTACGCCTCTTGGCCTGCTGTCGTAACGCATGTTTGATAACTTTTTTACTGTGCACCATGCTAGAATAGCCAGAACAACCTGGACTAGTTTCACACCCTTCACCTTTGGCAAGTTCTACATCTGTGTCCATGACAAGTACCTATACTACGAACATCGTTGATCGAAATGCCGGCAAACTGAATGTCAATCCACGATAATAATTTGTTCACTCAAACATGGGTATTATGTATTTTATTTCATATTGTCAGACAAAAAGACTTCAAAAATGCTTATTCTGGTTTCAGAAATAAACATTCTTCAGTAATAGCACCTAAATGACATTTTGATAGAATTAAAAAAACTTAAACGATATGTACCCTATCTTTTAATCCATGTCGTTCGAAGACTTGTTCACGTACGGAATTCAAATAAATTTCTGAACTTCACTGTATTTTAATCCATTGGCAAAATGCCATTCGGAAACACTCGCAATGTTCCGCTTCTATCGGCCATATTGTATTTACATATTTATACCATGAAAGCGCCATCTCATAGAGTGTTTTCTAGTTTGATAAGCACGTTTAATATTTATATCATATTTAATACAGTTGTTTGTATTGCAGATATTTTAATTATAGATTACCAAATTTAAAAAAAGACAAATAAATGAAAAATAAAAATGAGTTTATATTACGAACATTTTGTTACACGGGGGATTGTACTATATACCATTTAGGTGATGATTTTCATTTCTTTTACGCCTCTTCTCTATTCGGTTCTACACAGTCTGTAATCTATGATCATACACATGCGCTCTTGTGACTATAATGACGCTGAAAATATATACCCAGCAGCCAGAAAGTTTCATACCTGATTCTTGTTCTACGCAATATATTTCAGTCTCTAAACTAAATTGCTTTTTTGTATATTTCATAAATATGCTAAAAAAAATGTGTAGAGTATTGTTTTTATACTCGGGTACAACATAAGTAAGCGTTCTTTCAATAAGTACCAATATGTATACAGGAAGTATATGTCCATGGTTATGAACCCAATGAGAAAACTACATTTCAAATTGTAATGAGAACCATAAAATATTAGATTGGATAATACAAGTTACTCAAATAAAAAATTCGTGTATTCTATCAATAAAATATTAATATTTTCCATAATTATGTTTATTATTATGTATACACACAGTTATACTTAAAAATAATGAAATATAACAAAATACAAAAATTGTGTTTACAATTTTTAGCGCTCATTTCAACTCCACTATTTCAAAGGTCATAAAGGTATCGATATTGTATTCGATACTTTAGAACTTTTTAAATAAAATATTTTATTAATCCTTTTCGCAATGCAGATTATCCCTAATGATTTTTAACACGTGTCATTTTAAAAATAGAATAATTGTTATGTGTAAAATATTCTCGTGCAAAATTGACTTAAGGATTTTTTTCTTATAATTGCCATTCTACATTTCCCGCCAACATGGCAAATATGGCGGAACTCGTCCCGTTTCCCGCCAAGCCCTGACGGACCTCTTGTATGGCGCACCTCGGTTGTGTTGCGATAGAAATTAATTGTGTTTTCTCACGGTTTTTTTAAGTTTTCCGACAAAAATGGGACAGTCGGACGACGTTGAAGATTCTACTTACAGTAGACATCAAGATTTGTGTCAGAAATTAAATATGGATGCGACTGCTGCAGCCGAAGCCTGGAAATCTTATGAAACAATCAGACAAAATTACACTCTTGAGGTACTTTTTAAATTACTCATTATCGTAATTGTTATGAGTTATACCATCTTTTAGATGTAGACGATACTATTTCTCTAATGTTTCAATTACAAATCATGAATGTATTATTTTTCGTTTAATTTTCAATGCGTGAACTGATTAACTGTCCTCAACGCTTAATATTGTTGAATTCGCGGTTTGTTTTGTTCAAACGATTAAAGCGCACCAATTTTAAATAACAAGAAAGTACATTGATCAAGCTTATCAATTTTGAAATGCAAGAGAAATGTTTTTATACATTAAGAACAAATCAATAAAAAGCACTGAACTAGACCTGCCATTATTTGTTTCTTTATTGTTTATGCTTGTAACTTCAAATGTTATAACTTTTACGATTTTTTTCCTTATTAAACTGTTCCAATATATTTAATTCCCTTTTTATCCTAATATATGAAAATATTTATGGAATATTGACATTTATGTGTTTGTAATTATGTGAAATTACGTGTCTATAAAATCTGATGTTTGTTTTTAGGGTGATCAGTTACATTGGATTGGGTGTGCATTATACGTAGCATGCCGTAAGTCTTCTATACCTACTGTTGGAAAGACTGGTCCTAATGTAGAAGGCAATTGCGTGTCATTAACGCGTTTGTTACAATTGTGTAACCTTCCGTTGATACAGTTCTTTACTAAAAGTAAGTCTTGGGCTGATATGGCCAATATGCCACAAGATTTTCGGTCTAAGATAGAGAAACTTGAAGGAAACTTCGCTGTTTCTATGGTTATATTTAAAAAGTATCAGCCAATATTTACCGATATATTCAAAGATCCTGAGGATGATATTTCCAGACCACCTAGATCTAGACGACACAAGGCAATGCCTTGTACTCCTGGCAGAGTATTTGAATTTTGTTGGACATTATTTATTTGTATAAAGGGAGCATTTCCAGATATCTCGGATGATTTAGTTAATTCTTATCATCTACTTTTGGCCTGCTGTGATCTAATATATAGCAATGCTCTGTTGGCTAACAGGAAGGATCTTTTAAATCCAAATTTTCCTGGTAAATATACCTATTTTTCATTTATAATGTTATGCAAAATAAAATAATCTTTTTTATTTTTATATTCATTGACAGGTTTGCCACCAAATTTCAACGATGAAAATTATACTCCACCACAGACTGCAAATTGTATAATTAATTTGTTATGTGAACGACATGAAGCTATCTCAGTTGAAGCTAAAGTCATTAAGGAATATTATCTGAGAAATCACATTAATAAATTGTTCAATGAAAAAGTTCTGCGTGGTGATCAGTTAAATTTTTCTGGCATTCTAGAAGCTTTAAATTTTGATGGCAACAGCAAAGCTATTAATAAAGTATATGAACAACATGTATTAAGCGTTGGAGATTTTGATGAAAGAATTTTTTTAGGTAATTATTTTCGACTACATTAATTTACATTTCTATAAAAAGTCCAACTTTTAACCTTGCTTCTTATTATGGGAGTAATGCTTATAAATAAAATCAAATAGTGCTACGTGTAATATGCTTCTATGCTTTTATTTGTTTCTGCTTTGATATCCTAACTTGCATCTGTAAATTTTTGTATGAGTGTGTATAACTTCATAGTGCTTAAAATTGTTTACTTATTTAACTGTACATTACTGTATGGTCCCACCTTGCTATTCATAAATAAACAGCTGTGAAACATATTTATTGAATACAGTTACAAATAATAAATTGTACTATTTATGTATGTATAATTTTCAAGGTTATTTTATAGATTTGCTTATGTTTTTTTTTATTTGAACTTTTTAACAAACGAGAAAATGTCTGATTTTTCGTTCTGTCTTGTAATAATTTTCATTTCTTGCTGTTAATCAATTTGGGTTTGCTTTGTCTTGGCTGTAATTTACAGCTGATTGGAGAAGAGTCAGATTAAATGGAATATCAAGTTTGGAAATAGTAGGAGGAAATATAGCTTATCATGCTAAATTGTCCAAACATATTTCCATAAAAGGTAGGTTCAAAATGCATAAAAGGCTTAACCGACTATTATTCATATTCAAAATTTCAATTGATTTTCTGCAATAATTGTATGTTACTGATGCAGTGTTATTACATATGTATATCTTACTTTAATTTGTTTCAGGTAATGATGCTAGTAATAATATTGGTTCTCCTACGCAAATGATGAATGTTGGTGATCTTCATGAACAGTTTCAAATGAAAAGGGAACAATATAGTGGTGTAAGTATTGATAAAACTATGCAAATGAAATATGTTTGTAAATAAATGAGATTTTAATGAAATTTTTATAAAAACTTTCACAGCAAATACAGCATTTAGCTCCGCCTACTCCATTAACAGGCCGTGGTTATCTTAAATCTAAAGATATCACGAATGTGACACCTGTAACTACTGCAACACAAAGTGTAATTCGGCTGCAGGCTATGTTAGCGGGTCAAACATCACCGAGTGAAAATCTGTTGCACATTTTAAACGGTTGTTCTCAAGATGTAAAGACACTGGTTGAATCAAAAGTGAAAGAGATTGGAGAACATTTTTGTGCTAACTACAACAAAAGTACGAACGCTAATGAAACTACTTCAGATTTTGGAAAGAAAAGACTTTACTTAGGACAAACTCTTTTCTACAGACTATTAGAAAAGATTGTAAATGACGAAAAACGCAAGAAACCAAATTATGACGTAACGGTATGTTAATTCATTATTTAAGAAACGAATAGAATAAAATTGATTTATGATTTTTATCATAATATTTGGTTTTTTATAGAATCTTCTCATGAACGAGGTTTTCATTCAGTGTTTATTCGCTTGCTGTTTAGAAATTGTCATTTATTCGTATAAAAGTAACGATAAAATCTTCCCGTGGATTTTAAATGCTTTGAATTTAGACGCTTACTATTTCTATAAGGTTATAGAAATTATAGTCAGAGCAGAGGATCAATTGTCCCGCGACGTGGTGAAACATTTAAATCAAATAGAAGAAAAAATTTTAGAATCCCTCGCATGGAAAAGTGACAGCCCATTGTGGGGTGCTATTCAATCCACACCAGAAGGTGTACCAAGCTGCGAAGAAGTTTCTTTACCTGGTACATTGGAAACAGTCGACCCAAATATTCCCGGTCAACCAGTGTTAAGAAGAATTGCTTTAGATCGCGGTACTCACCATGACGTACAACAAAGCCCAATCTCTTCTGCCTCCGAAAGATTTCATTCTCCTGTCGCGGCTTCTGGCGCAATTAAGAAACGTCTGTTCCCTGATACCAGAATCAGTGGACAAAGTGTGTTACGAGTAGCTGGACAAAATGTATTACCGTCAAAAGTGTTAATCGATAGTAATTCAAGGATTCTTTTACTATCTGATCAAATCACGGTTCCAAGATCGTCCGGTGTTCAAGCCAGCAGTACGCCGATGCAAACTGTAACGGTTAACAGGGAGCCAGCAAAACCAAAACGAACTGGTTCCGTAGCACTGTTCTTTAGGAAATTTTATAATCTGGCAAGCGTACGCATGTTAGACTTGTGCGGTTCGTTAGAAATAACGGATACCGATTTGAAGAAAAAAATATGGACGATTTTCGAGTATTCGATCAAGGATCGAACGGAATTGATGAAAGATCGACATCTCGATCAAATTTTAATGTGTGCAATTTATGTGATATGCAAATTAGCGAAAATGGAAAAGAATTCGTTTACTGAAATCATGCGGTGTTATCGTTTACAACCACAAGCTGAGTCTCACATATACAGATCGGTACTTATAGCTAAAACACCTTCGGACGAGTTGCAGAAAACCAGCGAAGAAAGTGGGCAGAAAGATGTAACGGACAAGGAGTCTAATGTTGCGCCTCCCACACCTACAAACATGGCTGGAACTTCGCAAAATTTCGGCGAAGAAACGCGCGGTGATTTGATCAAATTCTATAACACGGTATACGTGCCGCAGGTTAAAGAGGTGGCAAATAAATTAGGACTAGCACGTGGTAGCATAACAAGTTTGTCGTTAAGTCCATTACCAAAAGGGAAACCTCCAACGAGTTCTCCTGTAAGACGTGTTACCAGTAGCATTATGACACGTACATTAGATCCAAAAGCTATTTCAGCCTCTCCGGCACCGCAGCTTAGTTATTGTTTTAGTCGCAGTCCTGCTAAGGTAAGTTAAATATGTTCTTATTTTATATAATTATAAAAGTTCTCTTCAAATAAGATGCAAGAAAACAAGTGTTGATATATGGCTCGCAGAGACTCTGTAATCACAATCCTGGAACAGACAACAATTACATCAACAATTTCTTTTTTCTGCAAAAATTTGTATTTCTAATGTGAATTGTTTTCCTAACAGTGCCTTAATATTTATATACGTAGTATATAAGTGTATAGTATAGTATTATTACAATGTATTATTTATGTAACTTATCTTTGTTACTTAAAGTATGCTACAATTTTCAAATTGACTATCGTAGTATAGATTTTGCTGATAAATGGTGGTACTAATCCGTATCTCTGATGGGAGTCTCTATTAGTTGTGTGTCTCTATATATTTGATATATCCCTACATCTCTTTATACCTGGAGTTCAAAATTTGTACCATATAATTAAATATTTTCTCTTGTTCTCAGGATTTAGAGGCTATTAATAAAATGATGATATCCGTCGATCCAAAACGTTCCGTTGGTAAACGACTGTTATCGGATGATACCGACGTAGAAATGACTGAGGCGACATCCCCTGCAAAAAAAACGACTGCCTTTGTGGCTCGAAAATTAGAGAACATCATCGGGGAACGACGTACGCAAAATCAATAAAAAATGTAATCGACTGTTTAATAGGTTATTGAGAACTGAATATTAGACAACGGAAGAAGAATCTTCGGAAGACATTTTCGTTTTTATAGAACGATATTTGATCAAAAAATTGATCGATATTAACGAGTAGGAAAAGAAGCCGTTTTTTGAAGTCGAATATCTGTTTCTTGGCTGTGTAGCTTAAAATAAACGAAACGTTCGCTTCTCAGGTATGATCATATTAGAAACAAGAAAGGCCCGTATAATACCAGTAAAATATCGTATACAAGGATACGATATAGTAAATGATGACTGAGTAAAGTCAGAGTATCATTTCCAGTGCTTCAATATACATATTTTGAAGGTGATAATTCCTAAATATCGATAAAAATGAAGTATATTGAGCATTCTCTGGATATTCCGTTTTTAAATACCATTTAATTTTAGGGGTTGTAACATATTTTATATTCACTGCTATGTACCAATAACAATTTTTAATAACCATACAGAGTAAACAATAATTTTAAAATCGCTCTAAGTTTGCTAACTGTTGCTAAATATTGCCTTATTATTAATGTTAGGGATGTTCATTAAATGTTCCCATTTCACTGGAAATGACTCTGACTTTTATTGGTATCACAGATCAATGGTATTTTGATAGAGCTATGTACTCTCTTTAAAGTTATATATGTGTGTATATAACTTATACATATGTACGATGAATTTTGTAAGAGGTACGGCCATAGATGGTAAAAAAATATAATTTTTACCGATAGATTTAAGCATGCTGTAAAAGCAGTAAGTGCTCGGCGCATGCAAATACAATTTGGGTGATATTTAATTAAAGTTATTAGGCTTAAGTTTCAATTTACAAAATTTCAACGTTTAATCAATGTATTCTTTGGTCTTGAATGTAATAAGTTATTCGCGTTTCTGGAGATTTCATTCGTCTCACGGTACTGAGACCCTCGATTTCCGGCCACGTATCAACGCGTGTGTATTAGATATAAGTGTATTCTTTCTTTTTTTTTTTCAAATTTGACTTTTGATCTCATTAATCTGTCTTTTATTACCAAACAATACATATAAATTACAAATATTATTATTAAGATTAGAATGACATTGAAATGACTTAGAACTGGAAGAAAGTTCTTTCTTTGATAGATGTTGTACAATAAAAAATGAATTTTCAGACGAATTTATAAGTAAAAATCGATAACAGAATGATATAATGATAGCTTCAATTTTATCATCTATGTAACGATTTTTCAATTAACATATTTGTATGGTTCTCGTATTAGGAGAATAATTTCAGTGAGGAAGAGATACTGTTTCTCGTTACGCAATTACGGCAGTTCCTCTAATGATTTTTTTAAATGAAACAAAAATGTAAAGAATTTTATTGGCATATAATAATTATTAAATAGTCTATCTGTATATAGTATTGTAATTCGAAAGTAAATCAAAACAAATAAAATTCGAAAGTTTATATTTTATACCCGTTTTTAGTATAACATTAGTGGCATTTCCTTTGGAATCCATTAACGAGATAATCACCTTGTAGATAAGGTAAAGTATAGAATACGTCATACATAAGGTAACGGTAAGTTAACACACTGTGTTTTATAGAATCGTAGAATTTTCTAATTTATGGTCTTTTGAAATTTGGCGACCTGTAACTTTGAAAATTCAGAAATTTCAAGTCCGTACGATAAGTAAATCGCGTGGAGATTTATGTGAAAATTTATTTAATGGAATAAAAATATATTTGCTCGTATATGATATACCTTTATTGTGTAGCTAATATACACATTAAGCTATTACAAAGTTCCACAAACTATTTATTCATATCCTACACATAACACACAATATTAATATCGTTTCATATAAAGTGGAATTCATAATTTGAATTTTCAACGAATCATTTTATTCTCGCTAGTGAATGACTGATCGAAATTATTGCATTTGGACGTTCACGACATTATGTTTCAATGATCCATACATATGTCTGTTCTTACAAACGAGCAGAAAATTCACAAACGTACTACGTAAATTACATAACGTTGCTTCAATTTGCCAGCTCATTCCTTGTACAAGTAAAGACTCATATTTTATGATATATTATTTAAAACTTTATCGTACATTATTATATTGATTGAAGTTATGGAAAATGTTAGTAACAAACTAAAGTACAAGAGAACTTATTGGATTTTTAAATATTGTAGGAACTCGTATATACAATTTGATAAATCGTTTCATTTCAAACGCATATTATATAATATCCACAGTAGATATTATATAGAAGCAAAAAAATTGATTATACTTGTACAGAGCAGCAAATGTACTACCAGTATACATAATATTATGCATACTACACAGAAAATATAAGTAAACTATATTCTAATCATAATGTATGATTTTATGTTCGAAGAAACGTGTAAGTAAAAATAATCGTGCTCGAAGTAATATTATAAAAAACGTGTTTGGCATATCACTTACATTTACATTTGTGAGAAAGCTTTAGGTACATACAATTAGTCAAGAGTTAATGGTAACCAAAATTATTCATTTTTCTTTTACCGAATACTCTGATGTTCTCGCGAAATATTGCCAACCTAAAGCTGTTCTTTCATTAACATTGTGTGGTCCACAAAAGTGGATTGAGAAATATGTATATCCTTAACCACATCCTTTTGTTCCACAAAGAAAGAAAACCTTATAAGAGGAAAGGTTAATTAAGATCTTGGATCATTTGAACTAGTAACAGTTACAACTGTCTTCAGTCTGATATTGTAATCCATGTACTGACACGATCGACGATATTCCTCTATTGTACGAACAAAGAAGCTTTGATTGAATGGCCTGATGATTTTTTACACTAACTAGTTGGAGGAGGTGGTGGAGGTGGTTGTGCCAATAGTGTCGGCAAAGTATTGAGATCAATACCAGGTGGAGCTGGTGTTTGCTGTTGCGGAGGAGGTGGGACAGGAGCTGCAGGTGGCCATCCACCCATTTGTTGCGGTTGCCATCCTGGAAATCCCGGTGGTGGAGCTGTTCCAGGTGGTGGTGGGCGCATCGGTCCTTGTTGTCCTTGTTGCCACGGTGGAATTCCCATTCCAGGTGGCGGAATTTGTGCTGGCGGCATTTGTCCGGGTGGTGGTGGTTGATTGTTTCCAGCCATCCAGGGCATTAATGGTGGAATATTTGGTTGAGTCGTGGAACCAGGTGGCGGCGGAGGTGGTTGCATTACACCGGGTGGAGGAGGCATACTAACTGGAGGTTGCCATTGCATGTTCATACCATTCATATTGTTTACTTCGCCTTGACTCCATGGTGGCGGAGCCATTCCTGGCGGAGGCATCATTGGACCACCTTGCATCATTTGGGGCGGTGGATGGGCTGGTGCTGCCATTAATGCACGAGGTGCTTGTTGTCTAAAGGAGACAAAATATTATTTACAATACATTTGTATTGCATCCTTTATCATTCATTATACATAAACAGTGAAAACTTACCTATCGAAAAGACCAGGATAGTTAGGATTAGGATTTGGTTGTCGTGGTTGTCCGCTTTTAGATCGATCTGGTGGTGGACCTTCGCCCAATTCTGCCATGAGGGACATATATTCTTCGTCTATTTTAGCTTTATCTCCGCCTGGTCCCATTCCTCCCATTCCTGCAGCAGCTGGCCCACCTTGGCCGGGTCTTTTAGATCTACAATCACGCGCAATGTGACCTGCTCCTCCACAGCTTGAGCATACTATATTGTTTGTTACGTTCGGTTTGTCTGGACACTAAAGCAGTTAACAAAGAAATATAGTAAATCATTGACGTATACAAAATGTATAATAACAAGAATTCTATAGTTTGATATGAACTAACCAGCCATGATTTATGATCAGACGCGCCACAATTAGTACAACGTGGTCCATCATTTTCGCGCAATGTTCCATTCAACAAAGCTAATTCTCTGAGTTGATTACGTCGTAAATCATTTTGTCCTTCTGGTACTTCTACTCCTTGTCGTATGATTTCATGTATCTGTTAACAAAAATTGTTACACTTTAATAAGAATTTGTACGTTATAGTTATATTCAACTGCAAATACACTACGTACTCTTTCGACAGCTTTCTTTACAGCGTCCAAATTGTTAGCTGTAATATATGCATGTAAAGGTTCATCTTCACCAGGTAAAGGTTGACCATCTTTCCTCCCAACTTTTCCCTCTTTTACGGAGCCCTTACCACGGATTATAATCTTTGCTCCAGTTTCCTTTTCCATCGCTGCAGTATTAAAAAATTAATGTAATATTTATGTAACGTTG
This sequence comes from Coelioxys conoideus, assembly GCA_947623535.1. NCBI lineage: Eukaryota > Metazoa > Arthropoda > Insecta > Hymenoptera > Megachilidae > Coelioxys > Coelioxys conoideus. The sequence goes on along the minus strand of OX392453.1, from coordinate 7,509,617 downwards.
TTTTAAATTTAGTTTAGTTAAACTTACATTTTAATGTGTTCCCACGTGGACCAATAAGAAGACCGACAAAATTAATATCTGGATGTTCTTCTTGTGGTATCATGACTTTATCATGAACTCGTATTATTGGTGGTCTAGAAATAATAGTTTTATACCGTTTACAAATATTATAGAATATAAAATATAAATAGACAACTTCTACAAAAAAATATTTATGTCCACTTACTTGTAATCTGGTGGAGGTTTAAATTCTGGATTAATTTTGAGAATCTTCTGAATTAGATTATGACGTTCTTCTTCCAATTTACGTCTAGTACGATATTCTCTTGTATTCAACCGTTTACCATCACTACTGTATATGGGTTCAGGAGATGGAGATCTGTAAAACAAAAGAACAAGATTTTGTCAAGAAAGAAAGTTTGCATCAAGATGATACTAGCATACAAGCAACCTGATCCTACTATGATTGTGTGATTAAGTGAAGAAAGAACTGCTGTTTATTAGCAGAAAGTTGGAAATTAGGATAATATTTTAATCGACTTTTTGAAGTTATTAGGCTTTAGTTAACAATTTGTATGTAACATAAACTTTTTGTCTTAATAAGTAGGATTCCGACCATGTTGGAAAAAGTATATTCGCTACAATGTGACATGTTGAGAAAACACGCCTCATAAAATATATATAAAAATTTACACTAAATAAATTAGATGCAAGTTTTTGTTTCAGAAGAAGCAAGATGAAAATTAAACTATTTATAAGGATTATTTCTAGAATGACATTTTTCTTTTATATTAAATTAAAGGTAAAGGCAACTCATATTAATTTAGAGTATAAATTTATGATTTTAATCATTGTTACTTGTATTTTAAAGTAACGATTATTCGATCATTACGAATTACATTAAGAAATTTTTAGTACATTATAAATTTATTGATTTAAAATGAATCAATCTTCCAAATTTTCCAACAGAGCCAAGGTATCAAAATAAAGAGTAAAAAATTATATAATGTTAAATGCAGCATTGCTATAGGTCTATTCAGTAGAAAACCACTGGAAGACTGCGCGTTTGTGCACGGCAGAAATCGGTATGATGTCAGCTGCTAAGATAGATCCTGTGATTATTAGGAAATAATTTTTTTGGGTTAGTTAATAATTTGTATATCTTACTATATTGTATAATACTAATGAAACACAATGATATAAAATAATGGTTCCAGCTAAAATCAGAACAGTTAAACCTATTGGAATAAATTAATTTATTAGAAAAATTAATATATACTCATTTAAGTTGCACCTGAAAGTAATGTAATATTGATCTTTACAGTATTATTGCTTATGGTAGCAGTTAAAATTTTTATCATTTTCAATATTTTCCTGTAATCTGCTCATTAAGTTAAAATCTATCGTAGTTAATTAATTATGATACTCCTGTAGCATTATAATATTAAATAATATGGACTAAAAGTGCCGTGCAAATCACGGCAGCCTATTAAACAAATGTGTCTGTTAAGGTGCTCTATATGCATGGATTTCCATTAATATATGGAAAGTACCAACAAGAATAATTTCTAATAGTGGTTTACTGTAATTAAGTAGAGCCTATTAACTCATATAGAATAGTCGGCACGAGAACACCTCTGAATTTCCCTACATGTGCAAGAATATAACTATTTGAAAGATATATGGACTAGAATACCCACTGTGCGTTAAACACTGCTACTGTAATTGTTGTTTTATTTATATATATTATGTGTCTAATTATATACAATACTATTATTATATCATATACGATTATTCATATTAAATAATATATAGTATTTGTAAAAATTTGTAATCACTAGATGGAATTTTTAAAAGTGATTGTAAAACAGTAATATTTGTTTTCTTTGTATTTGATTATTGTCAATAGCATGCACTTATTTTGATGACTCAACTATTTTTACATATCTTTGTATATTCATATATTCCAGCAAAGCTGTTCTTGTAGCAATGTTTAATAAAAAATGAATTAGTAAAAGAAATTGATTAGGGCAAACCAATATTATCAAAATTCATCTTCTGTGCTGCGCTGAGGCTTTAATCAAGCCCAATCTTTTCAAACAGACATCAGTATCCCACACTAATTGTACTGGAGCCATATCATAAGGCCCCTGTATTTATGGGCTGCTGAATGGTCAGTAGAGAGGTATTGTAGATATGTTATGGTCATTTTTGGTATGTAAGTTTCGTTCAAACCTTTCCTCAGGATTAAGTGGAATTCCAAGATCTCCGGTACGTAGCTTCCTGCTGATTTCCTCAATCTGCAGCTGAACTGTAAACCAACGGGTTAGAGGGGGCGGAAACCCCAACAGTTAGATATTGCCAATTTGCCATAACCATACATTCTATAATGTAAGCATGTTTCAAAATTGGAGAATATTCACCTAAGTCTAAGATTTTGTAAATATCCGAGGTAAATATTTTAATAAAATTCATGCTTCCATTTATATCTTATCAAAATACAGGAACATACTTTTACATAGCTTCTTTTTAATGATCTATTGCATAATTATAACATAATCTAATATAACATAATACAATTGCAGAACTAAAGAATAAGATTTAAAAAGGAATTAAATGCACTAAATAAAACAACTAATGGTTTTATATTTATTATTCAGCAATATTGGCAATTCCTATTGCCAAACTCGCTTGTTGAATATATTTCAAAGGGCAATTACTTCCAGCAACTATTAATTTTAAATAATTCATACATACTTACATCTTTCATAGCACTATAAATTAGGTATCAGAAATTGAAATGCAGAAGCAAGATTTTTAAATCACTTCCTGCCCATAGATGTATATGTGTATAACATAATTAAATCAAACAAATGAAATAATAAATAAAATAAACTTACAGAGATAAGCCTTCTCCTGTTCAGGAGTCAGGTTAGTTGGTAGAACCGTAGGCATGCCTGGTATAAAAGTTTTGTCATGTTCACTACCGCCCCACCTAGTTCTCCTCCTCTTCCTACGTTCCTCTTTTGTCTCTTTCTCTTGCTTACTATCATCTAAAACATTTACAGATTACTTATATAGCTTTGTGCAATATAGATTACTTATATACAATATAGCTTTGTGCAATAAATTTTTGTGCCTTTGGCTTTGAAAACTCAAATTTCCAATCATTTAAATTATATATGATCTTTACATTTCTGTATTTTCTTTATATTTATCTTGTCTTAATCTTTGTATTAATTCATTGGCTTATGTCAACATAATTCTGCATTAGTTCATCCCAATGTTATTTATTCTTGGCAATATATTTAATTTGGTACAAACATAATACAATTATTCGCATAAACAATCAATATGATACTGACAGAATATTCTACATGATAAAATCTGTGGTAAAATCAAGTTTTGCTTGTACCCAAATAGTATTTTAATTCTTGCATTGATGCAGACCATGTTTAAATTGGATACACAAATACAGAGCTACATACACTCCAACATGCATTGTAAAATCTAGAATTCAATACATGAATCACAACATATTTCAGTATTTGTACTAGTTTTTAATCCCAATGACTGAACTTAAAAACTTTAACTACCCAACTTTTATACATTAGTATTACAAGTAAATTCTGCATTGTTCATAACAAATAATTCTACAATCTAAAATAAAGAGATATTTAAAATATATAGTCAATTTATGCACATTATGTACAAAACGTAATAATTAAAATTAAATAAACTAAACTGTATTAGATAAACTATATACGTATGTGTATGATTAACAAGTTGTATACATAAAATCAGGTCGCGCAACATAATAACGAAATCGAATCAATGGCGTAACAAGGACAACTTGCAACTTACTTTCCGCTTCGCGTTTCCTGGTGTTATTCGTCGGAGAATTTGAATTGAAGTTAAGCTGCGTTCCATTTGCAATCGCGGCACTTACCGCGGCGGCTGCAGCTGCTGCAGCCGCAGCCGCGTTTGCAGTCGCAGCATTCTGCTGCGCGTTTTGCAAATAACTTGGATTTAACAACGATGTGAAATTTCGCGACTGATTCATTACGTGGAATTTGTCACAGACGCGTAATACGTCAGAATAGTTGTGCACCGAGCAGCGCACAATTGCTTCTTTTTTTCTTCTCTTAAGTTCAATAGAAGTTTACACACCACAAAAATGGCGAACAAGTTCGACTGACGGACACCTCGATCTCTTTCATGGGCGTACCAGCATGGATACTATCTTCTAGAACAGAATTGAGGAGGCAATTCCTGCTTGTTGCTGTTTCGATGAGTTTCGGAATACTCTTAACTTGACATAAAATCGCCAGTATGAAAGCAAGAAAGAAGTAAATTTGAACTTATCCCTCAATATTTTTAAATAAATATATAACATATGTAATCATTTATCTTCCGACATAAGCATGTTTTATTATTCAGTCCATAAAGGACCATATTTCTTTGATGACGAATTTTTTCTTCGTTCTGCAGCTTCAGCTCTGATTGGTTCCAGCATGCTGTGTAACCATAGGCAACACGCATGCGCACTTACAATAATTACGGTATCAGCACATATACCTGGTGGTTTTTATTTTGTACACTTTGTATGTGATTGCCTTATATAATCTGTACTGATATATTATATGTCAGTATGTATATGATTACGAAGTGAGAAGTAAATCATAAGACGACATTACATAAATTATGATGATCGGTGCGAAATGTATATGATTTTCATAAAACTATCATTCGCATTGTGTATATATAACTTGCCAAGTGTTCTTAAAACTACTAAAATTTCAAACAGTATTATATTTGGCATTGATATTATTATCTATCAGTTTTACTTATAGACATTTTTCAACAACTGATTAATACAAAATTAGCAATTGATTAATCGAAGTATTTTTTTCGAGAATAATATACGAAATTTATATGCAATGTTTGTTCCCGATCTCTCATTTGTCGGTTGATGCAGGTGTTATATATTTCCACATGCATCTTGCTCGGCTATTGGTTGCAACTATCAATATAACTGTTGAAATACCAATTTTCCAAATTCGTAATTTCAATTTCGTTACCGTTTACCGAAAGAAATCCATGTTGAACTTTTAATAAGTTTTAAACCGATAAAACACATTCAGACTTCGTTAAGACTAGAAATATCAGTATACCCAGCTTTATTCAGTCAACAATGGAGTTGAAACGTTATCGGACGCTCTGAAATGTGATGTAACGTTATGTGTATAACATCGGGGCTTATTGACACCGGCATTGGAACATTACTAGTGTCTGTGTATGATCGTCATGAACGTTGTTTATATCTGATCGTTTGACAGCTGTTTAATGTTCAGCGTGGTGTGCAAAATGGATTATTTTTTATGAGTACGAGATACATAATTTTCGCTGATCCCATAGGGTTTCTAAGAATGAAATTGCATCGTGGTTTCGATGCGTTGCAACGTGGAAGTGCTCTAGCTTAATTATTGTACATCTCGAATGTTTTCCTCTATTATCTTTAAGTGCGAAACTACGGGATACTTCGCGGTATAATGGCAGCTCATAAGACAGGCGGGCAAAGTGCCCGAAAGAAAGTGCAGGTACTTATTCGCAGTATTATTCCTTTTGCGAAATGTTTTGCTACATCTTTAAGTTTGAAGTATAACAATTTTTGAGATTAAAAAAGAAAGTTTTTGTAGAAGCACAGTATGAGAAATCCCAGTGACGATGTTACGATCGGGCAGCGAGTGATTCCTCGTGCAAAAATATAATGCTGGACAAAAGTATTGGCACAATTCATGTTTTTAGCATGAAATTACCTAAAAATCTAAGATAAAATATTATATTTTATTTAATATTTTTATGAAATGTTGCTTTAAGTTTACAAACCATATGTACCAGTCATGAATATAAAGTAAATGTATATTTACAAAAAAAAGAAAAATATGTACTGTAAATAGATTTTATTGTGGCAAAAGCTTTGCCACACCTTAGAAAATTTATTATTATGAAATTTTGTATTAGATATTTTCAATAGCAAATTATCAATATTGATACATGTATCCTGTCAAACTGATAGCTGTTTCCCTGTTTGTATCATCATTACTAGGACATCTCATATACACATATGTCCCTGATTATGGTCTAAGTTAAAGAATAAGTAATGTACATTTCCTTTTATTATATGTGAGTAGATCAGTGATAAAGATACAGTGAGTTTAATAGTACATATTTCATTAATTTGTCATGAATATTTTAAGGTTCTCAAAAAATTCAGAATAAACAATTATATTTTTTAAATAGAATATTAACAAAGTTATACTTATAATATGTATTAGAAGCTATGTTTGTTTATAATGTGTTTCAATTCATATAATTATTTTTTATATAAAATACATTGTATATTTAATAAAGGTATCTATGGTTATAAGAGATGAAGTGGAAAAAAGACACAGAGCTGGAGTTAATTCTTTACAATATGACCCAGCTTTACATAGGCTATACTCAGCAGGTAGAGATAGTATTATAAGGATATGGAATTGTAAAAATATGAAGGATCCATATATTCAGTCAATGGAACATCATACAGATTGGGTCAACGATATAGTATTATGTTGTGGCGGTAAAAATTGTATGTATCTTTTTATTTTATTTTTGAATTAATAAATGTGAACAAAAATTTATGATGAGATAGCATGATTATTTCTGCTTAAATAAACAATTTTATTAAACTTAGAAAATATGATATTTTTCAGTGATATCAGCTAGTTCTGACACAACAGTAAAAGTATGGAATGCACATAAAGGTTTCTGTATGTCTACGTTAAGAACACATAAAGATTATGTAAAAGTTCTAGCATATGCTAAAGATAGGGAGCAAGTTGCTAGTGCTGGATTAGATAAATCAATCTTTTTATGGGATGTCAATACATTAACTGCTCTTACTGCAAGCAACAATACAGTAACAAGTAAAAAGGCGATCTATAATAAAAATTTCCTTTATCGTTTATTTGGGCTTCATTTAAATGTCTCTATACTTTACAGCATCATCACTTAGTGGAAATAAAGACTCCATATATAGTCTTGCCATGAATCAGACTGGAACAATTATAGTTAGTGGTAGTACAGAAAAAGTTTTAAGAGTATGGGATCCAAGATATTGTACTAAGTTAATGAAGCTTCGTGGTCATATGGATAATATTAAAGCATTAGTATTAAATAGAGATGGTACTCAGTGTTTGTCCGCTAGTTCAGATGGAACCATTAAGCTTTGGTCGTTGGGACAACAAAGATGTATTCAAACTTATAGAGTACATAAAGAAGGTGTTTGGTCTTTACTGGTAATTGTAATTCTTTCCTTCACATGATTATCTCATTGAAATGATTATTGTAAAGTAGAACAATAAATTTTAGGCAACAGAAACCTTCAGTCATGTAATATCAGGAGGTAGGGACAAACGAGTTGTAATGACTGAGTTATCTTGTTATCCTGAAAGGTATACTGTTATATATGAAGAAAAAGCACCTGTGCTAAAAATGGTTATGACACCGGATCAGTCCAGTATTTGGGTGGCGACTAGTGAATCTACTATAAATAATTGGGTAATATTATATTTTATTCTTGTACAAATTAATCCCTTGCTGTATGATTTATTTGTCAGGTACATCAGTCAAAAGTAATTATTTACTGCTATAATATGAAAATCAGTGAAGAATGTTAAAATGTTATGTCTGTATGTATTCAGTGATCTTTGAGTATGCAAATTATAATTGGATTTAAATTACTGATTAAAACTTATTAATTATTACATAATGCACTTCACATTTATAACGCAAATAACTTGTTAAAATGTGTTACAGTCTTTAAGTCAAAAAGATTGGCAAGAATTACAAATTGGAAATTACTGTGATTCTGCTAGTGGAGTAACTTCAAATGTTGTACGAAACACAGAACCTGCACAAAAAATATTAGGAGGCCCTGCAATTCGGCATTGTCATGTTTTAAATGATCGTAGGCACGTTTTAACAAAAGATACAGAAGAAAATGTAGCATTATATGATGTATTAAAGGCACGTAAAGTTGAAGACCTTGGAAAAGTAGATTTTGAACAGGAAATAAAGAAAAGAAACAAAATGGTATATGTTCCAAACTGGTTTAGTGTAGATCTTAAAACTGGGGTATGTAATTATATGATTTTTTTAAAGAAATTGAAAGTATATTTATAATATTAAAAGCGTTTGTAATTATCGCATTCTTGTAGATGTTGACTATTCATTTAGGACAGGATGAAAATGATTGTTTTTCTGCATGGGTTTCCGCGAAAGAAACTGGTCTCGCGGAAAATGATGCAGTTGACCAAAAAGGTAAAAAATATGATTTTCTAAATAACATCTGCCTGTGGTCTGTTCTTACATGTTTTTTTTTGCAGTGAATTACGGTAATCTTTTATTACAAGCGTTACTTGAACATTGGTGGAGGCCACTGCATGCAGACGATGAAAACGAAGGTAATAGCAATGATGGTAATGGTTCAATACACACGAGAGGAGGAAATCCATATTTTTCAGTACCTACTCATACACCTGTTATATTTAGGTATATATTAATTAACATATACATAGTTTTATTAACTTAAGTGTATATAGTAATAATAATGAAAATATCATCATATTTTAGTGAAGTGGGAGGAAGACCTTTATATAGATTATTAGTTAGAGATGCTGCAGGAGAAATGGAGGGTGTTTTATTGAATGAAACAGTACCAGCCTGGGTAGTTAATATTGTTGTGGACAAAAATCTTCCACAGTTTACTAAAATATCTTTCTATCTTCTTCCACATGCCACGTCTGGTGTGAAAAGTCTCAAAAAGTATGTGATAAATGAGTATACATAAATTGCATATCACTGGATATGTTTTTTATATATAATTGCAATATTCTTTTTTTTTAAGGGATCGCTTAATTGCAAATGATTTTATACAAATTCGTAAAGTAGCTGAACACGTTTGCGATAAAGTGCTTGGCGCTGGTAGTGATTCAGGATCAGTAGCTGGTGCTGGAAATACAGTTTCTGGAGGTTCTCCAGCAGGAGATAGAACGAATACTGATTCGAATGCCGATAATTCTTCGCTGGCCGAAGAAAAAGTAGAACTATTATGTAACGATCAAGTTCTAGATCCTTCCATGGATTTAAGAACGGTACGTTTCGAAATTGGGTAACTTACATAAGAACATAATGTAATTACATTTACTTATGATTTTGTCAGTTTTAATTACAATTATTTTTATCGAATATTAGGTCAGACATTTCATCTGGAAAAGTTCGGCGGATTTAACACTTCATTATCGGCCAGTAAAATAGTTAGGGCTTAGTACGTCGGAACAGGGATCTCTAAAATGTGCCTGGTTTTTTACTATTGTTAAGTAGGTAAATTTTTATTGCATTTTATGTTTAGCCTTTAAAAAATGAAAAAATTAAAAATACAAACTAATACATTTCAGAATAACGGAAGATATGTGGACTAATTGCAGAGTGTGGCACCTCACGCTATCTCCTTTTCATGAAATGTTCAATCGATTTTCGGTGGATATTTCATTAGAAGCTGTAATTGAAGATGAATAAAACCAGGTCACATAAAAAGTATTTAAAAAAGAAAACTACATGTGTTTGAAGGCAATAATGTGTGGAAGTATTAGCGTAAATTGCTCATGTTTGTATACATATATACTGAGGTGAAGCTTGACCTTACGAAACAAAATTAATTTCATTTAGTCTGCTTTTAGATATATGTGTCTTTTGTATTTAAGTATAGAATATTGAATGCTTACCGTCAGCCATTTATAGTCTTCCCACTTCAAAAGTACCAACGCGAAAAGTTAAGTACAAAATATTGTATGACCCAGGAAATTATTAAGCATCATCTTTAAATGCCATGTTCACGTTATGCTTCTTAAAGCTTCTGTGTTAAATTTACTAATTATTAGTTGTATTTTATAATTTGTAAGTATCATTCAATTCATTGCTTATGCATTCGTCGTACAAAATGAAATCTAATGTGTACCAGTAGTATTCCACACATCTACCTTGTTGCCTCAAAGAAAACAAACTATTAAAAGGAAGAGGGAAATGTCAATTTAATATTAATCAAATAACGATTGAGCAGCCAAATTAACAGTTCAATATTTCCTATTGCATGGGAAATGACAGTATATTTGTCTTTGGTATGGCAAAGTCAAATTCTGTCTTTAGCGAACTTCTATTAAGTAAATTTATATTTAATCGATATATATATATGTAACTGTTTCAAATTGAGGGGTGAAGTATAAATTACATGACAGTTGCTGATTAAACAAGCATAGCATAGACAGAATTTGATCTTGCAATGCGAATTTAACGAATACAAAAAAATATATAATTATCCGTACGTTTAAATATTCACCCTACTAGAATTCCACAAGTTGTACATATAAATGAGACTGTAAGTAACGTCCCCCGATCGTGGTGATGGGCTGTATAAATAAAATTGAAACAAATATTGTATCAAGAAAAAAAACTGAAGCCTTTACGCCAATTTTATGAAATTGGGATAAACGCTTGACTTTTCTAAAACAAAGAGAGTATACTGTTCTTTATTCATACGGCCCTAAATGTTATAATTCTTGTGTTATTAAAATGACATAGAAAGAATTTTTTAATAAATCTAGAGATTATTCCATTGTTACATTTTAATAAGCTACGTGTTGTATAAGTCTATTTATTTGCTAAGCTTTTGTTATGCCTATTTAATAATGTAAACAGGTTATTGAAATACCGCTTAGGTTTCATCTTTGTTCATATATTACGTATTCTTAGAGCTCTGTGATAAATTTTCTCTTGAGCCAAGGATGCTAATTAAGAGAATGGCTACCAAAAAATAATTGTACATTTGTAGTTAAGTTTGATTCATTTTTATGTTTGTATATCAGCATTATTATATATATATATATATATTTTTGCAAAGATCCAGTAGCAATCATTATCGTGTTTTATCATTTCTTCTTGTTTAACAGGAATATATTTCCTTAAAACGACCCTCGTTATTGCGACAGGAAATCAACACGTGCCTGATCATAGATTATAAGTTGTAGAGGGCATTTCAATTATGAACTAATCTATTGATCTTTTGAGATAATAGGAATTGTAAGTTATGCTGCTGCAGTGCATAACTATAGAAAATATTTTGTCAGAGTTCAGTTTAGTTGTAATTTATAATATTTTATCGCATTTATTTTTACGATCTAGGTGGTTGTAAATTCTCTCTGTTTCAAGCATTGATGACTCAATGAGATTGCCCTATAATTTATTATTCTGCTCTGTAAACAATCATGTTAGGTATATTTACTTTTTGTACGATAATCAAATTTTTATCCGTTACTGTGCATAATGCGATACAAATTCATCAAGATTTATTATATCGTTTAGCTATTTCACAAGTAGGTAATACTGCATTAGTTTTACACGAGACATGCATTTCATACAGTATTTATAAAAATTATAACTGAGCCTTCCTCACTAAAGAAATAACATTGTTCATTAGTGGAAGTATTAATACATAATATTAAAAAGATTCATAAAAATTACACATTCGAATGTGAGAGTAATTTTAATCAAAACTAATTATACGCCCTGTCCTTTTTCGTAAAGGGATAACGTGAACAGTTTCAAAATAAAAAGTTCGTTAATCCTCACATGAATAATGTGAAATGGTGCCAAATTTTATATTTAAAGAATTCCAGTAGTGCACCAATTTCTTTCAACAAGCTAAGAATCTTTTTCTGTGAAGTATGTTTTTAATACTAATTTACTAAGTACGATAGTTTTAATATTTATTGATTAAGATTATGTATATTAGGAGAAATTTAAAATCACAATAATTATTTTTGTGGTTTTAGTATGGCATAATGAAAACAAAACAAAACAATATCGTCTCGAATACAGAAATGTTTATGATCAAAAATGAAACTATTTAAATAAGAATTATTTTCTTGTAATTTATAAGAATAATTTATTCATACATAGCGTCATAATAAAGAAAATTTTCTACAAATTTTCTACTATGAGACGATATTCATTTAATCTTTACAAACTGATCTATGCATCAATGAATACGTTGTATAAAATAGATCATGTACTTTAACGCTATTAGAACGAAAAACAAATTTGATATGTAATGTTTCATATCAGAAATGAAAGGTACAACGTCGATTTCTTTGTAATTATCGTCTACTTTGTATTGTGAAATTACTCCAGATCATGTACACCATTACAGAATGATTAATATTTAAATAAAATATCTAATTTAATACGGAATAATTCATATAATTGTATATATATGTCCATGTGTACAATATTCTTAATAGCATAAAGTAATAATTACATTCTGGGCGTTTATATGATTATAATCAAGTCTGCAAAGTATGAAGATTCTGTAGCTCATGGATTACTTTACCTAGGAGTATTTTGTAGATTTTCTATAATTTACAACCATTCTATCATCTATAACCTAATCATGATAATTCAAACTTCTTTTTTAAGAATAGATTCAACAGCTTGTACAAAAGAGCTGCACACTTTTGTAGGTGGAGGTGTGATTGTATTTTCATCTCCCTCCCTGTACTTTCCAGTTTGTACCAAAAGACCTCTGATACCAATAGCCTGAGCACCAGCTATGTCATCTTTGACATCCTAATTTAAAATAAAACTTTTAAACAATTGAAGAAAGACCTGAATGACAATAAATAATGCATAATAGTTTTACATCGCCAATCATAACAGCTTCTTCTGGTGGGACACTTCCCAAAGCAGCTTTGAAGAAGTCCGCAGTTGGTTTGCCTACAACCTCTGCTTTGACATTGGCAGAATATTCTAATCCAGCAATAAATGCTCCAGGTCCTAAACTTAAACCATCTGCCCTTTTATAATACCGTCCTTCATGAATTGCTATAAGTGATGCACCATCTAACAATAATCTATAAACGATAGATTATTCTATTAGTAACTATTATTATGAAGAACTTATACATAAAAGTCTATTATTCAAATAAAATGTACTTAAATGCCTTGTTCAATTCCTCATAGTGAAATTTATCTGGTGCCAGCCCAACTACAACAGCGTTTAGTTTATTATCATTTTTTATCAAATCTTCGAAATCTTCGCTCGCAGCGGAATCAATCAACAACATTGGGTTTAGTTTCCGGGAAAGGATCAATCTTCTCGCTGCAGCTAAGGAACTAAAAATCTCCTCCTTCTTGATATCGAAACCGAGTCTTACCAATCGGTTGTGTAAAAAATTGCTGGATTCTTTTGTTGTATTTGTAACAAATTTGACCGGTATATTGGCACATCGTAGCCTATATTATGGTAATATAATTATTTTATTTTACCTTGCTTTATATCAATCAAAGTATAATGCGATAAAATAAATATTATATGAAACAGTAATTTATAAGCATCAAATAAAATCACGCGTTCAATTAAGAATACGCGCCAACAAATGAAATCGACGCAGTATAAGATGCGCGATAGAATTCTATCATGATCGTCAACTATTTTCCCGAATTAAATCAAGAAAACCACCTGCTCAATGCCTCCACTGCACCTGGAATTGCAGTATTATCAATATGCAATGTTCCACTGAGATCTACTAATACTATTCTTATTTGTCTAGCCATGTTTTATACGCTTTTAGTAGTTAAATCCGCGTAAGGTTATGTAACTTTCTATTCTTTAATAACCATAGAGTAAAATGTGAGCGGGACGAAATTTAGTTCAAATTTTGGTGGTAGAAGGCGCTAAATTTGATCGTAGAGTTCTGTTGATTCACACAAGTTCTTAAATATAGCAGTACCGCCGTTCTATGCGATATAACGCGAGACGTTTAAAATTTAATAGATTTGTACTTGTAATAAGGAAATTATAATAAAAAGTTCGAAAACCCACTTGAAGGATCATAGAGCTGCGTACTGTACGGTATATCGTAAAAATAAATGCGTAGCCTACATGGATCTAGGAGATTCACAACGATTGTGTTATTACTTTTCAACCCAATTGTCCTAATCTTATGCATCACAGAAAAGCGGCAATATAGGTCGATAGTGAATTGACGATTGTTGTTATTATCTTAAACAGGATGGATTATAGAAATTATGCGACTGAATATTTTCGAAGCAATTTTTAATATAGCAACATAGTCAGTCTTACAATAATAAGCCAAAAATACAATCTATATATCAAGTTTCTGGAGGACGGGAGAAACATGTTTTTACATCCTTTACGTGATATTCTCAGAGGAAATCTAGTTTAGGAGAACTACGTAAGAAATTGTGTTTCACGTGGAAGGGAAAACATATGTTTTCTCGTCCGAACTCCTGAAACAAATTTTACAATTTTACACATAATTATATGATCATGTATCACGTTGCGAAACTGTTGTTCTAGCTCTCCCACTAAGAATAAAAAAATGTAAGTAAACGGTGTAGAAAAGAATGTACATACTTAACACCGCAGTGTTTTTTGTTGCGGTAAGGGAATGATATCGTTGGTTTTATTGTTGTTGAACCTTCATTGAACCTTAACAACCTTAACTGAAAGATCATAACCCATTAATACACATATATGTGCCATTGAAATGCGTCATTGAGCTGATCAGTTTTATTACATGAAAATCGACTTCCGTAATTGGACTTGACATCGTTCTAAAGTTTTTAGTTTCTCGATTCGTAACGATAATATTTCACGAATATTAAGATGTTCATATTCAAAGAAAGATTCGTAATTAAAGCCCGATCTATTACACACCATGAACGGTGGAAAATTTGAATTTCATTTCATACTATTCTTTCACGTTTATATTCCAATGGAGTAGACCGTTTCGGTCAACTTTTTTGTATCTAATTATATTTGAACTACTGTTATGTAAGTGCTTTTGCCGTTTAAAGATTAAAAAATATTATCAACGAATTTTAGCTGTGATAATTGTACCACACCCTTCCTTCATTGCTGATTTCATTGTTGAATTATTTAACTTTGGATTTGTTACCATAATACGACGAATATGATAATGTTTACGTGTTAATGCAGATGATGAAACTACGTATCTATCAGATTATTTATGAGAAATCGTAAGTGTTTCTCGGACGCCGGGTTTTCGTTCGATCCGCATATGTTAACTTCAGATGATTCTGTCATGCACCGTAAACAAGGGGAGCGCGCAGGCGCATTTGCGATGACCGTGGCGCGAAATTTAAATGAAGGAAAAAATGCGAGTTATAATTTTACGGAATTCTTTTTTTCCGGGATTCCCTTACAATTGCGGACACTTCCAATCATTGTTCCAAAGACAGTTCGTTTTCCTAGTAAGCTCAAGTGATTAATTTCAAGATAAATACAAAGATAAATAGATATGGATTAAAAAAATTCTTTGTAATAAAATCTCCATAGATTTATCAGGTATTAATTACAAATGGTCTAGGACCTTGGATACTGAAAAAAAAATTGACTCAACCTAAACCATGACCAGGATTATAGGGAAAACGATCGATACAAATGCATAGAGATATATTATAATATAATAGAGTTATTTGATGAAACATTTAAAGCCTTACAATAAAATATACAGCATGATGTGTATCGTCGTGTGTATGTGTGATTGAGACGTGTTCGTGTGTGTGTATCATGTTCTCGCGCAGAGAGGATAATATATTTTACGTCACACGTCGAATTTAATATACGTGTTCAAAAGATACGTCTCAAAATATGCAGTTACGTTCACGATTCTTTTTTTGTTATTTTTCATATTTTTTTCTTTTGCAATCTTTCATTTATTTCTATCTTTTTCCCTTGTTCTTGATAACAGACAGAGAGACTGATACATCTTCAAGACGAGATACAGTACTTTGTGTATTCTTGGACTGAGAGACTCGATACGGCAGTAGTAGTAGTAGTAGTAGTAGTAGTAGTAGTAGTAGTAGTAGTAGTAGTAGTAGTAGTAGTACTAGTAGTAGTAATAATAGTAGTAGTAGTAGTAGTAATAGTAATAGTAATAGTAATAGTAGTAATAATTAATAATTAATAATAATTAATAATAATTAATAATAATAATAATAATAATAATCATTCTTATAAATTCTTACATTTCTTCGCACCGATAATGATTCGAAGAATGTCATCGACTTACTTTAATATTATTTACTCATTTACTTATATTTATATTTGTATATATAATATGTATAGCTCTCCATCGTACGCAACCTCTTTTTTTCTTTTCTTTTGTCATAGCGATCTTTCATAATATATAGAATATTTTCGGTATACAGAACTAGTATCAAATTCTAACAGAATCGAACTACGTAAAAATTGTTCCAACCGTTTTCGGAGAGATATGCATTTCACTCTGCATTATAACGCGCTCCTTTTTTGAGCCACTTTACTTTTTCCTACTACGTCTTTCATTGATTATATTGATCGAGCTAAAATTCTCAAGCATCGTATCTCATTACACTCCTACAAAATCTTGCTTTTCACTTCTTCATCATCATCATCATCATCATTTATCATTAGGAAATTAATTCGCCTTTGTTCAACAAATCGATCGCATCATACCGTCTACTTCGTTCATGTTAAATTATATATGATCATAAATCGAAGATAAAAATAAAACGTCGAAAACGATTCAAGTAAGTCACGCTCTCTCATTTAATCATATATGCACCGAGATATATTCCATTTCTCACAGAATTCGCACATAGATAAATTAAGGCATTTCATTCTCGTATAATTTCTGCCAGGAGAGAGTGTACCCCGTCACCCGACGAGTTTCCGTTCATTCGGCGCATGTCGATTCTGATTGGTTCTAATTCCATGCCGTTGTCAAGGGTAACACGCATGCGCTCTAATGGCACTTGAAACAACAAGCGCGCATATTCAATGATTAGTTACTTAATACATCCGTTACTTCTTTTCACTATTACGCATACTTTCATTCATCTAACTCAGTTACGATATGCAAAAGCAGTACATTCTCCCATGACAGAACCCATACTATAATCAAAACAAATATTGTTATTACAAGATAAAGTAGAGATCTTTGATTCCAACATTATGTTAAAAGCATGCCTCTCGAGATAATATTCGATTGAATTCAATTGTGAACGTACATTTAAAAACAAACTGAAATATATTTATACAAATGTATTAAAAACAACAGCTTCTTTTACAGAGACTTCAATGTGTCGTATGTTAAAAAGTTCAATAAAAAACCGTGTTATCGTGAAACGACCGTATATCGTTGGTGAATCGTTGCAGAAGTTGTCAATTATTAAAATTCAAACACGAACGCGTGGACAACCGTATTTTAATTAGAAAAATTCAACGATAATGCTTAGAGCGTTTGCAGGCAGTTAGGCGATTTAGTACTTTCATGATTTTTCTTTTTTTTTTTGTTAACAAATTTATCGAAAAATAACAAAGAGAATATATCCTTCAGCTATCATGTTTAGGCTATCGATTGTTAGAAACGGTTAAAGTCTTGTCTCGATATTTGTTACTAAAAAACGCGTTACCAATAGAAAATGGAGATACACGCGGTAAAAAAGTAAAATACAGTCATTCGTTATTTTTCAGCTTTTTCTTTAAATGGGGAACTTTCCTTCTTATACTCGATCTCCCCCATTCTCTGCGAAAAGCTGATTATCAGATTATTCATCGTATTCTAATAAATTACAATAAATGGTACTATTATAGTAGTGTAAAATATTACTGCATATACAGTATATATATATATGTATATGTGTATTGCAGTAGCAATAGTAGTCGATGCAAGTAGATAAAGTAGCGATCTGCTGGCTGCCTCAAACTCATTGGACGATCACCTTATCGGTATTACTCGTTACTTTTTCTTTCTCGAATTTATAACGCGTTCGCTATCAGTCGCGATGCTTTCGTTTTTGCATAGGAGATCGTTGTTTTCTCTTTTATGCACTTTAAAATTAAATTAATGTTACTAGAAAACTTACTCCACAGACGAGTCTGACTTTGGGTCGACAGAGTAAAAATCGAACGCGTTCAAATGGTTGCTTAGCTAATTTCCGAGAACATCCGACCCCTGTCGAGTCGACACGAATGAAATTTCGTCCGATCTTCCCCGAACTTTTCCGATTCCTCCCGCAGTTCAAATTTACCAATTTCCAGTCAAACACCGATAACTAACGCGTTAATGTTTTCGATAAAACGAATTTAAGCAAGTGATATTAGCAAAAGAAAAAGCTATTGTCCTAACGAGTCCATGACATCCAGCAAAATGCGTTCTCTCTAAATATACGTATGAAAAATCAATCAATATATGTACGTGTTTTGGTCAGTGTGAAAAAATAAAAATAATAAATTCTTATATTCCGTAAACTACTGTGGACCACGTCGAGATTGATATTTTGCAATTGGTTGCTCTTTCCTTTTGTCTCCTTCTGCCTCACACTCTCTTTTTCGTTCTTGTAGACTCCATCAAAGAGAATTCACTGAGACGCGCGGATATGAATTCTTTAGGGGAGGTAAACGAGACTGTCCCATCAATTCTGATTAAGCATTCGTAAGGGTTCGATTAATTCTCTTTTGCTTTTCTTCCCCGTCTTTCGTTTCGAACATAAAAAAAAAGAATTCCTTCCTGTAGATTCATTTTCATCTGCACACCATAGCGTATGTTTCCTTGTACAGAGTAGATCGTTTTAGTTGATCGGATGAAGCCTCTGTGCGTGCAGTAACAACGTAGAACTCTCTGAACAGCGAGTAGAATAGTTAGGGTAGTACTTTTTATCTGGAAAATCTTGATGTTCGCGGGTTTTACACATTTTGTAATATTTATATATATATATATATATATATAGATTTATGTATATATATACGTATATTAGAATTAGTTAGCGCCGCTAATTCAGCTCGATTCTTTTTCTTTCGAATCTGAAAGCAGAACAAGAAGAGTCGTCAAATCGAGAAGACATTAATGGGAATGTGAAGGTTTTGGACGTTATGGGATCGGGTCGGGCGGGAAAAACCGAGTAGTTCGGTTGTTTTCGGGTAAAATCGGCGGACATCGCTATTTGAAAACGGATAATCAAGTTTACAAGTCCGGAAGTGTTTAATTTTGGAATTCGTGCGTGTTAAATTTACGAATTCGGATGTGTCAAATTCAGGAATTCAGACATTTCAAATTTAATAATTCAGAGATTTCAAATTTAAGAGTTCAGACATTTCAAATTTTTGAATTTAGACGTGTTAAATTTAGGAATTACTACGAGTTATATTTACAAATTCAGATACATATTAATCGACTGGCAAACGCTCACGTTTGCTTAAGTTCGTCCGATGTCCTCCGACGTTACCCGAGCGTGATCGTCGGGCTTCGTTCCTAAGTACCCGAACTTCTCCGACTTTACCCGACTCAGAATCAAAATATTGGGTACCCCGTAAACACCCCGGACATCGGTCATTCGATAATGCAACAACCTGACAAATATACAGACAAACTATTCGATGGACGATGAAATTTGAATATTTCGAATATGTTCGTCGCCCGTGCACAGCACAGAACCGTGATCGTGTCAATCGATCCAAGAACGATACAGAAGAAGCTAGTAGTTCGTTCGTTTTATTTACCGCTATCGGATTTGTCTTCGGATGTGCCGTTTGTCAGTTCAGGTTCTTTCTTCTTCTCACCCTCCTCAGACTCGACGCTCGACGCTTTCTTCTCTTGGCTCTCTTGGCTGGCCGCTTTCTTGTCTTTCGCTTTTCCCTTGGCCGGAGTGGCTGGCTTCGGTTTCGGCTCGAGACTCGGATCCAGCACAATCTTGCCGATGTTCTTGCGGTCGTGCATCTTCTGCATGGCTTCCGGCACGTCCTCCAGTGCCCATGTCGAGTCGACCACCGGCTTTATCTTGCCGTCGTTCCATAATGAGAACACGCGTTCCACAGCTCGTCGTACGAACGAATGGCTACCGTGCCGGTACATCAGATGACGGAGGTTCAGACCGGACAGAGTTTTGTTCTCGTCGAACAGCTTGAAGGGGGATACTTTGTCCACTTGCCACCACTGTAAACACGAGAGTAACAGTTACTCGATTACCATGAATCATTCTGGGAAGATTGATGAATATTGTCTGTTTCACTGTGTTCAAACATCACTATAAATGTAGTTACAAGTTATCTATTAAAATTTGTTGCATAGCGAGCGAGAGTCGCTGCTAGATGGCAAAGGGTTAAAATACATTATGTGCTAGTGATTTATTCGCTTGCACATTATCGTTCGCTATTGTCGGTGAGATTACACTGTACAACAAATTTTGACTTTTTTTATTTCATAAGCGAAACTATGAAATTATAAAAGATTTTTGCGAGCTGAATACGGATCTGGAATCCATTTTTCTCTAGGACGTACAGTTTTTGTAGAAAATTAATGTTCAAAAAAATTGAAAATTTTCAACTTTGGCAATTTTTTGTGCTTTTACTATTGCAGCTATTCAATGGCTTTTTGCGCGAGAAAAATCTGTGAACTTTCCTGAATAACACAATATTAATTGTTATTACATTATAAACATTGAAATATGTTTGAGCAATGATCAAAGTAAGAAAGACAAGAAAAACATACAAATTTTTGTTGATATACTTCAATTTATTTAAAAAACCAGGGGTGTAGGCGAAAATCTGATGCTCTCTACAGCAGAAATGTTAGATTTTGGCTTAGACCCAGTTTTTTAACACTAAACTAACAGCGTATGAAGCACGTTTATTTTGATATTAAAAATGAAGTTGGAAAACACATAACTGAATGATGAAACGCAAATTAATGTACACATTAATTATTTATCTCGAAGAAAATCGACAGGGATTTCAAAGAACCCACCTTAACACACTTTGTAAATGAAAATTAAAAACTTGTTAAACGGTCATTTTGACCGGTTTAGTAGGTTTTTATATACTTTTGTGTTCTTTCTTACTTTGATCACAGTTTACACATATTGAAATGTTTACAATGTAATAACAATTTATATCGATTTATTCGAGAAAGCTCACGGATTTTTCTCGTGCAAAAAGCCACTGAGTAGCTGCAATGGTAAAGGCACAACAAATTCCCAAAGTTGAAAATTTGCAATCTTTTTAAACATTAATTTTCTCAAAAACTGTACGTCCTAGAGAAAAACGGATTTCAGATTCGGATTCAGCTTGCAAAAATCTATAACCATTCAATGGCGGTGGTTTTGAAACCATTCGTTTGTTGCGCAGTGTTATCAACGGTGGTAGCTCCAGGGAGAAAAAGTCAATCATGTTGACGTACTGATCGGGCTGCCGAGAAGAAGCTCTTCGTTTCGCCGGTGACCACGTTACTAGATCCATAAAGGATGTATTTCCCCATAGGTTTCAGCAAGGCGTATCCCTTGTTGCATTCTTCGCCGCACAAGCAATCCAGAACTATATCGACGCCCTCAGGAGAGATCCTGTATAAAAGAGAAACGAAACGAGCGATAAAGGAACGCGTCGAGATAAACGACAGAGGAAAGTGGTATAGAAGAGGAGAAATGATGATGATGATGATGATCATGATGATGATGATGACTTATGATCGTGTAGTACGTACTTCCTGACTTCGTTGGTGTAATCTGTGCCGCGTTCCAAGAGATGGTCAATGATTCCAGCAGCTTTCAGTGCTTCGTGCTTCGATTTACTGCAAACGCCAAATATCGTCACGTCGTTCACGGTCTTCGCCAGCTGAACCACCGCTTGACCCTGAAACAGAGGACAAGGTCAAATCATCTTCGTACCAAAATTTACCTCGGTCTTCATGTCACTTTTATGTTCCAAAAATATAAAAAATTTCTTCGGCATCTTGACACTAGATTTACGGAGTTGTAATGGCCATTTATTTTTAAATTAAAGCTCAAGTAGAAAAGAAAATGAATAAAGTATATAATACGTAAAGTGGTTTATGCAATGATGTTTTATCGTTTATCACTAGATTTACGGACGTGTAATGATCATTTATTTTTATCACTAGATTTACGGGCGTGTAATGACCATTTATTTTTAACACTGGATTTATGGACTTGTAATGACCATTTATGTTTATCACTAGATTTACGAACGTGTAATGATCAATTACTTTTAACACTAGAATGACAAACCGGTCAAAATAACCCGTTCGGGCTTGACATTATTTTTTGCAAAATTTATTCTTATTTATTATGTATTTATTTTTTTATCTAATTTTCAATTTTGAAGTAAGTATGCATTAAATGTTTGTACTTCTAGCGTTAAATTAAAACTAAATTTAAAAAATAAAATAAATAAAGTATGATGAACTAGTCTATAGAATGACCCTTTATCTTGACGGAAGTAAACATACATTTTGAAAAAAGCTTCTTGATAGTTTTTCTAATTTAAAATAAGAAACGTGTCATGAGTCATTCTGGTCCGTTTCATAAATCTAGTGTGAAAAAGCATATTACCAAAAGCGAAACAAAATCGATTTCAATATTAAAATTAATTTTTAAAGCGAATTTACAACGAAGCGCAGTCAAACGAGTCAAAGGGTTTCGAAATTATTAAAAGAAAAGTTACATTCACGGCTCGTTCGATCACAGCACTGCGAATATTACATAAGAATAGAGAATAAACGCGTGAAATTTGTGGATTTTGAAATTTAAAAACAAAATTTGGAAAAATGAAAAATGGATATTTAAAAACATCGAAATCTGAATACAAGAAATTGAAAACTAGGAAATTTGGAAAAATGGAAAATATTGAATTTTGAAAATGGAAAATTTTGAATCGTGAAAATAGAAATTTTGGAAAACTGGAAAATATTTAATTGAGAAAATAGAAAATTTAGATCAACCCGTTCCATATTCTATAGACTTTGAAGTAACTTTTTAAGCAAAAAAAAAAAATGACTTTTTTTTACTCCATCTACATGGAGGTCCCCTCTTAAAATCGAAGAAAAAAGAATAGACCGTGAACCAAGTAAAAGTTTGAGTTCCCGATAAAAATCCGACGAAAGAACAATATTTCTCGGTACATCCAAAGTCAAAAGTCATTTCCGTTCTGAGAAACGCGAACGCTCAGAGTGTTACACGTCACACGTACTACGATCTCGTAATCCTATGATGGAGCGGGAAGAAGACATTTTCTAGGGCCCTCTCGATGGCCA
Source organism: Coelioxys conoideus (assembly GCA_947623535.1). Taxonomy (NCBI): domain Eukaryota; kingdom Metazoa; phylum Arthropoda; class Insecta; order Hymenoptera; family Megachilidae; genus Coelioxys; species Coelioxys conoideus. The sequence goes on along the minus strand of OX392453.1, from coordinate 7,486,389 downwards.
AGGGGACAGGACACGATATACGCACGCTGGCAGAAAAAGAAAGGTCAAAATAAAAAGAGGAGGACGAAATCGGGCGAAGCTGCTGGAGATTTTCAACAGAAGCAGCATTCATTATTTCCAAGAATCGAGAGAGTTGACCACGAGATGCGGTGCTCTTCTTCTTCTTCTTCTTCTTCTTCTTCTGCTTCTCTTGTGTCTGCAGCTTCACCCGTTGTCGAGAATTCGATACCCAATAACGTTGACCAATCCCAGCAGGCTCGTGAAGCCAATGAGAATTCGAGGGGAAGAGCAGCAAGAATTTAAGAAAACGAAAAGAAGAAGACAAAAAAAAGAGGGAAAAAAGAGAACGGTCAGAGGGGCCAGAATGTTAAGAGGCCGTTTTAAATTGTACGTCATAAGAGAGAAGTTGCAGAGCTGCTCTAGAAAATTGATACAGGCTGGTTTTTCTTTCGATCTGGGATTACGGATCGAATAATGAACGATCGAAGGATAATTTTTTTTTGTCAATTGAACGTCTTAATGACAAACACGATATCGGTACTTATTGAACGCGCTGATCGATAATTGACGACGACGATCGATCGAGTTTGGACATCACTATGGGACGTTCCGGGAGATATGAAATTCCTGATTATCGATTTCTCGAATTTTCTTCAAAATTTCAAAATTTTAATTTTTTTAATTTTTGTCAGAATTCCCGAAATTTAATTGTTCAAATTTTCTTTAAAATTCCCAAGTTTTAAGCTTTCAAATTTGGGGGTTCCCGTGCTGTTCATTTTAGACATTTGAAGACTTCGTAATTTGGTAATTTCAGAATCTGGTAACATTGAATATAACTTTGGAATTTGGTGACTTCGGAGTTTGGTAACTTTGAAATTTGGTGACTTCGGAGTTTGGTAACTTTGAAATTTGGTAACTTTGGAAATTGGTAACTTTGGAATTTGGTAACTTTGGAAATTGGTAACTTTGGAGTTTGGTAACTTTGGAAATTGGTAACTTTGGAGTTTGGTAACTTTGGAGTTTGGTAACTGTGGAATTTGGTGACTTCGGAGTTTGGTAACTTTGGAAATTGGTAATTTCGGAATTTGGTAACTTCCGAATTTAGAGACTTGGAAAACACGGGATTTGAGAATATGGAAACTTGAAGAACCTCGTGATCTGAGAATTTTGAAATTTGGAAAGTTAGAAATTTGAGTATTTGACCATTTGGGTTTACATTTGAAATATTGATAATGTAAAAAAATTTCCAATTTAGAAAATCCAAGAAATTAAGTATTTCTAAAACTGGAAATTTGGAGATATGGACAATTGGGGATTCGAAAATTCATAAAAAGTGAAAATACCGTAACCCAAATAAAATACCGTAACATATTGTTTGTTTTATTTATATCGAATTCAATTAAGTTCAGAGATTCCGGGTATTATCCCGCAGCATGTTGCAGATTTTCGAGGGATACACCCGCCTAAAGGGAAAATATGGTTTCTCAGAAGGGGGTAGATGATATAAAGGGAGAAACAAGGGAAAAATCTGACGCGTGATCAGGAAATGCAATTCTTCCAGTAAAGTGCTTTTTCCACCTTTCCTCGGCTACGTGACTCTGTTTCCTGTCTGAAACTTCCACTACGATGATGTATCGCCTCAACACTGCGAGAATACACAATTTCGTATTGTCTTAATCCTTCGAACAGTGTCGTGATCATTTTCACGCTGGGTTAAAACGGATTAGATCAGATTAGAATAAATTGTAACGTATTATCAAAGTTAATAAATCATTGGGGATTTCCGTGCTGTCCATGTTAGACATTTGAAGACATCGGAATTTGGTAATTTCAGAATTTGGTAATTTCGGAATTTGGTTACTTCAGAATAAACAAAATAGGGAATAAACGCGCAAAATTTTTGAATTTTGAAATTTGAAAATAGAACATTTTAAATTTTGAAAAATTGTAAATTGTGGAAATAGAAAATTTGGATAAACACATTTCGTATTCTATAGGTCTTATTGTAATTTTTTAAACAAACAAAAAAATGTCTATTTTGACTCCATGTACATAGAGGTCCCCAGGTAAGTACATACTGAAACACCGTCCATCACGTACCACCATTAATTTCAACGAAATATGGCAAATGTTTCAACGGAATCAGGGCAAGAAAATTTGATAGCATCAAACGTGAGAGCCGAGTCCGGTCGTTTCTGATTGGTAGTTCGAGCGTAAAAGAATGACCAAAAGGGCGATATATCCCGAGCGTTATAACGGCCGAGAGCAATGAACTGCCGAGCACGACGAGGGTGTTCTTCCCTCGGGACCAAGAATTTCTCATTAACGCGTACGTTCCGAATTCTCCCGGTATCCTAAGCTCGACCAACGCGTGTCGGATTTTACCGATTCGTCGGCCAATGACACACGAACGCGTGCTCGATAAACAACCGCTCGATAAACAACCACCCGATAAACAAACGCTCGATAACCGTCCCCGGTAGTTGGAGACGCTGTCGAATCGTCATTCGAAGAACGTGCAAAAATAAATCTTTGCGTCGTGAGTCGCCGGATCTCTAAATAGAAAAAAAACCTTTGATTCTGTCATCAGAATCGATGGACCTACATGCGTATTGACCCTTTGCACTCGAAAGGTCATCCACACTCAGCCCTTAGTATTATACAGCGATTTGGAATAGGTATTTTTTAACTAAATCTATAGTCTTGCATATATGGTGTATGAACACGATGAAACAGCTAGTAGGGGTAATTAATTAGTAGAGAGATGACAGCTTCGAAAGAATTCATTATTTAATACAGCAATTTGGAATAGGTATTTTTTTACTAAATCTGTAGTGTTCTATATATGATGTACAAACATAATGAAACAGCTAGTAGGGGTAATTAATTAATAGAGATATAACAGCATCGAAAGAATTTGTCAAATACATTTATGTAAATATTAAATATATATATATATCATTAAATATGTATATTTACACGTCAATCATTTTGTCTGACATGTTACCCATATATGAATGACACTCAAATTTCTATACGGATTTAACAGTTACATTACTAAAAATGTATTCACTTTTCTAACTCAAAAGACTCGTACCAGTTACTTGGAATTATGGAAAATAAATATAACAAAGTATCGTGAAAAGATTCGCTAAGATTTGTTGAAAATGAAAATACTACCCAATGCGATTTTCAATTGCTTCCGTATGGCAGTCAACGTGTTAAACAGGGTGGTGAGTCACCTTTTGAGTGCACAGGGTTAACCCTTTCCGGTCCAACGTCAAGTCCGACTCAACATCAATTTTCTTTGCAGCAAGTCCAACGCCGAGTGTTCCTCGACACGATTTTTACATTTAAAAATAACAGTTGTTGCTATTACTTTTCGATGCAAGGGAGTAACAGTTTTGTAGGATTTGTAGGATAACTCTGCTTCGTATTAGGATTCTCTATGTTGGTAATTATATTTTGTTTCACTTTTATGTAGTTTAGTACATCAACATTTTTGCAAGATCTTGTTAGAGTTACAACATACATCGGTGTAATCAGTCGTATTTTAATCTCGTTGTTGTAAACGTTTTCATATCGTTAAAATTAAATTTGTACAATTTTTCTTTAGTTTTTATTATAATAATATTCAAATACATATTTTTGTAGAAAAAAAATTGAAAAGGAACTTTGCCTGTATGCAGGGAATTGCTTCAAAAGATATCACGCTATGAAAAATTTAAAAATCCATTAATGTATAACAAAAATTATCAATTAAACTCCTTAACTCAAATTTCATTTACTGTCTACCTTATACTGCATATAAATAATACAAAAACTCAATTAAATTTGCTAGGTCGACAATGAATTGTAATAACTCAAAAATTAAATTTGACCAGACTGGGAATGGGGAAAATTAATTTGGTCCGGAAAGGGTTAATATAGTAGCTGTAAATAGTCCTGACTGACGCAGCAGAAAAATAAATTCTACGACAAGGGTTTAAATAGTTCGTTGCGTCACGACGCGGTTACCGAATAAATCGTAGCTGCAAGGGGTTAATCCGTATTTTAGTCTAAAGGATTCAAGGGATTTCATCTAAAAGGACAAGACCAAGGATCAGGAGACGCACGCCCCGTGACTTCTGAACGTGAATGTACACTGCCGCTCAAAAATACGTGGACATTTTGTTTATCAGAAAAAAAAAAAAAAGAAAAGATACATTTTATCAATGTGATAATTGCCATGTGGCATTATACCTTGACTATTTCAAATATTATCGTGTTGTGCAAAATAATTCCATTCCTCTCATAATTGTGAATCTATAATGAAGTAAAAATTCTTTATTCATGTAATATCGCTTTTATTTTTCATATTTTCAAACATTTTCATTTAAATACAAACAAAAAAAAATGTTTGTGATAAGAACGAATTTTTCACTTATCTGTGTGATGCAAATGGTTTAATCAGTGATATTGTTTGTTTAATTGAAGTTATTTGTTTAACACTAGAAGTGCCGGCATTAAATGCATCTTTGCTTCAAAACTGAGAATGCGGTAGAAAAATGAATAAATAAATATTGTAGCATCACCTAACAAATACAAACATTCATTAGCTCAATAAAACATTACAGACATTTTGACAAAAGGACGGCAATAAACTTTTGTAATAAAAAAAATTCCGAACCCAAAACCAGTTATTCTGACTGGTTGGTACTTCCAGTGTTAATTAGTGATATTGTTTATTAACCCTCTATGGGCCCGTGTATCTTTCAGGTCACATTTTAATTTATCGATATTTTACCGAATTGTTGCCACTTTTTTCATGATATAGTGTATAGATCTTAATTCTATAATATAGCCAAGGCAACCAATATCAATATTTATGACAGTTGCTAGACTCATCAACCTGAAATAATAAAGTAAATGCTGTGCAAACTCTCTGCAGTAAAAATGAGCGAAACCATTTGATCAAATTGATATTATTTGTTTCTGTCAGTGATAACCAAACTAAAAATAGTACGCATAATATTATAGTTCTACTATATCTCTCAGTTCGTATATCAATAGTAATCTATTTGTTTTCATTTCAGTTTTCGATTTGTTACTGTTCTTTTATGATATAGTTTTGTAACTGTGAGGTTACAGTGGTCGTTGTTACGCGATAGTCACATAGTAAATATATTGCAATAAAATTGTTTAACCGGAGAAATTTTGTTTTCTCATTTGCATATGTTGGTTTATAATTGCTGATTGTTCGTTCCCCTGCATTTTTGTAATTTAACCCCTTGCCTTATAATATCGTCTTCCACATGTGACGCACAAAATTGTTGAAGCGCGACAAACTTGGCTGATATTTTCACCATGATTGTATTTCGAGCTCAATGTTAATAACAACCCGTCCATCAATTATCGTGGTGTTCAAAATACTCAACAAAACATTTGAACATTCTTTGTCTGTCTTAGCGTTAAAATGATAATTAAATCGCTCTGTCTGACGCACTCTCAAACAAAAGCATAAGTTAAGGGGTTTAATACAAAAATTCGGCTCACAGAGGGTTAATAAAAATATACATTACATATCGGAAATTTCAGGAACACGAGTAGGTTTTTACATACTTTTGAGCGGCAGTGTATGTACGATTGTGTGTCTCTGTCGGTGGCATCGGTAGTTGAGACGAGGAGAGGAAATTGTACGGTGGATGCTGCTACCGGGTCGCGATGGTGGTGGTTCAGGAGTGGCACGGGGGTGTGAGGGTTGCCTGGCAACCCTTCGTTCTCTCATCGACCACCGTCACGAGCCGCGCCCGTCTGAGACCCACACCACCATCGCCAACGTCGACGTCGCCACGTGTTTGTGCGCGGATGCCCCTTAAGCCCCGTTCACACCGACGGCTTTAATTCGATCTCGCGTCTATCGGGACGCGGGATGATTCTATGTATATTAACCCTTTGCACACGAAACCGTACTTACTGGTTAATAAACACCGACTGAAGAACTTTCTAATTGATCGTTGTGACGAATTTTTCAGAAATTTGTATTCTGTATATTAGCAGTCCTTTGCGATCGAAAGTGTTCTTACTGGTTGGCAAATGGCAACCGTAAAACGTTCTGGTTGAAGAATTTGAATTTTACAGAAATTCTTCGTTTTTTATTACAAAACCTTTGCACTTGAAAACGATTTTACTAGTTGGCAAATAGCAAGTGGTGAACTTTCGAATTGATCATTGTAATGAATTTTTCAAAAATTTTGATTTCTTTCATTATTAATTCTTTGCAATTGAAAGTATTCTTACTGGCTGGCAAATAGCAACCGTAAAACGTTCTGGTTGAAGAATTTGAATTTTACAGAAATTCTTCATTTTTTATTACAAAACTCGAAAGCGATTTTACTAGTTGGCAAATAGCAAGTGGAGAACTTTCGAATTGATCATTGTAATGAATTTTTCAAAAATTTTGATTTCTTTCATTATTAATCCTTTGCAATTGAAAGTAGTTTTAGTGGCTGGTAAATAGCAACTGGAGAAATTTCTAATTGAGCATTGTGACGAATGTTTAAAAAATTTTGATATTTTTCATTATTAATTCTTTGCAATTGAAAGTATTCTTACTGGTTGGCAAATAGAAACCGTGAATAGAAACTGTGGCAATAGAAAATTTTGAAAACTTTCAGAATTTGAATGCTAACAGCATTTACATAATTTTGAATCGTAATCAAAACGAATCCTATAGCATTCGCATCCGCGAACGTGTTAACCGAATCATAATTCCATGAAACGTTTTCGGTATTGTGGGATTCGAATACATTAACACATTGTCATTAAGGTTCAGTGCGATTAGGATACTTTACCATCGGGCGACTTAGGGTATGATATTCTGCAGGTGAGGGCAATGATCTGCGAGGACCAGGCCCTCGAAATCAGCGTTACGTTCATTGTTTAGATTTAGGTGTAACTGAGGGAGTGAAAAAGGAATGATTGATGATAAGGAGTCAACGACGATGGGAAAGTTGGCAGAGTGGATAGAAAATTCAGCGAGGAACTGAATAGAAAATTTTGAGTGAAAATCAGCGTAGAACAATGTAACATTGCGTGGGTTTTAAGTAGTAAGGAATAGCGTCTCATCGCGTGGATATTAGTTAACACTAGATTTACGGAACGAGTCAAAATGACTCAAATCTTCGCGTACCATTTTGGTCACTAGACACTGTTGATGGATTACCTCGAAGTCGCGCCGCAGTGAAAGGGTTAATCGAATAAACTAAACGGATATGAATCAAACTTAACACTAAATTTACGGACGTGTAACGACCATTTGTTTTAAAATGAAAACTAGAGTAGAATAGAAACTGAATGAAGTATGATACGTAAACTGTCTTATACAATGATCCTTTATCTCGACAAAAGTTAACATACATTTCGACAAAAGTTTCTTTATGGTTTTTATAATTCGACCCTTTGTTGACTCGAAGGTATTTTTACAGACAGCAGACAACCAAAACTTTTTGGTTGAAAAGTTTCTTGAATTCTTTCAAATTTCTCGCTATAATAATATTGTAATTGCCGTTATTGGCTGCGTCATTACGTTTGCGCATCGTATGTGAAACATTATAGATTTAGTTAAAAAATACGTACTCCAAATTGCAGTATCAAACAGAGTGGCGAGTGTGTGCCACCTTTCGTAGCGAAAGAGTTAAATATACCTAAAGTATATACATATTTGACAATAACGCGTTAGGTTGATTTCACCGAACCCCACGATCCCCGCAGTATCGATCAAAATTGAACGCGAACGTGGAAATTATCGACCGTGGCATGACTTATGGACGGGGATGTATGGAGACTCCCGGTGGAAGTCTAACCTGTTGAACCGTATTGATCCGGACGTTTCTGGTGCCGCCTTCTTCTTCGACGACAACGACGACATTGAGAGAGAAAGCGGTCTGCGGATGACTCGAGCAGACTCGAGCTCGCGAAGGGGCAGTAACCTTGCACCGTTCTCTCTCTCTCTCTCTCTCTCTCTCTCTCTCTCTCTCTCTCTCTCTCTCTCTCTCTCTCTCTCTCTCTCTCTCTCTCTCTCCCTCTCCCTCTCTCTCGTGTTCGGCTAATTAGCGAGGAACACGACGATTCACGCCATAGTCTCTTTCCCTTTAGGATTTTACTCGCTGTACGCGATTTTCGCAGGAGATAACGAACTCGATAGATTTTCACCTGCCGAGGGGATTCTTTATTTTTTTTAGCCGAGTCACCGTTATGATCGTTGCTCGTCTTTTATTACGAAGAGTAACGGCTCGATGTTGGGCGGTTCTACGACGAACATTTTGCACGGTCAGGAGATTGAGACAATTTTTGTCACGGTTGTCAATTGTTCTTTTTTTTTTTTTTTTTTTTTTAAGGGACGGTTACGAGATCGGAAAAAGAAAGTAACGCGATTCGTGTTGGAATAAAAACGGGTTACTGGGCAAAATCATTGCTGGTGGGATCATGATGGAGTTCTATTCTGGAGGATCATATAGGGTCTCTAGATTTCATAAGCTCCTGGAATATCAAAACCTCAGTTTTTGCTAGATAATCCTGGGATTAAGGAGTTCCTAAATTTCAGGATCCCCAGATCTTAAAATTTCTGGATACTAGGGAACCTAGATTTCAGATTTTCTGGGTACAGAGATCCTTGGATTATAGGTGCCAGAATCCCCAGATTTTAAGATTTCTGGATACCAGAATCCCTAAAGTTTAGGATTCTCATATATAAGGTAACCAATGTTCAAAATTTTACTCCGTGCTAGACTTCCTAGATTTTAGAATTCCTAGGTCTAAGATTCCTTGGGACTAGGATGTTTAGATTGTTAAATACCTATGCTCTATCGTTTTTACATTTTACGATTCTCAGACTACAATGTAACAACATTTCGGTAGAAGTATATCCGAAGGTTTCCAAGATTTTATGCTTCCTGGACTATAGTTTAACAAGATGTTCATATTCATATATTCTAAGTCCCTGCATTGTACGATTGTTGGATTATTTTTATACTCGACGGTAATAAAGTTTCTGTACTCCTGGAGAACTCCTGGATCATGAGATTTCTAGTTTCGAGGATTCTTAGGGTCCCCTGATACCGGTATTCATAGACTAAATCGACGAAATAAGTAACCTAACGTTGTAACAGAGTACACACGACGCAATAATACTTTATTTCAATCGATATATATAATAAGCGCGATGTTTGCGAAACAAACGCGTATCTTCATTTTGCTTAATGGTAAAAAAAAGCGAACTTACCACGCCACCGCCGGCACTGTGAAGCAGCAAGCTTTTACCCGGAGTCAAATTGGCCAGATCGAACAGCAGGATATAAGCAACGGTATAGTTCATGGTGATCGCTGCAGCATCCAGGTAGCTCATCCCAGCTGGTAACGCGAAAACGGATGTTGCTGGTACAGAAACCAGCTCCGCCCACGCTTTGTGATCCGGAAGTGCAACCACTCGATCGCCCACCTGAAACAAGTAACCAAATGTTTCCTGTCAGTTAACGGGTCTTGCTCATTTTTATATTACAGTCGTCAATTTGCATTATTATTATTTTTATCGTTTTTATTAGGGACGTAGGAATACGGAGGTCCGAAGGGACTAACTAGCGTTATGAACTACACTGTTACAGGAGAAGACGCACGTGGTGCGTCGTGAACTGCTCTGGGTAAGTGGTACATGAAACGCAAACGGTGTGTCACAGAATTCATCGAATAAATAAAAGCTGCGAAAGCTGAGTCATGAATTGTGCTATCATACAATAATACGCATTCGTCAGTGACTGTACTGGACAAACGTGCCGTGACACACCAGGTGCGTCGTTGGTTGCATCAATAAACACCGTAAGTTTTATACTTTGCGTTATAAACAGGACTTGAAAACTAATAACGGATACAACATGAGTCGGAATACATATTGAGTGAAGAATATAAGACGCAATCGCTGTGTCATACACTGTATTGAATTAACCACATGAAGCGCAAACGGTACGTTGCAAATTGTATAATTATAGAGAGCACAAAATCCGCATTGAAACATCAATTACATGTAACGAACAAAATAAAATGCATACAATGCGCAACGCACACGGTGCGTCATGAACTAGTCTTGACAGATGACATAAGATGCACCCGGTATGTCACAATAAAAAGCGGACAATATTGCGACACGAAATACATAAGTACACGGTGAGTCGTACATCGCATTATTATAAACAGTATAAGACACACATGTTGCATTGTCTATGAACAGGATAAAACGCGTGTGATACGTCTTCAGATGGCAAAGCATACGATGTACCTGGTGCGTCGTGAGTTGCAACGTTAAAGTCAGCTTACGCTGTCTTATGGAGCACACTTTGTGTTATAAATTGAGCCAAATAAACAAGGTACAACGCATACAGCTAGTCTATGCTCGACAAAGTAGTGACGAATAGCATAGGACGCACGTGCTGCGTCTTGAGTTGTGTCCGATAGCATGTGACGTACAGGATGCGTCATGAATTGTGAACAATAGCATACGATGCATAGGTCTGTCGTAAATTGTCACAAATAGTATATGACGTACAGGCTGCGTCGTGATTTAAGAAAAATAGCATATGACGCATATAGGATGTGCCTGTGAATTGCACGTACAGCATGTAACGCAAGGGTGCGTCGTAAATTGTGAACAATAGCATATGACGCATAGAATGTGTCACGAATAGCATACGACGCACAGATTGCGACATCAGTAGCGATGAATAGCATACGACATCCAGGATACGTCGTCAGTAGTGACGAGTAGCATACGACGTCCAGAATACGTCATCAGTAGTGACGAGTACCATATGACGCACAGGCTGCGTCGTAGTTTGTGAAAAATAGCATATGATGCATAGGATGTGACTGTGAATTGTCGTGTGTAGCATATGACGCTGGTGCGTCGTCAGTAGTGACGAATAGCATATGACGCACATACTGCGTCATGAATTGTGACGAATAGCATACGTCGTACGGGGTGAGTCGCGTTGGTAGTGACGAATAGCATACAACGCCCGGGGTGCGTCGTGAACATCATAAAACGAGCACCGCGGCCCGAGAACGTCTTAACCATCGGCCGTAGATCACCGAGAATCCTTGAAAGCACGAATAGGGTCACGGAACAGGGCGTCGTATATCGGTCGTTCGGATCGTTGCGTTCGTCGTAAGTAAACTGTCGCGAGGCATCTTCTCCGGTGGTGCTTTTACAACATGCTCGAAATAGCCGTTCCGCGTTCGCCTCGTCCTTGAATTTTTCACCCACTAATCTTTCCGCAAGGGTGGAGTCCCACGGTACTTTCCTGAGTCCGTGACTCGAAAGACGTCGCAGGGAAAGGACGCCGTCCCCTCTGGCTCCCGCGATCTCCCCCTCGCTCCCCGCACCTACCACGGACCCATCGCCTTCCGGCGTCGTTCTTTTACCCCGGGGTGGTCTATTTTCGCGACTCGCGAAACTCCTCGAGGTCACGATAAAGAGTAGGGGGTTTCCCCGGCTTTCGAGGCTTTAGGGTCAGATATCCGTGCAGCACGTGTAAACGACCGGCCGTGAAGAGAAAAGAAAGCTGCGTAGCGAAGCTTTTTCGGGACGACTCTACTCTCTCTCCCCTACAGATGGAATATTCGAGTTCCCTTCTCCGACGGACCTGGGACGCGCCCTGTTCGACATCCTCTCCCTCCCATTTCTCCCCCACTCCACCCCCTCCACATCGCGGGCTTCGTCGAGTTCTTAGCATTGTTGCGTTCGCGAGGAGGCAACCGTTTGCTTCCCTCTTTGTTTTAGTTCGTTTATCCGCTTCTTTATGGGATAATCTCTTTGACGACAGTGGTTCTCGATCGAACGGTACGGTTTCGCTTTTCCGAGAAATCGATTGTTGGATACATTGTTGAAGGAAAATGATGTAAAACAAAAATACAAAAAAGAATATTGAACTATTTATACACACTACAATTTCGCTTACTACTTGCTCTACATATACCCGGTCTTATACTCGGTCTGATATCGCGACGATTTCCGGCAGCTTGCACTTTTATTCCCTTTACTCATTCTCTCACTCTCTTAGAATCCCTCGCACTCATCGCTTATTCGTCATTTCATTCGTTCTAAACATTCGCGCGTAGTTTAAGAATCTATAACACGATGCTCTACGTGAGACTCGAACCTTCGTGCGAACGTAGATGGATCGTGGAGCAACGAATTCGTGTATATTGAATTTTGACCGCGCGAGAGACTCCTCGTTATATTGACACTTGAAACGGCACTTGGCGATTCGACGGTAGGCGATAAAAGGATTTGGATTCTTATGTCTGCGATCTTCGGGGAGCAAACGCGTAACATTTTTGAACACCGACCATTTGAATTTGTGAACAAGTAAATTTAACACTAAACCTACCGGCGTATAATGCAGCTTTATTTTGAAATTAAAAATGTAGTTGAAAAATGAATAAACGAACGATGAAACACGAATTAATGTACACATTAATTCCTTATGGTGGTGAAAATCAACATGAATTTCAAAAAAGTCACCTTTACATACTTTCTAACTTAAAATTACAAAGTTGTTAAATGGTTATTTTGACCGCTTTGGTAGATCTAGTGTTAAAAACGTCTTAATACGAAAATTTGTAAACTGAAATATTTTTAAACGCTAAATTCCCTAGTTTTCATGTTTCCGACTCCCTGTATCTTCAAATTCACAAAATTCTAAATTTTCAAACGTTCAGACTTCCGTATCTTTACATTCCCCATATTTCCTATTCCTAGGACACTAACTCTTCAAACCCCCAACTTCCAAAACCCCTAAATTTCCGAATCTCGTAAACTGCAAACCCGTACATCCCTAATTTCCCAAATTCTCAAATTTCCGAATCCCTAAATTCAAATTCAGACATGGACCCCTCGCAATATATCGCCGCATTCTCCAACGAAATCAACTACGTTCACTCGTACGTGTCTTCCGACGTTACTTTACAATATACCGTTTTGTTCTTTTAATAGATCACCCTGTGTATATCCTCGCATCGCTAACAATCCCATAAAATATGTACGCGCGTGGCGGAGTGGGAGGAACGGAGACGTAAAGAGCATTTGCTCGATATGATAATAAATGCAAATTGAAGCGGGCGTAACTCTCTTTTTTTCCCTTGTACTGCGTAATATCCTCGAGTCGATAGTTATTCCTTTGAACCCAGACCGATTCCCATCGATTTTTCCACGGTTCGCCATCGGGCAAAGGGACGACGACGACGACCACGACGCGGACGTGTAATATTTTTACCAGGAAAGCGCCGTACGTTTTTCGCCCCTAGGAGAAAATGGCGTCCACGAGAGAGACAGAAAAGCGTCGTCACCCGACCGGACAGACCTTATTATCTTGTCAAATCGCGTTTCCTCGAAGATGACTCTCTCGCGTTACCTGTTCTTATCGTAAAAAGGTTTCCAAGGTCGAACGTTTTCGTGGCTATTTTTCTTCTTTAACCTTGGTGTCGATATAACCACGCCTTTTCACCGTAACGTCACAGGAATTTCAGTCACGGAAAGGAACTGATGCACGTGGGGTTTCGGAATTTCGTGTTTTGGGACATTTTTGTGGTTTTTGTTCGAAAATATTGGGGCAGTTTGAGACCTCGCGATTTTGGGACCGAAAATGGGTCGAACTTTGGTGTTTGATGATGTAGGGAATTGTGGGTGTTGCGATTCTGCATTCTGGCAATTTTGAGAGTACGGAACAGTATAGTTTTGAAATTCGGTAATTTTGGGACTTGGGGGTGTCGACCATTTTGGGATTCGGAGATACGCAAATTTTTATATCTAAGTATCATGGAATTAGCGGGCAGTGAAATTGTGGAATTTAAGAATTGTGGGACTTGCAGGTTTTCAAATTTTGGGATGAGATTTTTGGGACATGTGAACATTGCAATTTTTCAGGTTCAGGGTATTTGGGACTTATGGATATTAAAATTTGGAGAGTATAGGATGTTGGCACTTATGGGTATTAAAATTATGAAGTCTGAGATTATTTGCAACTATTGATATTAAAATTGTAAGGCTTGCGGAATTTGGGCCTTACAGATATTAAAATTTGGAGACTATAGGATTTTTACACTTATGGGTATTAAAATTATGAGAATTGAGGAATTTTGCACCTATTGATATTAAAATTTTTCTCGTAAATTGTGGGACTCACATACATTCAAATTTGGAGGTATGACAATTTTGGGACTAAAGGGTGTTTCAATTTTAAGATCTGAGAATTTTGTGACTACGGGGTACCCAAATTTTGAGGTTCCTACTTTTTGAACCTAAGGAACATTAAAGTTTTGATGCCCGAATGTTATAAGATTACTATACATACATATATTAAAATTTTGTGATCTAAGAATCTTGGGACTTAATAACATTCGAATTTTGGGGTTTGAAGATTTTGGGTCTTCTAGACACTGAAATTGTTGAATTCTACACTTGACCCTTCTGAACTAGGGTCAGTAAAATGACTCTCCCTAGAAGCTGCTCAAATTTTTCTGAAATTTTCCTAGATTACCAGAAAGATCTTCCCAGGCTCTATAGACATTAAAACCCGCTTAACAAGTTAATTCCGAACCTATTTCGGTACAATATAACGAAGCAGATAATTGAAACAACATATTGCTCGACAGAAATCTCTGTACGGACTGATTATTTGTACCAGATTGATACGTATTTGTCCTCAATTGATAGGATCAGTTTTATCATTTTATCTTCCCTCGTAAATTCAACGACCCTTACAAGGTGACCCGATAAAAATTTCCCCGCGTTCAATCCACACGAAAATTTATAATTCAGACACGTCGAATTTGCAAACGATCAAATTCTCATACTTTCAATGAGTTCCCATAAGAGATCCAGTTATATAACACTTTTCAGAATAATTTCAGTAGCTACACCATATATATATAAATACATCGTCGGATCGCGACGAGCTGTTAATATTTTTTCTCCGAATTCCCTTCGAGCGAATTTCTATTTCGCGCTTCAAGTGCCGTTCTATTGACGTCAGAATAAAAAATTCGCTATTCCAATACTTAACAAGATCAGAGCGCTTCTTGAATTATTTATCGAACAGACGCGCAGCTGCCTATCTGTTTCTTTAAGGTGGCATCTCTATGTAGAAAGCCGAAACTAAGCCGATTTTCAATAATTATTATGAAGGATAAGGAACGAATAAATATTTTGACGGTTTTGAGGACTATTTAATTAATACTTCGACTTCATTTTGCAATTTCTCTGTTGAAATAAAATACAAAATGGCGGAGGTACAGCCTGTTGTGCTAGAAGCGTCATGAAGCGACGTCTAAAACGTCTAGTGTCGGTTCTTATTATCCGAAACAGCTAAAACGAAAAAATTGTATTACAATGTAGTTGTAGTAAATGGATGAACCAAAGATACCGAAAAAATATTAAAAATTGGACGAATGGCAGACCACGGAACAAAAAGTTGAGCATTTTATAGAAAAATTGTAATCTTTTTTGCGATAAAAAAAAATGTTGATTTCCATGATTTTAATTTACTTTTAGGTTCATCCGGGAGACATACATAACTATCGTTAAAAGGTGTAGAAAATTTCAGACTGAACGGTCGAGTAACTTTCGAGTAATCGTATACACCAATTTTCAACTTGGAGAAGAAACGAGTTTCGTGAAAATCGCGTTTAAAGTTTCGGTAAGAGAAGAATATGTGACTTTGCGACTTACCGACTAGTCTGCTATTATTTCAATGGTTTTCATATCTACCGTTACTTTGAAAATTCCGCGTAAATACTTCTTCCGAAACATCCGACTAAATATTACAGGTATAGAAGCACTTCAAACAAGGATAATAAATAAACAAACTTTGATTATTACTTCCGCGCGCGTGTCGGATCGGATCGAAGGTGGGTCACGTGTAAAGGTTCTCGCAACAATAGCTTTGCACTCTACTCCAAATACCAACGCGTTTCGTATTCTATAGGTTTTAAGGTAATTTTTTTAACAAACAAAATTGGCTTTTTTGACTCCATCTACATAGAGGTCCCCCTTGAAACAGTAATTACATTCACGGCTCCTTTGATCAACGAACCGTGAACATTACATAAAAATAGAGAATAAACGCGTAAAATTGTTGAATTGTGAAATTTGAAAATGGGAAATTTTGAAAATTGAAAAATGGAAATTTTTAAATTTCGAAATCTGAATACAGGAAATACGAAACTAAGAAATGTTGAAAAATGGAAAATTTGGAATTTTGAAAATAGAAAAATTTAAAGTATGAAAATGGAAAATTTGAAAAAAATGAAAATTTGAAAATAGAAAATTTGGAAACAGAAAATTTGGAATTCTGAAAATAAAAAAATTTAAATGATGATAATGGAAAATTTGAAAATAGAAAATCTGGAAAATTGAAAATTTTTTAATTTGGAAATCTGAATACGGGAAATACAAAACTAGGAAATTTGGAATTGACATAAAAATAGGGAATAAACGCGTAGAATTGGTTGAACGACAAATACTCGAGTTCGTTCACTCACTTTAAAGTTCTCCACGCCCTCGCCGACTTGCTCGATGTCACCTGCGCACTCGGATCCCATAATAAAAGGAGTTTTCGGCGGGGAATCGATAGCACCCTGTCTGGCCATCAGGTCTTGGAAGTTCAATCCACTGAAACAGAAATACGCGTTTTACGTTAACGTGATTGTTATCGCGGGCTCGTTTCGCTGGGAAATTTCATTTGAATTTAATTGGACGTAAATAATGATCGGATACGAACAAGAACGAGTTCAAGGATCTGTAAGTTCGCCATTTTGGGATCCGCGAAGCGGGAAGTTGAGGGTTAGACGATTTAAGCGAGTTTCGAATTAGAAAATTTGAAAATAGTATATAAAGGAATTAAAAAATTTGAAAATAGCAGAATTTGGAGATTTGTAACTTTGAAAATATGGAAATTTTTGAACTTCGAAATCTAAAAACAGGAAATACGAAAATAAGAAATTTTGAAAAATGGAAAAATTGGAATTGCGAAAATAGAAAATTTGACAAAATTTTGATTTTTGAGACTCGAAAATAGAAAATTTGGAACTTCGGAAAATGCAAAATTTTAGATTGAGAAAGTTGGAAAATGTTAATTTTGAAATTTGAAAACATGAAATTGAAACATCTGGAAAATTTTTAATTTTTGATATTGAAACTTTGAAAATAATAAATAAGAAACTAGGAAATTGTATAAACTTGAAGATTGGAAAGTGGAAATTTCTGTATTTAGAAATTCAAAAAATGAAAGTTTCTGAAGTTTAGAAATTTGAAAATAGGGAACTTGAAACTAGGAAAAAATAGGAAATTTTGGATTTGTATAGTTCGAAACTTGAAAACCTAGAAATTCTAAAATACGCAGGTACAAAACTTTGTCACATAATTATTTATTTTCGATCCTAAAGTATTAAACGGTATTACACCGTCGACAAACTTGTATTAGTAGCGAGATGACAGTACATATTGATCGCTCAAACACAGCCTAAGAAACAGGAAGTTTGCACGTGCAATTTTGAAAGGTACGGTACAAGTCTAATCGCGAATACGATCGATAGTAACGTTCCCTGCGTGACGGACTGATTATTTTATAATGCGCCCACTACAGACGAGTAAATTATCTGAACGCGTGTCAAAATATAATTACTGTCGCAATAATTCCAGTTATCGTAAAACTGGAAAGAAAGAGAAGGGGGTTAGTTATATACAGGGTGTCTCGTAATAAGTGTAAGACCCGTAAAGGGGTTGCAGGTGTGGTGATTCTAATTAACTTTTTCCTTTCCATAAATCGGATCTAGGCTCTCGTTTTCGAGTTATTAAAGAAAAACATCGCGACCAATCAGAGCGCGCGAAGAGCGCCTGGGAAAGACGCTCTTGAGAGTTTGGGAAATTGGGAAGTTAGGGAATTGAAAATTTGGGGAATTGGGAATTTAGGAATAATAAGGTTCAGTTATTCATTTTTACTGAATAAGGGATAAGACAATTTTATGTGTGATTTAACTTTGACGTAACATAGCACGATACTAACTTGTTTGTTCGCGTCCGCGATCGGCCGTATGTTCGGGGCTTCGCCCTCGCGGTTGAACGGGCGCTATTCGCGCGTTCTGATTGGTCGGTGTTTTTCCTTAATAACTCGAAAACGAGAGCCTAGATCCCATTTTGCAAAGGAAAAAGTTACTTAGAATCACCTCCCCTAAAACCCCTTTACGGGTCTTACACTTATTACGAGACACCCTGTATGTATATCCGGTAAAACGGACTTTATCGACGAGTCATTTCCGAATACGTACCGTGGGGTGCCGGGTGCGCGCGCGCGATTTTAACTGGTTTTATCCGGTAATTGACCCGAAATTGCCGTGTACTTTTATCCTGATATGAAACGAAATTGCAAAAAAATAACTGTAATCGCGTCACGATGACATAATAGTGACATTAGACTATTGTAACGGTATCACACCGTATCAGTTATACTTACCACGTTGTTAGTTATAATGGCATAGATATTTATTTATTTCTCTGTCATACCACTGTTCTCAGCCGGATATAGATCATGTTTTCCCTCGTTTTAACACTCGCACGGCTGTGCCAGGGTCCATTTAGATCCAAGTAAAATTTTTTGTTTATTTGTCGTGATTGATTTCTTTTACTAGTCAAATAACATGAATAATAAGGAAAAGGATAATAAATACGCATAGAACACGTTATTTTAGGTTAAGTAGTTAGTGCAGCACATTTCAAGTATAGAATAGAATGTGTTTTACAAATATGATTTTCACATTTATTACATTTTGTCCTATATTCGTTATCATTTCCTATACAAAAAAACAACATCTTCTTTTTCGATCAAGTACTTCTGTTTGTTTGATAATTTTGCGCCCCGTAGATTCTATCGCCCCTATTATTTCTTTCGAGAAAAATTAGTTGTTTAAAAGATATTAACCTGTCTCGAGATAAGTGAACCACACTGTATATACATATATAGCAGCTATTCACTGTTTTATGCACACAATACTGTTCGAAAGTAGTGTGTGTGCCTGGTTGCAGTGAATGCCCGCTATTATTTGAAGAATACGAAAAAAGCAGAAGCAGTCGATGAAACAGATTTCCAGGGAATACGCACGGTACCGTTTTTCCAGGAAGGTGTACAAACGTCCGAGCAAGGAGGGCTTTTGATAAAGTGTATTTCATGGTCGACATCGCGAGAGGCACCAGTCGCATGTTGCGTGTGACGCCAGGCGTCGGAGTCTAGGCGTCGTGGCGCCTCGACGTTTTACCCCTCCGTCTGTCAGTGGGACCGTAACGCGTAGGGTAAGAAACTCGAAGGTAACCGCACACGTGTATTCCGTATATTTATATTGCATGCTCTTCAAACTTTCCATTTCAGTCCTCTATCTACGGGGTGGAGAAAATGCAAAACGATGTTGTATTCTTATTACTTTATACATCGTAATTTGTGTCAACATATTTTTATATAATAGATTTAATTTTTAACCCTCTGTTAATAAACTTATGGTGGAAGGTGTTGTATGCCAACCTAAAATAATATAGATACCCTATCCAACGATTCAATATCTCCGATAACCTCGCCCTTAACTCCAATTCATACTCCGCACTGCATCATCTTCGACCTTGTCCACTGCGTCATTTTCGAACTCCGAATACAACAACGATTTACAAATTTTATAAAAACGACGAAATATTATTGTTCAATTTCACCATCCAAATGCATTTTAGCTGCAATTTCGAAGTAATTAGCAATAGCGAGAGTAATTAAAGAATTAATTATAAATGTATGTATCCAATTATACCGAGGTAAAATCGCGAACGAAGATAATTAAATTCGAACGATAAAATTTCATGTTATATTCGATTTCGTTCGCTCTCGCATGTTACGGTCGTTCGCGATCGCTTTTATCGATATCTTAATGATACTATCGACAACATTTCGATAGGTATTATCGATAGCGTTCAACGTATCGAGACTCGTAACAGAGATCGATTAACGGGAAGGCTACTGTACATTCTCCTGTCGGATAGAATGCGATCTAATTACTGTGAATTGGCGAATAATTGAATGTTACTAGCACACGCAAAAAAGGTACTGCGGTAAAGGTGAAAAAGAACTAGAGCGTACAAAAAGAAGCCTTATAAATTGTGGCATTCGACAGTTTCCTGCGTCAGTAATTTTAGGCTTCAACGAAACACGATGATAACATCCCTGCAGTATGACTCACTCGGTTAAATGTAAGCAACGTTCAGAAAATCTGCGTATCAGTTGCCTTTTTTCACGGTGCAATTTACTCTAAGATGCATCATCAAATTTTATCAATCACACGCGCGTAATTTCCTGTTAACAATCACAATGATGAATCACGGTACTTGAATCAAAAGAAACGTCGCACAATGCCACGGATACAGCGTGCATACAACGATAACGCTCGAATTTTTATTGTTTAATCGCGCACAGTTATTATATGATTAGCATATCTGCATGTGCTTAAAATACATTGTGATCGATTGAAAAATTATGCAGACGTAGAGGTGCTTCAATATTTTCGTAAGTATTTAAAAATAAAGTATCGTAACATGAACAGTTTATCATTGCACACATAAAACGTGTGTGTTCTATACAGAAGCGTGTATTTGTAAATTTCTAGATCCAAAATCTCTAAACACACATACATAAATCCCTACTTTGATATGTCATTAGACTTTCATATCCTTAATTCAGACCCCGAAATCCTAAGTACCAAATATACCTATATTCTGAAATCCCCAGGCCCGATAGTTGTCTCCAAAAAATCTTTAATTTATCACTAGATTCATAAAATCCCTAGAGTGCGAAATCCACAGATGCACAAAAGCGACGGCTCGTGAAAATCACTAGATCCAGAGATGTCTCTACTTCCAGAACGCATCGATCCTGAAAAATCCTTAGATCAAAATATACCCAAAGCCAAAAGATTGACAGATATTCATCATATCGACACTTCAAATCCTTCTGTTTTTTTTAACAAAAAATTCCCTAGGTTGCAAAAAATCACTAGATCCATAAAACTCCCAAGATAAAAAATTTGCAGAGTTCGAAATACGATCCTTAGTGTCGCTAGAGAACAAAAATCACTGTATCCTAGATTTCGAAATCGGTATTTCTAAAAAAATTCCCTAAAGCCCAACATTACCAGAGTCTAAATTCCCCAGATTTCCATATCTCTTGATTCTAAAAAATTTCTTAGTTCGGTAATCCCAACTGTACAAAGTCCCCAGAGATTCACTGTCCGGTCAGATAACAAAAGTTACTAGATGGCATTAACACTAGAAGTACCCGACATTAAATGCATGTTTACTTCAAAACTGAAAATAAAGTAGAAAAATAAATAAATAAATATTTTATTATCACCTAACATATACAACCATTCATTAGCTCGATAAAGCATGGCAAACATTTTGACAAAAGGACGGCAATAAAATTTCGTAAGAAAAAATGCCAAACCTGAAACCGCGCATTTTGACCGGTTGGTAGTTCCAGTGTTAAATCGTAATGAAATTTAAGAATAGCTAACGTATTCGAATGAATGAAGCAATTATCATGGAATGATAGAAATGCTATATTTAATGCAATACTACAGTTAACACTAGATTTGCAAACGTTCAATGACCACTTATGTCTGAATTGAAAATGAACTATAAAAACAAATAAATAATGCACAATACAAAAGCCAGTTTATAGAAAGATTCTGTATCTCGATGAAGGTTAATAAAATAAGAAATCTATGATCCGTCATTTTGACGGGTTCCGTAAACCTAGTGTTAATATCCAGCGTTAAAGAGATCAGTTATATGCGATAGATAATTTTATGCGGTTCGATGAAATGTAAGTCGGATAATTCAATGAGTTCCTCAAACAGCTTTGTTCAGAGCCGTGAAAGGTTCTTTCTTTTCGCCGAGAAGTTCGATGAAAGCGTCGAACATACATTTCCATGTCATTTACCAGAAGCCTGACACTTTGCAACGGAACTGAGTCTCTCGCGCGAAAGCGCATACACACATCGAGCGCAACGAATCATCGGTGAAACTCATTAATTCGACGGACATTGGATTTATCGACACTTGCCTCGGGGAAATGACAATTCGACGCGTGTTACGTTTCACTTCGACGCGAATTTAATGGATTTCGCGAAAATCTGCACGGACACCTCGCTGAATTGCCGATGTTATGTTTAAACAAAGATTTCGCACGACAGGATCGATGTTTGTTCAACACGGCCAACATATTATCGACGATATTGTGAAACTGGAAATAGAAATTTTCTGCTCTAGATAATTGGAAACATCGCATTTGGATCTGATTGACGATCAAATTAGTCGATAAAAATTGTTCCGAAAGATCGTTATCTCATTATTAATCATTTTGATTTAGCGTCATGGTAGTCGAAATTAGAAATCGAACAGTATCATGTATTTTATTATACTACTGTACTGTACCGCTGATGCCGCCGATCATTCGTATTAACTACATTTTACTGTTCTGCTTTCATTTATTAATTCTGCGATGCTATTTCACCACCATTTCAGTACTTGACTATGCTTTCAATATCCCACTTTCGAATAACAGGTTCCACTTGCTCGTAATTTTGAAAAACAAATATATAAATACAGGTCGCTGTTTTTAAATATCTCATATTACATTATTTAACACTAGAAATACCGTCATTAAATGCATACTTACTTTAGAATTGAAAATGAAGTAAAAAAATAAGTAAATGAATATTGCAGCGTCACCAAATATATACAACCATTCATTGCCTCAATAAAACATGATAGATATTTTGACAAAAGGTCGGGCATAAAATTTTATCACATAAAATGTCAAACCCGAAATCAGTCATTTTGACCGGTTGGTAGTTCTAGTGTTAATTAGTTATTTCATCCACGAGTTCGATAACTGCGAGAATCTGTGGTGTACGGAGACTTTCGCGACGGATTTAATTTTGGTACGGCATTTGGAAAGTTACGATACGCATGCAAGATAATTATCGTCCGATAAGCATTGAGAAAAATGTGCCGACGTTATTTCGAAAGTGAAATGCAACACCGTTTTCGTTCCCCCTTCGTATAACTGGTAACAAGCTGTCGCGCGCAACCCACGGTTTTACGTTCCCGCTGTCAGAAATAACGCGATGCTACAATGTCGTCGGTGCAGGATGAATAACGTGTCTACTCGTGGCAAATATTTGTACGTTGCAATTTCTACCGTCGCGCCGCGTCGCGTCCATGCGGTGTACCGTGAAAGTAACAAAATTTCGAACGATCCGCTTGTAAACGCTTCCAACGGCGCATAAATGTGTATCGGCTACTTTTCTTTGTGCGATTTCACGCGTCTTCCGAACCGTGACGCCGCAACCTGCATACCGCAATTCTACCAACCTCGCTAATTAATAGTAAATAGGGGATAAAAAGATCCGATACGAGAAACTCTGCAATTTGTATTATATTTTTCCTTATTAACCTAATGTATTATACCCTTAGGTTGTTGCACATCAAGCGGATAATGAACATGCTCGATGTGATTTAATGATACAAAAGTACCGACAAGTATAACGATTATGTTATACATATTGAACTAGGGCTTCAACTTCATCGAAATTGATCACGTGAGTGTACTTCACCAATATTCTTTGTACACAATGGTTGTCTAACAAGCAATGGCTGAATTTTACACGTACGTATAATGTTAAGTATGAGTTGATGACGTGAAAGTGATACAAAATATCAAGCATGACATATCGATTTGTAGCTTAATGATTCACGAAAATGATTACGTAAACGTATATGTAATTAACTTTTTTCGCACACAATGGTTGATTCTTTATAGAATCAAACGGTTGATCATTTTCACAGTTAATAAATACACATTGTTCGACAATAAATATGCAATTTCCAGTTGTTCGACCTTAAAGTGACACAAAAAATTTGTTCGTTTGTCATGTCAAGAAGAATCAACAGTTTTTAGGTTATGCATTTCTTTTGAACGCGCCGCAGACGACGCAAAGGTCGATATGTTATATCTTCAACTGATTCATTGCTCCAACAAAGAAGCAGCCATTTCGTATTAAGAATATTGTTGGAATTTTTATGGTGTCATTTTCTTGAAACTTCGACTTTTAAATTGATGCGTCACAGATGCTATTGTGAGGTACTTTTATGTGAAACTTTTCATCTTCGATATTGGCCATTCGATATGCAATCCAATAGGAAATGATACGGTTTTATTAGAGCTAATACAAAAATTTGCGTTCAAATAGCATTTTTATGTCCTTCATGATCTTCACGCGAACAATAAAACTGCATTCCAAGAGTTATAAAATGACTTAACAGAATCCAGCAGTTAGATACATCACTATTCAACAAAGTCATCCTCTGCTCTTAAATCAATTGAAACCAGCATTTAAAAAACCAAAGGAATAAAATGTAAAGAGCCTCTTATGCTGCTGCTGTAATGGGCTGGAGTGTGTTTACGACTTACAAAGTAGATACGGTAATAGTTAATTACTGTTCAATAAAATCTGTTTATGTGCCGACGTAGCACGATGCGAATTACAGTTCCTTTATGTCTTCAATGAATTTTAAATTTCCAACTCCCTAAACTCTCAATTTTCAGAATGTAAAAGTTTTCAAGGTTTTAAATTTCCAAGTTTAAAAAATACCTAAAATTCTTCAATTTCCAAATTTTTTAACTTCCAAAAGTGTGTCAATTTTCAGGCAATCAAAATTAAGAATTGTGTGAATTTACATACCTATAAAATCTTAAAACTTCTAAAATTATTATATTTCCAAAATTCCATAAATGCTTAAACCGCCAAATTTCTGAAATTTCTCAAAATTGCATGAAATTGTGAAATTTAAAAAAATTCCCTAAAATTCCATAAATGTTTAAACCTCCAAATTTCTGAATTTTCAAAAATTTGCCCAAAATTGCATAAAATTGCGAAATTTCAAGTATTCCCTAAAATTTGCATCAAATTGTGCAATTTCAAAAATTCTCCAAAATTACATGAAATTGTGAAATTTCCGAATGCCTAAATTTTTTAATTTTCCGAATTCCCCAAATTCCTGAATTCATACATTTGCAGATTTCGAAAATCCAAAGAATTCGAACAATTCCATAACGGCAAAAACGTACGAATTTCCAAGTTCGCAAACCCCAAAGTTCCGAAATCTCTAAATCCCTGAGTTTCTAAACACCCAAATCTTGAAATCCCTAGTTTTCCAAACCCCGAATTGCCGTTACTGCTGTATTCCCTCCACCGAATGTCCTTCGAGATAAAAATCGAGTTATCTGTAAGATAAACGGTGGCAGAAAACGAGGTCCTGATTCTATCCTGATTTCAGAGGTGATTTAACCGGGTTCCGAACAACGATAGGAAAAAAAAAGTTCCAGGAGTTACGGGACTCGGCTACGGTGAAACTCGGGGACCAGGATCGCTTAATTCCTTTAAATTGCACGGAATTGAGGGGAATAATTTTCTCCGTTCTTGGTATCATCCAATTGTACGCTGCGAGAGAAATTGTCGATTTCGACGTCGACGGCGACATGCAACGACGCCACCCTTGGGTCATGCATGTCGCGTACTCGAAAAACCATATACGGTCGCAGGTTCGCCAAAAAAAATTGCATCGTTCTCGTCAGTAGATGACATTTATTCAATTTACGCGTCAACGCTTTCTTCTCTTCGGCAAACACGTACGTGACCTCGAAGTTTACACTTTAGGACATCTTATTAACACCGACTGTCTTATATGGGTGACATGTATGAACGATGCTGAAATTTTCATACGAATTACCAATCTTATTAAGAATTCGTTCGGTTACACAATTGAAAATACTCGTGTTAACTGCTTGCTAATGCGAATGATACAACGCGATATTGCGAAAATATCTGGTAAAATTCGTTAAAAATATTATTTAATAAAATGTTCAATTAGTCGAGACGGTAGTAAACTTCGATCACGTCCAATCGAAAGAATAAAGAACTGTTCGAAATTTGGTTAAGAGAGGTAAAATAATGCGTCTGAAAAACTAGAGGAATAGGAAAACTAGTTTTCCTCGCGGAAAACTAGAGTCGAACCAATGTAATTATCTCGAGTTAGAAAGGATTTCGATTTCGCTGAGATTTTCGCATTACCGTGGTTCGAGCGCGGCACAACGGTTACGCGATTACCGTTGCAGACTCGTTCGAATCGCGCCGAAAGTTTCAAATTATCGAACGGGCGGGTATTTCGAATCGCTCCGATTCATCGTTACAAAACGAAGCGTGAGAGAGGCGGAGTGACCCGGGAGGAAGTGGACGGGAGTGTGTGTGTGTGCGTGCGTGCGAAGGGACACGGTATAAAAGAAAAGGGAGAAGATATAAAGGAGAACGAGCACGATGAACAGCGTGAGAGTTAAACGCGCGGGCGGGGTTAGGTTGCAGGTTGAAAAGAGAGCATCACGAGAGTCGAACGTTCGTGCGCGAAACGAATGCGGAGAAAGAAACGGCGGAGACTACTCTTTGCTTCGACGTCGCGTGCGTTTAAAAACACTGTCGCCGTGGCTTTAATTACTATAAATACGCGCCATGTGTGTCTCGTATGTACATATATCAAAACGTGTATCCGTACATTCCTGAAATGATGTATATCTGTAGATTCCGATGTCTAGAATCTTTGATTTCTTAAATTCCTCGATTCTTAGCATACGTAGATTACGGTAAATTGTCAAATTCCTAGATTCTCAATATCTCTGGTAACAAAATATATTTACAGTTTTTTATTATACTTTCGTTGGTATCCCTAGGGTCATAGTATCCCTCGGTTCTCATATTCCATCGGTTCCATAAATTTCTTGCATTCCTAGGTATCTGGCAATAGCAATGTGTATCACTAAAATTCTTAATCTCTCTATATCCCTAGATTTCCTCCTGCGTACATTTTCAACGCTCAGATCCCCGAATCGTGCATGTCCCTATAGGAACAACGCCATATACACGTCCCTAGATCAAATGCTCATAGATAAAAGAAATTGACAATATCCCTAGATCATCAAACTTTCGATATCTCTGGAACCGCAAATTCTCAATATCACTAATAAACCCTAGAATTCTTCGTATCCCAGATTCTCGATGTTTATAAATTTGTACTGTTCTTACATCTTCGTATTTGCAATATACTGTAAGTTGTGTTGATGGTGTACGATTTCGAATGTCTTTTGGCCCCGGATGTTCAATGTTCTTGGATCAGCGTATTCAGTATATTATAATGTCTGTTCCGCTGTGGATATTTTAAGCAGACTTCATTGCGCTGTGAATATTTTGCGTTTAAGGTGCGTCACGCTGTGAATATTCTGCGCTGAATGTGTGTTGCGTTGTAAATATTCTGCGCTGGATGCGTGTCGCGCTGTAAATATTTGTCAATATGCGTTTTTTGCGTTTGGGGTGCGTTGCGCTGTCAATATTTAGCGCTGGGCACGATTTGTTTAACTATTTATTATTAGAAGTATTTGAGATTTCGAGTATAAAGCGCTGTGAGTGTTTACAGTATACAGTTATCTCTTTGACTACCTCGCAATGTGTACTCAGAGCAATGAGGATTTCAGTATGTAAATATTTAGCGCTGACTACATCTTGTTTGACGTTGTACGATTTCGAATGTCTTTTAGCCCCGGATGTCCAATGTTCTTGGATCAGCGTATTCATACGATGCGAGTTTCTTGTTTTACCGTATCCTTACATCGTCCTATCGCCGGTCGCCGTCACACGTAGTTGTTACACGATAAAACGTGGCGAGCGTGTGCACCTGGGGGAAAGTGGTGGGCAGGATCGATCGCTGGAGAAGACATCGAGGCGCCAGTAAAACCATAACCTCCCGACGGAATCACACGCGCCAATCTCGCGTGACCCGATGTATGTGTATCGGGATTGATCGAGCTCGTGAATAAAACCGTAGACACGATTATCTGGCGACGCTCGTCGCGACAATTACTGCGTATCGGTCGAGAAACTGCAAATCGGTTTTCGAGGATATGCGACATCTTGGCACCGACTGGATTAATACGTTCGCGATACATGACCTCGTGCGCGTGCTATCTGCCCAATGACACACCATGTGCGTCTTATGAGAACGTACATTTTTTGCACTCCTATGTTTACTACAACATTATGTATACTATACTATAGTACATACACTAACAGTATATATGCTATACTATATAAGTACATATAGTTGTTAAGTCGGCATCAAGTTCGAAGCATTCAGGGTGAGGGTAGGCGTACTTCTTACGTTTCGTTTCAACCGTCTCACGCGCCAACTCCTAGGTTACGTGCCGTATACTACGGAACAAAATTGATACTCGCGCGCGACGTAAACGACAACCGTTCTCGCGTATGAGTAAAATAACATCTTTCGCGCCGTTTATAGATCGCCAGAAATTTCACACAGTTTCAACGTGTCGCAATTGGATTAAAGCCGACCATCAATGATGTTTTCCTGTTCTTAAGTCATCGCTCTGGAACTTTGCGGTTAAGGCGACGTTTTACTTGAGGCAATTAATATGCCTCCGTGTAGAAACGCGTTGCCGGCAATTATCACCCATAAAACTTCCACAGAACTTCCCGAAGCAACAACGAGAATCATTATTAAGACACCCCGCGGTCTATGACGTCCTGTAGCCGTATCTTTTTGTAACACTTTGAAATTTAATATCCGCGCAATGTTCGTTGTAATTTTCCCCGGCAACGATCGCTTTACAATTTCGAAAATATTACACGAAAATAACTTTTCCATATTCTTTGTTTCTGATTTAATTATGAAACTTTGTTACCGCGTTCGTTGAATCGCTTCGAAAACCCTGCGAGAGTATTAATTCGTTGCGATTGAAAGGGGACACAGGTTGAATCAAACATTGTCCCTTTGAAACGTGTTTCTCAAAACTTCTGATATTCAATATGTATCGAGCAATCAGGCACTCTGATTCACATACAATTAACCGTTCTAACTGTACCCATTAACGATTCGTGTAATTACTATTCTATCGGTCGCGATGTTTCGAAAACGCTCAAACTATAGTAAAAAATACAAAACCAGGCCTCCTTTCGATAACGTCGTAGCTAAAAATAAAATGGTGCACTACTTGTCAGGTTCTAGAGAATTTTGAGGTCTTAAATAATTTACAAGCCTAGGGATTTTTAATATGGGGACTTTCGGATATAGAAATTTTGGGATACACATTTTGGGCTTAGGGATACGGGAGTTTTAAGTTTTTGTGCTCCAGGATTTCTATGCCTAGTGATTTTTTGTCTAAGGGTTTTAAATCTAGGGATTTTGAAGTTTACGATTTTTTGGTCCAGGATATTGGGAATCCAGCTAATTTTGTGATATAGGGATTGGGAGATCTAGGAATTAATGTGTCTAGAGATTTAAAGATTTAAGTGTTTAAGGGTCCACATACTGGAAATTTTGGGGACGTGGGGATTTTTCAATTAATGACTATAGAGACTTTTCGATCGAGGGGTTTGAAAACCCAGGAATTGAAAAATCTAGGGATTTTGGGATCATTCAATTAGACAATTTTTATATCCAGTAATCCGAGAATCTAAAAATTTGAAACTTCGGAAATTCGAAATAAAAAATTTGGACATATGAAAATTTCTGGGCTCAAAAACTTTGACCTTAACATATGTATTCTTTTCTAACCAAAGTCTATGTTGCCCTTGAAAAGAATTTAAAAAATTTCTACGTTTATAAAATATAGCATACGAATATACTCCGAAACTCTGAATATAGCATACATAATGATTCTAGCAAAAAGAAGGATGGTTAAAAGTATAATTTCACATTGTGCAGTACACCCGATGTATGTATCGATTTCTCCATAAAAAAAAAACTGTTCAACCCAATACTTTTTGTCTGCACAATAATTAAAGGAAGTTTCATACTGGCGTACGTTTCCAGTGACGTGTTATTTGATTAGGAATAGGGTATTATTAGTTTGGTGTCGTGCGGCTGACTTAATCTAGTTTGCACGCGTAAGTGGTACGATTATTACGATAGTACGAAGGGTAGAGTGTTTCAACCGATGGAAACCGTATGTATACACAAAACATATGCGTATACGCGCGGAACAACCAAAAGGAAACAACAAGACGAACTTCGCTTCGGAAGAGAAACTTGCATCAGACAAGACGCGCGACGATAGCGAGACGGTTCGTAATTTGTTTACGAGTCGTTCTCCAATCGCGAATCACAGTTTTCGCTCCGCGTTCATCGCAGATTGAGGGACTATTCTTAACGAATCAATTATTAAACTGCGACGTAACAGCCGATCACCGTAATCAATAAGCGTGATCAACAAGGGGGGAAAAATGGTTGAGACTATTTTTAAACTGTCAAACAAAATAAAACCTAGGTATTTCGTCGATGATAAAGCGCAGATAATAAATTGAAACGATCAAAGCGTAGCTACTGCTCCGTGAAAGTCAGCGTGAAAGGAAGAAGAAAGAATGGAAAAACACGGTCGCTGAGAAACAGCTTGGGAAAATATACGATCAGTCCAATTATTATTTTGCACGATAGATGACCTCGCCGTCATCGCGGAGTTATCAATTGTTTTCAAACGGGGCGCGAATACCGATACAGGAGCTCTTTGTTAGTTTTTATCAACGCGCTTTTTTATTAACGCTCATTTTTAGGTACGACCGAGTCTGGTCAATAGATCAATTGATTTATCTGGAAGGTGTTCTTATTTTTTATTTGACACATTGTTCGATACAGCAAATATATACATATATATATATATCGTTGATTTTAACGAAATGAATAATTTTAGGCATCTCTGTCCATATTTTTATCCAACCATTGTGATCTCGATGAAGATTAAAAGTCTAGATGATAACACGTAACATATTCTTGTGTGCAATTAATTACGAAGATAATTCATGAAAGAAAAATAGAGTCAAATCCCAATGTTTCTCTCGCGAGCGTATTTAGATAAATTTTCACTAGTATTTGTACTTTCGCTAAAAACACGATCGATATGTTCGCCCGCTGGCCGCACGATTTTTGATATCATAATTTCTACTCTTAAGTGCATTTAACGGGTAACCATTTTCTTCTATCGCCGTCAAAGGGCCCATTCCCGGAAGTTCCTGCTTAACCATCGATTCCTTTAAATGGATCTGTCCTGTCCACAATTGGAACACTGGTTTCGTCCCCTTCTGCATACCATTAGTACATTAGTATGGGATCCACGTATACGGACATGTATAGTGTTTCAATAAAATTGTGCGAAATTTGCGATCGATAATGTATTTCGTAATTAGAACGGTTTTTACATTCTTAGTGCCTTAATAATGACAGTCGGGGCTTACGAAACTTAATGTTCACTGCGTGACACCGCTTATTGCAGTGCATTCTCGAAATGCAATGCGTTGTAAAGATAAATTAACGCTGTGTCAAGGAGGAAGGACGTTGGCGTAGCGTAGAATGTCTGTTGCGCTGTGAATATTCTGCGCTGAACGTGTGTTGCGTTGTGAATATTCTGCGCTGAACGTGTGTTGCGTTGTAAATGTTCTGCGCTGAACGTGTGTTGCGTTGTAAATGTTCTGCGCTGAACGTGTGTTGCGTTGTAAATGTTCTGCGCTGAACGTGTGTTGCGTTGTAAATGTTCTGCGCTGTGGATATTTTGCGCTGAATGTTTGTTGCGTTGTGAATGTTCTGCGTTAATAGTCTGTTGCGCTGTGAATATTTTGCACTGAATGTGTGTTGCGTTGTGAATGTGCTGTGCTGGAAGTGTTTTAGGCTGTGAATATTTTGCACTGCGCCTGTTTTGTGTCTGGGGTACGTTGCGCTGTCAATATTTAACGCTGAGGGCGGTTTGCGCTGTAACTATTTATTGTTTCGAGTATTTGGAATTTCGAGTATATAGCGCTTTAAGTGTTTACCGTATATAGTTATGACTTTGACTATCTCGCAATTTGTACTCAGAGCAATGGGGATTTCAGTATGTAAGTATTTAGCGCTGACTACACCGTGTTCCGAAAATGTGATGTTAATTCAATTGCGCCGAAAAATTTTAACATTTGTGGTGCGTAATAAAATTCCTACACCGACTACAGCTATGACACAAGCGCTGTATAAATGGCTCTCAAATATTTAAACGATTACAGCGCGTTATAAAATCCCTACACCGACTACAGCTATAGTATAAGCGCTAATTAACTTGCACTCAAATATTCAAACAATCGCAGCGTGAAATAAAATTCCTGCGTCAACAGCGGCTATGGCATAAGCGCTGACTAAGTTGCGTAAAAAATTTAAACGATTACAGCGCGTCATAAAATTCCTACACCGACTACAGCTATGGCATAAGCGCTGTATAAATTGCGCTCAAATATTTAGCGTTATCACGCACACACATCCCCGCGATCGAACCGTTTATTATTAAACGAGCACACGACGGTTATACGCTCGCAATAAAGCGTCTTATACGGTTATCGATAACTGTATATAACGGCATGTATCAGTAACGGCGCGAGGCGTGGATACGAGAGGCAGGGGAAACTAATTTACTCTCGAAGGAGCAGCCAGAAGCAAAACCTAAAATAGATTCTTCGTCCTAACACGCCCGAATGTCCTCGCGTTTGTTACACAGGAAGTCTGCGGTACAGAATGAATGGGGTACCCATCCCATTTCAGTCACTTCCTTTTTCTATTACTACCTTTTCGGTAGCTTTCTAACAGCTGCTACTTACAGCCTTTTCCTGTCACTCGAATTTTCGACGCCGCACGTGATCCAAGATGATCAAACAAGGGTCCCCCACCCCCGCCCTGGTTCTAGGTTATTTTGGTCCAAACATAGAGCAGTCGGAACCGATTATGCCAGGATTATGTTAAAAGGATCATTTACCATATTCTTTTCCCGCGTGTTTAACCGTCAATTAAACCAGTTCTTTATTTGTCCCGCTTCGTATTTTTACAAATAATTTGATTCGCCGGGACATTTTAACCCTTAACGATCTGGACGAATTTCAAGTGTACTTCGTACCAGGTCCAAGCTATTTTCTATGCGAAAATAAATTATAGATTCAACATTTTTATAGCAAGTATAGGAAAGAAAATATTTACATACATTTCAATGAAAATCTATTCAGGGTAATGGATTAATTTAAAATGAAGTCATAATAGTCTTAAATTTAATTTAATTTTATAACAATAATAAGAGCGATGAAAATAATAAAATAATTTTTGCCGCCATATACACAGCAATGGACCCACTAAGTGAAAATGTAATGCATTGGATCGTTAAGGGTTAATTTACTAATTAGTGTATGTATTAGGTTGGGGAATAAGTTCGTAGCGTTTTTATATTCTCTTCCGTTTTACGACTTTTTTGCCGCTTGATAAAGTGTATAATATACATTCGATAGAGCTCTTACTGCTCTACAAAACTGTGCTAATCCTCGAATATGTAATTGATTATCATAACTATTGATTTTTGTTTAAAGAAATGTTTTTAATAAAAACGCTACGAACTTATTCCCCAACCTAATATAATGGCAAAAATGATCATTTCCTAAAATGGTACGTAAAATAATGTTACAGTAAGATGTCGTTTTGAAAGCACGTGCAAATAGAGTAACAAAAATTTTAAAGGATTTTTGTATGATGCTCGACGTGTTTATCGAGTAAGGATAGATTATACGTTGATCGAGGATTTCCTTGATAAACTCTTAACATTTTGAGTAACATGTCACCCACATACGGGTGACGTATGAATTCATACATACATCTATCGCTAATTTTAGTTGAAACATTTAACACAACAAAGTATAAAAAATATTTGTAAATACAGTGACTGACATAATGAAGTGACCATTCTATATGGCATATAGAATAGCTGAAAACTAATGTTTTTAATGAAAAGCGATCCTAATATCGGGGTTTTTTGAAAGGTTTACCGTCATATCAAGAGTTTATTACAAAAATTAAAAGACTATTGGTAATAACAAAAATTTATAACTTTATTTTAACAAAACAAACATTTTCATATATGACAAAAAATGTGACCACATCGTAAATCTTAATATACACTTAATTTATCAGTCTTTTATAATTAAATAAATAATTTTATTTAGTTACAAGCAACTGTTAGTGATGTTCTGTTTACATCGTATGCGCAGTACATTGCGTTTACGCATTACAATTAAATAAAGATGTTACAAATCCTAGGGTGGTTACTTTTTTCTTATCATGTATGAAAATGCTTGTTTTGTTAAAATCAGGTTACAAGTACTTGCAAATATTTCTTGTAATTTTTATAAGTAATTGTTGGTGTGACGATAGACCTTTCAAAAAGGCCCGGTAATAGTATCCTTCTTCATTAAAAACATTAGTTTTAAGATATTCTGTATTGGTTATAATAGGATGGTCACTTTATTATGCCGGTTACTGTATATTAAAGCTTATCGAATAAATCAGGGTAGAATATTATGGAAAATGTCTATAAAATTTATTGAAAATAAAATGACTTCCCAAAAGAGATTAAAACTGTTTTAGGGTGGCACACAAGGTGTTAAATTGAAATTTACCGTTCGATGTTGGTATTTTTAGTCCTTTGTTTGAATTTAGTGCGATACGATGAACGATCACGATGGAGCGACTGGTCGAGCGTCGCAGACGACAGCCATTTTCGAGTATCAGGGCTAGAGTGAAAGAATTCGTCAACGACCTGAATAGCTCAATTGATCAGAACAGTCTGCCTGGCAAATGAAAGATCCGGGTCCATATATCCTGGGGTGAGATCCGGTAATTCGACAACTCGAATCTTTTCCTGTCTACGTTATGTGTTACACGATTTGTTACGAATTTCGAAGCCCGGTAAATAAATTACTCGCATTTTCCTCTAGGAAACCGGAACACATTACTATAATTATCCCCACCCTGCACTTTACTCTCGTTTTATTTTTTATTTTTACTTTTTTATCTTATTTTTTTTGTATATTAATAACTGAACGATATACAATTTTATTAAAATTCAATATATTATCAGTCCAAACAGATTGGATCGATTAAACCTTATTTGTTTTATATTAATAACTGAACGAAATACAATTTTATTAAAATTCAATAGATTATCAGTCCAAATAGATTAGATCGATTAAACGGTTTTCAACGAAAAAGGTATCGCGTAAAATTATTACGCTGTCTTTAAAATACAAGTACTTTTATCTATCTTCGCAATTTAATTACAAACAGATGTACAACATATTAATATGTTAATACATGGCAGCACGTTATATTACAATTACAATGTATGAAATGCAAATGTACGCAATGACGTACGACTACCATAAAAGGAAACGGTGGTTGATATATCGAGTGGCCGTCGACGAGCATTGTAAGACGCATATGGTGCGTCATCAGGTCATAATCTACCTACAGCGTCATAAGACGCATATGGTGCGTCTTTAATTACACCAGATAAATATTGCAAAATGAATACGTGCGTCATCGATTGTATCACCGTGTGCAATATTATTAGAGATTAACATATACAATGGTATTAGTGATTAAAGTATACAATATTATTTTTTATTAAAACGTACAGTATTATTTTACTGATTAACATATACAATATTATTAGTGATTAACACTAAAACTATCAAAGGGCTCAAATGACCCTTTCGCAAATTTCCTACTTCAAGCGACAAAATTGATGGTTACGGTGGTCTTCTTGACATCTGTGCTGATTATCATCAAGACAAAGAATCGATAAGTGTATTCATTTATATTTCATAGTTTGTTCATTTATTTTTCAACTTCAGTTTTAACGTCACAATAATTGTGTATTATACGTCGGTAGTTCTAGTTTTAATGTATACAATATTATTAGTGATTAATGTATGCAATATTATTACTGATTAATGTATTCAATATTATTACTAATTAATGTATTCAATATTATTACTGATTAATGTATACAACAATTTTAATGAAATAAAAAAGGTAGTTTACACCGTAACATTGCGACAGCACAATGTTACACGGAAGTATCGATCCGTAACACAATCGATTTAGAAGCTTACGAATATCTGTTGCCGATGCTAGTTATAAGACACCCGTTATATGACCGGCCAGATGTAGTCAGGGAATCGAAACGGTAAGAACAGCTGCGGGTCCAAACGTGAGCTGTTATTGTTTTTGTGAATCACGAGTAGCAATAGCGATGGAATGTCAACAGAAATGTCGCTTCTGTTCGACGGTTGAACCATTTTAATGCACAGCTCTCGGGCAACTGTACTTGGCAGCCGTAAAACGTGCAACTATTACGTGGCCATTATGAACGACGCTGAATTATTCCGCGAAACGAAACCGTTTGACAAGCGAAAGAAATATCTGCTTGTACATTTTCCCCCGGCGATATTGATCGCAACTTTCCGTTATTAAAATTCAACTTCGCGTCTACGCTTCCTGATTTTTTCATTCGTATTAACACTTTGAGTGCCATGTCACCCACATACGGGTGACGTATGAATTCATACATAAATCTATCACTAATTTTAGTTGAAACATTTAACATAACAAAGTATAACAAATTTTTGTGAATATATTAAAGCTCATCAAATAAACCAAGGTAGAATATTATGCAACTTGTCTATAAAATTTATCGAAAATATAATTACTTCCTAAAAGAAACCGAAACTGTTTTAGGGTGGCACTCAAGTTGTTAAAAGCGAACGTTATGCGCGTCCCTACGAATATCGCGTTTTTTAATGTTTCGACTGTCAAGGAAGTATTCTGTCGTATTTTTTTTTTGTAAGATCGATCGATAGAGGATTTTCAGTATTTTTTTATTTCTTCATGGAATAACATTTGGTGAAACCTTTAGTATACAGGGTGGTTCACCACATTTCGCAATCTAGATTTACGTAATTATTGTTACTCATAGCAAATAATGTTTTGGATGAAGTTGAATGGTTTTGAGAGGTGCACATTCTGATGGTATATTTTTTTTGTATGGGGACGTAAAAAGGAGATGCGAAGGTGATCAATGTTTTTTTAAATAGAATCGTATATTTTTTATCGCATCAGCTGATGCTCCCTCATATTCTTTACAAAAAAGTATTAATCTATTTATGTAAAAAAATCATTAGTTTAGGAGACATTTTAATTCTAACTTGATAGGAAATCGTGAATTTCTTACCTACTCTCTTACAACATTATCACATCGAATTCATAATATTGACCAGAAAGTTTGCTATGAGTAACAATAATGACGTAACTCTAGATTGCAAAATGTGGTGAACCACCCTGTATAATATGGACAGAGAAATAAACGGGCACGATGTTAGTCGAAAGAGAATCTGCTGAATCTCGAAGTCCAGTCTGAAAGGGTGGGGGGTTCCGACCGACTGTATCAGGGGGGGTTCATGGTGTTCCATGAATTTCGTGCGCAAGCATGTACAGATCGGTGCGCGGGTGTGTGTCTGTGTGTACAGGAGGGGGTGTAGAAAATACGGGTGTGGTTCGATCAATACGGACATCCCATGGATCTATCGGTGCGTGCACACAGGTACAGAGAAACTCGAGGTGAATCACCTCAAAATTGTTACCGTCTGTAATAGTTTTCAAAAACTTACAATACTCGTCTCGTGCATGCTTTTCTGTAACGTATATTTCTTATTTTTTAACACTAGAAGTATGGGTATTAAATGCATGCTTACTTCGAAACTGAAAATAAAGTAGAAAAATAAATAAATAAATAAATATTCTGGCATCACCTAACATATACAACCATTCATTAGCTCAATAAAACATGACAAACATTTTGACAAGAGGACGGCAATAAAATTTTGTAATAAAAAGTGCCAAACCTCAAACCAATCATTTTGACTGGTTGGTAGTTCTAGTGTTAATGGAGACAATAGACAGTTCTCATCATTAATTCTACTACTATAGTTACTGATTATACATTAACGACTAAACCTACCAAAGCGGTCAAAATGACCATGCAACAAGTTTGTGATTTTAAGTTAGAAAGTATGTTAAATTGGTTTTTTTGAAATTCATGTTGATTTTCACCAAGATAAGGAATTAATGTGTACGTTAGTTTATGTTCTATCGATCGTTTATGCGTTTTTCAACTACATTTTTAATTATAAAATGAAGCTGCATTATGCGCCAGTAGATTTAGAGTTAATTATTGATTCCATCACTATAATGGATTTATGAAAGAGTTAATCGAATTAATTTATTTCCTTTCTTCCTTTACGAGAATTTAAGAAAATCGGGAAATTATATCGGATTTTCGTGATATAACGCGTGATGAATGATCGAATAGTAATTCAACGCGTGACCATATGTTGCAGTTTCACTGCGCGTAGCAATATGACGCGTGGCAATATGTCGCGTAGTTTTACAACGCGTAGCGATATAAAGCGTGGTGATTCAACGCGTGACAGTATGCTGTGTGGCTTTACAACAAATGGAGGCATAACGCGTAGTCATGCAACGCATGACGACATAACATGTGATGATTCGTAAATTCGTAAAAAACGAGAAACATAATTGTACAGCGT
Source organism: Coelioxys conoideus (assembly GCA_947623535.1). Classification (NCBI taxonomy): domain Eukaryota; kingdom Metazoa; phylum Arthropoda; class Insecta; order Hymenoptera; family Megachilidae; genus Coelioxys; species Coelioxys conoideus. The sequence goes on along the minus strand of OX392453.1, from coordinate 7,447,713 downwards.
GTGGCAATATAAAGCGTGTCGATATAACGCGTGGAAGTTTAACGAGTAGCAATATAATCTACAGTGATTTTACACGTTGCAATAAAACCCGTAAAGATTCAACGTATAGAGACATCGTACAGTCGATATCACACGATGCAATATAACGCGAGGCAATATATTGCGTAACAGTGAAATATTAGTCATATTATGCATGGAAATACGACATATGACGGTATAACGCATAGTGATGTAATACGAACCAACATATCATGTATGTGGGCAATATACTGCGTAGTACATATGGCAATACAATGCATAGTACATATGGCAATACAATGCGTAGTACATATGGCAATACAATGTGTAGTACATATGGCAATACAATGCGTAGTACATATGGCAATACAATGCGTAGTACATATGGCAGTATAACACATCAAATATACGTGTCAATATAACGCATGTTACAACGAGCAGAAATATGATAAGTGAATGTAAGACGACACTTTGATCGTGAAACACGCGGCAATAAAACGCGTGGTCGTATGACCCACGATTTCAATATTGAACCAGTAAAGTCTAAAAACTGTACTATTTAACATCGAAATCAATAAACGAGACAGACGGTAGTCCTCCAATGAATTTTAAATTTATTGGAAAACCGTCTGCAACGAACAGATGTTTGTCAGATATTTTTATACCGATACGTAGAATGGTCCTCTGTGAGTGCATCGGTCAGAAAAATCGACGGTAAAATCCGTTTGAAATGAGGCTTGCACTGAGAAGAGATTACGGTGTATATCGGCCGTTGAATGGCATCCGTTCAGTTTCCCATAGCCACGATATTAAGACCTCGTTAAGTTAAACTGATAAACCCGGCTGGTCAGATATAATGGTGTCTTTCATTAAGCAGGTTGAAAGGTCGTATAGTAAGTTTGAAGCATTAAACGCCGAAAATATCCTGTGGTAATTTATCATCCGTTCTTTTATCCATTTTTTTCCATTCCCTTTATTTTCTATGAAATCCCTTGTGTACTCGAATGTTACACATTCGTTTCTATAGACATCGTACAAACTTGTAACTCCTGAAACGGAAAGAAATAATATACACCTACGAGGTTGAATGTTACGACATTCTGAAAATTCCACAAAGTTACAGAAAATTCTACAAAAATGTAATTTATAAGTTTATAACGCGAAATTTCGAAAATATTCACTTACGCGTACTAACGTTAATCAATATTGCAACGAAGTAGATTAAATATTGAACCGCCGAATTTTCGTAACTTCCCATCTGGTAACAAACTTTAAATAACGGATTTACATACGGGAGACTACACACTCTAATCCTCTTATTGTAATCCGCTCGCGCAGAGAGGACAAACACGATTTCAAATTGATTTAGTAAATGCGATAGTTTCAACTTGATTTTCTCGTTGAGCGGTTACTGAAATCGTTTTACGTCGCTGTATGTTAATTACAGAGCAAAATCCTTATATCATAGTCGCCGTGCTCGAAAAGCGTAATAATAAACCACGCAAACATTACATATATATTTATGGTTTATGTAATGTTGAAAGAAACACGAACGACACGATAAATTACATCGACCCCAAATTATCAGCTAGTGTACATATTTTTTTCGCAAATAAACAGGTGTACGTAAGATATTTGCAAGTCTAATATTTGTATATCAGTCAAGCAAACACTATCACTCGACCTTACTCCGTTTCCGAGATCGCAAACGTGTTTCCGCTATTCCACGTGAACCAGACCGAAAATAGATTCGCAAAGGGAATGTATTCCGTCAAATAAAGGACGCTGTTATCCTTTATTTGTTCATGCAATAGTTTTATACGGTGATATAACAAGCGAGCGGGGAAGAAAATAAAATTCATACATGGACGCGATAATATCATAATAATATCGTACTGTAAGAGAGAACGTTACACAAACAGTCTCGTACGAAATAATACGATCGAAAAATATTATCCAATAAAGGTATTCTTCATGAAATTTTGCTCTACAAAAGTACAAGTATATGCTCTAGCGCAGTGTTTCAAAATTAAAACGCTCTAAGGGTATGCAGTCCGAAATTACTACGCTATAAATATTATGTGCTCTAAAAATATACATTCCAAAAATATATGTTCCAAAGATAAACTCTCCAAATTTCGTTGCGCCAAAATTAGTACACTCCAAAAATATATGCTCTAAGTTATTTGTACCGCTTAGCTCTAAAAGTATATACTTGAAAATTGCTATGCTCTAGAAAGTTTTGCTCTAAAATCACTGTACTCTAGAAACTACATGCTCTAAAAGTACGAAGCTCTAAAAATTTTGTGCTCTAAAATTACCGAGCTCAAAAATTTTGTGCTCTAAAATTGCTATACTCCAGAAATCGTGAACTGTAAAATTGCTGAGCTCTAAAAACGCAATGTGCTCTAAAATTACAGGGCTCTAGAAATTTTTAGCACTAAAACTATCCCGCTCTAAAAATTATCGAGCTCTCAAAATGTTGAGCTCTAAAAATGTTAAGCTCTAAAAATTTTTGCTCTAAAAATTTATGCTTTAATAGTATATATTCCAGATTACTATGTTCGGAATGCTTCTTGCTCCAAAATTACTATACTCTAAAATGTCTACACTTTAGAATTCCGTCGCTCTAAACGCGATTGCACTCTAAAAGTATTCGCGTGCCACAATTAATATGCTCTAAATGTACAATATTGTAAAACTGCACTCGCTATAAATACTACGCTCTAAAAAGTGACGAAGACGTAGTAATTCGTCACGAATGAAACATCGATAATGAAAATTCATCTCGAGGCTATGTAAACTTTCGAATACGCCATACGGATATTTTTAAACGCGCTATAAAAATACAGGTTGTAAACACGCTATCTCGCGACACAGGTACTCAGACTGTAAACGTATCGCGTTAAAGCACGCGTTGTTAATGAACCGTGTTACGGAACAATACATTATCCAACGGTTCAACTCGTACATACTTCATTTCCCTCGGTATATGTGAAGAATCAAGCCTGTTGTACAAGGTACACGCTTCACTTGTGACACACAACCTGGCGGACGGTTACGGCGTGGAAAATTGCATCTTAGAAAAGCACGCGGATGAGTTATCGCATTATACTAATTCAAGTCCGACGATCAGTCTACGCTACTCGTTTCTACTTGCATACCATGTCGCGTGAAAAACGAGCCGCGTCTACAGTGACGGACAAAAGTATTCGTACACTCGGAATTTAGAAACGAAAACAACAATACTTCTCATGTTATTAAATATATTTATGCATATTTAAACATTCATATATACAGAGCACACATATAATTTATTCACATATGTATATTCATATGTATATTTTTTATTTATTTTCATATGTATATTCATATATATTTTCTATATTATTAAGTATATTTACATACTTACATATACATATATTGTACATTGTACACTGTATATTGTACATAACACTTGCAACAACGAATAAAGCTGACATAACATCGAAACAGCGCTTAAAATATTAAAAAAAAATGGCGTAATATAGAACCTAACCTAACCTAAGGACTTCGCTAAAAGTTTGGCATTATCGATGCCCAACAGATTACGCCAAGTTATTCGCCGAAAGAGCTACAAAGTATTTATTCACAAAGTTCCTATTAAAATAATTATAACACTTACAATAATTAAATGTAGGATTATTTTTGTCCTTCACTGTATGTTCAAATGTAATTGATAGTATGGAAAATATTGTTGTTTTTATTTCTATATTCCGAGTGTATAAATACTTTTGTCCTTCGCTGTACATTGCCATGTTCTCACCGTCATCCGCCAGAACTCTATAAACGAGATCACGAATGCACCCAAAGAAAATTCCTCCGTTAAATGATACTGACTCGTATTCCCCGCGTTTTTTTTATATCTCCAGAGAAATCGACGCTATAATCTCTAAGCTATAGTTACGCACGATTTAATGATACAGCGTTATTTGTCTTTCCGTCACACTTTTTCACTCCTTGATTATCGGTATTCGTAATTATGGAATCATTAGGGTCCGTGTTTATCTTCGAACGCATTTGTTATTTGTCGGTTCATTTCCAACTGGATATTATAGAAATTATATCGGGTTTCATTTGGTACTTCGAGTTAATGTCGCTGAGATCGAAAATGTTATCGATAGATATCGATAATATCAATTACGGTGCATTCGATAGATCGATGATATTGAGGTATCGTTGTAACGAACGAAAACAATTGAAACAGATCGTGACGTGCAAGTTTATTGTTTAGATTTATTATTTTCCGATTTTTCAATCGGGTTAGGCTTGATATAGAAATAACAAAAAGTGAGTTCGGGAAACGGTAATGTTAGGTTAAGTTAAAACTTTGGATTGTGTTAAGTTAGGTTAAATTAATGCGTGTCAAGTTGGGTTAGGTCGAATTAGGTAGGTCACGAACAAAGAAATTTAGTTACACGCAAATTACGTATCAGATTAGGACAGATTACGTTATATGGGGTTACATTTAAATAACACTAAATACATTTCTATAATAAAGTCTTTTTTATTAACTGCAACAATATCGATAGATATCGATAAGTACCGCTAAGTATCGGTTGGTATTGACAAGTATCGATGATATTTTATGACATTCTACGCTATAATAATTAACATACTACGCATTAAATTGCATTATTTATCGCCGAATAAAAAGCACGTAATATTAAAATTTATTAAATTGAGAAAAGAATCGTTGAAATCAATCTAGATCGAAGTTGATTCAAATAAATTCGTTCAGATTTTGCGACAGATAAAATTCGATCTCACGCAAGGACATCGCCATTTTGAAACGGCGAAACTCAAAAGATCGATACGTGGAAAGTGCGAAGACTATGGGAAAAGAAAAGAAAAAAAACGAGTGTCGGTAACTGATAAAAAAGTTTCTTCGCGGCTTATCGATTCGTCGAAAACAAACTCGTGGCAAAGGAATGAACGCACGAATAATACGGCTTTCACCGAAACAATTTAATTACTGTAGCCGCGGTGTAAAATTATTTGCTTACGAGCGGCGCGAGTCGTAAAAATATCGTTTGACGCGCCTCATACGCGATTTCCGCTTGTACTCGACTTAATCTGTATCGATTATTGTTGGTACTCTGTCATTGAATACGGACAATGTAAAATTACACGTCATTCGGTCATTCAGGTCGTACAACAAATTCCTGCAAATATTTTTACACGCTTTTACAACTCATACTGCGCGCGAAGACCATTTTATGATCTCAAGAATGGCACGAAATCTCCACTTGCGGCCATTTTTTTAAATTTTCAAGTTTTTTGTGCGCTTAAAATTTTCGAGTTTTGTTACTTGAGATTTTTCACTTTTTGTTTTTTTACAATTATCAATTTTTTTCGTCTAGGGTTTTCTACAACTGCATTTACGATTCTCTACTATTTTTTTCGCTTGAGATTTTCAATATTTTTGTCTCTTTGGATTTTCTTTTTTTTTTTTTTCGATTGAAATTTTCCATTTTTTTCGCTTTAAATGTTCTACTTTTTCATTTGAAATTTTCAATACTTTGGGAGTTTCCTATTTTTTCATTTAAATTTCCCTACTTTTTCACTTGATATTTGAGAGCAAACAAATCTCAAACAATTCTGTAACACGTTCCGCTGTGTCCACAATGTCGTTCAATATTTCCATAATTTTTGCACGTTGATAAATAAGAAAAAAGTAGGGTATCATTATAGAATACAGATTTTCATTACAACTGCTCTGCCAATCAAGATACAGAAACGGAACTTGGCGCACGATATTTCGCCAAGTTATCGGACGATTAAAAGGCAAAAGTCGATTCAAGGATGTTTCCCGTCAACTTATGCCGTTATACCTTTTCAATTGAAAAACATCGAGTGTTCTCGGTGTTTCGATTCCGTACGTAGGAGTACGAAGAAGCTCCACGAAAATGCGACTGTATTGTTAGGAAAGTTGAGGTCCAGGTAGTAAGTTGAATGGTGGTTTGTTAGTGTATGGTGTTAGGGGATGGTGGGTATTCTTAAAGGCACAATGCGTCGTGGAAAGTGTGGAGTTTAGAAAGAGAAGTTTCGAGGTGTACGTACAGAGAATAGGGTGAGAGTATGCATTCAGAAAGTTTTCGAGCGAATGAAGTTCGCCAAGGTAGGAATAGGACAAACAAAGAATTGCCTCCACCCTCCTTGAATGTTTTATTATACTCGTATCCACGTTCAAAATCATCTTGGACCTTTTCAATCGTCTTCCTGGCAATAATATAATACCCATCTCATCTCGACTTACATTTTCATTGTAAACTTACAAACTTAATAATATATAATAACATTTTATTAATAAATATTATTATTTTACTAATTATTTAATCAGATTTGTAATCTGAGATGTAATTTGAGATTTACAAATTTTATTGAATTTTTAGTTTGTGATGTAATGTGAAATTTACAAATTTTCGTGAATATGTCATTTTAGATGTAATTTGAGTTGTAATTTAAAATTTACAAATTTTACTGAATTTGTAATTTGAGATGTAATTTGAAATTTGCAAATTTTATTGAATTTTTACTTTGAGATGTAATTTGGAATTTATAAATTTTATTAAATATGTAATGTGAGATGTTATTTTCATTAAATTTGTAATTTGAGATATATTATAGTTTGAAATTCACAAATTTCACAGAATTTGTAAATTTGCATATTTATAAATTTTAAATTAAAAACTTACAAATTTAATTTGTAGCCGTTCAAATTCTAAATTATATCGCTGACCACGGAAACAAAAAGTTTCATTTTTTAAACGCCGCAAACGTGCCATCTCTGTGTAAACAGAACATTTGAAAATATGCATTCGGAAATTTTTTTTCTTTTTTCGCAGTAATAAAGTTATCAGTGTATGCGCAAATCGAAGTTCTTTTTTACTTTTAACATAACGAATGTTGCAAAATCAATTTTCAAACTAATTTTTCACAGTAACAAAATTGTCGGTGTATGCGCAAATTGAAGTTTTTCATTTTCAACATTACAAACTCTCCGTAATATGTGAAACTACTCTAAAATCAATTTCCAACCTCGTTTTTCACAGTAACAATGTTATCAGCGTACGTGTGAATTAAAGATTATCACTTTTTGCATCACAAACGGTACATTACCTTTATGATTATATTTTCGCAGATTACACTGAACGATTCTAAAATCCATTTTCGAGCTCATTTTTCACGGCGATAAAGCCATCGACGTAAGCGGAAATTAAAATTTACCATTTCGCGTAAAGTTATGTCAAATATTATTTAATAATTGTTACACGATCAAATACGTAATTTTTTAAATAATCGCACGTTAACTTACTACGTGTCGATTATGTCGGTAACGAGCGTAATCAGTTTCCACGAATATTCATCGAGATTCCTTTATTTAAAACCCGTCATAAATAATCGATCGTTCATCGGCATAGCTCATTAACTTTTACAGCGTCGACTCACGTATCTGTAAACGATCCCCATAACGCAATTCACGCGATTTTATTACCCTATACACGAGTTAAGTTTTATCTACCGACAATCCTGCGTATGCCTTACTCCGTTCCTTCATCATAAACTTTTATCCGAAGGTATCGTAAAATTTATCGAGTCCAGCGCGGTGCATCTTACGTGCCATCCCTCCATTTAGTGTTTTAAAACTTAGAAATTATTTGCGCATTAACTAACAGGCTGACTGCCGCGTTCGAGACGCGCTACCGTGCCGGTGATTAAGGAAGAGGTCTAATAAGTCTCTGAAATAAATAACTTTTAATTTGTATCGGAGTTAAAATACTTTTTAATAATTAAGGTAAAAGTACCAGTAATCGACCATGTACCAGTAGTTAGGAAACACAAAATTAGAAAATATTAGAAATACGATATTATAATTATTGTAATTAGAAATACAAAATTAAAAAATGTCAGAGAAAATTTGGGAAATCGAAAATTATTATATTGCGAAACATATTTTATTCGAAAATTGAGAAGATCTGAAAACGTGAGAATCTGAAGATTTATCAACTGCCTATATTGCCAGTTTCAATAATTATTCGTCTCCAACAGTCGCGTTTGCGGCAATATACCGAAAGTTCAATGTGAGAGGGTCATACTTGAACAATACGTGTCTGTTCAAATTTCATCGGCTTCGATGCATCAAAGAGATTAGAAAAGAAACGTTGCTCTTCTTGCTGTCTCGAGAAGGGTACCCTATTTATTTTTTACTCTTCTCCGCGTCCGATGAACCACTTACGCGACAAGCTACTTCCGGTTTAAACGAACGAACCTCGACAACGTCCATAAGAAAGCCAGAAGGTAAAGAAAACTCGTATAAACATGCGACTACGATCGTTTAATTCCACGGGACGATCGTATCGTATCGGTTTCAATAACAAGAAAAAACGAGCTGCGAGAGCGGTTATTTTCCTGGTAAATACATTATCGTTTTCATACGACACGAACCGAAGAAGATTGCGAATCCGTGTTTACAACGGCCTTCCCCCGTTTTGGGTATCTGCATGTGTTTAAAAAGTTCATCGATTATGGCGTTACGTGGAATAAAAGCTACAAAGTATTTGTTTTGTATACCAATTACCGCGCGTTAAAACGATAGATAAATGGCGTGTTGTAAATACTAATCGATACTCGGGGAAACGATAGAACTCCGGTAAATAAATCGAGACGATTGTAATCGTTACGGAACGAATCGAAAACAAAAATTTAAATATATTTACAAACGTAATTAAAATATGACAGGCGAGTTTCTATCCTATCTGTACCCAGCATAAATTTATTTCTTTATACAGATTAGTGATACGCTTAATTAACAAAAGATAATCCCGACTGGTTTTCTAAGTGTTTCGCACGAAAAAAATAAAATAAAATACCACCTTCAGTATGAAACCCAGACATGTATGGATGTGAGTGATATATTCAGACATATTACTAAGTTCCCCTAGCCCGATGTATACAAATTCATGTGTTACGGATACATACGTATACCTGTCCAAACGTCACTGAATATCCCCGGGTCTTCAAATATTCCTAGATCTGCCCAAGTACATTTAGATAGCTCCCAATGTTCATGAACATATCCAGATATTCACAAATGTCCCTAGACGCTTACAAATATACAAGGTCACCAAATATTTGCGAATATCCCTATATTCTCTGAAGCTAAATTTATTTCGAATAAATCACGAACGAACCCCGTGCGTTTCGTGGCGCGTAGCGAAACGCTAGTCATAACGCACGGTCGATAAACAGTATCTATCGCAGCAAGGGAATTAATGGATCGCGAAGAATTAAACAAATTTTTCCCTAAACGCGTCGCCGAGCGACGACGGCATGGAAATGTCCCTCCCTTCTTTTACGATCATACTAAACAGATATCCCTCGATGTTAAAACTCGCGTATCGTATGACTCAACAACTAGAAACGTTCCTCGCTGTTGGAACACAGTTTGTATGACAGGGGTGGCACAGGCGTAACTCGAACGTCTGCGTAGCCGACGCGACGCAGCCAGACAAATTCATTCGGGCCAGCATCGGTAGTAGCGTGATATCTTTCTATGGGGGCTATTTTCTCATCAATCCCAATCGCTTTTATGAAACGTGACTCACGCGTGAAAAGGTCCGCACGCCTTTGGCGAATATCTCCTCCCTCTGTCGTTTCCTACTCCCTCTTTCTCTGTTGCGATAGGTGCGTTCGTGGCGCGCTTCTTTTGACCACGAACGAAAATTCACTTTCTACGTACCCGCGTTATGTCGGACTGTTACACTGTGCGACAAGCAAATAAACTTGCAACCGCCACTACGAAATTTGTATACATTTTTGCGAGTTGAATACGACTGAAATATCGTCTCTCTAGGCCATTTTTGAAAAAATTAATGTCAAAAAAAATTTCGCTGTCAACCGGTACTCGAGGCCTACTGTCTTGCCGTAACGGAAAAACTGAACGACGCGCGCTATAACATCGAGTACCGCTGGCAGCGACGCGTGTTTTGCCGAACTATTTTCTTTATAAAATAAAAACGAAACTGATTTCGTAACTTCGCTCGGTGTTTTCTGCAGCAAAAATGTCTGCCCTATCGGACGATGGTTAGATTTTTCTCTTGGACCCACAGTTTTTGAAATACGTTGAAAAATATTATAAAAAGTTGGTATGTTTTTGGTGTCTATCTTACTTTGATGATTTTTTAAACATATTTAAATGTTTACAATGTAATAACAATTTATATCGTTTTATTCGAGCAAAAAGCCACTGAATAGCTAATATGGTAAAAGCACAAAATATCTTCAAAGTTAAAAATTTGCAATTTTTCTTTAATATTAATTTTTTCGAATACTTTACGACCTAGAGAGAAAAATATTTCAGATTCGTGTTCAGCTCGCAAAAATCTATAAGAATTTTAGAGTGGCGGTTACGAGTACAGAAAAAAGTGAAAATTCGTTGTACAGTGTTATTATATTTTTAGTTGTCAGCAAAAATAAATCTTGATGTCGAGTGCGTTGTAGAAAAGGGTAAAACTTAGTAACCAGAGTCAATTGGCCTCCGGCTGTATCTAGACTTAAAAGCCCGTGTAATAAACACGACGCAGACACAGGCCGTTATTTTCTTTTATCTGGAACCGGGCGCCAGACTTTCTGCCGTGCATTTTCGGAATGTTTTTTCCCTCCTTAGCTCAGCCTTCATAAAGTAAACACCTCCTTCTGAGTTTATAAAATAAACAACTTCTAGGTATATCATGTTTTTTTAATTTCACACACAAAATAAATATATCGTGATGTTTCAATTTGATGCATAAAATAAATACTTATATCGTGTTTTTTTTTTAAACAAATATATTGTTTTTTTCTTTTTTAATTTTATTCCCACGATCTAATACGGCTAATACACACTCGGCGGTATCGGGGGTTGATAGACGATTGAATGTTCTGTCACGCGATATCGCGTGTGCGCGATGTGGCTCGCCGAGAACAGATGTTAGCTACGAAAGTGGAAATTTGGAAGTCGAATAATTATGGAAATTTGAAATTTTTGAATTTGGAATTTCGAATTTTATCGAAAATATAAATCTTGGTGATATTTCTTCGAGAAAGCGTATCAAAATGTAAAGGGCATTGCAGAAGGTTAATGCGAAACCTCCTCTCCGTAAACAGAGAAAAAAGAAGAAACTTGTCGTATATCTAGGAGGCGTGTGATTCCTGGTCTTTTTTTTGTGTTTTGGGATCCTAAAATGCTAACCTTCGTGGATTCAAAGGAACAAAAGAAGAGAACTCGTTCTTACGAGGATCTTTCGCTGGCCAGCTGGGAAATCGTATTAACGGCAGAAATAATACATAATATCGAGAAATTAAACGCATGGCAAGAATCTGTGTTCGAATCAACCTACTTTCTTGAGGTGGAATAATATAAATTCATAATTGCGCTAGCTCATTTCGCCAACTGATTTCTTGTAATTTCTCTGAAATCGTAGTGACCATCTATATGAATACAAACTATTTTTTTTTTAACAATCAATAATTGTTCGTTAATGCTGAAACCATAAAGAATATATCCTAATGGAGTTCTTATATGTATTATATTGAGTCTTATATTACTAAATCCGCACGTTCCAAAGATCCTAGACTCCTACACATATACCTATACTAAATTTGATAGATCCCGAAATATCCTTAGATCATCAAATATCCCTAAACCTTTAAACATCGCGAGGTCACAAAATATCCATAGTACCCTAAACATTACCAAATCCTTGAATACACCTAGATTGAAAAATAACACTAGATCTGCAAATGCAACTGCATAGAAAAATATCCCTAGATTGAAAGGGGTCAGAGATTGAAAAATATCCCTAGATTGAAAATGTCACTAGAGCTACTGATGTACCTAGATCTGAAAATAGGCATTAAATATCCCCAGATGTTTATAGAGCTCGATATTCGTATATTCCTAGATCCTTATTGTATATACATGCATCTTTAGATGTCCCTAAATTCAAAAAGTCCCTCAATGTTCCTGCATCGTTAAATACTCTCTAGATCATATATTATTTCCACATTCCTACATACATCTGTTTCCCGAAATGTATCTTTATATTATGTAGCTTTATAGATGGTTAATTGAATTATAAATGGGTCGTTGACGATCAAATTATTTTAATTGAAAAATGAATGAGGGCGGTGGCGAATAATATGAACAATGGCGAGTATTCATAAAAAATATTAATCCGCGGGGCATACGTTCAACGAACGTTTTTGCGTTTATAGGTGAGAATACTGCACGAACGTTGAATTATACGGGTTGCATGATTGCTTTCTAAAAGCAGGTTCGAACGCTTAAAAGTTCGACGATGTTCTTGCACAAAAAAGGGGGCAAAAAAAAGAAGAAAAAATAAGCTTCCGATACTTTTTAATTTTCTTTCTTCAATAATTGCAAAATGGAGCATGATATTTCCAACGAATTGTATGTAGAAAGTGGTTAAAGTTTATCGCTCCGTAAATTTTCCATCGGCTATTAACGCAATTGCCTGAACATTTACGATAACGAAAATAAAAGCTTGAAAAGATGACGGGCAAATAGTATACTTTTAATTAAAAACTTTAAATTGTGGAAAAATAGAATTTTTTAATAAAATTTTGCGAAGTCTGCATACCTTTGAAACTCGAAAATATAATAAAAAGAAGGATCTGTACTCAGAAGCTCTAATTTACTGTGAAATTAAAAAAGAAGAATATATTCCATAAATTCGTTAACTCTAATTACCAGAAAAGATATAATAAAATAAAAATTTTGCTTTTAGGGCTATGCGCCTTGCCAACATGAAACATATTCACTTTATACATTACTCGCAACCGTAATTCACAAAGTAGAGCGTTCACTAATACGATAGCAGGTATATGCATTAACGGCAGCGTGTCTACCTAATAATCTTTTTTCCCACGTTTGAATTAATGGACAGTACGTTCAGCTATCTGATGTGGTTTGCCAAAGCCGAGCAACTTCCGATGTAACATATACGCGCAATCGTAACAACGTTTTAATTTCATTCAATTAACTTTCACATGTACATATACGTATGTACGTCGACGCGACACGCGAACGATGCGATAATCGAACTTCGCTGATTTAAAATGCTCGAACCATAGACACAGGCTGTGCAAACTATTATACTTCACGCTGAAATATAGCTAGGACGTAAATGAAAATCCATCAATGTTTTCATACTTAAACTTTCGGAATGGTCGATATAAAACATCGATATTTCATCCGCCTTTATGCGGTCTCAATTTAAGGTCTAAAACGCTAGTTCCGAACGTGTACTGTCACTCTGGAAGAATTGTACGATCTCGCTTTATCATAACGGAGACAATACTATACGATATAAGCATAACGCGGTGGACGTAGTTGAACCGGCTTATCAAACTTCATTTTGCGTATCTGCGAATGCATGCACGGACGCCAAACACACAAATAAGTATTCTATAAACGTAACTGCCTATTTAGCGCACAGACCGTGTTGCATCCTGATAAATGCCAGATAATACTTTTTTCGTACTGGTAACAGCAGCTGCTGTGTTTCATTTATACTGTTCAAAACGATATTTAACGATAGTATCGATCCGAAATGTGTTAATAGCTTTCATCATTAATGGTATTGTACATCTACAAAACAGTATCAAATTGTCTTAAAAACGATTAGTGAAGTATAATACATTAGAATAATATTGTTTTACAAAAGCCAATTCGTCTTAGCGATAACGTATGTCAATATTTTTATTAGTTCGTTTACGCTACTCGAAGCGATATTTTTTAACGATAGTATCGATTCAAATCGCAGCATCGCATCGAATATGTTTATTACAAAACTCCATTTAAAACTAACCAAATGCGCATGCGTGCAAAGCAATTAAAAGTTTTTATCAAAATTCCTTCGTATCCGTTATGAAATTACTCATCCGTTCGCAACGTAGTAATGAAACTTTAATTACAAACGTTTCAGATACCACGCCTTAAATTTCAAAGATGCAATGGTATCGTAACGGTCTGCTTGTTTCGGTCGAAACCCGGTTATATTTTCTATTTTGTTTTCCTTTCGGCGATTCACCTCTATCGAAACGAACGCTGCGATTCAAAATTCAAATATGGAAGTTACATCGGTTCAATTATGGCAGATTGATTATCGATAACTCATACCAAGTAAAATAAAATTATTAAATTATTAAAAACAATTAAGTAAATGACTAATCGCGAATGTTACTTTGTTTCGATCAAATTTACAGCATTTCATTTTACTAACCGTCAGTGTTAACCTCCCTTTATCGTTTGAACTCGTCGACAATATTTACAAACTAATAACGTTAACTGTACGACATTCGCTCGATTAAAAACGATTTCGATTTAAGAGGTTAATAAATTGCGTGTTGATTCAAAATTATTTCGATCCATAAAATTACCTATTCGTTCATTTTGTTCGAAAAAAATGATGTGACAGGAAAAAAAGACAGATGGTATATGCGAAAGGTACTCACCATGCTTTGACTCGAATGAGAACTTCTCCCTCGGCGAGGGTGGGCTCTGGCTTCCTGAGAGCCTTGACACTTTTCAATCCGCCAAAACCGTTCAGTACTATAGCCCGCATGTCCTTCGGCTCTGGCGTGGGTTTCTCTTCGCCGTTCTCCTTGGGTTTATCACCGTCGCCATTCTCCTCGACTTTCTTCTCTTCTTCTTTAGTTTCCTTTGGTTCTTCTTTTTCTGGTTTGGATGGTGCCGCCGCTTCCTGCGGTAGCTTTTCACCCTCGGCGCTCGGGCTAGTTTCGTTCTTGTCCTCTGCCATTTTTCTTTCTAATTTTCTCCGTAAAACCCTTTCAAATTATCTCTTATTGTTCTTGATAGTGATAACGCTTCAAAAGAAGTTTCTCTTCTAGTCAATGATAAAAGCGTGACGGAGGAAGAATTTGGTTTGTAAAGTCTACCCTAACACGTATTTAAACTTCAGCACGTCCGCACTCGACAAGAGTCAACGTCGTTCTGCGCAATTTTCTGCCACAGCGCTAAGAACGCTTGATGCCGGCTAATGCCGGCCGGTGACGCGCGCAGTGTTGCCGTTGCTTAGCAACCGCGCGCCCCTTTCACTCGTCCAATCATAACGTGGCTCCACGCCCCACCATTGGCTACCACGTTAAACTACATCGCGTATAGTACGACAGGTGTCGCGAGGCATGGAACATTGGTGTTCGCGATTGAGAAGTAGTCCCTTTTGTATCAATTTTTATTAACAAATGCGTATTTGATTTTTACAGTTTTTAACGATTAATCGTTTTGTTAATGCTTTATATTGTAGCAATGACGGACCAATCAAAGTGTACGTAGAATTTCGTGGGCTCGGGCGTGCATGGTGTGTACAGACATACGGGGTGCGAGAGAGAGAACGATATCGAAACCAGCCTCCCACTCCTAACAATTAATCGCAAACACCATTAAATTTTAAAAAATTTCAAATTTGGAATATTACAAAATTTTATATTTAGGATGTTACAAATTTTCAAATATACTAATTTAGAAGCTCAGATATTTTTCGAACTATTAAAATAGAGATATTTATAAATTTTCAGATTTGCAAACTTTCAAGTGTTGCATGGAAACTCTTTTTTATTACCAATTCCAAGAATATCCGCCCCTATAACTGCTTCAGTGGCAATATAACGAAAGTCTACTGTACGCATCAATGTCTGAGAGCACGCCTTTTGCATGTCCTTGCAATGCACCCTTGCAAGTAGTTATCCATCGTGTCAAACTTTGCCAAACAATGATCTGATCAGATAATATGGTAAAATGAATTTTGCGGATTAGACAAGTGATAACTAATTTTCAAGGAATCAGTTCTTATATTACGCCGTATAAAGACTTCATAACGTTCAATAATATTGCAGAAATTTGTTACTTTTTATTAATTACAACCTGACATTATTTTTAACAAATATCACATAATTACTTATTTTAACATTATTATCTATTCATAAATTATTATATATTTTTAATAACGCTACGAATTATCTAATCTCATCTACATATTTGCAAAGCGCACAATAAAATCAATAATCGTATAAATGGGAATAACCATAATTGGCGAATATTTTATGTTTCTATAAAAATAAGTGTTACATAGACGAGTATTATCAGTAAATAAAATAAGAATTATGTAAATGTAGTGTTCTGACATCTAATAAATTTAATTAAACGCGAAACATTGAAATGTTAAGGTGCGCGTATAAATTAATTCATATCAACAGAAGAGCATACTTCTGGGGGATACGCCTTTGCATCGTGAGTCACTAACGTGGACGCGTTGAAGAAAAGCTACATTTCTTTGGCTTTGATCGCTAATTGCGTCGTCGAAGGACAATGAAGAATAAGCGATACACATATACAAATAAACATTAACAATATTCAAAAATAAAAACTCGTGTTATATTCATCAATTATCAATTACATTTAAACATACAGTGTTATCTTATTACAGAAGGTATCACCAATAAGAAATTATTTAACGAAACAATAATTGTATAACTGTTTGCAAACTTAACTTGAATTTGCAAGTAAATATGATGGTTGATATTATAATGTGAAATTAACGGTGATAAATGGTTTTGACAAACAAAATATTTTCATTCGATAGTGACAAATAATTTTAGTGGAAACTATTAAATAAAAATTCTCTTGAAACTCCCCTTTATTTAGGATCCTCTTTGCTGACTGGCAGTCAGGAAAGTAGTGCCAGCAGACGACGCCCGAACTGCACGTGTATCCTTACGCCACGCACGCTATGTGTCACATCGTTACACATACACAAACATAATCACATCCCGCTTTTCCTTGGGCATGTCTTTCGAAATTAAACTCTTGTAGGCGCGAAGTTAGCAGCAAGCTGCCGTCTCCCTCTATCGTGGAATGCGGACGTGAATTCCGTAGAGGGGAAAAGACGGTTGGTTGGCGAATCGTGTACGGAACGGCAAAGGACTGCCATTTCTGGCGCGTGAGTGCAATTGCTCCTGCGAATGAAGGACTGTTCGCGTAGTCAAGACATTTATATTAATTTGTGTGATCACGTTTGGCGAAAGACTGCTCCTTTCTGTAGTAGTTATTTATTAATTATAAAAATTAATCAATGGACTAGGTGCAAACAATAAATAAATTGGTCAGTTCTAAACCAATATTATGTGTTGAGGTTATTACGCGACACGTGGTCTAAACCTTTGCCCTATATGGCATTTACACACTTATTATTACCTCTGTGTATTTTATATGTGTTAAATACATTTCATGTGACAAAAATAATATACCCTTTCCTTTTTCATATTTATATTACACATTAAAGGTTTTCATCTTGTCATCTAACTTTTTAAATGTATGATTTCATATGTGATCAATTTTCTTTTATGTTTGAAACCATAATTGTACAGGAAGACCTTAGAATATTTACATCTTTTTTACATCAAATGCATAATTAAATTTCCCACTATATTTGACATATATTCATTAGCATACCTAGGAGTTTTATAAGAAATTGGCTAGATTTCGCCCCAAATTCAGCATTATCAATTTCTGCTCTCAAGATTCGATCCGTGGCAATATAATGAGAGTCTACTGTACGCAGCTGGTACCCACCAGTGCGCGTCGTGTACCGCGCCCTTAGGGCGCAATTTCTGATCACTTCTTTAGAGCACCAAAAATTGATGTGTATTTTGTTCATAACAGAAAATCAGTATCTTATGTGACAAAATATAAGGATGAAGGAACAATCTATCAACTATAGTATAACTTTGAATTCCCGAAACAATTGGACCGAGTAATGAGAATCATGCACGAGTGCAATGAGGATGTGCTGATTGGAATGAATAGCTCATATTGTCGGGTGAGCCTAAAGCACCCAGTACTTGTATACAGTGGCTCTTTGATCATTATAAAATGTTTTGTCTGACACTTGTCATGGTATCCTGTTACACTTTGAACGTTACAAAAGGCAGGACTAATCATGTGAATAATTTGATCTAGTCAGTTTAGTAATCTGACTTTTCAGTTATACTTTATTCGCATTCGAAATTGTACATACATTAGTGCAGAAAGATTTATGTGAGAGTAAAATTATTTTAATTATTATATTTGCTATACATTTCTATAATGGACGCACTTTTCATTTAAAAAAGAAAAAATACTACTCTCTGTTTTCTATAAATCTATATGTATATACTATATAAGGATAAAATATAAGCTTGTAAGGGAGAGAAGTCTGATAGCTGATGCTGAAATTTAAATACTTATTTTTCTGCGCATGTTTTATACCGCGAATTATGAAGAATTATAAACCGTTGAGTAATACAGATTTTTGAATTAATATCAAATGAGTGACTATTTTTATTACGATCTTCAAATTCATATATGTACAAATGTTTAAATTTTTAAATTTCGTATCTGCAATTTGAAATTATTCCTAAAGTGGTTAATCAAAACTGCTCTACCCCCGTATTGCCAATGGTGTTTACATATGTAAGTTAGACATATATAGAACTATTGCACAAGTTTAAGGTTATGTTACCTCTTACTACACATTGTTTACGAAAGCTATTTCGTTTACTGAAATAATGTAATTGAAAAGGAATAATATTCGAACACGATGCCAATACTTTATACTTAACAAAATATGAGAATCGAAATTTGCGATGCAAGTCAGATTTTTTTATTTTTTAAGGGAATCCAGAATTCTCCAGCGCATATGTATATCAGCTGATTCTTCCCCCTTCCATTTTTCATCGGTGACTATGTATGTGTGTACTCGATCGACACTGACTAGATAATAGAATTGACTACGTCGAAGTACTGTTTTTCCACATTGTCAACAAAGAAATCATCGTAAACGAACAGCTAAATTATCTCGGAAGCTAATGGCAGATCATGAAGTTGTCAGTTCAAAAAGGTACACGTAAAAACGAATTTGAAGTCATTCAGAAACTGTCACTCGTATTATTTTCATTCTTGTTTCTCGTTGATTTATCACTGATTGTATGCTATTTTCTATATAATAACAATAGATTATCATCATTTTCTTCGCGTTGCGTCACTTCAGTTCTTCAATCTTTTTGTACTGAAATTTAATTGACAATTTCTATTCGCGAGAGAGAAAATCGTTGCAGATAATAAGTTTGTATTACAGATAATATTTACGTAGAAAAGTTTTCCAAAGTCCGAAAACACGTATAACAGGAAAATGATTATGGAAGTAAAAGAATTAACTATGTCATGTTGGATCGCATTTCAAGGTCATACAATAAACAATTTTAGCACGAAGAATTGTAACCAAAGAAATGTCTAGTCAGTTTGATTCGATGTTTATTTTGAGCACTTGCACATAGGTAATTTCTTTCTTAATGCGCACATTAAAATTCTCGTAATTCGTCGATTATTCGCATATTTCATTTTTATCACGTTTGTCATAACAGTAGTAATTATATAACATTAGTAGAAAATATTTCAAGTTCAGTGTCAATGAATTTATATCACTATCATATTCTTAAGCTAAATTTTGTTGATATTAAGATATATGGATTAACAATGTGCACAATAAATTAAATACATTATTTGATTTAATTGTGTATATAAATAATAACGTGATCAGTTAGTCTTTATAATGTCATTAAAAATAATTGTTTCTATTTGCTAGTTGGTTTTGGGGATGGTTCAGCTGGTCTGGCTCATCTTCTACTATGTTACGCTCTGCGGAGAAGAAAATTCTGTCTTGTAAGTTATATATATTTGAGCACATTTTTATTCATAATATTGTATGCTTTTAAATATGTTTAGAATAGTGTAATTAAAAGTGTATTTATAACAGGTTTAAAAACTGCATACAGAGGATGGTATGTAGATATAGGACCAGTTGTGGGATCATCGGATAAAATATGGACAATCTCATTGAATGAAGAGTCACCAAAAACACCAATTGTTTTGTTACATGGGTTAGGAGCAGGTGTAGCATTGTGGTGTTTGAATCTTGATGCATTAGCTTCACAAAGACCAGTATATGCTATTGATGTATTAGGTAAGCATGACATGAATAAACTTTTGTTTCTAAATTCCATAGTTGAATAATACACATGTTGTTGATATTTCAGTATTATTTGAAAATATTTTATATATACATATTTTTATGTAACATGATGTAGGTTGTGTTTAGAGATATGCTTTGTTCTTGAGTGCAATTATCTTGTATGACTCATAAATGAGTAAGATTGAACTTCGGAATCAAATATAATTTGTTATGACATTGCATATTTCTTAAATGTTGATTGTTAGTATTGTAATTATCGATAAACTTTCTTGAAATGCATTCACATACTTAATAAATTTAAGATTTATATTTTATTCCTTCAAAAAGATATATACCTAATTCTTCACATTTTTCTATTAATCATTAATTTTGTTTTATTCAGGTTTTGGTAGAAGTAGCCGTCCAGTTTTTAGTAATGAAGCACAAGAAGCTGAAAATCAACTAGTCCGTTCCATTGAAGAATGGAGAAGAGAGATGCAATTAGAAAAATTTGTACTGCTTGGTCATTCAATGGGTGGTTTTCTTGCAGCCTCATATACTATTCAATACCCGGAGAGAATTAAACATCTTATTCTTGCTGACCCTTGGGGCTTTCCTGAAAGACCTGTAGAACGAATTGCAAGAGTACCTATGTGGGTGAAAGTTATAGCATATATAGTGCAACCATTAAATCCTTTATGGCCAGTTAGAGTAGCTGGACCATTTGGTTAGTATTTTTTTTATATAATACATTTTCTTATATTACTGAACGAGTTGTTTCATGGTATAATAAAAACATGATATTCTTTAGGACAGTGGTTAATAGAAAAGACGAGACCTGATATAGTAAAAAAATTTACACCTATTTTAAAAGATGATACAGCTATAATTTCACAATATTTGCATCAGTGCAATGCTCAGACACCATCGTAAGTATTTAAAATTTTTCAACTTAAATGTTTGAAATTACATTCAAATGATATTTTATGAAAAGGGGTGAAAGTGCATTCCATGCAATGATGCAACATTTTGGCTGGGCCAAAAATCCTATTGTTAGAAGAATAGATAAATTAAGTCCAGAAATTCCCATAACTCTCTTATATGGTAGTCGATCATGGGTTGATAATTCATCTTGGGAAACATTAAAACAGGCTAGATCATCATCTTATATTAATGTTCAGGTGAGAAACAAAAATTAAGAAATCTAATTACAAATTTTGGAACATTTCAAGTATGAACATTTCTTGTTCGCAGGCAATAACAGGAGCAGGTCATCATGTTTATGCTGATAAAAGTGACATTTTTAATAAATATGTATTGGAAGCATGTAATTTAAGTGATTCGATGCCCCATTTGACATCATTAGATGTTCGTTCAAGCAATAAATCTGCGAGTGAACAACAAATTGACCTTATTTTAACAAATGATGAAGAAGTTGATACAAAAGCCGTACAAGAACAGGAATTGAATACATCTCAAACACGATCTAGTTGAAGTTTAATGTAATATTTTCATGTTACATACTTTTTTATTTACAATGACAGTTGAAAGAACTGTATGAGTCATGGGATCCAGACTAGGTAAATGTACTGCAAGATACCAAACAACTATATATTGATTATCTTAATTTAACTATTAATTTATATCATATCTTGTTAGTTCTGTTGTTTATAACTGTTTAAATTGTTCCAAAAACAATTGCAGTTACTCTTAGTTAAAGTTTATTTAAATCTGTTGCCTTCTTTTCAAATATTTGTTAAAATATGCAAATTTTATAAATTTTGATTTACTATGAAATTATATCAATATTTATAAATAAATTTGGAGGAAGGTAGTTGGAGAAAACACATATAGTTAATTAATAATTTATACAAACATTACTGAGCCAAACACTTATAATAACACTTTTTGTTTATGAACAAATTTTAGGAACATAAAAGTAAACTGAACCAATAGGATCAACAATTGACATTAATATTGCATGTAAATCATATAAATTTAACAAAGAAAATTGAATTGTACATTATGTACAGTTGTAATATAAAACAGAATTGAATGTAGAAATAAATGTTATTGATATCAGCTTTTTTGCGTTTATATCAGAATGATATGTTTCACCATTACTGTCTACATCATATATTTAAATTTTCCATGTACATACACATTTACGTTAAATAAGATCTACTTATACATACTGTTTATCCAACATCTAATATTTATCTACGGTTTCTCTGTTAACATAATCTTTGTAATAGTTGTCAATATCATGTATGGCATCGGTATCATCTTCGTTATAGTCATTGTAATCATAATTTTCATCATCTTCTTCTTCTTCTTCTTCTTCTTTTTCTTCTCTTCCTTGAGAAAGAGTTGAAATAATATCTTCTTTACCACATTTCTGCTTATTCAAACGTCTTTCTTCTCTTCGCCTTTGTATTAAAAATTTGGAGAACAGTTCTTTCTGTTCTGTCGAAGTTAAAAAGTCAGGCTCATTCTGTGAATCACATCTAGGAAGAAGAGTTGAAGAAGATCTTTTTATTGCTTGTTTCTTCAAAGTAACATGTGACTTATTCAATTCAGATTTTATCTGTAAAAGAAGGAAATATAATTATTAAATATAGTTATTGACTTTCATAATATCATTTGTATTACATACCTTTGACATAATTCTATGGTGATCCAAATCAAACACATTATGTCTCATTTCTGGTAAAGTTACAGTGAATGTATCATTTATATCTTGTAAGTTCTTATTTTTGGTAAGTTTCTCTTCTGTATCAGTTGAAGTACCAACTGAAACAGTATGGTTTATGACATCTGGGTATGGACTAGGTACAAAATCTTCTCCAAAGTCCAAAGTTTTCAATTTCTCTTCAATTTCTCTTTGTTCACTAACACCTCTGCATTTTACAAACTGTATAGCAGGTATTTTGCCAACAATATGAAGCTGACATAATTCATATCTCAATCGATATGAACATTTTTTTAATAATTCTGGTGTATCAGGTTTAATATCTATATCATTGTCTATCCAAAATACATTGATAAGCTTAAAATCTGGACAGACATTGACATGAGAAATTTCTATGTTTCTCTTCAGAAGTTCAGGTTCAATTTCTCCTGTTGATAATATATCCGTAATATGTTGCATAAAGATATTATTCAAAACATTGACCCTTCGTTTTACATGTGATGAAACTTTCTTTTTTGTTGGACCAAAAATTGAAGAATTTGAAAAATCAAATGGATCTCTACAAATTTATAAACAATTTATTATTTGTATAACTAAAAAAATGTATATAAAATATTATATTCACCCTTTTGTTTTATGTTGATTTATAAACTTGTTTATGAATTTACTTTGCCTTGAAATATTGAGTTTTACGCTATTGCTACTAAATTGTCTAGGTATTTGTTGTATAATAAATAGTCGTACATTTAACATTGTAGTTCAATAATATAATGCTTTTCTTACTATAGTAATATTTTATCAGAAGCCCTTAAAAACTACTAAACTGATATATAAACTGTTCAACATAAATATAAAAATTTCACATTTTAAGGTTATGTGGTCATTTCACAATTTTGTTTACGCTGTAAATATCAATTTAACTGAAAATACCTTTTACATCCCTACCATGACGTACTTTTCATTTTATCAATTATATACACAGTGGACAAAATGTACAAACAAGGAAAAGAAGTTATAATGTAGGAAGTATGTGAAATAAAGAATCCGTTCAGTACATATACTCGGTGTTAGAAACGTTGTAAGTGCGCATGCACGTACTAAACAAATCAGGACTAAGTTGCGTAAAAGGAACGAAAATTCGTCGTTCGAACAACCTGTTCTTTTGTGAAATCAACAAATATGTAACCTATGTAGAGAGCCGGTAAAACTGTTATAAATAATTCACTATGCAATAATTTATACAAATTCTTTTTGAATGTAGATATGGCCATCGTTAATACAGAAAGTATCAAAGGAAAGAATAATTTTTTAGCAGCATATCACATTTTAAAGTTTTCACAAAATGGTAAAGATGATACGGATGTTGTGGATATTGAACGTAGATCCTTTATTGTCAAATACTTAACTGCAAAACAATGGTAAGTTTTATAATCCAATTTTGTATCTAATTATTATTCAGTCCAGTAGTAATGATACCAATCTCATACACCTAATGGTTTCAATTTTGAAACATGAATTATTGTCTATAGGGATTCCGAAGATATGGCATCTTGTTTACTTCGGAGAAGCTTGGAAGATTATCAAAGTTTAATGGAAAATAAAAATGGCGTAAACAATTACTGGAAACAATTTAAGGCACAAACAGTAAAAATAGACAATAATCCACAAAAATGGAAGTGTGGTTTAGAGGATATAGACACTGCACTTAGTTTTGTAAAGTCTTTACCTTGTCAAGATAATAACACACTGCCATGTCAAAAAAAATTATTTAATAACAGACATACAGAAAGAATCATTAATATATGGAAGAACAAAGAAACGTTTGTACGAAATAGGAAAATCAGTGCTCAAGTGAAATCAAATCTTAGTGTCAGTCAGGAATCAAGTAATTTGAATAATCAGAAGATCAATAATAATGTTTATCCCGAAGCGAATAGAGCTATGCATTGGTCAAATAATTCTAGAGGAGACAGGGATAATATTCAAGTAAATTATAATAAAAAACCTGTATCTAATTTTTATTCTGTAAATCAAGAAAATTCAAGTTTTCCACAATCAAGATCTGCTATACCTGAGGCTAAAGTGCATTCTAAATTTGCAGGAAAAGACTTGTTTAATACACCTAAATATAATCATGAATTGCCAGGTATATGTGGAAATAATAAAAAATTAAAGACACAAACTTCTATTCAAAATAAAAAAGAAGATAATGATATAGCTAAGCCTAAATTAAATTATTTCAAAACTGCCAGGGATGAGTTAAGTATGCAACAAATGAAAAATAACAGACCAATGCAGAAAAAAACCTTAGGTGGCAAAGTATCAGTTAATTCTCAGTTTATTTGTCCATTGAAAAGGGAAAAAGAAAAAACAACACAAGGTCAAGATAAGTATTATAATGAAATTGATGAAACCGGAGAAGTGGAAGATGAAAGATTGAAAAATATAGATCCTAAATTGGTTGAGTTAATAAGGAATGAAATAATGGATTCAAAAACTGTTATTTCTTGGGATGACATTGCTGGTTTAGAATATGCAAAAAAAATTATTAAAGAAGTTGTTGTGTATCCTATGCTAAGGCCTGATATTTTTACTGGATTACGTAGACCACCCAAAGGAATTTTATTGTTTGGGCCACCAGGTACTGGAAAAACACTTATAGGAAAATGTATTGCATCACAAAGCAAATCAACATTTTTCTCAATTTCTGCCAGTTCTTTGACTTCAAAATGGATAGGAGAAGGAGAGAAAATGGTTAGAGCATTATTTGCAGTTGCCAGAGTTCATCAACCATCAGTTATTTTTGTGGATGAAATAGATTCGTTACTTACTCAAAGATCTGAAACTGAACACGAAAGTTCAAGAAGATTAAAAACTGAATTTCTAGTTCAGCTAGATGGAGCTGCAACTGGAGATGAAGATTCCATTTTAATTGTGGGAGCAACAAATAGACCGCATGAATTAGACGAGGCAGCTCGTAGACGACTCGTTAAAAGACTCTATGTGCCTCTACCAGAATTTCAAGCTCGTAAACAAATTATAAATAATTTGTTAATAATGATTCCACATAATCTTAACGAAGAAGATGTTAATAATATAGCTGAACAATCAAAAGGGTACTCAGGAGCAGATATGTCAAATTTATGTAAAGAAGCTAGCATGGGACCAATTAGAAGTATTCCATTTAGTCAATTAGAAAATATTAAAAAAGAAGATGTCAGACAAGTAACAGTTGATGATTTTAAAGAAGCATTAATACATGTACGTCCTAGTGTATCTCAGTCGAGTTTATCTACTTATGTTGAATGGGATGCTATTTATGGAACTGGAACAGCACAAAATTATAAAACATGACTTTAAAAAAAAGAAAATAGGTTAAAAGAATTTTTGTTATGACATAAACGTAACTATCTATTTTAGTAAAAAAAATCTGTTAGGAACACTGTTGATACATACTTTCTAGTTTATTTTAAAGAAGTTTGACAGTGTAAATTTTTTTCTTATAAGAAACTATTAAATATTCTCCGCGCTGTACCATTATATTTAATGATATAACAGCTGTAATATCTAAAATTAATTTTTTACTATGTATATTATTGAAATCTAATGTTTCAAAGTCCTCTGTATAATACAAATGAACATTTCCTAAAAAACATAAACGTTTTGTACACTAGTATAAGAAAATAGTTACATAAATGAAGAGTTCAAATACCTGAATCTAGACCTAAAATAAGTAGATGACCATATACTAAAACTGCAGTAGGAACACTGTGTAAAATAGGAAACACATTATGTATTTTCCATTCCTTTCCTTCTATTAAAATACCTAAATATCCATATTCTGTAATAAACATAAAAGCATGAGGTGCTTTTTCAATAAAAAAATTACAGCATTTATTTTTATTGTATATTCTCTCACCTGTAATACACATAACTATGTTTGGCTGAAATATATAATAATTACGAATTCTTATATTCAGTGGTTGGGTTGGTGTAGAAGTATAATTCATCTGTTCTGTATCTGCAGTTAAAGTTGCAAAATATCCTCCTTCCGTATAAAAGATTACCTTAGGTGTAAGGTTTTATAATATTAAATAATACATAATGATGTTTACAAAAGATACATATAATTGTTGTATTATTACCTTATTATTGCTTGCACTAATAGCAACAATATCGCTCAGACCAAATTCATATCCAGTCTTTAATATTGGCCCCTCAACAATTATATAATTGTGTATACTCATAAAACAGTAACTGTAACTTGTACTATTAAATATTTAATATCTACAAATATCCAAAACAATTGTTTAATCAAATGAAATTTACCATACCAAACTAGTTTTCCATTTGTTCTATTAATTAACTTCATTTGATTCATGTCCCAACAATCTACATGATTGTTTATGGAGCAAGATACACAAACAACAGCTGATCCTATAAATCGAAATCGGTAATAAAAAATGTTTATTAGAATTATTTAATATAATTTATACATACCACTTCTAAGAATATAGATACTTCGTAAATATTCTTTATTATCAATTACATGGTTTGCATGTTCATGTAAATTATCAATGTCGTAAAAATAAATGTATCCTTCAGATGTTCCTATTGCTAATAAACTTCCTGTAAAAAGGAATTTATTATGAATACCTACTTTAGTTTAATAGCTTTCATATGAGGGGAGACAAGTCAAGTTTTTAAAAGTATTGATTTGTGTACAATTATATAAT
This sequence comes from Coelioxys conoideus, assembly GCA_947623535.1. NCBI lineage: Eukaryota > Metazoa > Arthropoda > Insecta > Hymenoptera > Megachilidae > Coelioxys > Coelioxys conoideus. The sequence continues at coordinate 7,420,156 of OX392453.1, read as the reverse complement.
CTATATATGTCTGTTTTTTACAGAAAAAACTCATGTAAGCCATAAACCTACATATATATTAGTATAAGGTGGTGAAATGGATGTTTGATTTCTTTAACACAATCATTCATTTCTTAGAATATGAATTATATAAATTAGACTGCTATAACTTCAACCCCCTCAATATGGAAGTAGTTTTTATTACCTTTGGCGTTTGTACAAGTAATATATTCATTAAAATTATGTTTTGGTAATGGTTCAAAACATTCAATTTCTGTATCACAGCTCACTATATTTTTACATTTCATCCATAATTTGTACATCGCCATCCATACTGCATGTTTTGTATGAATCTCAGTATAAAACTTATTTGGATATAATGTCTCGCATAATGTGACCCATAAATATTCTGGTATTTCCCTTTTACATAATTTATACCAATGATCATTGTCCTAAATATAATATATACATATTAAATTACTAAAGGGGACCTTAGATAATTGATATATATAGTGTCAATAAATATTAACAGCATTGATAATAATCATATATAATATTGAACTCCATGTATTAATATTTATCTAACATCCCCTTTAAAAGTATGTATTTTAATCTACTTAATAATCTAATTACTAATACATATATAACAGAATAAAAACATCATAATTATATAATTGTAATTTGTTTAAAACTATAACTATTAATTTAAAAGAATTGCATAGTAAATTGAATTGTGTACAATTTATAATTAAAAAACATACAGATATAATTGACACTAATATATTATATACCTTTAAAGTTTTATCAATAACTTCTTTCCAACATTTACAAACTGTTCTTAAATTTGTAAGTGTTACAGGATCAGTATACAAAAATATTTGTTCCCAAACCTCTACAGGGAACATCATTTTTAAGTCTTAACTATATATTTCAAATATGTACATATACTCTAATTCAAACATCACATGAAATGTTGCAGGATTTTAATCACCACTTATTTCTCTCCAACTGGTTTTATATGTTTAAAAAATACACAAATTAATTATTACTAACTCTCAATGAACCATTATTATATTTTAAGATATTTTCAAAAATAGTACTTACACACAATGAATGTTACAATTTATATAAAATATTTATATAAATTTTTAATTTTTAATACTGAAATGTAAGGATTTGATTATCTTTGATAAATAATATAAATATTTAAATACGCAAAGTATTTCTTTCGTTTCGTATCAAAATATTCGAATTCTTTTACGGAATAAAGGGTAAAAGAAAAGGTCTAAAAAATAACTTTAAAAGGTCAAGTGTACTTGTATATTGAATAGAATCAATATTGACTTGTAGTTTAAAGAGGATCACCTACAGAGACAAATTTTTATTGGCTACAGCGTGATGTGATATAAAGAATTATGGATTTGACATCGAGCCAAAGAAGTTTGCTTGCTTTCACACGTGTACGAGTAAATTGAACGGACGGTGTTCTCTAACCTTGAAAAATTTAAACGCTACTGTTTTGATAATAATAATTGTTATATATCACGTATTACAAACAATTGCAAAATGACCGAGCAAGGTATTAATAATTATTTTACATATTTTACTCTAAAATTAGTAATCGTAACATATATATTACGTCCTCAACATCTTTTGAAATTCCTGATACATTTGTTTAACTCAAAGATAACTTAAAAAGTATCTTAAATATTTCAAATTTAACTTAGTACCATTGTAAAGGATATATTTAAAATTTATAAAATTTTAGTAGTGTTAATTTTGTATCAAATATAAATTATTATAAATTTTGTCAATATTATTCTATTTTACAGTTATTCCATCAAAGGACAATTATGAATGTGAAATGGATGGAAGCAGTGATGACAGTGGAGATGACTGGAATGAAATTATAGAAGATTTTGAATGTATACCGTGCCTTTTTTGTAACGAAGTAACAAGTAACTTTTCTATAGCATTAGAACATCTTGTACAATCACACAAGTTTGATTTAAAGAATTTTATAACAAGGCATTCACTTGATACTTATTCTTATATTAAGCTAATTAATTTTATCCGGCATAAGAATGTTTTGCCTGATCAGTTGAATGCACTGAATATAAAAACATGGGAAAGTGATCAGTATTTAAGACCTGTCATTGAAGATGATCCTTGGTTAATGTTTGGTAAGTTACCATAAATTACAATATTAACTGCCAAATATTAAAATGACATTAAATAAAATTAAAAATCAGAAATACTATGTAATAAAATTTTTAATAGTTAGAAGCTGGTAGCCGATACAATAATTTTATAATCATTAATGTATAATAAATTAATAAATGTATTTACTATTTGCATGTATAAAGACATTGAAGACTTAGAAGAGAAAACAACGAAGCCTGTAGCATATACAGTAAATTCAGAAAATGGTTGTGTCACATTATCTGAAGCACATTTTGCTGAACTACAGAGAACAATACAAACACTTAGAGCACAGTTAGAACAACGTGAACTAGCATGTTCCTTGGCAAAACAAGTATCTATACACAGAATTTAACATCAACATAGTAAATAAAACATATATTTAATTTTATCTACTTTCAGCAAATAGATGAAATGACAGAAAAAGCAAGAAAGCTGGTGTTTGATGATGATTTAGATGAAAACAATACTATTTCTTCTGGTAACTCCAACTGTAATGTTGATAAAGGATATTTTAATACATATAGTCATTTTGCTATACATCATGAAATGTTAACAGTAAGTATATAAATGATTCTTTTAATTGAAATAATAACTTCACAAGTATTATTTTATTACAGGATAAAGTTCGGACAGAAAGTTACAGAGATGCACTTTTAACAAATGCAAATCGTTTTACGAATTCCGTGGTGCTAGATGTTGGATGTGGTACTGGCATTTTGTCTATGTTCGCTGCGAAAACAGGCTGTCGTAAAGTTGTCAGCGTTGATCAATCAGATGTAATATATCACGCTATTGATATAGTAAGGTATACTATAATATTGATACACTTAATTGAAGCTCTACTTCAGAAATATTTAAAGTGTAACGTTTACTTGATACGACCACTTTTAATATATTGTAGAGAAAATAATTTGAGTGATATTATCACTTTAAAGAAAGGTCGTCTCGAAGACATCAATCTTGACGAAAATAAAGTAGATGCAATTGTTTCTGAATGGATGGGATATTTTCTTTTGTTCGAGGGTATGCTGGATACAGTTATTTACGCTAGGGATCATTATTTGACGCCCGGGGGTATACTTCTTCCCAACAGATGTACACTTAGCATTGTAGGAAGTGGAGATACTAGTATGTATTATTTATTAATAATTTGAAATTAATATCCTGTGTTATGTTGGCTGTTAAAAGTAGAATTAATTTATAGGGCGATATGTCGAACTCATCGACTATTGGTCAAACGTGTATGGTTTCAAAATGAGTTGTATGAAAGCAGAAGTCGTGCGTGAACCAAGTATAGAAATATGTAACGCTGATGAATTAATAACGAGTACCGTTGAAATCCAAGAATTCGATTTGTATAAAGTAACAAAAGATTGTGTAAACTTTTCGTCGCCGTTTGAATTAAAAGTGAAAAAGACTGGATCGTTAACTGCAATTGTTGGCTATTTTGATATATTCTTCGACTTGGACAATCCAATTCATTTTAGCACGGGACCTTACTCTACTCCGACGCATTGGAAACAAACAGTATTTTCGTTGAGTGAACCTATTAGCATTACGGAGGGTAAGTGTAATGGACAAACCTTCAGCTTGAACTCAAATAAAAATTTAAAAATTGACTACAATTATGTTTTTTCTAGGGGAAATCTTACATGGTAAATTAGTTTGTCTCAGACACGTTAAAGACATCAGAGGACTCATTGTTACAATTCATATTAAAAATACCAGCCAAGTTTATTATTTAGAATAAGCTTTAATAATTCGCTTTAAATTTCACGTAATAGACGTAAGTGCCAACAAATAAAACCATAGGGTCCATAACAGCTTGCTGACCATAATATTGTTCATGACTATCATTATTAATTACGATAGGTATATATACGGTTTAAAAGTTTAGCGTGGAAAATTTGATATTTATATTTTTTATGATGTTATGATTTATTACAGTGATGTGCAATTACGCTCACGAAAAAGACATGCACGTGTGGGTATCGATGAGTATATACAGTAGACTTTCGTTATATTGCCACGGATCAGGATGTACCAGTAAAAGATTTTTGAATTGTGAACATAGAAAGAAGGTCATTATAAACGACTCTTAGTCTAATATTCCGCATTCGCTCGGAAACTCATTTAATCGATAATATAACGAGAGTCTAATGTATTTATCTATAGAAGCTGTATTTGTTTGTTGTTAGAAGTCAGAGGATTTCTTTTGGTTGTATTTCTCGCACATGCCATCGCTGCACACTTTATGTGCGTAAACTGTTTAGCGATATTTGATCTGGCCATCACTGATTTATTAAATTCGCATTCTTGTAAAAGAAATCATGATATTGCATAAATTACATGGTTAAATTTATTCCTGCAACGAAGGTAGATATACAGTCTTTATAAAACTTTTTTTATATTATTTTATCATATTCTTTATAACCAAAGATCACATTGATTATTTCCATAAATTATTTTATATAAACACAATGCACATTCTTTCCGTATAGTATGACCAGAAATAATGCATATTTTGCGATAATGATTGTTTACAATTTGTGCCTTTCGAATAGTTATTACATTTACTATTGAACGTAAAGATAATATTTCTCACAATTAGATCATTTTGAAGGAACTGACACGATATCGTTTTAGTTTACAGTTTCAGATTAATGTAGTACATATATTGTTAATATTTCAAAACTCTCAACATTTTAATATTGATAATCCTGAAATATTGATAATATAAGTATATTGATCATCTGAAGTATTCTTTAAAAATTGTTATAGCAGTAACGAGACGGTGGTATAAATACTTATTCATTTGAACAAACATTTCCTTGGTTCACATGATATTTGAGCGTAAAAAAGCAGATTTTAGCAGTTTCATAAATAGTATAATAATACATGAATTTCCAGTTTCCAACAATTTTTCAACCATTACATTAAATATATATATATATTTAACAAAATATTCAAATATAAGTACAGCCGGTATTTTATCTACGCTTATAGTTAATAAACAACGATATTCGAGTTCGCTCAAATTAAGTACCACTCGGTAACTTTAAGTAACTTGAACAATTGCATGCTTTTTGCTTGTATATCCTTTCCGTCACGGTACTATATAATCAAATCGTCCAAAAGTTCTTTGAATAAAAATACCTTTGTCAGCTCTCTTTGCATGCTCTGTTGTAGAATAAGGTATTCATCACATCTGCTTATTAAGTATTACTGAAATTAAAGTTACTTAAAATGATACACGTTAAGTCCGATTCTTCATCTTCCATAGTTTATGAATAAACAATGCAGCGTTTAACTATTTGCTCTTAATCTTTTTAAAGCATCTTTTAGGAAGAAAAAAATGTTTTAAGAGTATACTGTATAAAGTTTGTTATTTATATTAATAACATATTTTAATTTCGTCTGTTAAAATTGAATCGCATTTGATTATAGTCAAATAATACAAATCTGTGATATAAAAAACTAAGTGATAGCAAATTTATTTCATTGTAACTTAGAAGCATTGTTGTTTCTCCTTGATTGTATGTGTATTTTTACGCAAGTAAAATGATTTATCGATACATGCTTAAAATCAAATAAACTGTAACAACCGTATATATAATTAAACTGACTTTACTCTCACATTTCACTACTAAACATATTGTCATATTCAGTCATACAAACAACGATATGAAAAAACCTTAGCATTTATACTCATTCATACTGTCCTTATATTATTTAAATCTAGTTAACATTGTATATAATACTAGATCTTTCTTGCTTAGTCTTTTACAATTGTTGACTGAACTGGCACTTAATATTTCACTTCACTTAACAGAATACTTACAAATTTGATCTTGTATCAAATATACACTTAATAGTTTATGATTAAAAACGTATAAACGAGGATGAGAAATATCTCTTCTTAAGCGATATTACCCTCAGTTGTTATGCAATTTTTACAACGAATGAAACTTTGAGGGAATCCATAGAGTCTGTATGTACTTATAGCGATAAGTAAAATTAATATCGGAAATTTGGATTGTCAGTCTGCCAGCCTTTCGCGTTGGGTCCAAATTGATAGACTAATCTTCGACCCAGTACAGGTAGAAAGATTTTACTTTTGTAATAATACCTGAAACGTAAAAACATAAAAAATAATTGTAGAAAAAGAAATAAACAAAATCTTGTTGCATTACAACTCTATACTGTGTTCATTTATATCATTAGGTACCTCATAGCTCGACTCAGTTTCTCGTACGTCATTTTTGTGTTCCCCTTTCGTGAACCCCATCGTTTCGCTACCTCGTCACTTTTAACGAACCGAAATTTTGCTTGCGAATAATCTTCCCAACATATTAAACTTGGACAAGTTTCTCTATTGCATAACAAGTCCCTAATGAATTCCCAAAGCTTTCCTTGGGCTACAAACATAATATAATTTAGATTAGAATTTGCTCAAAACAATGCTATTGAGATAGTTTTCCATATCTATACGTACGGTTCTTTGTTTTTTGTTTATTTGGTAGTTTTGGTCTACCTGGTCTACCAGGTTTTGTACATACATCAATACTGTTGTTATCCGATTCTGCATCTATTCAAATGCAGGATCAAATGCATTAATAAAATGACTTTTCTCTTTTATAAAATCGTGTTAAACATTTCTTACCTGACGTACTATTAGAATTGCTTCGCGCGTACTGATCCTCGGAATTGTAAAAAATGTCTTCGAATGATGGAACTGTAATTAAATTAATTCTTATAATTATCATACTAGCAAAATTATAATATAGCGGTAAAATTTACATGTGCAGTAAACTCCTGTTATATTGCCGGAGACCGCCACGATATCAAAGACCGACCGTGTTCTTTTCTAATTCATTGTAAGTTTTTATAATACCACGCATTATATTACGGGTTATATTATCAGCATAATACTGCCGCATGTTATATTGCACGAGAGTACACAAAAATCTTCATAACATAAAAGGAGAAAACTTTCGTTAATTTAGTATAATTTTTGCTTCTACAGCCCTGTCCGCGGCAATATAACGGAAGTCTACTGTATCCATAAGTATCTTGACCGCGCACAAATTTGAAATTGGTCCTGATTACATTATTGATACTTGTTATCGACTCTATCTACCGCAGAGTAGTAGTTACATACATAAGTTTGAGATATGCTGAGAGTGGAGTAGGTCGTATAGCCGATTTCCATATATGGGATCGTGGTTTATAAAATCGTCTCTTGTGAAGGTGACTAATTCGTGTCCTGGTACTGCAAGGCTTTGTTGGATTAAACTGTACGGTTGACCAATGTAAGAGGCTGCAGATATCAACCAATTGATTGTTTCTTCTTGACACCAATTTCTGACAGGTTTGTCCGACCAGCCGGTGCCATCGATTTCATTGTTTTCATTACCTGTTAAACAACGATACGACAAAATTAACAGACAAAAAAAAACAACGAAAACATATAGGGTGTTTCTCGCAGATGAATCACGTTGTAACATGGTGCAAGATAGATTAAAAGTTTCATGAAACAAAATTGAATTACGTCAATTTAAGCGTCACACGATACGCGTGGTAAATTCGTAAATAAAACTTTTAAAAAATTTTAAAAGATCTTGACTCGGTGAAATCAAGGTGAATCTAAACACTACTAGTGTCTCAAAGCAAATAAAAAACGGATGTATTTTGAATTCAATATACAATCCATGGAATACTACGACTACACCGTTAAAATCGAATTACCCTAATCCGAAGGATATTTTCAACCTTTCGTACGATAAAAGAAATTTCATTACGAAAAACCGTGTTTGAGCGCTATCGCGACATAATAGTTCCTTAAGATATTGTAACGCAATTTGGTAATGAAAAATATTTTTCTGAAAATTACCAAAGGTACATTTTTTTCGATTTGTTCTCTGTGTTTCCTGCGAATCCAAATTCAGCATTACGCGTTCTTCATCGTCATTGAAATTAGGGAGTAACTGGTATACCTGCAACCAAACGTATCGCATTACAAACAAATTCGAAATGAAGCTTTTATACGTTAATGACCTTGCTAGCGTCTACGAATAATTTCATCTCGTCTCTTTTTATTTTGACCAACAATAAGAACACCGATAGATCGCTGTAATCTCGTTCTCGAATAGGAACGTGTTTGCTCCGTGATTATTAGTAGAGTATGTAAGTGAAAGGAATATTAAGAAGTTTGCAATAAAATAATTGTCAACTGTTGTTTTTTTCACTCGTATATTATCATTATTTTTCGCATAACAAATTCGTGAGTTCCAACATTTTCTACAGCAGGTAAAGCGCGCGATAACAAAACCAGTTTACCATGGATTGGCAAATTATCTTAATTATGTATATGAATTACATTGAAACGGACTACCGTAATAGTTCGTCGCTATCCCTCCTAGTTAAGAAATCGGTTTCGAGAATTGAGCCATAAGGTAAAACAAATAACCGTCCGATACGCGATAACAATTAATGTAGCTATAGTTCAGGATTGTCTATATACGTACGATGTAATATAACGCAGCAGACAGACAGCTATATTAATTGATATCACGACATCAGACGATTCTTGTTTTCGTCGACTGTTCGCTGCTAAAAAGCTGGCAACTTCCCACAAACGAAAGTTGCCCATAACTGATTGTTTTCGGTACTATATAACAAAGACTTTAGTACATATTCCAGGAAGTTATTTGTATGTTTTGTTGCACGAAACAACATTGTTTTCAAAGATTACTTTTCTAGATCAAACATAATATTGCAAGTACTTTTGATATTTCGGTACATTGTAAATATGTAAATATTTATTTGTTGTAATATTTACGTTGTTCTCTTGAGTACGCGATACCGCGTGAGATTTTGGTACGATTCTCCGTTACGCGGTATCGGATAAATTGATATTTGGTATCGATCATCAACACATTTTTGAACCGTCTAATTTTCTAATTTATAAACTTAGTAATTTCGAAATATAGAAGTTTCAAATTTTCAAATGGTAAAATTATTTTGTCATTAAATGCTTCCAAGAACTTCCATTAAATTTGCATGTTGCTGACACAATTGCCCATCACTGATAATAAACGACACTACTAAACTCTCATAAATCATTTGACTGAATCGTTTCTCTTATTGTTAAATGTAAATATCCATATAATTATTCAACTGTTTCTCACAGAAACGTAATTCGCGGTAAAGAAGATACTATTCGGTGTTTGATTATTCTTAATAAATGATGTGAAGCAACATATAAATCGGTGGAGTCTAAACATGTGTGACAGTAATGTTGACTTTTAGAAATAGGTTATCACTAGTTCAACTTTTTAATATTTCAAAGAATTTCTGTACTTATTCTGTAGAAAATTTTATTATACAGCGATAAAGCTAATACCTATACATTGACTGGATTGAAAATTTAAACGTAATCATTTTCCTAAAAAGTTTATACAACAAAAACAGACACGCGACTCGGCGTTAAAAATGTGTTGCACGTTTGATCAGTAGCACGTGAATCTTGTCATGTGTCAACTCTTTGATCGTGGAAGGCATATGTAGTGTGTACATATTCAATCAATTTTATTAACGCTAGTCGATTTTTAATCCAGATCCTCCCACAAAGGAAAATACGTTCCGCCGAATTTATATACACAGTAATGACTGGATCAAACGATTAATAAACTTTATACATGTTAACAATTTATTAACCGTTCGGTATTAAACATCTCGTAAACATCAGATATATTGTTAAATACATAGTAACCGATCAATTAAGTAAATACTAGAAACTATTTCAACGCTCGTGTTTATTCACAAAACGTTGTCCTAAATTTAGAAACATCGTGCCATAAAAATACCACTCCTACTACCCGAAGTTGCACAGAACAATTTAAAAAGTCCAAACAGTTTATCAATCATGAGACTTACACGCGTGTACCTAATCTACATATCGGTTGACGGTAAATACAGAGAAACTAGTTTTGCGCGCCAATTAGAACTCACCTCCGATAAGTCGGTCTTGTCGTAATCGTTAAACGGGTCCATGATAATATTCACTTGTTCTTCTCAATAAATATGTTCAAAATACAACAATCTCTTCCTGAACGGGTATCACAATGATCATTGAGTGATTGTCACCCAGAATTGTCAAGAATAAATAGCATCACTGATCTTCTAGAGATAGTAACAGCAAAAAAGCACCGCGTAGGAAGAACGTCACGGCGATGTTGCTACTCGCGCAGCGCGATACTGATCGCCGGTCGACGGTATGTCTCTGACGAAGGCCGGGTCTGCAGCTCAATGTGGTGACGCGAAAGACGTCAGCGGGAGAAACGAGGGGATGGATAGCACGGAAGAGCTGGTTTCAACGGGGATTTCCCGCTCTTCGAGGTCTGTCCAATCACCAACGACATGGTGCGCGATAGCTGACGCAATAATTGCGGGTACACCACATTGGCGGCAGTCTTCAGGGATCATCGCAAGGTGTAAATTGAAAAATCTTCTACTAATCCATTAATTTATGATCATATATTCTTACTTTAGTTTCCCTCTATTTAGTTCCCTAAGCATCTCGAGTTTGATAGAGATATCATCACCTGAATCGAAGAACATTGTAAGTGTTGGGCTAACAAAAATGATACTCGGCTACAAATCTAAAGTATGTTACTAAAATCTTATAGGAGACAATGATTCGTCTTTTTGGATATTGTTTTCTCCATCTTACATATCCGTGAATTCCCAAATTTGCGCATCCTCAAATTTGCAAATTGTCAAATCCTCAAATCAGTTAATTCCCAAATTCCAGAATTTTTAAATTTACAAATTCCCAGATCCTTAAATTTACAATTTCTGATATTTTCAGCTCTAAATTTACCAATTCCGATAACGATAACAATAATTGTTAATGGTAGAAATTATGACTTTGAAAATACGATAAAATGTGAAACAAATTATTTTGTTCTTTGTCTTTGAGTGAGGTTGATTGTACAACGTCGTATATAACCGCCAGTGCGATAAGGCGTCAAGCAGAACTTTGCAGATTGCTGAAATGCACTGGAAATGTGCGACATTAAGAAACACAAGGGGGAAACACGTTGTGGAAAGTGTACACGTGTGTACATTACACGTCATGTATTTTTTTTTGAAAATCAAACGCAGGTTGCATGCAGATATTGAACTTGACGTAAAAGGGTACATATTTAGATTGCACAAGTCTTAACACGCTAGTTTCGGTGTAAATTACGGTTTATAAAGTTCGCCTGTTGATTCGTCAATTTGCTGCTGGTTTAACACCTTTTTGAATGTAGATGTCATTGAGTAAACGATGTTCCAAAAAGAAATTTAGATATTTCATAAGAATTCGTTGGACCGTGAAGATACCGATCGTCGCGATCGCAGTTTAATTGACACTGACCTGGTTTTACTGTTTGCAAACATTGCATATTTTATCGGTTGTATTTAAATAAAAGTGATATTGCACGCGCGTGTTGTCACTGCCAACAAATTTTCATTAAGTAACAAAACCGTCGCTAATATTATAAAATATCTTTCAAATGATAAAATGTCTTCGGACTGTAAACATCGTGTAAATTCGTCTCTTACAATGATACGAAATTGTTGCATCCAATTAAGCGCAAGATCTTTCATACGTCAATGGTGTTGTTCCCAATCTTTCCACGCTTTTGTTTTCGCAGAAAAGTTAGAACTTGCGGGTTATCTAATTTCCATATGATGCAAATTGCCATCGAACACTTGGATTCTCTTTCCTCAAAATTTCCCCTGGATCGATTTAACGCGGTGGTAGGGGGTAGGCACAGTTGACCAACGACATTAATTCGAAAGAAATTGATTATTGAAATCATTTCAACAGTGACATTGAAGCGGTTGAAGATCTGCAAGAGATTTTTATTCAAAGTTATTAATAGCAACACGCTCTCCGTTTGTCACCGTAATACGATACGATAGATTGTTGGATAAAGCGTTACGAAGGAGAAAGAAAGAAAGAAAATAAAGGATACTTTGACGTGTTGTGCACGCATACCAAATTTTTCCGAGATGCGTGTTACCTTTACGATACCATGGGACTTTACGTGGTTCAGAACTTGAATTTGCAATTACAGAGAAATCCTATGACGTCATTCGGGGAATACTTTTGGCGGATCGCATAAATGCGCCCGATGCAGTGGTGAACAACTGGTATTACGAGAAGGACGCTGATGGATAGTCAATTTTATGATATTTCACCATAAGTGCCTCCGTACTGTCGTGTAAGAAGTAACGAGCTGTATCGAACGGTACATTTATAAATATAGTTCCATGTAAAAAACGAACTTGATCCGCATATATTTTGTATACGCCCATGTAGAAGAAAGCTACTTTCGCCAGATAATTTATTCCCTGAAATCATGTAATTTTTCTCTAAGATATTTTTATACACAATCAACATCTTTTAAAATATTTGAACGAGTAGATTTAAATGGTATAACCTGTATATACATTCACTCTGATTAACTTAATCTCGATTTAATCTCACCTTTACTTAACCTAATCCCAGTCCCGTTTAAAATAAATCTGACCTAACCTAACTACGACCGATCTCTACATTGTCTTAATCTAATTGTAACATAAGTATACGTTGACTTAACTTTATGCTGATCTAATATAGCCCCGCCTTAATTTTAGCCTGACCTACCATAATCCTGAAATCTTGATGTAACATACATTTATATACATATGTATCATTTCTATCATATTGTATAAATGAAAAGAACCAATGTTAACAAGTTTTTCATGTAATAAATCAGATTTTGAACAGATTTCCTGTTTCCTATATACATATGTATAGAACTGCAGTTACTCTTCAGTTCCTTTAGTTTTAAAGTATAATGGATACAAAAATGTCCCACGTTTTTCTCAAAAGACCTCACCTGCATAAATCCAAAAATATCTATATTTAATGAAAACCTTTTTAACTTCGATTAATTATTTTTTTTACAACATCCATTGTAAAAATAAACAGTTACTCGATTTAAGGTAAAAAATATGTATTTACATGCTAACCCGGTTTTCTCTCATCCCAGGAAATTCTTTGTCATCGAATGCAACTCGAAAAGAAAAAAAAAGAGCTCTTATATTCGTGACGCCTATGGTCTCGTTTATTTATAGTACGCCTCGCTGTCTCGACATCGAAGTGTAAACATGTTGGTAGTTACCGTGGTCTTCATTTTATTTTACGATGAATCTCTTTTTTCAACTTTTTCTTTTATCCCTTTATTTTCATTACGCCTGCAATATGGTTCCTTATTGATACCGATTAACTGTAATCTGCGGAATAGTTAAACATTACTAATTACTGATTCAAAGAACTGTAATCGCATAAACCGCTTCATGTGTTGATTTCATGTCGACTTGACAATTCTTATTTTCTGCAAACATGTCCAGTGATTCGCTAATAAAATTAATACCATTTAAACGGCCGTGAAATTAAAGAAAGTCTAAGATAAGTAAGAAAAGGAAAAATCACTGGAAAATTACTTATTTTTTTTATCGAAACCCGTGCAAAAGAAAAATTGAGATTACGTATCTCATTCCCTTTCTCTCACGAACGAATCGACAATTTATTGAACAACTTTCGAACTTGTTCCATCGCATAAGAACTCATCTTATTTTTTGACCGATGATCGCTGCCATGCATTCACGGATGAATCATCCGTGTCACTCGCGAAAACGAAAATAAGATCTCAATCGAAATGACAAATAGAATTTTTCCGACAATGTTTTGGTCCCAATTTTTAAGATCTCAAGGCCTTTCGGTTTTGTTTTCGAACATAACGGAATTCCTTGTCCTTCATTTTTGTACGCAGTATCATTCTGATAATTCATAAACCACGTTTTTGTCGGTCCGGTGCGTTCATTTCCTGCGCAGCCACTACGGAAATAAAAAGAGAGGAGGTACAAATCATCTTGCGCGTTTAATCCACCTTTTTGAAAAATAATTCTGTTAGAATTTAAATGTTATGTTTATATATTTATTAGTAAGTAAATCTTTTTTGAGTTACTACATTCAATGTCTCATGGTTTGTGCACAAGATGTTGTTGAACAGAACCACTGTGAAAGTTTGAAAAGAGCGGGGTAATAGATCATAATGATGAAGAAGAATTGTGGGCATATCAAGTGCCCGCTGAACTCATGGGCACCACTCTACAAGATAACGTATAATGATAAGGTATGGCATAGACATCCTACCAATGTCAAATATTTCTTTCCAGTTCTAAAATTTCAAATGTTTTAATTTGGAGATTAAAAAATTTGGTAATTCAATAACACACTTAATATTATGTCATTGCCATTTCACTTTTACTTTAATTGTAATGGACTCCGTTTTACTAACACTGCACCTCGTTTTTAGTATACGCTATCACAGTTGTGCATGTATTCTATACTATACATGTATGTTACTCTCATTTAAATCTTTTTTCGTTAATTATGATTCTTAACCCAACAGAGTCAGCGACCTCCATTTAAGAAAACAAATATGGCATATTAAGATTATTCAACGTATAAATAGAATTATGTAATGGGAGAACACAATAACAATTATATTCTTTTTACAAAGGATATTTTTCAAACATGTCACTTTGAAACACGTGCCGGTCGATCACTGTCCATACGAACGTTGTATAATCCATTATAATTGTTTCAACATTGTTGCAGATAAATCTATGTTAGAACAACCTTCGAACTGGAAACATTGAAAATTATAATGCTGTGTCGTTTTGATTCTGTGCAGCAATAAAACGAACTTATATATTCCATCGTGCGCACGTGATGATTTTTAATCGTTAGCGAGAATTCTTGTCCTTCTTTTTTCTTAATTTCCATTCGTTTATCTGAATACGATCAGAAAATTACTTTGCGCCGGTGGGAACATAATTAACCCGCGAATAAACATAACCTATGTACATATGTAAATTTTGAGTCAAAAGCAACGGGGTCATCGGGTATCGTGATTGGGGAATTTTTTTATTGTCTTGGTGTTATGACCCTGACAATGAAATATATTGAAACTGTCTGTTATATGAATATATTGTGTAAAATACCAGTGACGGATCACAGAAGGAATATGTTCACCTGTCATCTCAAAAATGATAAAATCTTAAAAATATGAATATATGAAATAAAATTGCTTTTGCTACATACCTTAATGGTAGTTATAATGGTACCTAATTAATATCTCTTATATTTGTTCTCTTTTTAACTAAATCTTAATTTATTCATAAAATAATTGATTCGTTTAGGCTGTTAGCTACTAAATGTTAATAAATGCGAAGAAAATTTAAAATACAATTTAATGTAATGCTTTCATCAAACAAATTTTATTTGTTTTCACGCGGTTCGCGGGCAGGGGGGGGGGGGTTGTTGAGTGCTGCAACGTTTGAACGGTGATAATGAGAACGCGATATCGCGTGATCGGACATTT
Source organism: Coelioxys conoideus (assembly GCA_947623535.1). NCBI lineage: Eukaryota > Metazoa > Arthropoda > Insecta > Hymenoptera > Megachilidae > Coelioxys > Coelioxys conoideus. The sequence continues at coordinate 7,404,482 of OX392453.1, read as the reverse complement.
AATGACAGAATCGTCCAAGCGATGTCGCGTAATTTAATGGTGAGAGCATGCGATTCGCAAGGTCGGGAATTTGGCGTTAAACGATTATACGATATCGCAAAAATGAATGTTAGACATCAACCATCAACTACGCAATCCCGTCTGAGTAGATATTAGTATCAGTAATTGATGATATTGTATGAATAGTTAATTCATATTGTCGACTGGCCACGCGATATCGCGCAAATGGCCATTATGGCGATAAGTAAATATCCATACACACATATAATTATGACTCCGAACTCGAGGCATGACAAAATGTTTGATCAAATATTTCTGTCTCAAATTTTAACCAAACATGATTATGACATATTTATCTGAACTGTCTATGCACCAATATTATTTTTGTTTACAGTTAAAACTACCATCTCGGAAATAATATAAATTCCATCCATAGAAATTAACAAGCGAGGAATGTAAAATATGTTAATGGAAGTTTAATGGCGAAATGTATAGAAAACTTTTCTTGAATGTCAGATTAAAAAGGAGCGGATTGAAATAATGATTACGGACGTGTACAATGTGTACACATGTTTGTTGATAGTTAGTCGCAATTCTGAGAAGCAAAAATGTCGATGTTTAATATGATAAGTCGCTACGGTGAATAAATTCGTTGAACGTTTATCAAAGAAAAGGGGAATTGTACATCAGACATGCATTTTCAATGTGATAACACGAATGTTGCACCGATTTGTATCTTGTACCGCGTCGATGTATCTGGATATAATACAATATACGCGGATAGGTTCTTATATGCGAAAACAAAAAACTGGTTTTGTCTGTATAAATACTTCATAAACAAAAGGTACGTCGATGAAACCTCCAGGTTCATTGGAAAAGCCCATACGCAGACGGAATAAAAAGGGCAAAGAAAGTCAAGAGCGTAGAAGCACAATCTTTTTTTTCCGATCCCACAATATGGCAGACTTTTTATCTTGTGAAGCGCAGTATCTTGAAACTTCTGCGTAATCGAATACATTTCGAAACGAGAAAGGTCATTTCGGACTGTGAAACAGGTTCTTAATTTTTTTTACGTTAACTAAAAGGTTTCTGTGGAAGTATTTTCGAACAAAGATCTTCATTTCCTTTTTCAAACAAATGTAACACAGTTTAAAATAGTTTTTAGGATCAATGGACACTATTAATGATTGCATTTCATAAATGCGAAAGTTGTTAATGACTATTCGTTATTGGGTAAACATATTGTATAGTTTCAGGGGCAACCTAACGGTGCACTAATTTTATAAGCGGTAACGTTTCAGACACTTCAAGGTCATCTTCATTCTTTTAAATGGAACGTAATGCTTTTTATATTAACATGTGAAAAAGTATCCAATTGTGAACATTCAAGTAGCTTTCAATGTACACCTTGGCGAAAGTAGATGCTCGGCATGATATACAATGACATAATATATTGATCAACAAGGAAATAACATTCAGAATCCATTCTGAACAGAGTGTGAATTCGTTTTTAATACATTGTAATTTCGTTTGAACAGTATTTGTTTTTTAATTGGAAATTAAAAAGTTTGCAAAAGATTAAAACGTCGAATTTTTAAAACTTAAATATCTTCTTGACTCACGAATTCAAGGTCAATAAATGTGATATCGTATATCGATACAAGAAGACATGTTATTCTATATTAAATCTTCGAAAAGCACAACCTGTAGTATATAAAGTACATATCCTGTTTAATATTTGTCCCATAACTTTACTAGTTTTCTGTTCCAGTGATAATCAACTATACACAAGTTTTCATCTTCCAGGGGCATTCACGGGCATCAACACAGTAGTTTCGTTATATGTATTGCATGTGAAAAATTTGAAAGCTTTATATTCCATATTTGTGTTGAATCACCGTTATTGTGTATATCTTATAATGTATGTAGCATGCTCGCTTGTGCACCATGGGATTTTCGATAAGTATTGTGCTTCTGTTGTCCTACTTTCAACAAATTTTTGACAGAATACAATTTGAAAACTATGTCACGTGCTTCATCTCCGTATGTTCTCTTAAAAAATCAATCGCGACATATTTTCTTTAAAAGAAAGTAGACCTGATTAACGATTTCATTTTTGTGATCAACAGAACAAGTAAAACCAGTTCATTGCACAAAAGTGCTTACGTCCAGGGGAAATCACATCTGTAAATAACAAATACTTGATAGGTGCATACGTACAAGATCACGTGGACGCGGGCAGTATGAATCATTTACAACGTCTCTTTCGCAACGTACCGTTGAAGAGACCGTAGGCTACGCTTCCAAGAACACAAGTATCCTCGTGATGTTCCACTCATTATCGTTTCAATTATATTCCACCCACGTACTTGCCATTTTTTTCAAATATGTCTAATTTTAGAAAAAAATTACCATTTTTACGCACCGAAGGTAATTCCCGATTCCAATCGTAACTTTTTTTCCCATTTTCCAACATTAGATAATTACAACATTCTACTATTTCCTGGATCTTTGTCGGATAACAATATCCATTTTTGCATTGTTATATCATATGCTTAGTCTCCAAGCATAACTTCATCCGTAAAGTTGTAATCATTCATGAAACTCATTTTGTTCAAGTGTTTAAAGGAAACTGTAATATCGATAGAAGATTGTAGTTAATTAACAGTAAATAATAAAATTTAATAACATGTAAGTACCTGCGTTTATTGCCAGTTAGTATAGTTGATGCGTGTCAAGAAATCAAAAGCGAATTCCATAATAGAATATTTCTGTGAAAGGAAGTTATAAACGTGGATTTACTGTTTTTTCTTTCAACATACATATGTGATTAGTTAGATGGGACTGCAACGCAATACCAAGTGTTATAGACGGGAACTTGTCTAAATAATTCCATACATACATGTAGATGCCGCGTCACAGATTAAACAAGGACAAGAAATATCACCTTTAAATGTATTCTTCTCGTACTTGCACCATACATACTTGCTATAGATCTCTAGAAACATAAATGCACTATGAAATATTTATAAGTATGTATTAAGAGTGTGCAGGTACTCGAGATTACAGGATTGAATATAAACCTGAAAATATTTTGCTAAATCTTGTCATATTGCCCTGGACGAAGCTATGCAAATCTCATGAATAATCTTAAAAGTCATATACACTCCAACACATTGATAATTTGTAATTTTCAGGTTTCTTATTTGAAACTCAATGTAAAGGATAATTCGTTCAGTAGCCCTATATAACGAGACTATATACAGGTGCGCGTAATTTAAAAACTTTCGGGTATCCAGAATATGATTTGGGATTATGTCGCAGGTTCGTGTTTAGTCAGAAGTCGAGCGAGAACCGATGAGCTCAAAATAATTTTCAGCGTATCAATTCGCGAGATTTCGCAATTTTTGGGTTGCCGCAGTTTTCATAAACTGTTGATTTTAAAAATGACTTGAGTCACTTTACAATAATACAGAATGACAATTGATTGAATTATCTATTCTAAGAAGAATATAAATAGCCAAGTTATTAAATACAAGTACAATTTTTCCACAGTAAATATGTAAACATATTTTTAGGCAGATTGAAATGCCAGATATTCAATATCCCAAAATAACATAAAAGTGATTCTGTGTCATTTTCAAAATAAACGGCTCATTCATTGTTTTTACCTTTTATTATTTATTTATTAACAGTTTCATTGTTATGGTAACTTAAGATCGATAAATTAAATACTAAAAAGATAAATAAATCAGTCCAAATATTGGCATATACCCAACTATAGAATGACATTCAGTCTACATAATAGAAGATAAATGTCTTGTCAAAATTTATAAAAAAATTAGTTAATCATTACATTATTATCTTTTGCTATCATCTGATGCCATTTGTGATGCAAGATTTGCAAATTTTGCCATATAATCTACACTACTTTCTCCCATAAGGCATTGCATATGCGATACAACCTGTAATATAAATATAATATTATTATCATATCAAAATAGCAATCTAATATTTTCTTTTAATCTCCGTTTAATATTCACATCAGATGCTGGTCGACTATCTTCCACAATACTGTCTCCATGATGACTTCTTTGCGAAATCTTCATAGGGGATTCAAGTTGACCCAAGAAACTACTCAATGAAAAATCTGCTACCTACGATTTAATTTTTGCATTAATAAAATCTACCCAAAATTAATTGTTTTCAAAGTTATAAATTCAACAAATTCAAAATTTACCTCGCTATTCAACCATTGATGTTCTCCTTCTTTAAGAATCTGTGTAGCACTTGTTATGATGGAATTTGTAGGTTTCGGGTCTCTTACCACTTCAAGTTCATCCAAAAAGTGTTTTTCTTGTGGTTCACTTACATTCATGGTTAATGATTTATCATTTTGTTGCTCATTGTTACTGATAGGCGCGTCATTTATTTTATTTGCTTCTTGAAAAGAAGGAGTTAAGTTCTCTGGTGAATTGCCTGATGTAGATATTATTGGTAACACCCTTTGTACTACAAGGCTTTTTTGCCTTACTGTCCTCCCTCGTTTACAAAAGCGCGTCTTGAATTTCTATGTTTCACAAAGTTCAGTAACATTATTAATATATCTTAATTTCTTAAGATTCGAAATAACAACTTACATCCAACTGCGTTTTGAAGGCATCAGATGTGCCAATTTTGTGATAAGTTTGTGGAACAAGAGGTCTTCTGAAAGTAGATTCTCTTGTTGAAAGGACACGAGATGAAACCACAGTTTCATTGCTTCCAGAAGTATTATCATACACCTAAGTATTAATAAATAATACACTTAACTATAAAATATAAAAAATTTTTAAACATCTCTTTAAAATTTAATTCTTGAAGCTTACCTTGCTTGTACCATAACTGTGTTTTGCTATAGACAACAACTTCTGTAAAGTTAGGCACAGATTATTATCATGCAAGTTACTTGATGTAGATTCTCCAGTCTGTTGTTCTTTTACATGCCAATCCCACCAATATTCCAATGTAATTTTGGATTCGCGACCAAACTAGGAAACTTAGAAAATTAGAAATGACATGTTTCCAATAAATAAACACACAAACCTAGATTTTTATTTAGAACTTAAAATAAAACGTATACCATTAAAAATAGATCTCCTATGGTGATAGTATTTGCTTCATCAACATTCCATCCTTTTCGAATTCTGTCAATTGTTTCTCTTCCTGGGAACCTGTTGGGTTCTATCTGATGTTCTGAATTTGATTTTTCTTCACTGTTAATAGTTGAAGCCTTTTCTGAAACATTACTGCCAGACTCTATTCCATCCACATCACTATTATTATCTGGCAATGTACAGTTATCTTCTGTTCGATTCAAACATTTTTTGTCTACTTTATTCTTCTTAATGCCTTTCTTTCCAACTCCTTTTATATATTGCACAGACCCTAATAGGTTCATTTTTGAACTTTTCAGACCTAGACGTTTTTCATAAGAATTTAAACTAACACTATTGCTGGTAAGATATTCTCCAAGATTGACTATTGGCAAAGTGATTTTACATCCTTCAGATGGTGCTACCCATAACAGTCTGGTGTCTTTGAGCTCATTAACTGCTGCATTTTCTATGTTAGAAGGCTACATTACATGTATAGGACATTTTATTGCATCTGTATAATAAATCACTTCATATGAATAATATACTTTGAAAGAAGGATACTATGTTGTATTTTGCAGGCCTCCATCTTTGTTGTAAAAATATTAACAAACTTGACAAACGTCTTTGTATAGGTAATAAAGTGCGTACTCTTGGATTCATTGATGATGCTTGCACCTGCCACCATGCCATATTATTACGAGGTCTTAATTCAACTGTTATTCTAGAAGGTAATTTAATTTCTTCTTGCCAATCTATGGAATATATATTATGAATTATCTACAATGTTTGATAGTGTTTTATTCAATACATACCTTCCAACTGATTTAATTTTCTCAGAGCTCTACAAATAGGTGTCTTAATTCGCATAGTTTTTCCTCTTAATCTGACTTGTGTTGATCCCCAATAAACCAATTCATTTAATTTTAAATGTATTTTTTCATGTATTCTAGGTAACTTTCTTCTAAGTTCACCGTAATTAATCAAACCATATAACTCTTGAGAAGTTTTTTTTACATCTGCAAAAAATGTTTCTTTTAATTAAAAAACAAAACAAAGTTAAATTAACTGTATAACTACCCTCTGAAAATTTTAAATGTTTAGAAATTTTTAGCCATGTTCTGTAATAGAAATGCCGAATTTGTTCCTTATTCTTTATCATAACATCTGGTAGGCCTTTCTTTTTTCCTTGACACAAGAAATAGCTTTGTAAAGCATCAAAATCTTTTCCATACTCATTCAAGGCCTTAAAAAAGGTATTCTTATCTTCCATAGACCATAACTCGCAAGATCTTTTGAGAGATTTTACTTTTGTCTCCGTGTTAGTTTCTTCATCTTTAGAATCTAGATATATTCATAAATTATGTCTTTTTATAAATACATAATGTAACAGTATTTACATGAATTATATATTTAATACAAACCTTTCTTTTCATAATTATTACTGTCAGTAGTATCTATTTTCACTTTTTTAGTACCCCTTACAACACGGACTGGAGTATTTTTGGAATCTGTTGATATTTTTCCATCAGAACAAATTTGTATACCTTGAGATGCTACAGAAACTTCTTCTTTCTTAGTTATTGTACTGGTTCCTTGAATTTCAAATTCCTCGTTTATTACGTTGTTCTCCATTATGATATTTTCATAATAATTTGAAATTCAATAGTTTCAAGCTCCTACTTATTCTCTGTTTTATAACTTGCTGAAACAAGTAATGATAGAATAACAATGCTTGAATTTAACAACTATAAATCTAATTATAGTATTGATATTATTATTTAATAATAAAACCAAATTAAAAGCTAGATAACTATAATTTATTGTTATACTAAAATACAATTCATCCACAAACATGTTCAAACTAACTAAACAATGATAAGCTAAGCTTATATTTGTTAACAACTGCATAAATGCAATTGTACTATTGGATACAAAAAGAACATTTCCACAAGATTTATTTTGCATAAAACACATAAGATCATCTACTATTTACTTATATTTTCCAAAATTCATTATTGTATCCTCAAAACTAATGAAGCTTCAACAGACTTTGTACATCAAGAATTGACTAAAATTTACATCAATAATGAAATCAATGGGCATATAATGTTCTTTTTTAAGTTATTTGTGAATTCAGAAACTTGTGAAAATACAGGAATGTTATTTAGACATTATTATATTATTACTTAACACAGAGAGTCAAAATAAAAATGTAACATTATGTATACATTTAGTAAATGTGTGCTTTCTGTTTCATTTTATGCAAGAAAAGAGCCTGAGAAAGCTATAACTAAAATTAATTTTACTGATTGATTTATTACATTAATTCCAATTGTAATGGTGGAACTATACTGAAAAAATATCAAAATATTAAACATTATAGATAGTTTTGCTACAACATCAGTAGCTATGAAAAATTTTTAACTATGTAATGTTGAAAGATAATATTCTCGCAACTAACTTTTGACGCTAAGATCCTTTTTCCATCCAACAGAATACACAACTGTTCTATAAGCATATACAAAACATATTACAAAATTATAAAGTTTATATACTATAAAATTTATCAAATCCAATGAGTATCTCTTTCGTACTGTGCGTTCGTACAAACCCCGCAACTCTGAGCGTATTTCAGATCAGATTGGGTACGTAATATAAAAAATTTGACCACTTTATTATACATAATAGCATCATAAAATAATCAATTTAATCGTAAAAGAATACTTGGATGCGTTTTTGAGAGTTTCCCGAGTAATTCGAATACTCGTCTTGCCCGAAAATGAAGTTCGCGAGAAAACATTTTAGAACTGATTTTCGCGCTGCACCATAGAAATATCAGAATAGAGTGCGTGAGCGAGCTGAAAAAGCGGCATAACGATAGAAAAAGAACGATATATATGTGCATCTTTTGTTCCTGCTGGATTACACATGCGCAATAACACGATATTGCGGCGGTCTTCTTAAGAAATTGTGAAGTGTGATTTGTCGTGGGATCCATTGGAAGACATGCCAGTTATGCATTTCCAGTGGATCCGTGCTTCACTTAAGCGTAGGATGATAGAAAGTTGAAGATAGTATATGTTATAACAAGTTTCTGTGCAAGCATTAGCAAGAAATGTATTAAATGAAAGTATGTTAAATAAAAGATCACTGGGTATACACACTCGGTTCTAAACATCATTATGGCACATGCGCGTTATTATGATTACAGAGTACACTAGACCAATCGCTGTAGACCTGCGCAGTACAAATGAAAAATCGTCGTTCGTCGTATCGGTTCCCTCGCAAAATAAAGAAAATATTTCCACATACTGCACTGGCGCTGGCAATGCGCTACCACGACAAGTGCAACATCGGGCCAATAAAATCCCGCGTATAATCCATGCACATGACCAATTGAATTTTCTATTTTTTGCGCGCAGAGAGGTGCACCATTGTTTCCTCTCTAAATTAATTATTTTTCGCAACGTTGTTCGTGGACGGGTGGCCTTGATTGAAAAACTCAACTCGGACAAGAGCAGTGTACTTAATTAATAAATCAATCGATTCGCCTTAAAAAATAGATTTCGGACGTTGACCGATGCGTTGATGGAGCCAATAACAATGTTGTGCAACTCGTTTGTAGGCCTACTGTAATATCATAATCGGTCACGCGTGTTATGCACTCGTCAAATCGTATTGCCACCCCGGTTTTGATAACTGTAACCTTGACTGTATTCACTATTGCGGTTCTACGTCAAAGGTGACAACGGGCCAAGAGTATTTGGTTTTTATTTGACTTGTAGCAGCTGCGCAAGGGGGGCGCGAGGTGTCAGTGACAAGGTGTAGCTAACCTTAAAATGCGAGCATCCGTGATTACTGATGTGATAGTACTGTTCGGGCTACACTTCTTGTATTGGTGTTGCAACTCGGTTGATGCTAGCGGTGGTGCCCTTGATTCGAGCCCGAACTTTCAGTCTGGTTCCTCCGGAAGCTCACATTCCAAAGTTACAGCGTTTTCGGCTACTCTCACAGATGGACTGGCACAGGCTGTGGCTCATGAAGCTGGTAAATGTCTCACTGTTATTTGTTAATGTCTGTTTTGTATGCCATCATATACCGTTGACTATGTTGTCTTCATTATATCATTCCTTAAAGCATCATCAAATATATTCAATTATATTTTTTGTTTTGATTTGATATATATATATATGTGTGTATACATGATTATATCATATAACATAATTCTGAATGTTTAGTTTCATAATCATAATGTGAGATAACACTTTACACATTTGCATATTTAGAGGAAAATGTGTGGGTTGATTCAATAGAAATAAACATCTGTTTGCATGTCCAAAATGGAATAAGACACAGTTTTTGTATATAAGTCATGATTATTTCATAAACTAAGTGCTGAATTTTTATAGGTCTTTCTTTTTTGTTTAGAGTAATTCTTTCTCAAGCTTTTATATGGAATAATATGTAAAAAACATCAAACAATTGATAATCATAACAGACATAGGAACAGTCCAAAATGTCAACATGAGAATGTAGTTATTTATGGGTATTTGTACAGGTGTTGATATTAATTATGAATGTGTATTACATATAGTTAATGCAATGACATTGTACAATTACAAAATGAAACCTAAAATTAAGAAATTGCTCTAAACAAAAACAATCTACATAAAAATTGGATAATTAATGTTGAAATAATCATAGATATATGTATATAGAATTCTGTTATGTATATAGTAAAGTGATAGTCGAATCATACATAAAAAACTAATTTGATCCCATGTAAAAACGGAATGTGTCAGGTAGTTTTTAATGTATTTTTTTTCCAGAATACTTGTAGTAGTTTCGTTTCAAAAGGATAAACATTCATCTTGTCCTGATGTTCAATTGTATGTTGTTATTGGTAGACTCAGTGTATTCTGTTGTTGCTTGCAAAAAAGATACGAATGTGTTTATGATAAAAGTTCACATAAAATCACTTGAAAATCTGTTTCATTATCACGCAGCAATAATAAAATTTGTTTGTATTGCTACAAGAAAATTTAATTCACTTTATTTGTGTACTAACAAATTATATCTATTATACCTTCACATTAGCATTAATATAATTGGATTATCACATTAACAGATAGAGATATAATGTTAATAAAAAAGCTTTTGTATAACAGATTAAATGTAATCATAAACACATACAATCAAACGTAGGCTGTTTAATGTATTACAGGTTCCGAAACTTGTAACGATGACCTAGCTTGTCTCACAATGGCTTCTCATGATCGACTAGGTTTAGAAGCTATCAAATCGCTCCACAGTCAACTGGATGATGATGCCAATGGAAATGTAGATCTCTCAGAATCGGATGATGTAAGTATATTATACGTAACTTGATATATTTATTGTCATACAAAAATGCAATTTATTTTTTATTCTTTGCAGTTCTTAAGGGAAGAGTTGCAATATGAAGCTGGATATGAAAGGAGACAGAGGGCTTTTCATCACAACGATGACATGCACATCAGTGTTCGAGAACTTTGGGAAGCCTGGTTAAGGTCAGAGGTACTGTTAAGAATATGAAAAATGTTCCTTTTCCTGATAATTTTAGATTTTAGTGCATATTTTAAATTTTAATATGTATATATATTTTTTCTTAGGTTCATAATTGGACTATAGAACAAACATCAGAATGGTTGTCTTCTAATGTAGAGCTTCCTCAATATGTTCCTACTTTTATACAACATCGTGTAACTGGTGCTACACTTCCAAGGTGAATATTTGAAAAGCCACATTACTACAGATGATTTAGTTACTTGATTTAATAAATGTTTCGTATAATGTTTACAGGTTGGCTGTGAACAATATGCATTACCTGAGCAATGTATTAGGGATTAAAGATCCTATCCATAAACAAAAGATTGCCTTAAAAGCTATGGATGTAGTTCTTTTTGGACCACCAAAAGGTAAACTTATGTTATAAGTTTTATAATGTATGTTATATTATAGTATAATTATGTTACAGATACTGGACATAGCATTAAAGATCTGATATTAATTACGTTATTATTTGGAGCACTTATTGGATGCTGGTATGTATATCAGCAGAAAAAGAGTTCACAGAAACATCTTCACAGAATGATGAAAGATATGGAAAGTTTACACAAAGCAGAATTGGCACTCGAAGATTTACAAGTATGTATTACACGCTCTTTTTATACTGCAATAATATATTATGATTTTATGAAAATGTATTTTTACTATACAGAAAGAACTTGAGAGGGCACGAATGGAACAAGAAAGTGCCACTACGGAAAAACAAAATTTGGAGAAACGTTTACAAGATGAAAGTATGGGATTGCATGCATCTTATTCCGACCTTGAAGTTTCTCAATTAAAAGCTGAGATAGAAGTAAATAGTGCATAGATTTTAATTGTCAAGTTGCAGAACTGTTCTTTTAAAATATAATTCATTCTTACTTCATAGATGTTGAAAGTTGAATTACAACGTGCAGAGGGTGAACTTGAAGACAGGTGTTGGTCCCCTCCTCCAGGATTACAACATTGGTTACAATTAACTCATGAGATTGAGAATAAAGCATATACGAAGAAAAAAATATCAGCGGAGAAACAATTACAGCAAGCCCGCGAAGCAGTAAGATATCTTTGGCATTTGACTTTTATAACACTGCAATATAAAGATGTAATATGTACTTGCGTTTACCGATGTTTTTCAGTGTGAAAAACTACGAAAAAAACGATCGAGCTTAGTAGGAGCATTTGTTTCGACTCATGGTAAATCTATCGACGATGTCGACAAAAGTATAGTCGAAGCTAGAACCTCATTAAATGAAGTAACTGCAGAATTGCAAGAGAGAGTATATCGTTGGAAACAAATTGAACTCCTATGTGGTTTTAATATTATCAACAATAATGGTCTAAGTTATTTAGAAACTGTTCTCTATAGAGGAACACCCAATGGACGAGGTCTCGGACTTAGAGGTATTTACATTTTCATTAATGAAAAATAGAGCTTCTACATTTATTTAAACACATTCAAATGTAAAGATAAAAAGTCATAAATATCTCAAAGTATAACAATTCTAAAATTACAATGAACCAAAGTCATAAAGGTTTAAACGTCCAAAGTCAAATAAGTGGATGGTCAAATAAGAAATATTGTTTTACTACTTTAAAATTGAAGAAAATAATTCTTTTCATTTGATACTTACAGGTCGACTCAGCAGCCAAGATGACTTAGATGATGAAGCAAGCTCAATGTATTCGCCTTCCACGTGTGGTGCTGCAGGTAAGCCGGAAACGGACTGCCACGAGTATTTAGATTGATAAATAACAATGCTCATTTTGTATGTACTACTGTATACTTACACCTATATATTGTCTTTTTTCACGTGGATGACGAGATTAATAATTTACTAACTCGTTTTTGTTTTCCTAGCATTAGCGATTTGGGTTTTTTGTGAAATTAATTTTTCTTTTTAATGTAGATGTTCGTGAAACGTAGGGTATCATGCGTCTTCCCATAGATTGAATATTGAACTTTTTATGCAAACATTTTAATGTGCTTCTAATGAACATAATAATTGCTTAAAAGTGTTTGTAATGAAATTATCGATAAGTTGTTTGCCGTATAAACTTTTGAAATTGTGTTTTCCTGGACGGCAAAAATTTTGTAAGGTGACGCCTTACAATTTTTTTTTTTTGAAAGAAATGAACAAATTAGTTTTTGTATATCGTCGATTTAAATCTTATGTGTTGAATATTTTGATAAAATATGATTGACAAAATGAAGAATGCCAGGTATTCTGAAAGATGCGGATAATTATTATAAATGTCACACATTACAGTCAAATTGATAAATGTCTCCAAGGACTTTAGAAATTAGAAAAAGTATAGTACAAGTAGCAAAATTGGTTTCAGAAATATTATATGTCGTGATAAAAGATTAAATGAATATATTTAGCAATTTCCTGTGATTGGAAAAAGGAAGTGTGAAGCATTGATTTTTTAACTTCTGAAGACAATTTTTTTCACATGTTGGTGAGTTCAACTAAAACTTGTTTCCTTTTGGTGTTTCTAAAAATCTGTCCTTGTTTTTTGCCTCGTGTGCAAAATGTTGCTGTAAATTTGTGCTGCGATTGTCATTGTTCGGTTGTCCTGTTTCAAGATGTTTTAAGTCTTCGGTACTTTACACACTTTTGTGCTTCTTTTAAACTAATTTTGATTTTGCAAAAATTTGTTAAATAAATATGTATGTATAAATAAGTATTTGCACATTGTTTTAAATGCTGACAAGAATCAGTTTACAAGTTTTATCAGTTTACTTTCGTGATAAAGTAAAATGATTCGTTGATATTTTATGTGCTGCAGTATTGAATATTTTTCGTACCATAGTGCTACTTGTTCATATTATGTTATCATTTGATTCTAGGGAAGGAAGAAACTGTAGAGTTCCAAAAAAGTAGTGGTACCAAAAAAGATTAATGAAGCCATATTATCTGAATGTGTGTTGCTCATCCTGCACGTAATATAAACTTCTTGCATAAAGAAATCTATCCACAGAATCAAAATATTCTCAGCTTAGCTATTGCAAAATTGTATATAATGTAATGTGTGACATGAACACAGTGTTCGCAATCAAAATCATTTCAATCATACAAACGAAAATCAATAGCGCAAGTAAACTATAATCGTATTGAATACATGACATGCAACTAGTATTAAAAATATCGAAAAACTTTCTGCTGAAAGAATGTGTGCGGGGAAAGGGAAAAATCTCAGTTAGAATATTCCCTTTCCTTAGTAAAGATTTATCAAATTATAATGAAGAGTGTGTTGATAATTCAAAGGCAAAACAGTGATAAATCTTTTAAGTTATTGTTAACTTATTAGTTTATACGAAAAACGTTGTTTTATTCCAATTATATCGATAATCTAAATATTTTTTGCAATTATGTATATTCGTATACAATGTAAAAAGCTAGAGTAATGTTTCGAGAAAGAACATGACATATTTTTATACTAAAATTTTCATGACATATCGAACGAGCGAACGAAAGCACAAAGTCACCCTGTGAAATATTAGGAAAATGTGATATTTTTACCATTGAACTCGTTGTTAATTGTTCTGTTCGAATTAAGAATTTCTTATAGTTTGTTTTTAATAAGCGTTAAGTGTAGGTTGCACGAAGTCATGGGATAATTAGCGTAAAATAGAAATTGAAATTTATGCCAGGCTGAGGCATTATTCAAATAATATATTTCAGAAAAATATTATTTTATTCGACTAAAATAAATATTTCAGTGTACTTATTATTTAAAAAATATGAGACAAAAAATTATTAAAAATTTGTTATGCGTTCATCTTTGAAGTTTGAGAGATTGTGATCAATGATAGCAATTAAATCTCTTAATTACTAAGAACCAAAGGTTAATTTATAGCACGACTATGGCTTCATTTCTTCTTGGATCCAAACTCGGATTGCATTCAATAATTTCCAGGAAGCTTTCTAATTCGTTCCTTCGAATATCAGTAGTAATATATCTAAAATAATCAAGTGCCAAGCGTGATAATAATATTATCACTTTATTTAACATTAAGTGCCGATTATCGATTACTTCTTATATTATTATATATGATATATACATATACACATATTATAATTTGTCCCTTTAGGACAGTTAAAGACCAAAGTAAAGACCCTTCAGGACAGTAAAAACCAAAAGAATTCACAAATTGCCAAATTCTCTTATAAGAACACCTGACTGGGCATCAAATGGTTTTGTGTTTCACACTTTTATTTCAGTTTTACTCGTAAAATGTATAAGTACATTCTCCGTTCGTTTTAGTTGGAAGAGCTCTTATACATAAACAAAATTAATATATTAAAAAGACAACAAATTTATAACGTGTATAAAGTAAAGTAAAAGTAAATTATAGTGGTTAAATGAAATAATGGTAATGCTTATTTTATGTGCCCGTTTGTGTAACTTGTTGATCTAAAGCCATTAAATGATTGTATTAAGTACTATTTCTATTTTTAACAAGTCGTACTTATTATCTTTACAATTTTTCAATTTAAAGAACAGCCATGTAAGCTAACCAAGTAATGTCAAAACTGAGTGGTTGTGTTGATTATGAAACACATTGCACATAACAGACAACACATCTTTAATTTTGTAGCATTTCCATTATTTTGTTTATTTCCCGTAAGTAATATACCTACATATGGGTATTTTGGACTAGACAGTCAGTTTTAATGACATTGTTTTGGAGAATCCAAGTAACAAATATTACCCACAACAAATACTTTTCTGAATCACATAAGACATCAACAATCAAACTATAATGTATTTATACTATTTTAGGAATTGTTGTCCTTTACATTGATCATGTTTGTGCATAATTGGCCCCCTGTTTATTAAAAATTAATTCATGGATATAAACTTAAAATCTAAACTTAATAAAGTCAATCAATTTTACAGTGTTTACAAAATTCTGATCATTAATTTGAAACATAGCGTTTGAACAATATCCAAATTAAGAAATCTGCTAAGTGTCATTAAAATGCTATTAAAAGTGCGTTTCCAAGCAATCGAATAATTGATAAACATCAATATTATGGAATGTCTAGACCAGAATACTGCCTCAGTGATGAGGGATTCCCCTATCGCGTAAATAAATGGCGGCGGGGCAAGTGACCTTGAGCGATTGAAAATCTTCGATCGCGACTATAGCTCGATAAATGTCTCGAATAGTACGGAATTTCTAGCTCTGCTAGGACAGATATCTTGCAACAAACGATGCCAAAAAACGATTTCTATTTCTCAGGGGATTTCAGACACAACTCGCGTCACGTTCAATATTAGATTCAATTAAAATTAGATGCGACTGTATTCGATATCCCAGGATATCATTCAGGTAACAGAGCAGTGCATTCTTGAGCGCTTTAATTTCTATCCTATAATAAACTCGAGCATACCAATCGGATACGAGGTTACGTACAGTATATGATGGTGACACACGCATTCTGTTCACACGAGACTAATGTTTATTTCCGCGGGATAATTGTATTTGATCGATTCTAATTATAAAGCTTTGCTCGAGTAACGAGTGCAGTAATCATCGTTCGATTAACAGGATGGATTTTGGTATAAGTACGACGTATGAAATGTTTATACTTTGAAATCAAATGTCAGCTCGATATCGACCCGGGAATTTGTTAATAAATTATTTAACGTTAAACGGTCGTAACCTAATCGAAATATTAAAATTTTGTACGATTTATTTATTATGTATCGTAGATTCAATTTAGTATATTGCAAGTAGAAGTTTTACGGTCGAAAAATTATAATACTGAATCAACTTAATGCCTGATAGTTTGTTTACACGACTGAGGAACTATGTTTGATGATAACTAAAATTGGATATTTGTAAACATATCACCGTAAATTTATTCGCGATTGTTTGTACTCGTCGCAAGCAAAGTTATCTTAACTATCTGTAACATTTATTCACGTATTGTAATTTGTATGTAAACATGTTTGTATACTTCGAAGTGATCTACTTTGTTCAGATGCGTTAGAAATAATGATTTAATCTTGTAAATACGTCGATGAGGTCAACAAGCTACAGCGGAACTTTGTTATATTGTGCCGGATGGTTTTACGTATATTTTGCGTATTATAAGTGGTATACAATATGAGGCAGGGTTATACAACACATGGCGATATAACGCGTTGCTAGTACAACGCGTAGTCATGCAACATACAATTTAACGCTCAACAAATAGTATAAAGGGCGCAATATAACGAGAGTCTACTGTAATGGAGATGAAACGAGCTATGCAGAAGGATATAGCTTTGAACGAACGTAACGAAACTATTTTTCGTAGTGGAAGCAATAAAGAATGAGTATTCTTCTTTATCTATTGTATTCTTCTGACTCCATCGTTATTAATCGGAACTACAAGAATAGCAAGATAGTTTCATCGACACATCCGTGAGAGATACATGTCTGTGTTTGTTTCTGCTGGTAAAGTATGGAATCGAAACTGCATGCAGAATTTATACATATAATTGGAATGATTTTCCTTCGAGGCGTCCGCGAATCCCGGTGAATCCTTATATTGTTGAAAATTATGATAAATATTATATTATAAAATTATAACAGTTTATTGAGAATACTGAAGAGAGTCTGTACCTGTAATCGTGTAATATAAAATGGAAATATTGTTCATTGAATTTCTTTTTCTTTGTCCGTGATGTTTGATTTTGCATGAAGATGACATTTAAATATTAACATAACACAATTTTATGACATGAAAATGCCGCATGGTAGCAATTGCAATCGTATTTAAAGTTTAAGGATCGACGAGGATAATTGTAAATGCGTTTATAGTTTTTATGTCATGAAATCGTGTCGTATGTTCCTTTCAAATTATTTTTAATTATTTTCAAAACGTTGTACCAATGTCTTTCTTTGTTTTTATTAACGTTTCAATTGTGTTTATTAGGGATTCATTGACATCATCGAATAATTTATGCTGTCATCAGGCGCTTAATTTGAATATTAACATCTTAACGATCGTCCACACAACAAAGTAAATACATATTATCGTCTCATATTCACTTACTAATCATTGTCAAATATATACTCGTCATTTTAAGTCGTCAGTCGAGCGAAAGACACCCGGTGCCGTTCGTTAGACTTTCATTTAATTTTCATTACATTAAGCGAATTAACACGTTCGCTGTTATTCACGCGATATCGTGTGCTCGAGTATCATACAAAATATCCGCTCACGCGAAATCGCGTAGTCGATCATTGTCACTTGAACAACGCGGCACACAGTCACCGACTCTTTAAATCCTGCAACACAGCGAGCGAACTGTTACTGAATTTCGCCAGAAAACGTCCCTAAAATGCAAAATATTTAAAAACTTCTGCGCAAAATGCTGATTTTCTATCCTGATCCACAGGTACCCTGGACAGCCTGACGTGGAAAGAGTCATCGGTGCCGCCAGACTCATCCAGCAGCGAGAACGGGAAGGATACACCGCCAGAGAGCAACGTGGTGCACTTCACTGTGGGCGAGGTTCCTGATGAGCCTGTAAAGCCGTTCAGCAGCAAGGAAAAATCGAGCATAGTACGGTCGCACAGTCAGGATATCAATTTGCTCCTCGCGACCGAGGACAAGACTACCACATCATTCCTGCCGAAGACCTCGTACTCCGAGAACTCGTTGGATTCGTCGAGTCAGGATCGTGCTGGACAGCAAAAGACCGCCTCCGCCTCGGTGATGGTGAACACGACGACCGGCGCCAGCATCGCGACGAGCAGTCACAAGAAATCATGGAAGGAACTGCCTCCTGTGATGTCCGTCGACGAGGAGACTCTCTCCACGGATTCCAACTCCACCACGGACAACGACGAGATGAAGAGAAGACGCAGGAAGATCCTGTTCCCGGCGTTCAGGAAGAACAAGGCCAAGGTCACGTGATGAATGCCCGCTAGTCACATAACAAATCGTACATCGCGTTGTACCATTACTTAAAACGCTGTAACTCTTAACGATTAGTTGATTAAACCGCGACGTGCACTTAACAATTTGCCTCGGAGAACCGGTTCGTTAATCGATCAATTGCAACCGGATTTTCTATACACGTATTTACGATACGTATACGAAAATATATATACAACGTACACGATAGAGAGACACGTGTAGCAGGGTGGAACGTTTAGGGTAATAGGTTGGCCACGAGGTCCTGGGATTTAGGTTCGACATTGGCACATTTGTGTAAGTACGTTGAGGACCGGGTATTATCAGAATCAATTGTTGAACGGCTTAATCACTCATCCTATTTTTTAATCGTTCCTAGATGGACACGTCTTTTTACATTATGCAGATAAATTTGGTCATTTGTATCATTGTATTGTATCATTCTTCTAAGTTATAAAATTTCAAGATCTTAGAATCTGAAAGTTTTGAATTCTGAAATCTCTCAGACCCAAAGTTCCATAGATTCAGTCATTTGTAATGTATATTCTAAAAGGCAGAGGGGAATTTGATAAAAATATTGCTTTTCTATGTTCAAATATTTCATATCTTATCATTTAATGTAAACAGCTTAGGATTCATCCCTTTCAGAATCTCTGGTTTAGAGGTTCAAACATCCACAGGCATTGCTATGCAAGTGGTTAACCTGCATGTGCCAAAATCAACAAAAGAATGAAAATTATATTTTGCACTTTGCCTGCATTTGATATGTTGTTAATTGCATTAAAGCGACGTAACGTATACGCCAGACTGTGATATTCACTTCAGTTTCAGCTTTGGGAATAGGTATCACTTTATTATAATGCAAATGGGCTTCCATTGGATATTATAAGGTTTTGAAAATATACTTTATAAACTGAGATATTAAAGGTTCTTGGATTAACATTATAACACAATGAATATACCACTAAAAATTTAATACTAAAGAGTTTGAGAAGTAGCAACATCTGTTGCTTCAAAAACTTTTAGCTCAATAATGAAATTCCTAGTTTCTTAATCAATATGCTCAAATATAGCTGTAAAATTCCTGGGATCCGCGTGTTATTTGTTTAAGTTGATTCTGATAAACCCTTGGTATAGTGTGTAGTTTGTCCCTTGTAATATAAATATCGCAGTTGCATTGAAAGCTCTTTAAACTGTAAGATACGTAACTGTACTATACAAAAGTGTACAGAGAAAATTGTTAGAAAGAAGTTGTATTATGTTAAAGGATGTTATGCCAATGTAAGGTCAAGTGTACAGTGTATAGTAGTAGAATTGCAGTGCAATGTGTAAAGAGTATCAATTAACATATTGACTATACTGATGATCACTAGTGGAATAAAATCAAAAAAAGAATTTCAAATTCAATCATAACAAGTGTCAATCAAAATAATACTACAATTGTTGACAATTGTAACTTTGAGCAATATTAATGAAATGGTCCTGTGCTTAATAATTGTATGAAATTGTATCGTAGTACAAATAACAATGCTCATGATGATAGTCAATATGTTAACAGTACTGTTCAAGGATTTTAATTTAATATGCCCAGGAAGAGACGTTAGCATTGCAGATGGCAATATCAATAATCTGAAGGTGTTCTAATAGTCCAATATTAAATTTCCTTCAGTACATATCGGACGCAACTTAAGTGCAAAATTCTTGAACAGTATCTGGGAAAAGTCGTAAGGACTTTAGGAAGGCCCTAGTAAATTGAAAAAAAAATGGACCTCCTGGCTATCACTGGTATAATAAGTTTTTAAAGTCAACGTTCCACTAGGCTACTGTCGCGTAGGATGTTTTTGGTGCCCCGGTGTGTCTTCCGTTTTGCCAAATCTTTCGTTCTGTTTGCAAAGAGACACCCACCAAGCGACATCCGATAGGTAGCTAGATTTTTAAACTCGCGATACCGAAATTGTTCAGTCACGACAATATGTTCGGCTCAGGGGTGGGCGATGAACTCGTGATCTTCTCCTTGCAATCCTCACATTTGTTTAAAATGGATCGATCTAAAAAAAAATTTAAAGCTCTCTGTGCCTCTTTATGTTTGATTCGAGACTTGTTTCTGTTGTGATTGTGTTACATTGAAAATTAATTAAATCTTGTTGCGATGTCTCTCTGAAACGAAAGAATCTCTACGCGTTACGCTTCTTCATGGACGAAACATTTTCTAACGAGTAACTTTAATCTTGTAAATGTATATTATGTCTCTCTAAGTAGCGAAGGGAAAAACGATTTCTTCTTTTTTAGAATTTGTTAAAAATTAATTGATCATTTAATGTTCGAGGTGTTGAAAATGAAAAGCTAGGTAGTATTCAAGTAAACGCGTGTTGAAAAATCGAGCAGTTGAGGTTGTAAGGAATTTTTACGTAATATAGAAAAGAATGATTTATACTTGCATTGTTATATATGAATAATATTTACTTGCATTAAATATTTGTGAAAGGTGTTATGTAGGTTTTCCCACTTATACGCATGCTTTACATTGTGTATTGTAGAGTTTAGAACTTGTTTATCTGCAGTGTTTGATTAGAAGTGCAACAGTTTAGTGATCAGAATGGTGAATTGATGTTATTATCCAAATGCATAGGCATTAATCGCAGATGCGAATAATTAATTAATAATATTATTAAAATCAAAAAGTTGCAGATTTTTCAACACACGTATATTAAACATGTTTTATTTAGTTTAGTGAATACTATCAACCGAATTTTTCAACATTTAAAAGCGTGTACAGATACAAGAATTATCTTTTCTCGTTCATAGACGAGTAAAATAATTTTTTTGCAAATTTCGTGATAGCTTCTGAAAGATCAACTGATTTTGAATAGTCTATTCTTAGATTGTTGCGCGTTAAGTGACCGATTCCAAAGCCAGTCATGATTTAGTAGTGTAAGGATACTAAAAATAGCACTTTATTAAATTGTAAACTTCAAGTTTATACACCATAAGAGTTACCGTTGTTACATCTTACTGTTATTAATCATTTAACATGCAACAATCTAGTAGCAGCGATTTATTTGGTTCATTCCTGTTTTTCATCGCTTTATTGTTAGAATTACCTTAAAGGCCAGTAAACAGTTCATAGACCTATACATAGAAAGATTTCATCATTGATCATAATCATGAAACTGTTCGTCCTTTACATTTTCCCATGACAAGATTCGGTTTACAATTAATCATTGTATGCAGTTTTTTTGGCAAATTGTGGAAAATTTCTTTTATGATAATTAGTTCTATTATTCCAATCTTGATATGCGTTCAAAGATACTCGCCCATCCCTGCGTTTGTTCCTTCAAGGAAATAAGCATACGAAATTCTAACATATTGAACCTTTTCGTTTCACTGTTCTTTCCCTAATTAATCGTAACCATTAGCGTATATTTTGTTTCTCTCTATTTATCTTCGTTTTTTTGGGGGTTCTTTATCGAACGCTTTTAGGCTTCCATTTCTGTACAAGCTGAGTATAAGCGATCTCCTACTGTTTTGCTACACGAAGTACTTTGCTTTTTTCTTATCAATCATTCTGTCTTGAAATTTAATATTAATTATGTGTTGGTTTTATCAAACATTCTGTTTTACTTGCTCTTGCGTCTAAATGAAATGAAAATATTTTATAAGGCACTATAAACGAACTGTACTAATTTTTATAACCAAACACGAGAGTAAGAATCAAAAATTCCACTAGTAAGATTCTTGCGTATGTGTTTAAAATGTTAAAATGCATACGCTGAGAGTAATTGTTTAATATCAGCTTGTCCTATAGGTAACTCAAATAAACGTTTTCTCATTTCTTGTAACAGAAAATAACAATTTATAATGGAATAGTTTGCAATTCTCAAGAAAAGGCAACCTCTCAAATTTAGAAAAATTCTAGATGCAAAAATTTGTAACTTTGAAAAGAATTCAATATTTCACTATTCAAGTATATTTTAGAGAGCAAACGTCTAACTTCAATAAATATCGCAAAATGTCTTGTAGAATATTTTGAAGAAGATAATAGTGGGCTATATTGTTCGCAATTAAATCCTGTTACCTATAGGATGATCTAATAACAACTAATCCTTTGAGGTCCAACTATCGAACTGTATATAGTATACCATTGAAAAAGCAATAACAGCGGCTATTATTAGTCTTATTCAGGGTTCGTTATCCTCTTTTTTAGACGAATTTATATTAAGGTAAATCTCTAAGTATTATTAGGTTTAACGTACCACGAGCGATCAAGAAAGAGAAACCACGAATCGTACAATTAGGGGCTGCCAATATCTGCAAGTATATAAATACAGACTTAATCGAACTAACTGATTTTTATAAAATGGACTAAAAGTAATAACCGAAGGCAGAAACACTTTTATATCAAACACGTACTTGCACAATAATTGACAGTCTACTCTTGTGAGGGGACCTCGAAGGATTGTATTCGTGGCAAACGAGGAGAAAAAGATGATCTGTGCTTATCCAGTACTCGATAAACTATCAAAGTTGTTCGCGATCTTCCATAAAATTGTTCGCGTACGAATCAAGGCATTTTTTATTAGTCGCGTTTCCGTTTTCACACCCTGCGTCGTTTATCTATATTTTTCTTTTCTTTTTTTAACGTCTGTTTCACATAGTATTTCAGAGCCTGTTATTGTACTTCTGTTAATTTTTTAGCGTTTAGATTTATAGTTTGTGCAGAATTAATGGCCCTCCAAAGGTTACCGTCCCATTGTTGATCTTCTTACGTTATTAATTATTAAATATTGATATGATATACAAAATTTTTAACAGTTATAACTTTTCTTCTGAAGATATCTAATGTTTGAGATGTGTTTTGGAAGTTCATATCATCTATTAAATACTGTCAAATTAATAAGCACAAATTACTCTTTGTTAAGCATAAAGGGAGAGGCCTTTGCTATCGCTTTTAGGAGAACCCAGGTACAATCTCATATAGACTTTTCATATTAAGTATGAACATACAACAGTGCTTTGTTTAAATCTCCTAAATGTTTCATTAGAAATAGCCTTCCTTGAGAAATATTAAAATTAAAATCCTTATCAAACGACAGTTCATGAATGCAATCTGTGGTTTACTTAACCATGCTGCAGGTTTATATTTTAATTGACAAATAGCTATTTTGCACAAAGAATATTAATGTTTACAGCTATTTTCTTCAAACATGATTTTATATTTCACATGCAACAGCCTAATAGAAAAAAATTTGTTCATATTTCTATTATATGTTGTGTCTAAAATGCAAACAGGTGTAGGTAACAATTTAGAAGAAATGATATACCTAGTATTCTGTCAAATATTAAAAATAATTGAAGTAGACAGTGAAAGTGACAGGAGGAGTGACCTTGAGTGACCATTGCTTCTTAACAGACTATAAAATTAACTTATTACTACTTCCCTATTGAATGAAGTGATTTATTTCTTTCTTATCATTATATTTTTTCTTCTTTTTTGCTCTTTCTTTTTTTAGTGTATATATATATATATATATATGAATGTATGTACACGTTGAAGCTAAAGTGCGATGAGGCTGGAACTCTCTGAAATGTATATTCACGTATAAAGGATAGTGTGATAAGTTTCAATCAGATTTTAATTGACCATGTCCATGGATGTGTGAAGGTCATTGTACAGACAATTTCCACAAGCATTATGTCCCTCGCAGTGTTTGCTTCTTCGTGGATCAATTTTATTTTTTGTTAATGATACAAGAGAAATAAGATATCTATCTAAAGTTTAAAATTTGTAAAATTTTATTAGTTTTTGAAAAGAAATGTCCAAGTCCTCACATGTTAGATCACGTATACACCTTTCCTGTACGTTGTGGTTCATATACAAATGATAAAGTCTGCTTCAATTTCGAATTAGAATATTTCTTATTTTTTGGTCAATAATTCTCCAATAATTAATAAGTAGGCAGTGATATATCCATCTATTATTTTAGGATATAACGTGTTATTGCAAAAGAAAATTGCAACCACGAAGAGCAAACTAAAGCTTGTTATTTGATTTTCGTTTCGCCTAGTAGCTCGGAACTTCCGCGGGATCAACGATCCACTTCCGATTTATCTTCTCCTATGCTGTTTAATATATTTTCTGTAACTTGCGTTTAATTTGCCGTGTATTCCGTTTTGTCACTATGTTCCACAAGTAGCTCAGACGTTTCGTTGACCATTGCGATTATTTCTTTCCGCATTCCTTACACGAGCTTATTTTGCCATTCGATATTTTTTTGGTTAAGGCAGGCCTGCTTAATATAAGGCTCCTTAACGCGTTATATCGCCAGTTATTGTATTACCTATTAGATTGTCACGCATTGTAATCGCTACACGTTGGTACGTCATGAATTAAGTCACCACGTGCTGGTTGGTCACGTGTTAAATTACTACATGCTGGTTGGTCACGTGTTAAATTACCATGCGTTGATTGGTCACGTGTTAAATTACTACATGCTGGTTGGTCACGTGTTAAATTACCATGCGTTGATTGGTCACGTGCTAAATTACCACGTGTTGATTGGTCACGTATTAGATCACCACATGTTGTATTACCACGCATAGGAACGTCACGTATTAGATCGCCACATGTTGTATTACCACACATTGGAACGCAACGCATTGTATTACCACTCATTGTATGGTCACGTATTACTTTGCGTTGGTTCGTCAGATGTTAAATTACCATGCATTGTATTACTACTTGTTATACATATGATTATGTGTAATGATACAACACGCTAGTTCATCGCATATTATCACGTGTTAATTCGCCGCGTTACGGCAGGCCTGCGTTAAATGTCAGCTCCTCTCCTGATGATAAACTGACACATTTAGTATCTCAGGGCTCTGAATTGAGCTGAATGAATTTCGTCGAGATTTAGTTTATTACAGATTCATTTCAGATCGCATAACACTGGAGAGGTTGTTTAGAAAGCTTCTTAGTACTAATACCTTAATTATTTCGATATACAGTTTACGTTGTTGAGAATCGTTTAGAGTCAAGCAGTGTTCTTTTTAGAAATAATAGCGTAACAACTTTGTGAAGGTTTTTCAGTAAAATCGTTTGAAAACAACCGCATTATTAAATTATTAAGTCATTGAAGAAGCGAATCGAATCACTCAGGAACCGAATTTTTCAATTATTTAAGGATAATTGGATTATTAAGTTACTAATTGATACAAACAGTTACCCATGGAATTATCAGGACATTAAGTTAATATCTAAACTACTCAAATATGTACATACGTATATACTAACAATTGTACAATTGTTAACTTAATGCGTTAACAAATTCTTGATACAACAATTTATAACAAAAAGAACATGATTGTATCTTTCGAATCTTCGGCAATGGTAAGAAATGTATTATATCGACTATAAGAATAAGTGTATCATAAGAGAGCAACATTATACGAAAGGATTTAGAATTTAATGGACCAAGTTCGATAAACGTACATGGAAATAAGCGAAACGATTGTTGATACATTAGGCTCAATTAATAGATAATTGTATACAATACACGGGAAACACATTGTTATAATTATAAATTCAAAGGAATTTTACAAAGTCACTGTTAGCGAGGGCTTCCGAATTAACACGATCCACTAATTACCGATAACGATTGTTCAAACTTATTCTCCGATATTTTCGTTTTATTTTTATTGCAAATTTGTTGACATTTTATTTTTGTTTAAATTATTTTTTTATTCTTATTTTAAAATTGTAGTTGAGGATTATTCGAAACATTTTCGATTAATTCGTTAATGATATCACATTTACGAAAAAACCTTCCATTCCCTCAAAATTATTAGCCGTGAAATAATAAATCTTGTGTCATCTTCATGGTGACACCTTTATCACGAGACTAAATCGAAATAATGCCGAGGGTCAATTTTATCAACCTTCTTCCGATCCTGCTTCTCCTTTTGTGTAACCTTAAATCTGTTTTAATCGTCGTGCATTGTTTAGGTTAGATCGATCCTACATAACAATCCAATGTTTAATAATCCGTTGATGAATTATTCTAATCATTTTTTACTCTGCAGAAAAATTAAAGATCAAACCGTCCACACACGAGATTCATGCCTTATGACAAATTATCACGAAATAACTTATTCCTCTTGAAAACACAAAAACAAATGACCTGTCTGTTGATTTCTAAGATTTACACTTTGTAAGGTAGAGCGAGCATCATATAAATTGTACGAGAATAAAATGTGTCAGTTTTGTTGTAGTTTCTTAATTTATAATTTACCCATTATCGAATTATATTGTCGTTTATAACCCTTTGCTACATTATGATTATAGTTCTTTTAATCGAGAACTTTCATTTCGAATAACAAAAATATTAAATAATCGATGAGGGCACGTACAAGAAATAAAGAAATAATAAAAGACATTTTTGAGAAATAAAAAAATATTCTACAGTAGAACAGGCAGAAATCATTAACTGACTTTCGACTGTCCTTTCTTATGATGCGGTGTTTGTTGTAGAAAAATTGCAACACTGATCTATAATACGTAATACGCTGTTTTATTAGAAAAACGTTATTAAATAGTTCGTATCGGACATACACACGCGAAACATGTTCTCCTTAAAATGGATGCAGCAAACAAAAACTCAGACTTTGGTAGCCTCGATTCAAACAGTTCATACACTCGAGACTTCAAGATGTAAATCTTTTTTTTTTTAATAAATTCATTTATGTCATTGTTCACTTTGTAATAGATGTGGGACCTTTTAAAGGGTGTATTTATAATACAAACATGTATTCAGCGTTTTCAATTTTTGCAACATTGCACTGCCATGATCGACTTCAATCTGTATATTTTTATAATGTAATGTATGCAGATTTATATGATGATACTGAGTTGTTGTACGATGTAATAACAGATTATTGAAATAATACCAAGTACATGTTACGGTAAGTCATGCACACGAATTTTGATACATGCTTTTAAATAACATTTAAATATATAGAGCATTCCGTTTAAAAAACAGAAGGTCACTATGCCGGAAATCATTGTGTCGCTAGTAGAGTACAGCACAATTCCTTCATCTTTCATTTTTTTTCTGTTTGAAATTCTTTTTGTATACGAGAAAAGCACCGGTCCATGTTATTATGTACGTCCTGTTCAATAGATTTTTACAATTCTTTGCATTTAATATAAAATTATGGATATCGAAATACACGCAGTTTTATGAAAATGATCGCAAAATGGCAGGACAAACGTTACACCTGGAAGTCTCGCTCGGAGCAGCATCAACAATTGCACGAAGACGGAACAACACATTCAACAACAAACTACCCTAACAAACCAATACTAGCGGACGCTAATTTCATTAATCAAAAACTTTGTATAAACATTTATACGCTATAACGACTTTATATAATAATCTTTAGGCTAAAATCATCGAACTGTGAGCTAGAAGAACGAACACGTTCTCCATCGATTGTTTATATTCTTATTAAAAAGATAGTAAGTACATAAATGATCGCGTTTACATGATTTATATTGAAGAAATAACAATTGAAGTACATACATATGCGTTCTGAATTATACGGTGTAATTGCTGGCGCACCTTGTGCGTCATTCTATTTCACTGAAAAGTTACAACTCTACAAAAGTGAAATAAATAAAGTTTGTGGAAAATTAAAAAATTCGGGATATTCTGTGCATTTTACGCGATGGAGAACGTGTTAAGTAACTGTAGTTGCATTCGCAAAGTTCCACGATTAATCGGCAACGCATGATTATAAAATGCTCCATGAATTCCAGAAAAAACTTCGCAATATAGAAACGCTTTTTAAAATACTGAATCACCGATTGATAAGATACGATCGAGTTGATCTTCGATCATTCACTAGATAAATTCTTACATCTAAAATGTTTATAGACCTCGTTTCTGTAATGAGACTCACGTGAAAATCTGTACGTTCGGTTTCAGTAATTAACGAATAAATGAAACCGTTGGACAATTATCCGTTTCTTACTGGCATAACTAAAAACTTGTTTACGGTTTATTACTATGTAGCTAATTCAACTAGAAATCGATATCAGATATTCATGGGGCAAATTGTATAAACCGTCAGTCTTATAACAACGCAACACACCTATTAATAATCGAGATACAGTTGGATTTTTTCTTCTCTTTAAATAATGATCCTCAGTACCGCTATTAGTATCGGGCCATTTGCCCTGTGCCTTGCGTTTGAAGGGCCCCGAGTTCAACTTTAAAAATGGTTTCGTTCAAGATTTTTACAATCACAAATTTTCAAATCATCAATTTTATAAATTTTCGAATCTACAATTTTATAAATTTTTAAACCTGCAATTTTCCGAATTTTCAAATCTACAATTTTCCACATTTTGAAAATTTACAACTTTTACAAATTTGAAAATTTTGAAACTCCGGGAATAATGTATACTTATAAAACATGTAGCAATATAATTAAAGCCTGCAGCAGCCATTTTCGGTGATACCAATATCTGCCCGGGGCCCCACAGGATCTAGCGACGGCCCTGGTGATCTCTACGATAAAACCTCGAACAACAGCTTCTGTTTGAGCCAAGAAGAACAAAAGATACTGTGTGTCCTTTTAATTTATTAATAAATACTTTATCCTCCTAATCTTATCGAAAACTATACATAGGACGTCCAGTTCCTTGTCACAGGAATCGAAGTTACAATATTCCAGTTCTTAAGTTAAAACACCTCCCGAAACAATTGACGAGTCTTGCGACCAAATCTCTTTGAATTTGCATTAAATGAACCTCGCGTATCCGTCGACCTAATTCAATTATTCTATTCAAATAACGCGATCAACATTCCAAATTCGTTGGCAGTATCTAATGTGACTATTTTATGCCATAAATCGCGACTTCTCGACACGCGTGCACGCAAAAAACGGACGGTCAATAAAAGGTAGATAAAATCTACCAACAAAATTGCATAAATAATTGTACAAAGCGGATACAAGTATTTCGATCTTCTTAGATTGACTTTCAGTTTGAGGATTTCAATGATAGATACAAGGATCCGTAGTAAACAACTCGAACGAAACACATAAGCGAAAAAATTTCGTTATGTCGTTCTTTGATTCTCTTATACAACATCCTCGACCACTATCTTGGCAATAACATTCACTTGGATGTACAGAGTAATTGCTGATTAACATTTATATAGGCGATAAAGGGTTACTCGTTATCAACTGGAACACGATTTACTTAAAAAATGATCCAGGGGAAATAATTCGTTCTAATATGACTGTAATGGCACGCACAAAGTAATTAAGGATTTTCAGTAAAATCTTTCACTTTTTACAGAATGAAAATATCCTGTATGTTTTTCGGTGCAACGATGAGGTATAGTCTCGGGATGCGATATATAAAATCTATTAATTCGAGAATCGTGATGAAATACGAGCGTAATCGTTCGATACAAACTCGTGTTTATGCATTATTTTTTTTGGTAGTAAAATAACGTTCATGATGCTTTTATAAATATCTCGGTTACGTGCAAGTCCGCCACGTGTTAGATTACCACGCACAGTATCGCTATGTGTTAGATCACCTGATATTAGTTCGCCGTGCGTAGTATCGGTCGCGTTATATCGCCACGCACAGCATAGCCACCGATCACATCGCCACGCGTTACATCGGCACTTAAACGATTTAACTCAGTACTATATCGCACACTATATCGCTTTCATCAACCATACCTCGTCCGCACAATCAGCAAACGACTAATATCTACTTCGACCACAGTATGAACTCAAAAATACAATTAACAATCGCTCTGTACAAAAAATTCGACACAGACGCATCTGCAGCCCAGAGTAACACTCGTAATACTGAAACCGTTCGGGGGAACACCCGAGATCCACATATTCGGTCCGTCAGACCCGACTACAACATCTTGGGTACTCAGAGGTACCCACTTTTGCGACCGAGCATTAATTCTGCGGCGTATTGTCGTCGTCCTGTTGGTCGCTAGTCTCAGCGGCGGACGGTATGGTCGCCAGTAGCCTAACAGCCAATCTGCTGGGAGATCCTGGCGGTTCAGGTTCCTGTATAGCCAGCTGACGGGTCAACCTCGGCTTCGCCTTGGCCGGTCTAGGCGTGTTCCGACCGGTCACCTCCAGAAACGCGCTGGATCTGGATGTCTTCCAGGTGCTGGTGCTGGCCGTGGTGGCGGACCCCGACGAGTCGTTCCTGGACGAGCTGAGATTCGAGTCCTGCGACGGTTTCCTGGTGATTAGCCAGGATGGGGCTCTCCTCTTCGGGTCCAGCAGCCTCAACGGTATACCGCAGTGGTGCGTCTGTCGCCAGGAATCTGACCTGGACGACGAGAAGTTCTCGCTGGAGGATACGGACGAGGCTCGTTTGTGCTGCTTCTGCTGGATCTCCGCGATCTGGTAGGCGTACTGGTCGCTGCGAGCGTGTCGCGGTCTCGTGTCCTTGGCGCAGGGCCACAGTATCCTGGTGCCCCATCGTCTGTAACCGGAACACTGGCTGCTCTCCAGCAGCCTCGAGTTGCAGGCGCAGGGCAGCTGGTTGTCGCGGGACGAACGATCTACCAGACTGTTCGTGTTCACGGGTGTCTGTCTGTTGCTAAAGTTCGAGCTGTGCCGACACCTGCCTATCCCCCGGGTCACCCGGGACTCCTCGATCGCCTTGCATATCAGTACGCAGTCCTTCTTGAACTGTTTGGTCAGGATGGCGTAGAGAAACGGGTTGCAGCACGAGTTCAGTGGCAACACGAACACAGCGAACACCTTGGCTTGCTCCAGGGAGACCAGCTGCAGCCCGAAGGTGGCCGTCAGCGAGAAGAACGCTATGGGTGACCAACAGAGGAAGTCGGTGAACACCAGCAACGCCATCCGCTTGGCTATCCGGGAATCGTTCGAGTTCCACGCCTGTGAGCCCCTGATAGCGCAGTACATCTTCAGGTAGCATCCCATCAGGATGAGGAACGCTACGCCGTTGATCAGCATCAGGAAGATGACGTAGGCCAACGCCGCGTTCCCGGTCGTCTCGAACGGCAGGCAGATCGCGAACTTCCGGTAATCGGAGATGCCGAGGAGAGGCAGGCTGGCCATCGACAACGCGAAACACCAGCCGACCGTCATTATGTAGCCGGCGTGCTTCAGAGACAGTCTTTTGTTCAGATGCATAGCGTGCGTTATGGCGTAGTTTCGCTCTAACGTGATCACTGCCAACGTGTACACGCTCAACTCGGAGCTAAGCACACCCAGGAAACCGGCTAACTGACATCCGACGGAAGTTTGCCAGGGTATGGCGTACATTCGAAACTCGCCTAACGTCGATGCGTCCACGACCGCCAGCAAACCTGCACTTAACAAATACGTGGTCAAAAAGAGATTTTTCAAGGATGGATATTGCTTCATGGTTTTTATTTTTCTGATATTTGCTGAAGATGTCGGGTAAGATGTAGAATGTAAGGTATGTCAGATGCATCTTATGTTGTTGCGGACATTTTGGATTTTGTTTTTATGAATATTGTAGTTAGTTTTATCAAAGTGTGATTAGTGATAATGACATGCATCGAGGAATGATATCAAGTGATCATATCCTCATGATTTGCTCATTTTTGTCGTTATAAAAATAAGTGACAATTAATTTGCTACTGTATGTCTCATCCTCTATTTGTGCATTCATCTACTTTAATTTCAGAGAAAAATGGCAGTTCCAGTGTTAATTAGTTAGCTGTTCAGGTAATATAATTGACACTTTGAGACCCAACTATATAAAATTATACAATTTAGATAATTTATACAAGCTAACTGTAGGGTGTATGAAACATTTGGCGTGGCTACCAGTAAGATACCTTCAACAAATATCCGTATCGGTTTAAGGTGTTTTATTTACCCAAATAAATGCCCATAAAAAAGTCTGCCGCAGCGAGGTTGCAAACTAGAAATCGGGGTACGTCCATTTTGCTTCTGGAGAATATTAACACGAATACCACGGTCCCATTGCCAAGCATGGCTAGTAAAAAGACTACCCACACGCCGCAACGTAGTGTCCACCAGTCGAAGAGATCTTGGCACGGCAAAAATGGACCTGAAATGATCATAATGATATATTACTATTCTGCTTATTTCAAGATGGAATATTATATTATTTATATAGCGAACACATTTTTTAAATTTAACATTTTACGGTCCATTTACAATTAATTTGTAACGTACTGAAAATTTATGAAGGGAGCAACGGATTGTTAATAGAACGTTTATTCAATGCAATATACTGATAGAAGAGCGCAACACATTGGAGATACAACGCGCGGACAACGCAACACATTGGAGATATAACCCGCTGACAGGGCAACGCTCTAGAAATACAATGCGTCGACAGCACAATACACTGGAAGTACAACGCGCCAACAGCGCAACGCACTGGAAGTACAACGCGCCGTCAGCGCATCAAATACAGTGCATTGACAGCGCAATGTACTGGAATACAGCGTATTGACAGCGTAACGCAAAGAGAGTACAACTCGTCGACAGCGCAACACACTGAAAGTATAATGCATTTATAGTACAGCGCGCTAACAGCGCAAATCACCGAAAGTACAACGCACCGACAACGCAAAGTACCGAAAGTACAACGCACTGACAGCGCAACGTACTGAAAGTACAACGCGCCGACAGCACAAAGTACCGACAGCGCAACGTAATGAGAGTACAACGCGTCGGCAGCGCAACGCGCTGAAAGCGTAAAGCACCGAAAGTACAACGCGTCAGTAATATAACACGTTAACAGCACAACGTACTGACAATACACGCATCCCAGTTACAACGTATTAAAATGCATGTTCTGGCACGTCTCCTGTAACAAAATTGTTGCAGTTGCTTTTCAGTAGTGCAACAGAAAACGCGTAGAACGAACTAAATTTGTAACGTTGCGGTAAAATATGCGAATGATGGACCGCGAAATGTTATATCGTGGAAGAGATTGATGATAAAACGTACCAGGTTGAGGTAGGCACTGCACGTGCGAGGGCAGCGTAACTCGGCTATTCTGCTCGTCAAAATAATCCTCAACATATGAGGGCAGGTTACCAGGGTACGTAAAATCTGAACCAAAGTTAGCCCAAAGTTCATTTATTTGCGAGCCAAATTTGTCGGTCATGTTATCTAAAAAATGTCATCACTTCAGTGCTGCAAAGTGTCTTTGTTTTGATTGAAGAAATGGTAACTTGTGATTCGATATGAACCTTTAATTATGGCGAATCTAAAAAGAAGAAAACGAGTATCCTCTAGAGTATCTCTAAGATTGCTGTGTATTTATTCGATTCGTTGTTTTAGTCATAAATTATAATTTCATCGAGTACATTTTCATATTGGACCAAAGTTAAAATTGGATTTTATATTTATCAATTTTGTTGATCTTACAATATACTTTTTCGATCACAACATAGAGATTGTCGTTGAGGTGTTTAATGTTTTGAAAATAATGTTCTGTTGGCATAGTTGTCTGTCCTTTTATTTCTAGATCTCGAAAGTACGGATGCAGAAACCATTCTTTTTGAAATGCGTATTATTACACGATTGAATCTGAAAGTGTGCAAACTTAGAAATTTAAGTTAAAATTTATCTATTGTAGTTATCAATAACTTCAAAATGTACTCAATTGATAAGAAACTGAATTTTGTATTAACAATTTTGTTCATTAGTTTCAATGTTACTGCAAGATTATTTTTAGATTCACCATCGATGATCGCTGGGAGATCATGTAAGCTGATTTTGAGCGCATTTGATAGGTCGAGCAGAGAGCAAACGATGAAAAAGCTCGAGTGTTGAGTGTTTTATCTTTCAATTATTGTGTGAATATTGCGCACATGGGACAAGATTTTAGTGAATTTTGAAAACTCGTGTTCGATGATGAACAACAGAAACGATTTCCCGCTTTGCAGCATTTAAGTGTCGAGCTAGTTGCGAACAAAAACTTGGCGGATGTTGAACAAAAATCAAATAAAATTGATACACGATAATTTAATGAACTTAAATCTTTAAACAAATATCTACGTTCAATTTACTAAAGTAAATTAACACTTAGCTGACAAAGGAATCAATGAGTTGCAATGTTGATGTCCAAGAAAATAATTTAATTCCATTGATTATTAAATTAACAGGAGTTCAAAAATAGTATTTTTTAAAGGGATTCGTTAATTCCTCAATTGTAGTCCTTTATCAAATTCTATTTTTAATACCACAGTTATAATTATATTATCAAGTTTATTTTTACAATGGAAAAATTAAAAGTTACTTTTATAGAAAGTATTTCATGTGTCCCCGTTGGAAAAATGTTAACGGAAGTGTCAGCTTTCGTGTGTTGATCGAATATTTGTTACGGGTTACTGAAATAAATTAGTAAAATACAATCACTATTGAAAGCAGACTAAGTGTGAAAGGTGCGATGAAAGAATGATTAAAGGCGACGACTAGGGATGATAAGGGAGCCTGTAATCAATACTGTTCAAAACATTAATAGTCCGTTTTCAAGCTACTAAGTCGTTACAGCTAATGATTAATTATACTTTTAGCAACCCAATATATAGCATTAGTACTTTGTCATGTTATATTGAAAGGATGTTATATTCAAGCTTGTTTAATAATTTTATATCATCGTAAATGATGCAACAAACGATATGAATTAGGTTCAAATGTATAATATTTACAATCTAATATTTAAATCTTTTAGCATCTGTTTGCAATTTATCTTTTACAGATGTCTCGCAACTTTTGTCTGATAAATTTGTGACTTGAAGATTTTGATAGATTTTGAATAGCATCGACCGCAAGGTGCCACACAGAAGCTTAAAGAATTCTCACCGGAAGTTTGCTGAGCTACTTACTAAGTTGTGGCCAGATATCGGTAAAGCTCGAGTTCCACAGGCTCTTGTCGAACTCATCAGTGGGGAACAAAATGGACTCTCTTACGGAGGATTTTGTCACTGGTTCCTCCACCTCGATCGAGAGAAACGGGCAACAGTGATAAGCATACGACAATACCATCGTTTGCACGCGCGGAAAACGCTCGGGCGATGGAAATTCCCTTAATGCAGGATTATTGAACGTTTTAAGGTGCAACAGACCAGATAGTCCCATCGTTGGCAGTGCTGGAAATATGTTGTTCCCGAGATTTCTGAAACAGAAAGGGATACTATTAAAATCGTATGTTTGTAAATTTTATTATTATTTGTCGCATTTTATCATTTATTCATGTACTTATTTTGTATCACGTACTACAATGTACTTATTTTGTATCATGTACTACAATGTACTTATTTAGAACCATGTACCACAATGTACCTATTTTGTATCATATATTATAATGTACTTATTTTGCACATGTACCACAGTGTATCTATTTTATATTATGTACTACATTTCGAAAATGTAGTCATGTACAATTATCTCGCAAAGAACATTGTAAACTTAAGTTAGTCTATCTCGAAAATTTTCATACAAATTCTTTTAAAGTTCTTACTCGATTTTTTTAAATATCACTACGTATTTTAGACTTCACAAAGTTCTGCTTCAAAATGAATTTACCATTGAATCCTATTACAAAGTCATAGCGCTATGATCTCAAACTATGACCTCGAGATGATCGCAAACTTAAAAAACTTAGAATTGAACAAAATTCTTAGATTTGAACAAAAAGGTTAATAATAGAAAATTATTTTATTACAAAAAAGTTATACGATTATTCAAAATGGGACTAAGACTTTCGACCCAATATTTATCGAGATGTCACTTTTAGCAGAATGTAAATGGCTTCAGCAGATTGTGAATTCAAGGTCATCTCAAGGTTATCTCAAGGTCACCTTAACGTCATAACAGGTTGTTAAATTCGTCTTGACGTCAGCTACAGCACTGTGATGTGCAAAATCTATGACGTCATTTAAAGAAGTGAAGATGACCATAAGTTCAGAAAATTTTATTATCCCAATGTGTAGCCTAATTGATGACCGACTAATAATTGTTCGGAACACTTCTTTCATGAGTCATTTTCAAGAATATATTCTGTGTATGCAATATTTTTGTACTGATTAGCATACAGTGATTAGCGACTAGTATATTGTGACTATTAATCGTTGTTTAGTGTACGGTGATTATTGATCGCTGATTAGTGTACGGTGATCTGTTTGTACTCGACTTACAGGTCTTCTAAATGTATCGTTTCCTTGAACACCTCAGGATGAATGTATTCGATGTAATTGCTCTCCAGGTCCCTGAAACATCGAATGTTCTCTTTTTTTAAAACGATAAAGGTGCAAGTTATCCGTATCACGGTTAATTGCGAGCGACGACACTTACAATACCTGCAACCTCGACAAGCCGGTGAACGCGTCGCTTGGGATCACTTGTAACTTGTTATTCGAGAGAAGCAGGTCGTGCAGCATGTTAAGACCATTGAAAGGCTCATCCAGCAACGATGAAATCATGTTAGTGGCGAGGTCCCTAGAAATAAGAACATTTCAATCGTGTCGCTACACTTTTGTGCATATCGAACAATGATGCCGGGCCAATAGCGAGTCAAATCATTGAAAAATATTGAAATCACGATCAAGAATTTCAATTGGTTTAATTCTTTTTGCCTAACAAAAACGACGATACTGTTATCTGGGAAATGCAGAGTTTCGTTTATTTACGCGCTCGTTTTTGTACTTCATTTTGAATTTAAAAGTTAATGCGAAGCGTTCTAGCCTTAATTAAAAATTATTTGAAGATAATGGTATACTCACAGAACTCTCAATTCGCTACAATTTCGCAGATTCGGCAGTTCCGTCAGGTAATTGGATTTCATGTCGCTGAAAAATAAAAGTGTTTATAAGTGTACTCGGTAAAAGGTCGATTATATTATCAACGATGTAATACGTATCGCGTTCAAATGATAACGCCATAAATGTTTGAATCTCGAGATGAAATCGATCGATCGTCAAAGTACGATTATCCCGTTAGATCGTCAAACAGTTTAACAGCGATTCGATGTACATATTAAAATGCTGTTCAAGATGTATCGGATCGGATCGATGGAAAATTAATTACAGCGATAAACTTTCGTGCAAAGTGCATCGGACAGCTTAATGCAAGATAATGAATTTACAACCCCGGTTTAACTTTATCGCTCCGCGGCCACGTTATAATTTCGTTTGCTAAATGAATATGAAATAATGCGATTTTCGCCGGGGGTACAGTAGATAACGTGTATGTCGTTAAACAACGCGATACGGTTTCGTAAACGGTATATTCTAATTTAGAGCTAGCGTAACATTCTAACTATCGGAGTTTATAAGCGGAGAAAATTATGTATTATAGGAAGTTGAAGCTCGGTTACTTACAGACTTTTCAATTTCGGACACTGTTCGCATAAATCATTCGGTACCTCGGTCACCTGTGCACGATCTAATCTTAACACCTCCAACGATCGTGTTCCATTTAGGTTCGGAAATATTCGTAATTCCTTCAGATTAGACAGAATTCTGCAAAACAAAAAGACACTTTTATTCTAGTTACTTTTAGACGCCCTCGTTTGCGCTATGAAATCATCGCGTGTCTATAGATGTCCGACGTCGGGACGTTTCTGGATGCTAATTAATTAAAGTTATGTCCCTATTACTCTAAATCGTTCGAAATCTTGATCCCCATTTCTCTATGAATATTTTTAGATCTCTGTATCCTAATACACTAATACACCCAGATCATTCATATCACATTCTAATCTTCCTAGACACAAATATCCATTGAGCTCAATATTCCCAGAATCGAATATTCCTAGACCTCAACATTTCTAGATTACTGTATTTCCGAACCTCGACATACCTAGATCGCGGAAACTCTGAAATTTAAATATCCCTAGACCCGGAAAGTTCCCAAACCTTGATATCTCTAGATTTGAAAAACCCTAGATATAGATAGCCCTAGGTTTGTAAACTTCCTGCGGGCGGATATCTCTAGATTGGAAAATTCTCTAGATACAGAATATCAATAGATTTCGAAAACTCATAGACCCAGGTATCCCTAGATTAGAAGAACACTAGATCAAGATGTCCCTAGATTTGTTAACTTCCTGAGGTCGGATATCCCTAAATCGGGAAATTCCCTAGATATCGAATATCTATAGATTTCGAAAACTGATAGATGCCGGTATCCCTAGATTCTGAAACTTCTTAGATCCCGACATCGCTAGATTCTGAAAACTCCTAGCTCTCGGCATCCCTAGATTCTGAAATTTCCTAAAGCCCGACATCGCTAGGATTCGAAAATCACTAGATTTCGAAAACTTCTAAATTCCAGTCTACTTAGCTTTACAAAATTCCTAGATCCCGATAACCCAGAATCCGTCGAAATTCCTAGCTCTTGATATTCCTAAATGTCGGTATCTTAGTATCTCCCGATTCGTTTACTGTAATATTCCTAGATCCAAATATTTTTAGCACCGATTATGCCCAACACGTAAATCTCTAGATCTCAATATTCCTGAAACCGAATACCTTTGGCTCCGATTATTTAAATATCCCTGGATACGGATGTGCCAAATTCTCAATATTTAAGCGTTCCTAGATCCACACATCCTTAGGTAGAGCTACCGATATTTTGGGGGTATTGTCGACATCGATAACATTGCCGTTATCGACAGCGGGATCTGAAGGGGAGAGTACAAGAAAGAACTTTCCTACTCACAGTTTACGAAGTTTCCGCAGATTCTGAAAAGTGTTCCCGTGTATTTCCTTGATGGGGTTGCCACGTAGATCGAGGGAGCGTAGATTAGCGATACGCTGAAAAACGTGCTCCTCCAACTTTTCAATACGGTTGTTCGAGAGGGACCTACGAAATCGAGGGAACATAAACGAATACGACTTTCTTTGTTTCCTTCGTGTGCATTGAATACGAGATATAAAAAAAAGGAACAAACAGAACGATAATGTCGGTGTCTATTTTACGATTACGTTTGACCGCGTTGCATCGATATTACGAAACGGGAATGTACACGAAAGTTGGACGAACATTTCTGGGAAACGATCGGACGAACAAAATGACCGTCGCTACTTCGCATACGTTTTAATGATCCGAAATTTATTTAACCGTGTTGAGATGCAGGCCGACTCGGGGAATACGTGTACCGTGAAAATTGCAAATTCACTGTGCCGGAAGAAATTGACAAATTCTTCTGTTCAATTGACATATTCTGTTTTTCATCATTCTCTATACTGTTTCGTAATCGATCTTGGAAAAAATATTAGCAATTGATATAACTGGATTAATTCTTGTTGTTTCGTTAACTGTCGCATCGAGATACGTTACATCGCAACGTACTGTGTCGTTGAAACCTTTTTAACTGTGACCTGTTGTATTCGCAATGCAACGAGATGTATTGATGCCGTGTTGTATTCGTAGTCCATTGATCGCAAAAAGTTGTATTGACGAAGCGTTGTATTCTCAATTTGTAACGAGGAAGGTTATACACAAGATACGCTGTATCGATGAAGCGTTGTATCCTTGACGCGTTGTAATTACGTACCGTGTATACTCTGCACATTATACCAACTGAGCGTTGTGTTCACGGCGTGGTGTCATAGATAAGCGTTGCATTCTGCAGGCGCTGTGTTGACGACGCGCTGTATTGTTCGTGCGTCGCAGTAGCGTAACGTTACATTTTCAACTTATAACTACGGTACGCAAATATTCGACACACTGTATCGACGAAACGTTGTGTACTTAACGCGTGTTCATGATTAAACCTTGCAGCACAGACGCGTTGTGTAATCGGCGCGTTGTCGCGATTGAGGGTTGTATCTTTAATGCGTGTTTGTGGTTAAGCGCTGCATTCGTGATGCGCTTTGGTGTTTAAACGCTGTATCCATGACGCGTTGTCGAAGTTAACCGCTGTATCTGCGATGCGTTGTCGCGTTGTGCCGTTGATGCACTGTGTTCTTAATGTGTTGTTTTCATTATGCGTTGAATACTTGCTGTGCTGTATTTTCGGTGCGTTGTGACGACGTAGCGTGTATAATCTGCCCATTGCGTTGACTGAGCGTTGTGTTCTTGGCGCGCTGTAATGATTAAACGCTGTATCCTTGGCACGCTATAATGACATAGTGTTTATACTTTGTACATTGCATGGACTACGCGTTGTTCCCGGCACGTTGCATTCTTGACGCGCTGTATTCTCGGAGCGTCGTCACACTGAACCGTTGTATTCTTGACGCGCTGTATCAACCCAGCCTTCTATCTTCGACGCGCTATATTAACCAAGCGTCGTGTCTTCAACGCGTTGTATTACAACATATTGTACTTGCAACGTATATTGTATTTTCAACACGTTGTATCACAACATGTTAGATAAATTTCGTTAAAAGTAATGCGAAGTATCATGGTAAAATATAATATAATAATATGAAACAAAATATAGCAGTGATATTTCGAACTGTGTGTCATGTAAGCACATTAAAAATTGAATAAAAATAAACTCGATTTACAGTGAACGAAACGCGGCTCGATAGAGGAGAGAATGGTGTTCATAGAATGTAAAAAAAAGTTGTCAAATTACATTTTACTTAATCGATGCACACTTACAGGTCTTCAAGGCCAGAGAGCTTTACGATCGCGGTCGGAATTTTTGTTAAATAATTGTCATCGAGCTCCCTACAAAGCAGACAGAGAATTACAACTTTTTTAACAATCGCGGAGCATTTCTTGAGAACCCTTTCCTTCTCTCTCATTTTTTTTTTTTTTTTTTTTGCTTTTTTAACATTGCTCAGAACGGATCGTCTGGCCTCCGGTTTACTCAAGCAAACGCAAACAGCAATCTAATATTCTTTTTCTTTCTTTTGCATTTTTTTTTTGTTTTGTGCGCAAGATTTTACGGAACACTCACAATACTCGAAGGCTCGTTAAGTTCGCGAATGCATCGTCGGCGATCGTGTGCAGACGATTTCGTCGAAGTAACCTGCAAAAAGAAAATAAAACACGAGGAATATTTGATGAAATCGACGAAATTATTTTCTGCAAGTTTCGCGAAAATTGTAACTTCTAATATCGCGCAACAATTATTTCGTGCAATTTCCGCGATAATTTTATGTAACTCACAATTTTTTGTGAGTTTCGTTTCTGTTATACGATAGATTGGTCGCGCGTTTAGTTCGATGGATTTAACAAAACAAGTTCGTGTACTTACAACACCTCAAGATTGGGAACTCGATGAAAGGCACGGATTGGAATGTGTGTTACGTTGTTGCTCGTTAGGTCTCTGTAACATTACAAACGTAGAACGTAACATTATCGCAAACTCTTATAACACGATAATGTTGTTCGAATATTTATGTGTTTCTGAACGACTACTGTACAAATATAAATGGTACAAGTATTTTCATATCGTTCCCAAACGCGCGATCAACGAAAATATCGTCATCGGGTCGATCGTTTCTAAAAACAGGGACGGTAAAAGAAAATAGGGAGCGAGAAGAGGAAAGAATGCAAATAGTAGGGAGTCGTAAAGTGGACAATTTATTAGCTAGCGTCTCTACGCTCTATATTTTCGAGCATTAAGCGTCGTCGAACGTTTCTGACCTGCTCTTTCCCCTGTTTAGTGCTCTTCCGAATTTCACACTTCGCACTTCGCGGCTCGTCCCACACCACCGAACCGCAATTTGTCGAGTTTACGATCGACCAATTCTACTTCGATCATCTTCTACCGCGTTTATCGTCGAATTCGGTACTTTCGGATTCTCGGATATTGGGCAATTCGGGAATTCTACGTAACTCGAGAAACTCTGGTAATTCGATAGTTCGGGATACTTAGAAAATTTCCGGATTTCAAGGAATTCGAAAAATTAGAATTTAGAGACGTCGGGTAATTTGTGAACCTTAGGAAACTTGAAAGCTCGAAGTATGAAAGTTTCGGAATTTGAAACCTGGTGACTTTCAAACATTTTCTGAAATTTAAAATGCCGAAGATATTGGAAAATTTGGCAATTTTAGGAAATTTGATAGCTCGAGAATTTAGGGGAATTTCGAAGTCTAGGGATTTTAGGAAATTTGAGAATTTGAGGATTTCTGGAAACTCGAGAATCTTAAGAAACTTGAAAACTCGAAATTTGAAACTTTCGAAATTTGGTGGAATTTGAAATCTGAGGATTTTTCAAAAATTTTGGAAATTTAAAATGTCTAAGATATTGGGAAATTTGGGAATTTTTATAGTTCGAGGATTTGGGGGAATTTGGAAATCTAGAGATTTTAAAAAATTTTAGAAATTTTAAAATTGGAGGAGTTTGGGAAATTCGAGAACTTTAAAAAAATTGAGAGTTCGAAATTTCAAAATTTAAGAATTTGAAAATCTGGGGATTCTTACAAATTTTGTAAATTTGAGAATTTAGGGATATTGGATAAGTCAGAAATTAAGGGAAACT
Organism: Coelioxys conoideus; assembly: GCA_947623535.1. Lineage (NCBI taxonomy): Eukaryota > Metazoa > Arthropoda > Insecta > Hymenoptera > Megachilidae > Coelioxys > Coelioxys conoideus. The sequence continues at coordinate 7,361,345 of OX392453.1, read as the reverse complement.
GAGAGTCTGGGGGTTTCAGAAAATTTTGGAGGCATAGGGTAATGTGAAAATTTACGAGTTTACATATGTAGGGAAATTAAAACATTTGAAAGTTTGGAGATTTCGAAAAGAGAATTTTAGAAAACTTGAGGAAACGAAATTTCTAATTTTCGAAACTTAGATCTGAAAACCTGTGTATTATCCGAAATTTTGGAATTCTAAATTTTAGACAAAATTAGACAAATTTATAATTAAGAGATCGGAAGTTTAACAATTTGGTGGTTTTAAAAATTGGAGAATTTGATGTTTTGAAAATATTTCCTTTGCAACATATTAATAATTTTGAAATAAACCATGTGCATACGAGTACACTCGAATATAGAAGTGATTCTATATCGGTCGCGTTCAAGTAGCCGAATGCTCGATATCGGTAAATTTATGCGACCGTTATGGGGTAACCAGCATGTAATTGATACTATAACCAGACGAAATAGCGTCAAATGGAAAATCACTTTACACGGGAATAAAACGGACGACGTTTTAAACGATAAGTTATGGATGCTTGCAGATTTTCCTTTTCGTTAAACACGCGCGTATCCTTCGCGATATTTTCCGAAGCAAATGCAGCGGACCGGTAAAATGTTGCCAGTTTAAACTACGGCGCTAAGAAAACAGGATAAACCGAACTTAATTGTCTGGAAATCGTTCTTCCCTTTCAGTTCGCGTGCGCGATCAATTTTTCACTTGGATTCTTGCAAATTTAAGTTCAATTTGAAACAATTAATTTCTATAATAAATTGCGTCATATTTTTGTTAAGTATGCGCAGACTAAATTTCGAGAAAAGGAATCGGAAAATTTAGTCTTAAATTCTCAAATTTCCAAATTTCTAAATTCTCAGATTTCCATATTTTTCAAATTACTCGATATCTCCAAATTTTGTAACTGTCGAATTCATAAACTCCCCAAATTTTGAAATTTCCAAATTTTCTGAAGTAACCAAAATTTGAAATTTCCGAACTCTTAAAATTCCCAAACTTAAAAAAATGCAAAATTCCCTAACTTTCGTATTTCGAATTTTCGAGTTTCCCAAAATTCTCGAATTCCCGAAAATCCATGAACAGTCAAGAAGAAAATCCATGAAAAGTTCGGAATGTCTAAAAATCCCCAGATTTCGAAATTCCCCCATAACCTCGATCCAACAAATTTCCAAACTTACTCGGGTTCCTTAAAATTTCCCAATTTTCCGATATCTTCGAAATTTGGAATTTCAAAAATCTCAAAAAATCCCTAGATTTTCAAATTTCCCCGAATTCCCAAACTTTCAGATTCCGAACTTCAGAGTTCTCTAAAGTTCTCAAACTCTCAAATTTCCAAATTTTCTAAACTTTCCCAACGTTCCCGAATGTCCTGAAATCCCCAAACTGTCAACTTTCCAAATTTCGAAAAACGAAAAACGTAACGAGCAACGAATTCGTCAAACGTTGCTGGCGTATCAACGAAAGCACCGAATCGAAATAACCCGCGTACTTCTTCTAGTGTTAAGAACGCGAATAAATCTTTGCCGATCCGAGCTAACGAAACGGAAATCGTCGTCCAAAGTGAATCATAAATAGAACGGAACGATGCAAAATGTCTTACCACGACAATTTATATCCTAATTAACGAAACGAATTGCCGCACTCAACGAACAATATAAGAGGGATCTCTAGCCCCGGGGTAACAACATCGACTTTGTTGTGTCCCCGCGCGAATCTAGGTTAGACAACGTATAAAGAGTAAGGGCAATACGTCGTTTTATCGAATCTCTATGCTAATCAACGGCGCAATACTTCCCGAACGGGTTGAACGCGTATATATATAAGCGTACGACGAATTATTTTACCGTGCGTCCGGTGTATCGGGTAACCGATATTTATTGTCGAGTTCGGCCACCACGATATACATATCGTCCCGATGGACGCTGAAAACTCGCGCGCGCGCATAGTTTATTTTAATTTTTATATATACTCTTCATAAATTTAAAGTAGGCCAAGTTTAATACATTTATTAACTATTATACTTAAACTCTTTTTTTTATTGGACAGAAGAATTATGTTTCTATTAAAAACCGTCAGTTATTTGTTAGCTAATATTATTTTGACAGGTTACAGAAACAATTCTCGATATTTAATTTCACGTTTTTGATAAATAACGGATAATGGTGTTCAAGACATTTTATTCCCTCGACTTCCGTAAATAACGGACACTTTATTTATCTTTTATTTACGAGGAATTAATAACTGAACATTATTCTTACTTTGTTTATTCGTTACGTGATTTAACTTTGACGTAACGTAGCACGGTATTGACTTGCGTGTTCGCGTTCGCGTTCGCGGTCGGCCGTACGTTGAACGCGCGTTATTCTCGCGCTCTGATTGGTCGATGTTTTTCCTTAATAATTCAAAAACGATGGCCCAAACACCGTTTTTATAAAGGAAAAAGTTACTTAGAATCGGCTCCTCTACAACCTCTTTCCGGGACCTTCGTTAGTTGTGAGACACTCTGTATAGTCCCGACAATGTTGCTTTAATGGTACCGTTCGAGGCCGAGTGTGTCCTAGAAAACATTGCGTGAGCGACGACCGATTCCAGGTTAACTGGGAAAGTGATTCGCGTCTAGACGCCGTGATTTTCACTTTCGGATCGGTTCACCTGAGCGGAAACTGCCTTAAGGTGTTGTTCACGGCGATGAAAGTGTAGGTCATGATTCGTACTGTTTGTTTCTGGTGGATTGGTATGATCGGTTGTACGAAGACGGACGATTCTCAGAATTAGTAATGCGCATAAAGAATCTTATATCCAACGCTTGATAAAATTCTATCGGTGGATGAATAGCTTGCGAATTATTCGAAATGAATATTGTATAATAGAAGGTGACGATTCTCGGAATCGGCGATATACATAGAGAATCTTGTATGCAATGTTTAACGAAATTTTATCGGTGGAGAGATAGCATGCGAATTATTCGAAACGAGTATTGTATATTACAAGGTGACGATTCGGCGATATACATAGAGAATCTTGTATGCAATGTTTAACGAAATTTTATAGGTGGAGGGATAACTTGCGAATTATTCGAAACCAATGTTGTACAATACAAGGTGAGATAAATTGTTGTAATTACGATAGTGATAACATTGTGTTACGATTATAACACGTGGCCATACAACGCGCTGCGATGTATTGCGTCACAATAACAATGCGCAGTGACGGAACGCGTTACAATTACAATGCGCAATGATGCAACGCGTTACAATTACAACAAGCAGTGATGTAACGCGTTATGATTACAACACGGTGGATAACAACACGCTGTAATTACAACGCATAATGATAACCACTCGTCCCAACAACAACACGTTGAAATTACAACGCATCGTTAAGAAAACGCGTTGAATAACAACTCGTTGCAATTACAACGAATGGGTAGAACAATTCGAGCAACAACAATGCGTTGCAATTACAACACAACGTGCATCCAACGTGCTTGATGATAACTAGTTTACAATTATAACGCTTAGCAACACATAACAACACACCCGAAAAACAACGAACAAAGTAACAACATGTTGAAATTCTAGCGATCAGAAAACAACGTGTAGAAATAACAACTCGTTGCAATTACAATATATAACACTAGCAAGACGTCATCGTAGCAACATGCAGCTATAAACAACATATAATAGTAATCGCACCAACACGTTGCGAAACAACGCCTGGGCGAACCCGTTGCCATAACAATACCTCGTAATTCAACGTGTTACTGTAATAACGCGTAGCTATACAACTTGCAGCAACACAACGCAGCGCAATAAATTGCAATACCAAGATATTTTTAACGTAAAAATATTATCGATATTTTATTTACAAAAGTACAAAATACTGTACATTTGTAAAGGTATAAAGCACAAATACTCTAATACTCGAAATAAAATAAAAATATAAATGTCACGTTTATATTATTGCATTAACAGCTGAACCAATTAAGAACGACGTAATTTCTACCCACGCGAAAAATGAAAAATTCTATACACGAAACGTGTAGAATTTCGTTTCTCCGAAATTCGTCCGCGTGTAGCTATTTTATGAATGAAAAACGAACTTCTGAATCGAGAGCATAGCGTTACAATATTCATATTTTGTTAACGAAATGGCTGTTACGTCAAACGAGATTTGCTCCATTTTATATAACGTTCATTCAATTTGTCTGCTGCCGGACGATTTCTATTCTGCCAGTCAGAGCCTGAGACGTATTTATGGTTCTTTCATTTTCGGTATATTTGTACGAAGATAAACCACGAAACCGAGAGACAGCGAAGACGGAGGATGCAATGAATTTTATTAGCTGGAAAAATATTCCAATCTCGACGATTGAAATGAAAAATTCAAAAAGTTTCGGTCGCTCTCGCTTGATTCGCGTCCAAATAAAGAGACACGACATTTTTTGGCCAGGGTCGTATGTCTCGAACAACCATAATCCGTGGCGCTATTCGAACCCAAATTTCGGCGACCGAACAAAATAGACATTGATAAAGGTTCCGTGTAGGATGGTAGCATTAAAAAGTATCTTTTCTTTCATAAGTTTATACGAACGTGATGACGCGCGTGCGTAAGCCGGCACGATCAATGTGTGGAAATGTGCAGAGTATACGGAAACCTCATAGAAAGAATGGGATTTCTTCGAAGAACCTTATCACGGTTAGGGGTACGAAATTTCTCGAAACTCGTCGAAATTTTACGACTCGAATCTCGGCCAACTCTTTCGCAATTACCGCGATACGTTTTCTATTCGAGAACTCGATAAAATATGAATTTATAACGTAATTAAGCTTTCCTATCTTCGTGAAGTGGACGACGAACAAGTGTCAACGTTCGCGCAGTAATTTGTATTGTTAAACGTTAGTAATGACACATCGCGGTAATAATTCGAATTATCCGCCATTTTATTTACATGTTTCCTTCGGGCTAGGGTAAAAGCAGGTACACCATAATGGTCACTTCGGCAGTAATTGCGATCGAACACAAACGTGAAATAAAATCGTTATTGTAAATTGATATTTATGAACTCCATTATTTCTGTAACAAAACAAGCACTTTGCGCATTCATTTTTTGGATTAAATTAGTATTACTAATTATCTAAAACTGGATGGACTTGTATTGTTGATGCAAAAAAAAGAAACGGTAAAATAGTGCAAAAATGATATATCTATTGTAAGATAGACAGTATACTAGTACAATAGTAGTATAGAGAAACGTAGTATAGTTGTGTGGTAAAACAGTGAAATAGTAATGCAGTTATATTTATAGTATCATAGTAATACATTCAAATAGCAGTATAGTGAAATAAAGAAATATTAGTACAGTGAGAAGAAGGAATACATAATAGTACAGTTAAATAGTTGGTAATAGTATAGTTGTATAATAAAATAGTGGTACATAACGAATTAGCAGAAAGTGGAAGTAAAAGTAATAAAACCGCAACACTGAAACGGTAAAAAGAGAGCAAGACGTAAACAAGTAATAATAACAGCGACCACCATTATCCCATTCTCCTCTACGGTCACAGAGTTAACGTTTCTACGGTGAAAAAAACACGGTAGAACACAACAAGAATCGGAGGCAGCAGGCAAAAAAAACGTTAAGGAACAAGTAGAGGTCGAACGGTACCGATGGCTGTTTGCATCGTTCGCATCTTTCGTGCGTAATCAATCGGGAGAAATAACAGAAATTCGCGTTTGGATCCTACTGGACCGTTGTCGTGGACGTGGAAGTTTTTATACGATAGCCAAAGTTTCCCACTAGACCGGTGAAAAATGATGGATCATAAACAAGAGACGAATTTTACCGGATTCGAATGGGCCCTGTCACAGAGAGAACGAAACCGATTGGAACCACCGTTTGCTATTTCCAAACTTTCTCGTCATCTATATATTTTTTTTTATTACTTTAAAAGTTTCCCGATGGTTTTCTCTCGACGGCTGTGAAATACGATTATTTCTCTCGATGAATGCTTCTCTCAAAATCGATACGAAATCTGGATACACGCTTGCGAAACCGCTTTTACATTACGACATAAATTCATCCCCGCTTTAGACTTTGCGGCTCTTACTAGAAAAAGCTGTTCCACATCGTTCTGACGCTATAATCTAGTACAGAAGCCGGTCCGCAATTGCATACAATTTAGTACCTGATTGATCCATTTTTTTTGTCGATCAAAACTTTGTAACGGGAGCAAGAAGAACTCCTCTGAACAAAGTTATATTCCCGAATGGACTTCCTAGGAAATTTCATATAACTTTGCTAGAGACGCGGTTAACGAAACGGTGTACTAAACACGGTGTGCACGTGAACTTCCTTCCTTGACTATGTGCACTAAATCACCCTGGCTCGAAATTTCGCGATCCACTAAAGCAGCACACGGTGTCTACGATAGTTGTGATACCGAACAGTACACCTGAGCTTCTTTTTTATTTATTTCGAAACTAACGGCCCAATTCTTGGTGCAGCATTAATCTTCACGCTTAGCTAAACCAGACCACAGAACGATGTACGTGATGTTCCTTGTTCTAAACTTACACCTTTGCTGCTCGCTAACCCATTAATCTTTGACAGTTTGTTTATTCGCTATATCTGCTTAGACACAACTCGCTACTATAAGTAACATTCGTTTTATTGTCAAACAAAAGAGTTTCTTTCACAAAATAAACCAAACTTCATATATACTCTAATGATATGGGATCCGCACAGACCAGCATTCGAATCTGTGGGTTTTCATTTTTCGTGACCTTCTGATGCAAACTTTGTAGAAATTTTCGAAATATAGGTATTTAAATCGAGGGATATTTAAAGCATAGTGATATTTAGATCTAGGGATTTCCCGGGCCCAATGATATTTCGACACGGCATTTTGGATTCTAATGTTAGTTAGATCTAGAGATTTTATGAGTCTAGTGATATTTGCGCCTAGGGATTTCTGGGATCTAGAAATATTTATACTTACGGATTTTCCGGGAATAGGGATATTCGGAACTGTGAACTTGATGGATCTAGAGATATCGGGATTTGTGCAGTTTCTGGATCTGGGGATATTAGGATTGTTGGAATGTAGGGAAATAAAGAGATGGGGATCCTAAAATACGAGGGTCCAGGGAAGTATTTTTGGGAATGTTCTGTGCAAAGAGAAACTGTATCATAATTTTAAAAAAAGTCGTCGGTTCACAAGATGTTTATACGAAAATTGCACGGACAAATTTAGGCGACATAAGGAATTCGTCGCGTATTTTTCATAAAAACATGCATTTGCATAAATATCCGCAGTCCGTTAATAACGTCTGCTCTCAAGGGGACAAGTGCGGGTACACTTTTATCGTCGTATCTGCTGAATGGGATAGCGCGACGAAGTGGCAGTAAACCAGGAATTGCGATGAAATGCAGAAAGACAACCGGTAGGGTAACGATCGCTATGTCGCTCTAGGGCGAACGTCTTACTCGAGACAGGATCCGTTCGACGAAATGACGGATCTCTGCTCGTTTCCTTGCTTTTACGTCTCCTGGCCTCTGGATCCCTATGTATTATGCATCGATCGATACCATCTTAACCGGTTAAACACGACTCGAGAGGGTCAGGATTATCCAAGATAGCTCGAGTAAAGTTGATCGACTGTCAGAAATTGTTAGCTTCGATCAGACCTTAGGGGAAGTTCGTATTCAAAGCCGATGGGAGACACATGTTAAAGAGGGATCGAATGAAAAAATTCGTGGTTCAATTAAGCGAAGTAGTTGTAACTGTCAGATGTTAATGGGATTGAAGAAAAAAATCGAACCCACCGGGTGGTGTGCCTCTCGTTATAGCTGTCTTCCGTTTATGCAGTTTCTGTTATTCCGGATTTTAATTATTTAATTATTGCTTTATTATTCACGACATTAATATTCGTAGTTTCAATTATTCTTGAATCCAATTATACGAGTGCTCCATTACTCGTTGTTCCAATTATCTTCGGTTTCCATTAACCGCGAACTCGATTACTTGTCATATTAGTTACGTGATGATTTATTTATTTCACACATTATTCATTTTCGGTTTCCGTTATACACGATTTCAATTATGCAATGGTTCGTTCATTTAATGTTGCAATTATCTTCGGTTTCGACCATCCGCGGATTCAATTATCCGCTATTCCATTTATCCGCGGATTCAATTATCCGCTATTCCATTTATCCGCGGATTCAATTATTCGCAGTTTTAAGCACGAGACGATTCAACTATTCAACGTTTCAATCGTTTTCGGTTTCATTGACTTAGTTTCAGTTATCTGCGGTTCCTTTTATCCGCGGTTTTAATTATCCGCGGTTTCAAGTATGGGACGATTCAATTATTCAACGTTTCAATCGTCTTCGGTTTCAATTACGTAGTTTCAGTTATCCGCGGTTCCATTCATCCGCGGTTTGAAGTATGGGACGATTCAGTTATTCAACGTTTCCATCGTCTTCGGTTTCTAATATCCGCGGATTCAATCATTCGTACTTTCAATTATGCAAGAAAGTAATTTCTAATTTATCCGCAAACTCGATATCCACGGGATACATATACATATACGGATAATGTAGTATTTGATGCTTTAATAGCAATTTCGTTGCATATAAATTATATCTTACAACATTTTTAAGTTATCATAAGTAGCAGATCCGCTATAAACAAGTGACTATGTCAAGAAAAGTTTTTAAAGCGCTTACCACGATTGAAAAAGAATTAAGTAGTACAACGGGTCGTTCGTATCCCATAAATTAAGGGACCAGTGATTTATCGCGTGAAACTTCATTCGAAGAAAAACTGCGCGGGTCGGAGATTGATCGAATCCCATAAGTAGAAGAGTCCCAAAGTCTCCTCATTGTCTAACTCCGGCCACGAAGAATACATACAATAGAAGAGGGCCATGATAAAACGTACAAGAGTCGGATTATCTTTTGCTGCAAAAATCGATAAATCTTGCTGTAGTTATTTTTTCGCGATTTCTTCATCCAACACCGAAAGGATCGATGATTGGCTGGTACGTTACCAAGCAGGTCGTACAAGGAAAAATTGAAGGAGCAAAATTAATAACTCCGTTCAGGATGATCGATCGGTTTCTAGCGACGGAAGTGGATGCCGCTTCTTTTCAAATTCATAATCGCGATGTTCCGGCTATTATTCATCGACGCAAAAAAAAAAACAATTGATCGCGACCGTAAGATTATGGCGGGGTTCAGAGACGGGGAATACATTTTGTAACATCAACTAACGACTTAACTCGTCTTCGTTAATTCTGCGTAGCGAAAGATATCGCGAAACGTGTAATCAAAGAAGATGGGTGTAACACCTTGCGTTTAATAAATAATATCGTGGCCTACGTTCGGAGCTTATTTAAAGTTTCAAACGAAACTTTCACGGACGCTAACAATGTTACTTCGGATGCCAAAAGCGTGCGTGACACGAATATCGAACATCGATTCAATATGCTTATTCGAAGCGGGGAATAAGTCCTCTTCTGGTGGATATATCCGGTAATACACGCGACTGGAGAGTTTCGAGTAGGTCAGGTAATATCATTGTCCACTTGGCATGGAACTTGCTCTCGATCGACAGAGATAGATAAACTTACAATTGTAGTGACCGATGTGGATATCTCGTTAACCTCTTGTAGGCACGAACACGTTTAGTTCTTTTTTCATTCAAAACAACGCGAGACATAATGCGCGACGACGAACACGTTTGACAATGTAACGTGTGACGATATAACAATATACCAGTAAAAGAATAACATAATAACGTAATAAAATAGTGAAATAGTAGAGTAATAGTACAATATGGTGGAATAATTGTATTATACAATTGTATCATGGAATAGTATTAGAGTGACATCAGGATATAGTAGTATAGTTGAATGATAATATAGTAGATCGTATAATAGTAACAATAATAGTACAATAAAATAGTTGAACGTTAGAATAGTGATATAACAGGTATAGTGGTATAGTGGAACTGCAGCACTGTAGTATAGTAAATAGTGCAATAGTAGTACAGTAATAGTATAGTAAATACTGTAATAGTAGTATAGTAATAGTATAGTAAATAGTGTAATAGTAGTACAGTAATAGTATAGTAAATAGTATAATAGTAGTACAGTAATAGTATAGTAAATAGTATAATAGTAGTACAGTAATAGTATAGTAAATAGTATAATGGTAGTACAGTAATAGTACAGTGGCCTATTGGAATAGTACTGTAGTAGTAGGGTGGTATAGTGATGCATAATAGTAATATAATCGTAGCAAATAGTATTTATAATAATATAATGAAATAGTAGAAAGTTAGTATAGTAAAATAGTGAACATAGCATTAATGTACGCTACTAAAATACTATAATAAAAGAGCGGAACAGCGAAATAGTAGAGTTTAAAACTTATGTAATAATGTAACAAAGTAGTAAAACAATAAGAGTAGATAAATTTCTCGAATACAATGATGGAAATTAATAAACATTTGCCAGCACGACAAAATGCTACTCAAACGACATAATGGCCCCGAGAAGCCGTTTATCCGAATAAGGGTTAAACATGCTAAAAAGTCGAATAATGCGTCGACTTCGTACGTATTTAACGGAGGAAACATTAAAAGGTCGTCAGCTTTCGCTCGCGAAAAATTGACACGATATTACATTAATGGCTGCCGGCTTTCGCTCATGAAAAGATGCATTGCTACGTCATCGGTGTTAATGGAAGGTGTTTTTTTTAGCCGATTGTATAAGGAACACTGATCGCTTTCGATAATGATCGGTCCGCTTATCGTTAACTTGTCGCTTTCGAACTGTCCAAATTGAAACTCCGCGGATTAAATCGGTGCCCGAAGCAAAATTGATAGTTGTGTACTGCGCTTCCGATGCGCAAGGTGACTTTGCGGTTAATGCGAAACGTTGATGATCGATTACGGTCAGTTTAGGACGCAAGCAACGCTGTACAGCGGATAACCATTGTTCGCGTGTATACAGCGTGGTTCACCACATTTTGCCATCTAGATTTACGTCATTATTATTACTGATAGCAAACAATGTTTCGAATGAAGTTAAATGGTTTTCAGAGGGGCACATTCTGATGGTATATTTTTTTTGTAGGTGGACATGTAAAGGAGATATGAAGGTCATTAATGTTTTTTTAAATGGAATTCATATTCTTTACAAAAAAAAGTATTAATCTATTTATGTAAAAAAATCATTAGTTTAGGAGATATTTTAATTCTAATTTCTTAGGAAATCGTGACTTTCTTACCTACTCTCTTACTACATTATCACATTGAATTCATAATATTGACCAGAAAGTCACGATTTCCTAACAAGTTAGAATTCAAATATCTCCTAAACTAATGATTTTTTTTACATAAACATTTTAATACTTTTTTGTAAAGAATATGAAGGAGCATCAGTTGATGCAATAAAAAATATATGATTCCATTTAAAAAAACATTAATGACCATCATATCTCCTTCACACGTCCACCTACAAAAAAAATATACCATCAGAATGTGCCCCTCTCAAAACCATTCAACTTCATCTGAAACATTGTTTGCTATGAGTAATAATAATGACGTAAGTCTAGATGGCAAAATGTGGTGAATCACCCTGTATAGTATATAATCATTTAATGATTATAGTCGCCGGTAGTGAGGAAAGGATCAGTGTATGCTATTATAGTTATTTCCGGTACAGTAGTGTCGACTACTTCGAACCAAAGGATTTCCGTGTCCGACAAAAATACAAATTTGTATAGTTACTAAGGTATTTACAACATCGGATTATGATTTTTATACGATAAAGTTCAATTTCATGGTTAATATTAATGATCAACGTTTTGTTGTATTAAACGTGACTGTTTCTAGTGTTCCAGGCAACGAGTGTAAAACCGTACTCTAAAATATTTACCTTGACCACTGCAGTGCCTGACCACTGGTTACTAATACCACTGACGGCTTAGCACTACATACAGTATATCAACTTGAAAACAATCGAAGCTAATTTAAACCTGTGAGTATTGTAATACTTGTGGCACAAAATACGACAGAATTATTCATCGGATTAATTGTTCTTTTTCTATTTTTTTTTATAACAACATCTACATACACAATTTCTAAGCACTTGAATGTATTTATAAGATTACAAAACGTTTTTATGCATTGAAAGGCAGTGGCTAAAATACAAATTGAAATATCGTGAATGCAATTTCTAGCTAAATACGCTAAGCTTTAGTTTCGAAGATTTCAGGAAATTCGCAATTTCTTTGGTTCTCTGTAGACGCTGACGTTCTCACACGTGCATTTTTATGCTCAACTAGACGCGACAAACTTTTAATTGCAGCCAACTTTCACGTACAGCGTTGAGGTCGAGAAGTTCTGCGTCAATTTGCTGGTCGTCCCTGCAAATGACTCTTGTGAAATGTTTTGGGTCAACAAGCCTCTACTCGTTTGCCAAAAGTTGTACTGTAGTTAAAATGGAAACCGCATCCTTAGGGCAAAGCAGTATACTCTATAGCATTTGTAGCAAAGGCTATATTGTTTAGAGTATTTTTATAACATCTAATAACGATGTTAAAAATCTCAGTATTTCGCAGTAACTGCAATAAAAGCGATACTGTCTCGCGTTAGATCGTCGCGCGTTGAAATATAACTCGTAGTAGTTATTTTCACGCGTTATGTTAGCGCGCGCAGTATCGCCACCAATTATATTGCCCCGCGCTATATAATGCGGCAGAGTACCACGTGCTATGTTGTCACGCGTTATATCACCGCTTTAAAATGTTACACGTTATATCGTCAGGCGGTAAAATACCGCACGTTGTATTGCCACGGGTTATATCACCACGCATTATATCACCACACGGTAGAGTACCACGCGCTATATCGCTGGACGGTAAAGTTCCACGCGTTATATCACCGCGGTAGAATATTACACGTCATATCACCAGGCGGTAGCGTACCGCGCGTTCTAGCACCGCGGGTTATATCACCGTACGGTAGAGTATCACGCATTATTTCGCCGCGCGGCAAAGTATCACGAGCTATATCGCTAGACGGTAGAGTACCACGCGTTGTATCACCGCGGTAGAATATTTCATGCTATATCGCCGGACGGTTGGGTACCACACGCTATATCGCCACACATTATTTCGCCGCGCGGCAGAGTATCACGAGCTGTATCGCTAGACGGTAGAGTACCGCGTGTTGTATCAACCACGGGTTAAATAAAATACGAGGCGTAATAGATGTCGCCACGTGTTGTGCGGCGAGAAATCGAATCGGCAGTAATATATCGAAAGTCCATTGTAAATATTTCATAGAAGGAATAAATGCTTTGTACATGAAGTAAGCATCCAATCAGTGACAATTTAGCGCGAGTTCATTACAAATTTGTAGGAGTACAAATTTTAGAAGAAATCGGCATATATCAGAATGACATAGACATAATCGATTGTCACATCATTGATATACGGCCGATGGACGTGGTCAGAAACACGCGTTGCTTTTCAAAAGAGCGGAAATTGAAGGTCCCTGCGGCAAAGGATCTCGTTTCACGAATGATTTCATCGGCGAAGTTCAGATTGGCTCGAGCAGTCTCGTATACTCGAGTCACGGTAAATTCAATTAAAACAGGGAAGAGTCTATCGAATAAATTGTCGAACTTTCTTAATCACCGCAGTGTATCAAAAGTTAACGTTTCCACATTATGGGATCTCTCGTGTCCAAATTAAATTAATATATATCTCGATAATACGGATTATAGTGATCGTTAAACGCGCTATCTTTTCGATGTTCCATAATTCAATTTTCTGTTTTTTTCGGCTTTAACGCTTTACTTAATTACAACCCAAATTTTTTATACATACAACAGCAATAAATAATGCCACGGAAATACCGACAATATTTGTACATTATTTTTACCGCTTCAAGTTCGTATTGTAACCATGTTCAAACAGGATTTGTTTAAAAACCAACTCAATTTTAATTAATCATTGTGCACCGAAAACAATTAAATTCTTGAATCTCTGATCGCGTTATACCAGTATCGTTGAATCTCGACATTTCTAGATTCCTAATTAGTTTTTGATACAAATGGTATAAATTCTCATCGCTATCAGTTAACAACTTCTTTCGTCCGCTTTGTACGAAAACTTGTTTGCGTCTTTAATCGCTTCGAATCAACACGCGAAACAACTAAGTTTCACGTCAGCAAAGTCCCTCGCCCTTCGCTAATCTCGCCGGTAAGATGAACTTGAAGATATGTCCTTAATCCTGTTGGATTAATGTCGAGTTGGTGTGCCAAGAAAAGAATAATCGATAAAAATGGAAGGGTTACAAAAGATGATGGAAACGAATGCTTGCAAGTCACACAAAGAAAATCGATAAAAGTGGAACGTACACCTAGACAGATCCCCGATTACGAGTAAATAATTGATTGTCAGTTTAATTCTTATCCAGACCTTTGGCTAACCCAGACCTTTATAGATCCATCCATCGAACTTGAACTTCCGCTGCTTCCAGATCGCGGTTTAAAAATACATATTCCAGATCAATTTCTTGTTATGCTTTCGAATTATTTTAAGATCCATTAGTTCTATTAGTATTAATATTAATAGTGATAAACTATCACCGTGCAAACTTCTTAATGCTGTTATGGTTTTATCATTTTACGGAAGAAGTTAGTTAATCTGCTTTGATCATCGGTCCTATAAAATTGAGATAATACAAAATTTTGTTAGATCTACTTTTTGTGTTTTATCATCACGCGTTGTATCTTCACGAGCTATATCACCACGCGTTGCGTCCCCACACGCGATATGGCCACGCGCTTTATCGCCACACACCGAAATTCCACGCGTTATATCGCCACACGCCGAATTTTCACGCGTTGTATCACCACGTCCTATATAGCCACAAGTTATAGTGCCATGCACTGAATTTCCACACGTTGTATCGCCACGCGTTATATCGCTTTGCACTGAATTTCCACGTGTTGTATCGCTACACGTTATATTCCCACGCGCTATATAGCCGCGCGTTGCATCGCCATATACCGAATTTCCACGCGTTGAATCGCCACGCGCTATATCACCATGTGTTATATCGCCACGCGTTATATCACCTTGCACTGAATTTCCACGCGTTATATCGCCACACACTGAACATCGAAGCGTTGTGCCGCTACAAGTTATATTGCTAAGCACTGAATTTCCACGTGTTGTATCGCCACATATTATATTTCCACGTGTTATATCGCCATGCGCTATACAGCTACGTATCGTGTCGCCGAATGTTTTGCCATTGCGCAATTATATCATCACAAACACATATCGTGTGGCGATACAAAAAATTATATAACATGGATGTAACATAATTATTGTGAAACGAGGTGAGAATTTCTATTTAACAAGGCCATAGAAAACAGTTCAAACTTTAAACTGTGTTAAAGTATTCGAATGAGTAGTAAATTTTGGTACTTTGCTCTCGAAAGATCGGAATAAAGAAAAATTACAATTGGAAAAAGATGTAAGAAAAGGTGGGCCAGGTACTCCCTTTATATCGCTAACTTATTTTTCCACGGAATTCAGAGAAAAAAGCTTCTTTGAATCATGGCGCGTATTAAGAGCAGATCGAGGACAAAGGAAAGCTGTCGTTATAATTTCAGTTCTCGTCTCGAATAAGAAGAATCGATATCAAAGTGTACTTTGTAAGTGTAGCGATCCAAAGAAAATATGTCCGTGCATTTAACTGCGAACTTCCCGCGATATGTTTTTAGAGTCGTTTAACGCTACCAGCATTTACCGTCGAAACCAGGGCATCGAAAACATTGTTCGGTTTCTTGCTAAAGAATCGATTACAAATACGGATCTTTTACCCATCGTTCGAGTTCAATCGACCTCGATAACTACCAATTACTTCCAAATTGAAAATAAAATAGAAAACTAAATAAGTGAAACTAAGTTAGATTAGACCAGAATTGCATTTACCTTAGGTTCAATTGTAGGTTATGTCTGAGTCAACTTATATTTCGCATTAAAATAAAATAAATAGATTCGAATCGAATAATAATGTAGTACGTTCAACCCCTACCGCTACAGATAGTCTGAATGATATCTCAACGATATTATCGATACGGCGTCACACGTCGATAAAGTATCTACAATGTATCGATAATCGATAACACCTCGACACGATACAACGCGTGACACTGCAACGTTGTCGATGACAACGACGCATCGTATAAATTGCAGTTGGATCTACGGCGAGTTAGATTTGTATTATTTCACCGGTTAAATTCCCATTCATATCGCGTACGTTATCGTCGAGAATTTGTAATTCGTGGGAGCTGTAATATCTCAATAATGTTGACATTCGCCTGGGGCCCCATAAACTTCAGTGTCAGGCTCGTGCGCTTGTACCGAGCAAAATCACGTAACAATGTAATGTCGTTGAGTTATATTATGTGTTCGATAATGGTAATATGGGTCTGATATCCGATAGTCGAGCGTAAACATCTAGAAGAAACGAACGAAATCTATTAATCATGTTGGTCACGTTCGTGACGTGAATCGCGTGTACATGACGTTATTGTGAAAGTAATTCCACTGACCGTTGCCAAATTCGACCCATTTGCCTGCACGGAAAAGAAATATTTCGAAATTTGATTATTATCCCATATGATCCGGCTTTCGGCCGCGCGGTTGCTCGAGAATATTCAAGCCCTGAAGCATTCGCAACGTGCCTTTGCTACTGATTCGACTCGTTTGGACGTTCAGTTTCCTTCCCGTAGAAAAAACGAACGCCGCGCGCACCGCAATGTTGATCGCCAACGGCTTTGCTTGACAATTCGTACCGCTATAAGCGAACCAATAATTATATTAAAACGAAGTCAAAAAAGTGAAAGTTCGAGTGGTGATACATCAAATAGCGGGCCAATAATCACGTAGCAGTACGTGCACTAGTGAACGAGACAGTTCATTTAAGATTCTTCTGGTGATCGAATATGTTAAAGCTGTTTAACCGACGCGATCGGTCGAGAAAAACTCTGTCTCAACGACCGTAGTTTAGCCATAGACTAAACTCCTACTTAGAGCGTACAAACGTATGGCGGAACAAAGGGTCGAATCGCAACGTGCATTTCAGTTTTACAAATTAACCGTGTCTCTAATTAACAATTTGTATGCAAGATTCAAATGCAAGGTTCATAGCACCGGAAGTTATTAAATATTTTGGTTACAAGAATACCGAATAAATTGATTCGTTAGCGGGTGTAATTATGTTGGCCGAATTTTCGTTCGATCGTCTTCGATCATCGCCGCTCGACGATGACCCTGCACGGCAAACATACTAATGAATGAAGAATCGCGTGGAAGAAAATTTCTCGAAATCAAGCATTCCGTGCCAGATTCCATCCGAGTGACGAGCAGCGATATGGGTCAGGAGGAGCGTAACCGAGCCACCGTCGAGATTTCTGACCAGCCTGAAAACAGGAAAAATCGAGGGAAACTCGGACGAGTCGCGACGCGTTCGGTGCGCCGCGACGCAGCGCCGTCCCGATAGAAAGGCGCGCGTCGACGAACGGGAAAAGGGACAAAGAATCGCGCCACGGACGAAATCAATTCGAGTGCCGCGAAAAGAATCGTCGAGTGTGCTCGAGCCGATCGAGCCTGCAATCCGGAAATATTCGTGTCACATCTGTACCGGATACATCACTTTTCTTAGGCCACGCTCGGGCGCAGCACGAAAACGAGTTCATCGTCGGCCACACGTGCCTTTTCAATGACTCTCCGCCACACGGAATCGCGATTATTCCTGCGAATTACTTTCGCGAAACCGTTCTCGTAGATTTCGTCAGTTATGCGTATAGCGCTACATACCGAGCCGGCTATTTCAGCTAGACACAAGAACATGGCGACCTAGGGCGTCCTAGACTATGATACAATCTAGCGAATATAAATAGCACCAAGTTCAAGGAACGCTGCGATTTGGCGCCACGGTTATCTAGGGATATTAAGATCTGGGTGATATTGCGATCGAAAGACATTGGAAACTGGAGACGTCGGAAGCTAGGAATACTGGAAACAAGAGGAATGGTGATTATCGTAATCTAGAGATATTTTCATTCGGGTATATTGGTACTTACAAATATTAAAATCTGTATACCGTGCAATTTAGGGATACACAAATTAAATATCCGAATCTAGGGATATTCTTATCTAGGGATATTTTCATCTGGGTCTGTTGGCACGTACAAATATTGAAAATCTAGATACCGTGTGATGTAGAGACACTGGAATCAAATATCAGGATCTAGGGACATCGAGGTCTAGGGATATTCAATTCTAGGGGCAACGAAGTATACCAAAATCAAAATCTAATGATATCGCGATCTAGTGATATTTGCATGTAGGGACGACTGGACCTACAAATACTAGAATCCAGAGAAATCGCGATCTAGGGATATTTACATTCGAAGATGTTGAAAGCTACAAATATTAAAACCTAGGTATATTGCAATCTACATATATTCGAATATAAGAACATTGAACTCTACTCTTGCCAAGATCTAGAAACATATCTAGGGACATTTAAATTCGGGAATGTTGAAATCAACAAATATCAGAATCTAACAATGAGTATATCGAGATGCTAGGAATATTGCAATACCGAAGTATGGTACTCTTGGATATTGTAATCTAAGGGGATTCCTGCATGGATCTAGAAACAGTAGAGTCTAGGGATATTCGGACTCTAGAAATAGTCAGGCCTAGGGATATTCGGGCTCTACAAATAGTTAGGTCTAGGGATATTCGGACACTAGAAATAGTGAGGTCACTAGATATTCGGACTCTAGAAATAGTAAGGTCTAGGGATATTCGGATTCAGGTTTTATTATGATCTAGAGACACCTTAGGTATCTGGCGACAGCGAAGTCGATAAACGATGTTAGTTTCGTAAATTATAGAACCTAAAGTTATACCGGATGTAGAGATTTAGAAACACAAGAATTTGGAAGAATGGGGATTTAGGGATATACCTTTAAAAAAACATGTCCCTTTTATACGTAATATAAATAGATCCGTTGGGCGATAAGAAAGAACGACTGAACCACTTTAAGAGCGGAATTCGTATCGCGCGATGTTATAGCGTTATTGCATTATCGAGAGAAGATAGTCCAAAATTACGTAGGTTATCGAACGATAAAATATACTTCAAATAGACCTCATGCTTTAGATATCTAGTGTTTGAGATTATATTAAATTAAACGTCACGTAGCTTAGTTGGCAGCTAACGTATTAAAACGATTTAAAATCTTTTGCGAGCGACTAAAATTTTGATTCACTCACCAACGAAACAGTTGACAATTCTCTACAGATTATATCATACTGTTACTAGATAATTTATATACAGCGACGAGATATCCTCTGTCGCCCTCTAATTGAAATCGTAATGGCTCTTAAAGCATCCTAGGATTAGCTTCGTAATTGCGTGCGACTGAGCTTTAAAAAAACTTATCCAGCCTAACAATGATGTAATTACATGCCATGCGAACCTTGATTTAGGAGCACAATAACTACCTACTTTAACGCTCGATCTCTTTTCCCTTTCATAAAATTCATGCTGACTTTACTAAAACAACGAGTTAATTAAGCGATTTTGTTTTCTAAGGAGTAGCGTTTACAATATAAGGTACATTAGCTAATAGTTACGTGAGTAGTTAATATAGTTCGCATGCGGTGCGTCATTAATCGTATCAGACAATGCGAGACGCATGCAGTCCGGCGTAGTATGGGATATGCGATGTAGAATAAACATAGATATAGAAGGTGGATCGTCAGTTTCAAACATAAAGAATGAAATTTATTGCTGGAATAACAGCCAAGAAAGCGAAAGAAAGCGGGAAACACGTAAGTATCATTACATAAATTTTCCTAAAGGAAATCCAAGTTTCTGGCAATCGTTCCGCGATCAACAGTTGCTCCATTTATTACATAAAGACAGCTCTACATCTGCCCTTTCAGCGACCGATATCTCGCCGCGTTAGGGGGCGATTAATTTCCCGGTTGCCGAAAAATAAATCACGACCGTTTTAAAAGCGCACCCAACGCCGCTGTGCACGGCGCAACATCCAAAATATTTATAGAAAACGTGGTTGGTCGGCTGGAAAAAACGCATCGCCGTTCCAACGTTTCATTCATCCTTTCGTCGACACCGCTGTAAACGCATATTCTTTAATTGTTTTCATTCATCAATGCAATTCTTTCTAATTTGATTTTGTAGTACCTGGTTCTCATAGTCGTATTTCTCTTTGTTTATTTCCAACATCAATACGCTGGAAATAATAATAACATATTACTATGAACAGCGTTATTACGGAGTAGATCTTGTTGCCGCGCGTTATATCACCGCGCAGTATATTGTCTCTCGTTATATCACCGCGCAGTATATTGCCGGAGCGTTATATGTCCGAGTCCATGTTACACGTGTATTATATCGTCCGCGTATTAATTCGTCATCGTGTTATATAGCCGAGGCATTAAATCACCAAACCTTATATCACCGACGCATTAAATCTGCGACGCGTTATATCGCCAAGACATTAAATCACCAACGCGTTATATCGCCGGCGTGTTAAATAACTAAAACGTTAAATCTTCAGTATGTTATATCGCCGAAGTGATATTTGATCCATATCGTATTATATGACAAGAACGTTAAATCATCAACTCGTTATATTGCCGAACCGTTAAATTGTAGCGAATTATATCGCCAGTACATTACATCCCCGACACTTTATATTACCAGTACATTAGATCAACAGATGTTAGATCTCCGTGTGCTGTATACCGACGACATTGAAACAGTAGCACGTTATATTGCCGAGCGTTTTAAAGAGTCAAAGTACTATAATAACCACGCGGAGTCTTAAAAAATAATCACATAAGGAATCACGCGACAGAGATAAATAAATCAAGAATTTAGTTGATGAAGAGGGTAGACATGGTCTATCTACCGACCACTGTGAAAAGCGATAACAGCCAATAATTTCCGACGATTCCATTTCCAGACATCTAAGCACAGTCCGCGAATTAATCTCAACGAGCAGCATCGATTAATCAGGCGATTCTCCGGGTCGGAAGATAAATTACACCTCTTTTCAAGTGTCCTCCTCCTCTCGGCTTTCACGCTGTCTTCCCGTGCGCTGTTACTCCTTTTTCAAATCGACCTTCTCCGAGAAAACTCGACCAGAACGAAAGCTCTTCGAGAGATCTTGAAAATCGTTCCTGTCTCGACACGATCGTCGCGATACTTTGAAAATTCAAGGGGAGGGACAAGGAAAGAGGAACGAAGAATATACAGAAGAAGAAGAAGATGAAGGAATCGGTGCGAGAACACCTACATAAATATCTCGTTGTTTCCTTGATCCTAAACGGTATTCTATAAAATATCGACTGCCTTCGAGTGAAGAAGGATCAACCTCTAGCTATGTAGGTCGCAACGTCACCGTACTTGTACGGGATTATGCTTCGTACCTTTTGCCTTTAGGAGAAGTTCCTTCTACACGTACGCCAGTCAGTTCCTTCTTTCTTGGAAACGTTTGTCATTGCACCGAACAATTATATTGTTTTGTTCCGCGAAATACGTTTATTTGACGTATGACAATTGAACAGGGTGATATAATACGTCAGCGATATAACGCGCTGGCAATATAACATTATAATGCTTGATCAAACTACGCGTAATGATTACACTATGTTGTACTAGTCGGGTTTGAATTAGTGTTAAAAGCTTTGATTCTCGGATAATTTTTGGATATGTATATTTCGAAATTTATATTTGGAAATTGTTAAAGTTAATTGAAGTTACAAACAAGCTAAATTTATCCACGGATACGCGATAAATTTTACTGCTACTTCCATAAACACAACTGTCTAGTACCATTTTGTAGACACATATCGTTGAAAGAAGGATCTTTTATCTTAACTTAATTTACAACATCCCCTGTAAAATGGTAATTTTATTGTCATCTTGTTTTCATTCTCGTAGTGTTATATTTTGCGTCACAATTTTAGCCACGACCACGTTTCCGGGACATTCGACAGCCTGTTGTAACCAATCTTATTGTAACTTTGATTTATCTGGAGTCCAATAAAAATATCTTTCCCTTTGACGCAATACTTCTTTCCTATAATTATAACCCTTACTCTACAACTTTCTTTCCTCTTTCTTCGAAAAAAATAAACAGATTCCGATCGGACAGCTACCGAGAAATAACGATAATAACGATAAAACAAACAAAACGGAAATAGACTCGCGTAGTAGTATGCATCGCAGCAAGTCAGACGAGGACAAGCTGAAACGCGGGACTGCGTGCACACTATACGAGAAACTACGGTTAAGTTGTCTTGAAGAATACTTTCGAATGGAATTCAGGCCAGAAAAAAGCTTGAATCGCGTGTCATTCCTTTTTTCTTACCGTTTTCAAGCTGTCCGGAAGATTTCGCACGATCAACATGGTAACACTTTTTGCTTTCTGACCATGGAATCTCTTTCATCTCGCTTTCGTTTGGTTTGCATAGATCTCCGTAATGTGTACATGTAAACGCGGTATGTTAAAATAATAACTAACTCTTAATGATACTTTCGTGTAGAAACTGTATTATGAACAAAAATAAAGAATAGTACGGGCAAACAGTGATTTTGAAAGTTGATAGTAATCGAACAAGACAGACATATTAGCCGTAGCGAAAAATACTATAGCGATTAGATTTCGATTACGATTTGTCTTTCAATAAATGTATGAATATATTTTGCCGTTTATCGATCGCATTGAATCGAAATGAAAATAAATAGAACAGAAAATATCATTCTTGATATGTAAATAGTACTGAATAATTACTTTTAAAACATTCCAAATTGAAACACTCGAGAATTAACTGTCATCGAAACATTAGTTTTATAAATCTTTATAGTAACAGTTCTTTTTAATCGTCCTATATCAAGTACGATATCGAATTGGTATTAAAATGTTTATTTCTAAAATAGTCCAAATATATTCAAGCATCGTTCGAGATCTATCGATTGTAAGTCATTTACAAACAGTTACAACTCTTACAACATTAAAAATCGACTAACATATCGTTCAACATCCATTTTCGATCGAAATGGCAACCGTTTTAAAAACATTCTAAATCGATTCGAGATTTAACTATTACGGAAATCTTAATTTCGTAAATTATTAGAATTACTATAATCGTTTTCAAAATATGCAAAAACGATTCGACTATTATTCAAGATTCACTTGCTATCGAAATTGTAACCCTTTCAAAAAAATCCTAGATCGATTCGAGTATCGTTCGAGACTGTTACCGAACTTTCAACATAGCAAATCTTCAAAACATCAACTGTCTCAAAAACTTTTAAATCATCCAATGCGAGACCCTTTCACAAAAAAAATGATACATGCTCGCGATATTCCAAAAACAAAAAGATAAGAAAAGAAATACGATCTCGCGTGCATTTTAACCTCCGATGGACCTGAAGCGTATCGAGAATCGGGCCGCAATAAGACGCCCGTGAGAAAACACGCGTGCATCGTGGCCGTGTGTACTCACAGCTTTGTAAGGTTGACGGTGGATGGAAGTGCGGTGACATCGAGAGGCTCCAGGATAGACAGGAAGCCCGCACCGCGACAGGTGAGCTCCCGTCCATCGGCAGTGACGTTGCAGGTTTCCAGGAGAGCCGGTCCGTTCAAGGATCCTGGCTGCTCCTCGGCAGAGCAAATCCGGCAGAGGAACATTGTCAGAATGACAGCAGCAGCGGTGCCGCGACAGAACTGCGTGCACATGCCGGCCACCTTGGTAGCTTTTCTTCCTTCCGCCGGAGTCGCCGCGCCCAGGACACGTTTTACCTTCACCGCATTATATTTGTCAATTGCGTGTCTGCTCAATGAGCGAGAAAACGTGTACACAACACGGCATAGAAAGAACGCGGCGTGTTAGAGCTTACGAAGCTCGCGAATCAGACAACGCGCGCGCACTTTTCCCCCCTTCGACTCGTTTCTACCGATAGGTCCACGCGCTACAAGCTACGGTTACCGACTGACACCGCTCGTCTACGTGCGTAACCGCACTGGTTCGCCCTCTCGCTCGCACCCCTTCCCCCACCATTGGCGCAATTACCGCCTCGAGCCAATCAACTTTCTCCGCGGAACATTGCCGATATCATCTGTAATAGACTCTTGCGATGATCGGCACTTCGCGACCGTGTTCGCCCGTATATAGAAATTCGGTTCATTTTGTGTTTTCATTTTTGGACATGATGATTAAGTGCTTTCTTGACAGTGTTCGTTTAAACCGCCTGACGGAAAAGGTAAAGTTTGGCAGCTTATTTTTATGTGAAAGCAATTTTGGTTTTGTATCGGCTATCAGATGTATGAATAGTGTAAGTAATCGAAGTCGTGCTTTTTAATTTGTATTATTCATTTGCTTTGACATTGAATCCCAAATATATACTGAGCGACGCGTCCACTATACTTATTAGGAACTTGTAGAAATTTGAGATAAATCACTTTTTGCTTATAGAAACAGTCTGTCTTCCATTATACGAGCTAGACATGTATAATACAATTTTTAGGGGTTTATATCTCCATAGAATTTGTTTTTTAGCATTCTGGTGTGTTTGAAAAACAACTCCGCGATGTTCAATCTGCTAATGATCCGTGTTTTGATGTTCGGACGTTTAAATTTTATATAAATAGTACAGTACGCCCTCTCTAGGCTACGTACTAAAACATTCAAAAGTAGCAACCGGTAACTTTATATTTTTGACACTATCGTTAATATAGAACTCAACGAATAATTCTTACCCAAAGCTAAATAAAATTTAAGAAAAATTTAATAACACTGATAAAAATCGTTTAAAAACACGAAATAGGCTTTCTGTTATTAAAGATGTCCGCATGTAATTGTATAAGTTTTGCAAAATTTCGGATCCCTAGAGCTTTCGACCATATACTTCATCCTATTCGATTATTTCCGAAACAATTGAAAGCACGAGTACCCGACACGTCTAACTACCCCAATATCTCTAATATTTATATACGGGATGCTGAGGTAATGAATATATTTATTTTTTATTTTCATGATTATATTACCACATGTGTTGAATTGTATGAGGAAGGAAATTGCGACAACTATGTGATTCATTTACAAATAATCATTATACAAAATATGCAGCCAGTTGGGCCATCTTATCTTTTGGAGGACGTGGTTTACCCCGACTGCGACCTTTAGCATGGCCACGACCACGAGTGCTAACCGGTTTCGAAGCGACAGCACGATGCTTCTCCACAAGAGGCATAAATGCTGGAGTGCAAAAAACACAGCCAGACATTTCTGTAGCTTCGTTAGGTAGTTTACTTTTTTCCTGCAATTGAGAGAAAATTGCGTTTTTACATATTCAATACTAATATTTAAATTATATTTAAATCTGTATTAAGTTTTAAATCAATTTCTAAATCTGAGTCTTTGAACATGGAGTTGGCCCGAAATATGACGAGTATTTAAGTGCATCTTTGGTATACTAGATGGGTCGCTTGATTTGCAAACTAATTTGCAGGGATATAAGCTGTCTAATGAAGGGAATTTAAATAGTCCGGTAATGAGACCATGTAGCTACCAGCAAGAAGACAACTGACCATGTCAGAGTTAATGAAGTCACTTAAATACCAATAATTTTTTCTGATAATGAGACACCTCAGATTTACTACTTTACCTGTTTATATTCCACGGTTACTAATTGAGCTCCACAGTCGCAAACATCTGTATCGACTGTTACCTTGTGGGCATTTTCGAATAAATGAATAATAACGTCACAGCGATTGCATCCAAGTTTCCATTTGGGTGCAGCCGAAGGATCAAGTACAAGTATTCCTGTGTCGCATTCAAGACAACTGGATATACCATTAGAATTCATACCGTGAGGACACGTTGGATGAGTGCATGAATTGCAGCCACTTGTTCCTTTTTTCATATCCCTGATATGCACAACACATTCATCAGTATTCAATTAATTAAACATTATGGGTTTTGATCATTTTTAAAATAAAGATAATTACCTAAATGGGGGATTGTTGTAACAATATGGACAAAATGTGTAGCTTTTCCCTCGTGCTCCAGTGGACCATGAAAGCAATTCGAAATCGTCTAATGGACATTTTAGTTCTTTGTAAATTCGAATATTACCATTTTGTGGAAGGTTATACGTTTCGTTGCAATGGGCGCAATGCATCCTCGACGGTTTTGTTTGTATGTATTTCATATAACGTCGGCATTTCCCACATCTAAATATTAAACAATTTTACCAAAAAATGAATGATAAAATATTACCAAACTGTGATGTATTATGTGTGATAATATATCAAAGGCTATACACAGTGAAATAATTTATTCCACTATGTCTACACAGCGTATATTCGTCCATAAAATACAATGTGATCCACTGTCTATAGATTATATGACACGTGTATGCATTGCACACTTTGATATATCGTAAATGCACACGTAATAAATAAATATCTACACACGCATCTTATTACCTCGAGTGTGCTTTTCCTGATGCAGAAAGCGGAGAAAAGGAAACTTCAAATAACTGATCCATTGCTTCTATACTTTTCACGAAATAATGGAATTTTTGTTTGAAAATTTCTACAGTGTGCAGCAACACTGCATGAAAATCTGCACGACCCACAGCTATCAGATTCAACTGCTCCTCTACTGCAGACCTCATCGTAGGTAAAACTAACTCAGGATCTATCTAATATTAATAAGGAATTAACACATCAATTTATTAGTTATATTCCCTAATAAATTCGTACCTTCTGGTATCCATGAACCAATACAATTCCTAATGACGTAGGAACTAATTTTCTACCAGCGGCAACGTTAACATAATTTCGCATACATATATTGTTTATATGTACTGGGATAGAGGCATCTGTACCAATTCCATGTTTCTCCATGAGAGAAATCAATTCAGCTTCTGTTAAATAATCCGGAGGTTGTGTGTAGCATTCCAGTAATTTTGTCTGTAGAATTTATTAAAGAATAAATGAGTACTAAGTAAATAAATCGATTAATCACATGTACGAATCATTTAAATTAAACATGACCAATTGGTGACGCGTAGTTACATTCAACTATTTTCTTATTATATTTAGCTGCAACTCCTACATGGAGACATTTGGTCATATCTACTTCAAACAATCAACAAGAATTTTATTTGTATAACCTCTTGTATATTAACTTTCTCGTTGATTGTAAATCTAGGCAACGTGTCATTACTTCCAAGTGTTTGCCAAGTAAGTATACTGGTGTAACCAGGATCTATTAAACTGTGACCATTTGCGGTAAAAGTTTCCATTCCTACTTCAAATTTAACTGTTGTACTCAGGTATTTACAATCAGCAGCCAACTGTAAAATAGAAGACATTTCAATTTTTCAACATCAGACAGATATTACATCAAATCGGCGATATTTACAGTAGCAATAAAATGTCGAGTTATGTAATCGTACAATCTCCACGAATCTCCGTCAAGTTCACTACGTGTAGCATGTTTCATTGGAGTAATAGGAGGATGGTCTCCAGCATTATGTCCTTTCTTTGGTCTATTGATACCAGTCATCAGTATTTTACGAACTTGATCTCCCCAATCGGGATTGTTTTGTTGTTGTTTTAATGCTGCACTAAATATAAATATCAGCGTATTTATCTAAATTGCAATGTGATAAAAATTAATTTTTACTCGACTTACGGTAAATCAAAATTTTCTGGGTATAATGTTGTTTCAGTTCGAGGATAACTTATGTACCCTTGCGTGTAAAGACGTTCTGCAATTTGCATAGCATGATGTGGACCCATCCCCAAACCTGAACTAGCTACTCTCATCAATTCCACTGTGTTTAAAGCTATAGGTCGCGATTTTGTTTTTTCTGAACTTTCCACACTTAAAACACTATATTATAAAATACAATAAACTATTATTTATGCATAAATGTATCATTAATTAGAAGTATTGACAACAGCGAATATGTAACACTTACATTGCCTGATCAAATTCTTTAATATGACTTAAAAACATATTTGCTATTTCCTTATCAAATGAACGTACACGACTCCAACTTAAGATAATATCTTGTCCATCAGAAGATTTAACTGTAACCTTGAAGGTATTCACTTTATCCGTTTTTCTTACTGAATCACGAAAGTATTATACTCTGACATACTTAAACACATAGTTATTTAAATAATAAGCTATTATACCTGCAGTACCCAGTATGGATCTGGTTTGAATGTTTGAATTTCATCATGCCTTTGCACACAAAATCCTAGTGTTGGTGTTTGACATGGACCATAAGAAATGAGCGATGCATCTAAATCTCCATATTTTCCCTAAGAGAAGGAAAAATAAAAGATAAAAGTAAAGTACAGTCAAATGCAACAGAGGTTCTTATGTTACCATGTTTATACCTGAAAAAACTTTGTCTGAAACCTAGTAAAAGCACAACCAATTCGTAAATCCAATTCTTGTCGTGCATCCACACTCTTTGCTTCATTTTCATTGGGCTTTATTAGGTTTGCTAATGCAGACTTTATATCTTTCTCTGTAATGGCAGAAAATCTTGCTCGCCAAATGTCCTATGATAAATATAAAATTTACAAAATTATTTAAGAAAAAATTATTAATAAACAGACTTACATTTGGATTTAATCTGCGGCTCATGCCTTGCTGTACTGCGTATATGACTTCAAAACAGATATTTTCACCTTCTTTGTCACAATCTAGCCATAATACTAAATAATCGCAATGCGCTCCTTCTTTAGCTAGAAAATATGGGATTTTTAATTTAGGAACTGCTTCTTTCTTTTCGGTTGGACAAGAAAATAACTCTGCCTTGAACACAACAATAAACAATTCATGTTAGATTGTACATTATCAAATTATTTGATAAAAGAAACATATTAATGATTTATGCAATTATGAATATTTTCCTTACAGGATCAACTTTATCCCAATTATTATATTTTCCAATAAAATCTAATGTCATAACATGACCACAAACTGATGTCATCTTGAAGTTTACGGTCTCAGATCTAAATTGACCTACCCACTCATGCACTGAACAAGATCCATTTGAACCTAAAATTCATTTTCTATTAACAATCATATCATAAAGTACAAATATTTTGTAAATTAGAATAAATCATTTACAATACATTGTGATCAAAATTCTAAGTTATGAATTATGAATAATATTAAATCTTATAGGAACTTAACCTACCTTTTCTGGAAGTGCACCGACCATTACTTAAAATATTAGCCAACGAAGCTGCCAGAGATGGCTTTTCTGCTACCATCAAAGCTGTCTTCATTTTTGCAAAATTCTTTTACTATATATTTAAGTTTACAATGAAATCTTAATTTTTGTTAAAACCGACCGATAGTATGCGTGCAAAGATTCGTGTGTAAGATCGCATACATGACGTCTCATGCATTTCAAAATATTTTTTGAATTAATGAATCTTCGTCAACACTTACTATCAACTTTATCTTTTAATTCTTTTATTTACGAAACACATGTCTCTTTTTAAATGTTAATTGGACCAAGATCACAAAGATGAGATCAACCATCCATTTTTTGACATGATGTAAACTGAAGTTACCAATTTGTTTCTATCTCTTTTCCCTAAGCGAGTACGTTCGTTTTGCCCACTCTGTATATCACCATAGAAGTGGAAAACGTGGTGCAATACTGAAATAGTAGGAGTGTACTGAAGTTAGCCAAGGTGCGCAAATTGAGAATGATCTACTGTGGAACGAATAATAAATTGAATTCTGATACATTTCTTCGTAATTTGATGTTACTGCAAAGAGACTAATGAACAGAAACCATGTACAGTACTCTATGACATCTTTTTGATCCTAATAATATTTGAAATGTCAATATCGGTTGAAATATATAGCTGTACGCAACTGTAGTTTCAATCATTTTAGATTTGTGACTCATCCAGCTTGTCAGTTCCGAATAATTATATCGAATTCCCAATATTATCTCTTTAACCTGACACAAGTCAATTTTGAAGCACGGAGGAGTACAAACTATCACAATCTTTTTACGTTTATGACACATAGTGTTACAATAATTCAGGTAACGTTTGTAGTATGAAATTCATAGTATGTTTATTATATTCAGATAAACATTAATATATTTTTTTAGTTGTAATCGTTCCTTTTAAAAATTAAATTGGATAAATAGGTTTGTTGCACTATCCTAATTCGCAACCATGGAATGGTTATTTGGAAAACGGATTACTCCTGAGGAGATGCTCAGAAAAAATCAGAGAGCTTTAAACAAAGCTATGCGGGATCTTGATAGAGAAAGAATGAGAATGGAACAACAAGAGAAAAAGATTATTGCAGACATAAAAAAGCTGGCCAAGGATGGACAAATGGTAATTTAACAAAATTTTAAGAAATTTCTTTATGTCACTTGTTATTAATGATTCAATAGGATGCTGTGAAAATTATGGCTAAAGATCTTGTAAGAACTAGACGTTATGTGAAAAAGTTCATGTTAATGAAAGCAAACATTCAAGCGGTTGCTTTAAAAATTCAAACACTGCGTTCTCAAAATACGATGGCTCAAGCAATGAAGGGAGTAACAAGAGCTATGCAGAATATGAACAAGTATGAACGTTCATTTGTTTGGAATTGTCATTAACGAAATTAAAATTAACAATATAACAGGGGTTAGTATTGTAACATTGCATACTTAAAAATTGTTCATTTTTACAGGCAATTAAATCTTCCTCAAATACAAAAGATATTACAAGAATTTGAAAAACAGTCTGAAATAATGGATATGAAAGAAGAAATTATGAATGATGCTATAGATGATGCAATGGAAGATGAGGGTGATGAAGAGGAAAGGTAATGATAATGTTATTGTTCAACAAATTTTTGTGGAAGTAATTTTATAATTATTAAATACTTTTACCATGTTCATTTTATTTGCACAGTGATGCTATTGTGTCGCAAGTACTAGATGAGCTAGGTTTGCAACTAACAGACCAACTATCTGGTCTACCCCAAGCATCAGGCACACTCAGTGTAGCAGGTTCAAAACAACCAGTTGCAACTGCTACAGGAAACGATGATGGTGGATCTCTTACAGATGCAGATGCTGATCTGCAAGCCAGGCTTGAAAATTTACGAAGGGAATAAACGTATTAAAGTATTTATATCTGAGACATGTATAAAGATACAAAAAAAACATTAATTTTGTAAGAATAAGTTTATATGCTCTATAGCATTAGATAGAAATGCGAATGTGTTATTACAGCGCTTGTTCATGGATTCATTTGTTTAGAAAATTCATCTGAAATGTGGATGAATGTTGTTTCTATAATTACTTAAGATGTTGACTGTCATTCCTATATGAATAATGCTCGAATTTCTATAAGTATTCTTTTATTTATCTAATTAAAAATGGTCATATTAAATTCATACTTGAATTTATTCATAATACATATATCGAAATACTACCTGAATGATGACGTGAAGTTTTCGATAATATTAACATGGCAGTCAACGAAGTAAATATGTTTTATGAAATCATGCAATGTTATATAAAAAGGATAGAAACCTTAATTGCTTATTGCGCAATTGTTATCTTTTTTATAAAAATCAAACAAGTTGATAGTAACATAAAAAGAAGAGTCTGTGCATATTTTTTTGCACAAGGCAATTTGTAAAGTAAAATTACACATGAATACCTATTGAGTATACTGTACCTAATACTTAATTAATGTATTTTGATAAGTATATGTACATAGTTTTACTTGAAAGTTTATAGGTTACATACATGTACATATAGGCTTTTATTTTTTTAGCACATGTTGTACATTTACTGTAAAAGTATATAAAAAACAATTTAATAATTTTTGTACAAAAATAAGTGAAGGGTATAATGTTTCATGCATGCAAATACAGTATGATTGTTTCCTTTTTGCGCTTGCGGAAGCTGAATTTTTCAGTTCTTCAAAAATAATAGTTGTTTTCAGCAAATATATCACGATAAAGTTTATGTGCAGTTTTATAATTCAGGCATAATGAATAAACAATTTGAACAATTACAGGATTGTTGATTATCATACTATGAGATGACTCATAATCACTTAATAACTTCAGGCAAACTGAATACATATTCTACAAATTACTGTGTATTAATAATCTTAATGATAACTGCTCGAGATTAGTGATAAGAACAATACAAATCATTCTGAATTTCAACAGTGTACTAAGTAAACAACAGAAAGAATAGGTGGACTAAAAATGTATATTGGAAAAGGCAAGAAAAGATAAAGTTAGGAATCCATAGGAAATATAACTTATTGCATGTAACATATACTATTATAATTTACTACGAAAATAAAGTAACATAAAGTTTTGCAAACTCTTTGCAATCCCATAAAACAACCAATAAAGAATATATCACCAAAAATAATGCAATATATAGAAAAGAAAACGATATTCAATTGTACAGGGTAGAATAGTCAATAATTATGTGAGAAGTATGAAATATTATCTCTATTAAACGAAATGTACATATACATAATAATGCGCAATAGATCATCATCCTAATATCCTGTTCGTGAAATACAGGTATAAAATAGAAATCTGGTCTGGTTTCGAACATAGCCTAGTAGATGTTCAAAATGAATACGAACAATCAATTAATCGATCGAGTGCACTGAATCATTAATTCGGTATCATGGAAAGTTTCAATAAACATACGTATGCAGTATATTACTGGGCCGTAAGTATGGTATTATCAGAAGAAAAGAAAACAAAGAAAGAGAAAACCGTTTAATACGATATTACTAAAGGAAAGAGGAAAATATCCAGAGCACGCGAATCTTTTTGTTAAAGGTAATTTGAAATTCAACAGTTTAGAATCTTATTACGATACATTGCTGTTTTTTTTTCATTTTTCAATAACAGCTATTAACTTATCGCGTGCCCCTTTCGTGCTTCCTCTGTTCCCATAATGGTAAACCCTATAGAAATATACGATGTAGTTTACAAAACTGTGATGGAACCTTCTGTCAATCACATGTATATATATTGTCAATATCTTTTTAAATATTTTAGAGGTACAGTCCGAACGTACCGTACCCCAAGCTAGAATCATAACACCGAAGAAATCTCTTGTAGCGCCCCCGTTGTGTTCTCTTAGAATTAAATGCATTTCAAAACTCGCGCCCATTTTCAATATTTCGATAGTCATATGAAGTGTTACAATATACTAAATACATACATATAGTGCAGTCCCATTATATGGCCCATTGATAGAGTGTATTCACATGAAATCTCAAAATCTACAAATTTACTAATTTAGAAATGAACAAATTTAAAACACGAATTTTCAAATTTTTGACAACAAACGGCTGACGCTATTTTAATAATCCACAATATTTTCCACCACTACAACCTTTTTGGGGCCACACAGCGAGACTTCACTGTACTAAATGTTAACAATAGATGATAGTAGTAAATACTAAATAAACCAAAATATTAGCAATTATTTAATATTGGAGGTCGATCTGTTTCGCTTGTAGTTGAATTGCGTAAGTTAAGGTGTTTATCATTAAGTTTTGGCGCCAAAGCAGTATACATTTGAAATGCACAAGAATGAAATCGAAAAACTTTAATTTACATACAATCAAGTGTTCTCGATTCCGTTCGAATATCGTTCATATAATAAGGTTACCCTGATATATTCACATAGTTAAAACAAAAATTAACAGTCGACCAAACGGGATTGATATTTTAATTCACTTCGAGTACGTCTACAACTGTGCTTCTTCGATGATAAGCAATCATTGATCTTTCGTAAATAGCACCATTTCAATAACAATCATTCTCTCCGAATATAATTTCATATGCATATTTATAAGAAGTCGATCTGGAAATTTCTATATGTATATATATACATATACGTATATCATACAGATAAGGAACAAATCTTTTTATTTTAACTTTAATAGTTTATTGTATGTAGTATATTATACGTAATTTATACTGGGAAACTACATAGTTTCAGATAGAATTAACAAAATAATGTAGAATAACAAACGGAAAAAATCTATACCTCGTTTTAAGATATCAATTAAAAATTTCCAGATCGGATATGACATCTGCTGTAATGATAACGCCTGATATGCTACGGTATAATAGAAAGTCGTACGCAACATTGAACCTCGTGTTATTACCGCGATAATTACACATTTCTCGTTGGATGGAAGGGGAATAAATATGCGCGAAGAACAATTTTTTTTTTCCTTTTAAATACTTGTTATATAGGTGTGGGATTATTAGACCTTATATATGGTGTGTGCATTATGTACGTCTTTTTCCATATGCAAGTGTACACGTACGCACTGGTATGCAGGTATGTGTCTGTGTGTACGTATATGTCACAGCAAAAATGTCAATTCAGTAAAATGTACTTACATACGCGCATATTAATTTATTAATTATTTATTCACGAGTAAATAAATTTTAATTTTTATCAGTAAAAACATTTTTGGATCTGATTTAATAAAAATACATTACCAAAAAGTGTTTTATTTTATTTTATGTAACTGAATGTTTGCAGGAATTTTCAAAGTAAGTATCATTAAGTATTACTGTGCACATACACGTAACCTATATACATATCTAAGCTATGTCAAACACAGCCTTCTCTAGATGTAGCATTGAAGTCCAACAGCTTTTTGTTCATATTTTTCCGTGCGTATCTGCTGTGGAATCATGAATAGGATTTATCTACGATAGATACGTGCAAGTCGAATGAATATCGTCGATATCGTTCGTTCGATACAACATAAAAGTTTCGACTGGAAATTACAATTATCGAGGAAGACTATGTTGACATTAAAGTAAATAAAAAATTAAGTAGTACCACAATTGTTAATACGTTTAAATATAAATGATAAATTATAAACAAACATTTGCACATATCTAGTTTGTAATAATTATCATTTATAATTTCAGTTATGATTCGTGCACGCTCGAGTGCAACGCAGTAAGTCCACCACTGTTTACGCTATACAATATATTTTGACGGGAACTATAATTAAAAAGCTCGCAAATAAGATATATTAAAAAAGAACGCATCAAAGAATTGCTTGAAACGACCGTGGACGTTTGTAAACACAAGTGAGCAACAATTAGGCTTTCGAATAAAATCACTGATTACGTAGAGTTCTGATTTTATCGATTGTGCATTCGTTCGTTTGTTCCATGGCGGCGCTAGTGTCGCGTTTACGACACAGCCCCCTTTGTACATTTTCTCTCTCGGCCAACTATCCAGAGACTCTATTTTTTAAACTTTGACAATAAAATCGAGCTATACAATACAATTCAATTAAACTTCATTATCTATACCCTTTTATACAAGAAGTAATTAATGTCAATTAAAATTATCTTCCACGTATATTTAACTATAGATATTTATATTTAACTATTATAACGAAAATCGATGAACGTAAATATATTGCTTGCAGTAAATGTATACAACTATGCTCAAAATTAACAATAAATACCTATGTAGATAAACTAACAAAATGTACGTTTCACATCGCTTTAATTAACACTCGTATTTTGCAACTTATACCTGATTCAAGAAAATGCAATTTATTTCTGCAGTATGCACGAAAGGCGATACAAATGTAGTTTCATTCGAAAACAATGTAATTATTTTCAATAAAAGTGTAACGTTCATTGCTAAATATTGAGATACCGCCTTTTTAAACTGTCAGATTGCCGATATATGTATGTATGATGTATGTATACACGTATTTATATATGTATATATGTATATATATATATATTGGTTTTGTATTCTCGGTAAGATACGTATTTACAAAAAAAGTGTAGCAAAGTATGCTTGTTATAACATATGAAGTATAATATCACTGGATCCATTAAACTTTAACTTGTCGAGAATTATTTAAATCCATTTCATAAGTGCGCGATCGTTATACTCCACTATGCTATCTACATTATAACGCTTTTGTAAATTGGTTTGATATTGAGTCAACAACTTCGCGATACTATGTGTATGTACGTGTTTATTTTCACCCCTTCTAGATATAGGATCTTCGCGGTCAGTACAGTTTAATGCGTGTATGGATATACAGTCCGGTTATGGCGGAGATATTTTAACCCTTTATTTCGTGAACATGATTTCTTCATTACATACTACATTTATGCATTCATTTTATAGTTTACGATCCGTGGAAACAAGAAATGAAGGATATAATCTAGGAGGTATAAATTAACACTTTTGTTGTAACGCTATTGTAAATACCTGAACTATCTTATTTCAATTTCCCGCTAATAGATCATGATCGATACCATATTGAATTTTTTACCTTCCGTACCTATGTTCATGTTCTTCACTTTCTGTACTTACATATCACGTACCACGTTCTGAATATATTATTAAAAGTGAATAAACTGTTTTTATCCAAACCTCACTAACCATAACATAAACGTCAAATATGACATTGCAATGACGATGCGGTGATAATAATATAACGATGCAGTGATCAGAATGACATTTGAATTTGAAACATCGGAATTTCGGGACTCTGGAATATAAGGACTTTTGAGACAATTTCCTGTGCCACGGACCTTATTGGGTACTAAGATTTTAATTCCACGATATTTACACAAGAAAAATCGTAGTGATTGCAAACTCGTGTTTTATGAATGGATTCCTCGAAAAGCAAGGAATGAACTAACCTGGCAAACGATTATTGAATAAAGGGTTAATATCTTGCTCTGCTGTTTGGTGGTATATTCTTGTTTAAATGGTCCGATAGTTATTGCGATATTACATGTACTCCGTGAACTCCAAATGTGTTATTTTACCCTTTTGAATCCGGCGAATTTCAATTTTGTGTTTACGTCACTTTCCTTCTTGTCACGAATTTACATAGGCGACTGCGTTTGATTTTGCAACGCACCAATGGAATTTAACGCAGACGTACTCTATTTAGCTTTTGGTCCTTTGCGAATTTACGTGCTCGTTCCATTGGCGTAACTAGCAATATTATCTGGGGTGGATCGGAGTACCCTAATCTTACTAACGGCATTAACGCACCGGATCAGACACATGGACTAGTTAGTTTCTGCAATTTTAGGGAGTTGGAAATTTGAGGATTTCGTAATCTGAGAATCCGGAAATTAGGGAATCAGCGAATTTTAGACTTGAGAACTCGGAAGTCCAGAGGTTTGCAGATTTACATACACAGAAAGCTAGAAATTTGGGAATATTGCGAATTCAGAAATTGGAAAATTTGTAATCTGCGACGTTAGAAATTTGAAAATTTGAAAATTTAAGGATTCGGGAAATTGAAAATTTCGGATTTAAAAAATTTCTACGCTCCTAATACGATATACGATGTACGTTCGTCGTGTTACGTTTGAGGTTTGGGAGGTGGGGGGTCAACCCTGGTCCCTATCTAGTTACGCCAATGGCTCGTTCGGTGAATCGAGCTCGCTGCCGAGGCCTGTTCGACGAGGCTGTTGCGAAACTTTCTAATGGCCAATTCTGCTCGCGATAGCCCCTAATTGAATCAAGTTCCGTCATTCTTTCCTTAATCAATCGAACCGTATTCCCGGATACCTGTTATCGTTCGTTTCGATTGACGCTCATCGAACGGACATTGTTGAATCTACAATGAGAACGATTAATTTTCTCTCATTAACGTTTCTCTTGTGTGCCGTGTGCTGGAACCTTAAGCAACACATACGCAGCTCAAAATAATTAGAACAACCTCACACACGAATAGATTTCACGTCGGTTTATTTATGTCATTTTCATCAATTCTAGTACAATGAAGAATCGAATGCCTCGAGTGGACGTGAAGATCTTACGACGATTCGAGAAAGATTCTTAAGAAATACTAAAAACCAGATATTAGAGAGACCGTAAGAAGCACCTTGGAGAAAACCTAGTGATAATCTAATGAACCTGGAGGAGCCTAGGATGAACCTGGGTAGATTTTAAACGGGCGGGAAAATGTTAATGTTTAATTAGTAGAATCATGTGGTCACCTCGAGTCGCCCGATTATTTTGAGCATACTATGTTTCTGCTTCCTGAACCTTCCGTCAGTAATAGCGCAATAACATCCGCTAGTTTGGAACAGCAGTTCCCATACGTCGTATGTTCTAATCGCAAGCCCTCGGTTTTTCGCGTTCTTCGTTGCCCGCGGGATACAACACGCTCAGGCAAATGAACGCTAGCGAAGCATCGTTTATACCTGGAAGTTATCTATAGTTGCCGAACGAGAATTATCCTTATTTACATACACACGGTTAAAGGAAAGTCCCCCGTGTATGAAACGGTTACCGTGTACTGTGCCTTTACGAAGTTAACGAACGCACGCGTTTGACGATCGTCGCGTGACAATCGCATTTCACTCTCGTACCCGTACAGGAACGAGATTGTTTATTGTACAGTGTCCTGCGTCAACCGCCATTTGTCGCGTCGTTCTCGAAGAAAATGAAACGGACAGAATTTGAGCTATCGATTCATCGAGGATTGAAAATCAGTTGAAAATACTCGTAAGGGTTTACAACTCCAACAAATTCCTTTGTAAGATGTTTTACGGTTATTGTAGGCAGCAATTTGTATGTTTTCAAAGTCGCGACAATCGTTCTCGTGGTTTCCTTCTCTTTGATGCTACTGTATTTACATAGCAAATGTGCCTTATCTTATTAGAATTATTTTCTTGTAAGTCACGCCTACATCTTGCTTGTTCGTTGCTTCTCACGTTTTCTTTACCACGCATATATTCATATTACCGCTAT
Source organism: Coelioxys conoideus (assembly GCA_947623535.1). Lineage (NCBI taxonomy): Eukaryota > Metazoa > Arthropoda > Insecta > Hymenoptera > Megachilidae > Coelioxys > Coelioxys conoideus. The sequence continues at coordinate 7,322,334 of OX392453.1, read as the reverse complement.
TATATTCTTGTTGCCACGCCTACAACTTTCCTAGTAAACTCGGCTTTTTCTTGCCACGCTTATGTTGCCTTTACAAACACAATGTTCCTTCCAGTCCACCCACATGTTTCACACCGTGACCATATTTATCCTGCCACGCATACATTATCCCCACCACGAGTATAGTCTTCTGGTCACGCCTACATTTATCCCCACTACGAGTATGCTCTTCTTGTCACGCCTACATTATCCCCACCCCTACAACATTTTTCCTGTTACGTCCATATCCTCTTTAATACTCTTTGTACTAATAACATTACAAGCATTGCTGCCTACAGTGAAACTGTTTTAAAACGAACATAACATATCAAAAACGTACAGATAGACTTCGATAGAAAAATGTGTGTTTGTTGTCACGGGAGAATGATTCTATTATGACGATGTTAGACGATGAAAAGATTAGGAACCACAGACCTAACGCTTAAACTAAGGCTACGCGTTATTGCGCGATCATTCAAGACTAGAATGGACATCCGTTGGGAAATTAAGAAATGGATTCGACGGACAAACGAGTAAACAAGAAACATTTGGTCAAGCGCTTAGACGAATGATATAAATAACTATTCTAAATTAGTGTCCCCTATCTGATGAACACCTTTGTTTACCGATCTGTGCGTTTACGTCGGAAACGTTTTTTTTTTATGTTACATATTTACATCTCGTTCTTCATTCGCCCTCAAGCATTTTCCCTTACTTTAAACGATATCGTTCGCAATTCATTTATGAGACGCCGGTATACTTCGCGAGACAGAATGTTTCTGTTCAGTTCACGACACGTTTAGGTCATGGATCATTAGTAACACGTAAAAGTATATTCAGAATAGTCTGAGAGTTTGAGCATTAAGTACTCAAAGTTGACGTATCTTTACCGCGATTGAGAGCAAGGATCGCAGCCATTCAAGTTCATCTGCGCTACAATGTTATAAGCATTTTCCACTCTCTTCGTATACTTGTCACAGGCATAAATAAATTCTTCTTATCGTTACTTATTGTACTCCTCTTTTTCTTCAGATATAATCTTTCATTCTTCACAGAGAGAGACTAAGTTCATTGACCTTGAGTGACAAAAATTCATGATTCCGACTAAATACTGAATTCAAGTGGTCACTTGAATTGCCGTCGACCCACTTGCTCCAACTTGACTAGAACATGACTAGAAATCCTCAACATGTAGCGGTTAATTTCGACACTAAGACCGCCAGAAGCCGAAACGAGTTTAAAAGTGGCATCACTGCATTCTGACAAAACATACGCAACCTGGAAATTAAAAACATACTGAAACTTGGTGAAGGAATATGTAGAACATATAAGTGGACCCAATTAAATCGACCCATGCAAATATCTTGAAAAATATTGAAATGATTATACTTCATAAGCAACTTGATACTTTTTCTTTACAAAACATTACAAAACATGATCTCCCCTATGTGTTCGCGTAAAAAAAGGATACCTTTACCAAATAATTTGTACCCTCCAATTATGCAATTCAAATTTTGTCAAAAATATTTATTTGAGTTATTAATATTTCCGAAGATAATTGAATGGGCCCATATAAATAGAAGATCTCGTATGTGCTCGACATATTCCCAGTTTCATAATCCTGAATTTCCGGGTTGAGGATGCTCCCTCGTGAGTACGGACCCGTGCATTCTATTACAGCAGCGGAGAAATCGGCCTCCGGGTAAACTGAAACGGGAAACATTCAGTATGGCGCAAAGTACACCTGTTGCTCGCAAACCGATTACCTTTTTTGGATCTATCTGGTGGCATGAGCGCGCGTTAGGCGCCGGTATTCACGTGAAACGTACGCGCCAACGGTTGAGCCTCGAGCATAGGCCTCGAGTCATATAGTCCAGACCTGCACCTTCTCCGCGACGATGCACCAGCTCGCGTGGTCGTAGTAGGACGAGATAATGTGCAAGTTCTCCACGTATTTGTTGATCAGTTGGTCCAGCTCGCCCTCCCTGAACACGTGATAGTACTGATGGTAGGTGATGGCGCCGCCTCCGCGGCCCGACGTCAACGATTCCTGAGACGACGAGCCACTCAGTGAGTGGTTGCTGGCCGTCGTGGTCACCAGGCAGTCGGTGCTGCGTTTGCCGTTGTCGGGATACCTGGACGGCGCCTCCTCCGACGCTGACCTCCTCTGGATCTGGAGCCTGCGTTTCTCCGCGTACGATTTTGGGTATTCAGTGGTGTTGTTCGACAGCAGGGACACCATACTGCTGCAGAGCCTCCTGGTGGATTCCGCGCGGCTACTGAGGCTGATGGTGTTATCGATTGACTCGCCCATGTCGCTGGACGTGATCGAGTTTGCGGACCTCAGGTACGGCTTCTCCGACGCGGGCTTGTCCGTGGCGACGTTCTCTTTCTCGTTCATGAACTCGCCGGTGTTGGACACCATCACGAAGTCCATAATGTCGTCGGACGGGCTTCGTTGCAACTTTCTGCGAACCGGATCCTCCACGTCTAGCGAGTCCATCTTGTCGGGGTGCTCGTGGAAGCCGTTGTTGGCGTTGCTCAGCCAGGCGATCGTGTTGGATAAATCGTTGTACTTAGATTTGGAGCATCTGACGGAGTTGGACGAGGGTGCCTCGTTTTTCGTTTTCGGGACGAAAGGGTCATCCGGGATCCTTCGGCCGCTCTGGCCGAGATTCTCCGTGAAATGAAGCAGGTGCTTGCGGAATTCCTCGTTCCACGTGTTGTCCATTTCCGGTAACTGAACGCTGGACTTTCCTTTCGCTTTCGAAACGTCGACCATATCTTGTGCTATTTGCCCCGGATGTGTACTGTGCGTTTTCTGGATCGCCGTCCCGACGGCGTCCTCCAGGGAACTGGCTACGTTCGCCGCGGCGGCTAACAGCTTCGAGGAAGTCTCCGTCGTTTTCATCCTGCCCTTCGTGTAACACGTATCGGATCTGTCCTTGTTCTTTTTGGAGATCAAAATGCTGGTCAAACCCGCGGATTCCGACGAAGAGACACCGCTGGAATCGCTATGAAGATCGTCGATTCGCTTGTCGGACTCCCTTTTAGGAAATGTCGGGTTCTTCTGACCAGTCCTGTCCCCGTCTAACTCGCATTTCTGGTAATACTGATCGTGTTTCAGGTTCTCGCTGAGGTTCTCGGTGAAGTCAATCAGGTGCTGATGAAGTTCTTCGTTCCAGGTCGCGTCCACTTCTGGCATCTGAATGCTGGACTTCGTTACCTTGCTCTCGCTGGAGCTGGAAGAGTCAGGTCCTTCCTGTTGCGCGATGCCGACATTCTCCAATGATCCAACCAAGGCGGAGCTTTCCGGAAACCTCGAAGAGTGGGACGACGAACTATCCGTCGCAGTTTTTGTCTCGTCCTCCTTCGAATCGGCCACGTAACCGGACGACTCGTCGGCAGTCATATCACTGGGGTCAGAGACATTCTCCGCTGAACTGTCTAACACTTCCGATTCGGTGCATTCCGACTTGTTGTTATCCTTCTTCGCCATGTATCTCTCGTCGGATATCACGCTGATCACCGAACCCACCGACTCTGGTGAAGAAACTCCGCTGGAGTCGCTGTCCAGGTCATCGGTCTCGGGATTGAACAACTCCAGCGACAGTAACCGCGGTAGAACCTTAGTGACGGCTTCCAGACGACCGCTGGCCGTGGTCGAAGCTCTTCTAACCAAAGGAAACGATGGTTTGGTCCTGGTGGCAAAACCTGGCTTCTGCTTTAACAATTCCTTGATCTGATTCAACCTGGCCTTACGATTCTCCTCCTCTTTGTTAACGTCGTGGTTGCTCTTCTCTTGTACCGGTACTTCGGGAGTATCCTCTGGCTCGGTTTTCGGCAGAAGAGGCGCAGTGTCCTTGACAGTTTGAGGTTCTTCCACGACCTCTAGTGTTTCGGTCATTGATCGGTACGCTCGTATAGCCTGCAGAGTGGGCTTCTTCGCCTCCAAGAAACTGTTCCTTCTACACACATCGTTCTCGGCGTTTTTCTTGTTCACCTGCAGCTCCGAGTCCGGCGGCTGGTAGGTACCGTTCAAAACGTCCGATCTCTTCGTACCGTTGGTCGCATCAAGAGACTGTTGACTGACGACGGTCGTGGGGCCGAAAAACGGTCTGGTGAACACGGGATTCAGGGAACGGGGAGACAAGCCGGGTGGACTAGGCGGTGGCAGAGACTTACTAGTAGCTGGGAATTGTTTAAGCAGGGGAGACATGGAGATGAGTTTGAGTCTAGAGCTATGCATATCCGGCGGATGTTTGACCCGCGGCGAAGGAGGTGCCGAGGTGCTACTCAGTTGATGACCCGCGGAGGCTGGTATGATGTCTATCGATGTCTGAGCGTCCGGCTTTGGCACGTAGATCACAGACGCGAAACTGTCCTCGGAGTCGACGCTCGTGTCGCTTTGCAAACTGCTATCTTTCGACGAGTCTGAACCGTCCTCCCGCGACAACCGTCGCTCCACACCCTCCACTTCCCTCTTCGTTGGTGTCGTGGGTGGAACCTTCTCGCTGCCCTTCGTTTTTGACGCCTCGTCGTTCGATGTACCGTTGCAGGGCGTTGGTGACATATCGCTTTCAGTGGACTTCCAGCCTTGAAGAATCTTCACGAAGCCGTTCTTAATAGATATACCCGACACCTCGATATTCGTGGTTGACTGTTTAATCTTATTCGTAAGGCCACTTTTCAACAGTTGAAACCTTTTAGTCGCGTTGGCGGAGGAAAGGGAGTCTCTGAGGGATTCGAACGTCTTGCCCTTGCAGATGATGTCCTCGTTTAGAGACGCTTGCTTCATTATATTTCGTCGAACCCTCTCCTTCTCTTCCAGCCTCTCCGCAGACATTATCTCCTCGTTCATGGAGCTTTGTTTCAGGATGCTTCCCCGCTTTGAATGATGAGGTGTTACCTAGATTCACAGAAATATAAACGTTTATACTCTGTCCAAATACTTTCTACTAAATTTATAACATGAACTGTGATTTATTATCCTTAAAACAAAATCACTTCAGCAGAACAGTTGAGGTTAAAGCAAAGCTGTCTAAACTCATGGATAACATTCCTGACAAGTTATTCTCACTATAAAGATATCTAAATATATCTGATTTACCGGTCATGATGTGATACCTTGTCAAGTACCAAATCAGATACTTAACAAGTTACTCATGAGTAAAGATATACAGTTTAGATCTTCCCTAGGCTTTTTTTAAGTACTAATCTATTTGTAGGTATTAGGATCTCCCTAGTCTACAATGAATTTCCAAGAACCTCTATACCTGAAAGTCTGGAACCTCCTTAGTTAGTTCTTTTATGGCAGTGTTGTCAGGATTTTCCAAACTGACGTCGTCCACGAAGTGAGATTTTTGTTTCACCAGCCGTGGCTTCGAGCCGCTCATAGACGAGGACGACGTCCTGGATTCGCCGTCCAAATTCAGTTCGGACGTCAGCATGGAACAGAGGCCGGGAATGCTGGATCTGGATCGCACCAGGTCCAGCCGTTGAATCTCCAGGATATCGCCGAGGCTCTTCGACTTGATGCTCAGCGAGTCTGATTGTTTGTTTAGTGTTACGTTAACGTCCTCTACGCAACGCAATTCGATCGGCAACTCGTCCGCGTCTGGAGGTTCCTCTTGTTCGTAATCTTTCCGATTCTTTCCACTGCCGCTTTGCCAGCTGTCCAGAAACCAAGGACGATTTCCGGAACCCCGTCTGCCACCTGCTAGTTTCTGAAATAAATCGATAAATTTTCGTCTCAAAGAATTCGTCCTGGTTTAGCAAACTTGTTATTGAAGAACGAATTATTATAGATACCTGCAAAGCTCGACGAAAGAAGCTATAACAGGTCTCGTTAGGGCTTGACAGACTGCTGGTAGATGGTGATGGACTGAATATTGGGTCGATCCAATAGCTCTTGCTTTTGCATTTTCGTTGGCTGTTCCTGAAGCAAGAATTCCATTAACTGTAATTATCAAAGTCATCTAGATTCCAAGGCAGGAAAGCTACCCAAAGAAGATTGAAACCGGGACAAGGAAACAAGCTAAATGCAATTTCTATCGCTTTCCTGCACTTCTGACGTGATTATACAAAGTTGATGTATATTAAAATCAGAAGTGCCATTATCATAATGGAGCATAGTATGTGCAATGCTTTTTGGATTCATTACATTCAGCAATTGAAATATACACACCTTTTGGAAGATGACAAAAATTTTTGAGTGTTCTGATTAAAACTGGCATTCCTTGGTGCACCTGAGCGTTTTGATTTTTCTGGTGTTGAATTCATACAATATGCCTTGGGCCATGGTATTAATACATCTTGAGATTCAAACTAAAAAAGAAAAATAATTTCTTGATCACACCAGAAACTCTTATCATTGTAGTAGAATTAATTGTCTGACATGTTCATTGCTATTATTATCATTTTATTTTTGTATACATTTACAATGGATGACTGGTACATCAAAGTCATACTGACTACTTACAAAAATGATGGATTGATATGTCAAAGATATAATGAATATCACTGAATGCAAACAAATGTATAACTAAAAATAAAATAAAAAAATAAAGAAACATGGTTATTACACAATTTAATGAAAACATTATGTTTCTTGTATTCACAGTTTGTTGCAATATTTTATTATACTTTGGGACAAATATACTTTGTAATACGAAAACAATCATTATGTTTATTATGTAGGTCTCTATAAGTCTTGTGTGAATGGGTTAATTGAATGTTAGAGTTTGCTGTCCACAATATTGTTGTCTTCTCCCTATGATTATTTAATTTAATTCAATTTGTGATATAAACTTTCATTTTCAATTCCATTCATTATATGAAAATAAAAAAACAGAAATTTATTTGATAATTATTTATGTGACTTTCCTCTTAAATTTGAAGGATCCATTATAAACCATATAAACAAAGGAGTTGGATTGAAAAAAAATGAGATCATCCGCGACGGATTCGAACGGTTTACCTTGGCTATGTGCATCGGAACAATCATATCGATTGACCGGCATGTTCGCGTGGGTGTATTTCATAGGCATGTTCGAATAACATTTGAATGCAATCCTATCAGATGGTTGATATTTTTAAACTGAATTAAATCGTTTACATCTATCTGTACGCGTCGATCAGATAACCGACATTGAAAAGTTCGTAAAACGTTACGTGAAAGCTTTATATAATAAATTCCACATCGAAAACACAGTTTTTCAAAGCAACGGATATATCAGTTTGGCGCGTGAACCGATTACTCGACCATAAATTTTCCACGCAAACCGAAGACCATCGAAAACCATGGACGATCTTAGATTCAATTAAATAGATTTACGAAACCCGCCAAAATGGCGGAGCTTGAATTTCTTATTTCAAGTTATGAAAATTAGTAAGAAGCTTCTGTTAAAATGTAAGTTGCCTTTCGTCGCAATAAAGAATCATTGCATGAGTTAGTTTACGAATTTTCCATCGGTTACTTATTATTATACCTTAAACTCGATTCAAATATGAGTAGTCATTAACCTGTTAACTGTGTATGACGAAATATTTTGTCATACACGAACTATTACTGCAATGGGCATGACGACATTTTCCGTCATGGAAATTTTGCAATTTGTTCGTAATTTTGTTAAAACAAAATTTTGTTTTGCTGTCATATTTTGAATGCATTAAGTTTTACGTAGTTCTTATCTTTCAATCCTAGCGTGGTTATATGCGACCGTATTGTTTACATTTTCGTAGTCTCTCACGTGAGCGCTATTCACGGAAAAAACGACCGTTGCGCCGTTTACTCGGGGTGTGATGATATTATATAACTACGAAGAAAAAAGTCCCCATTGAGTTCGACAAAATATTATTCCCCGGTTAACAGGTCAATTTTCCGTAAATCTAGGGTTACGACATATATTCATCGTTTCATCCTGATTGGGAGCCATAATGTTTACCTTCCTGTGCCTTTGTTCCATAGCCCATACTGATATCACTAAGCGACCACCGATCCGAAGTACACGCGCTAGCTCTCTGAGCGCGTGGACTCTCCTCTCTGTTGTGGCAAAGTGGTGTACCACGGCAATCGAGAGGACCGCGTCGAAACTCTCATCTCGAAACGGTAATGCTAGATTGTCGCAGATCAGTACCTGAAAAACGACGCGTACTATAAATACTATATCAACTTGAGAAAGATATAAAGATATAAAAATAATACGAAATAACACTCGTGGCAGATCAATTTGTATCATAGAAACAGAATGAAACTTCTGATGAAAATTCTGATGGATATTGTTAATCGCTTGTTATACAATATATTTCTCAGGTGTGTCACTAAGAACTAACTATACACAACTGCAATATTAATACGAACAAAGAAGGTTAAAATGTTACGCGTATTTTATATTCAATGATCCTTGATTAAGTAGATTATGATTGGACATAAAGTTTACAGATAAATCTGTTCAAAATTTTCATAAGATTTATTACATTTAAGTTGCGTGTGCGTCACGGATCGTGCTGGTCAAAGTATGACAAAGGGTTAATACAAAATGGCCGATTATCAGTGTAGTAGAAAATGAGCATTTTCGAAACACGCTAAGACAGACATCACTTTATGACATAAAAATATCACAAAATATCACATCAATTTGAAACTTAAATACCAATTTTTATATCAATTTAACTCAGGTAAATATTATTATAATCCAAACCAACACCAAAATCTGAATTTGCTTATAATTAAAAATTATGTTAACGATATTAAATTTCCATAATTAAAGAACAATCACACTGTCTATAATAACACGTTTATAATTCATTATCGGTACCTCATGGGTTTAACGATCGACGATACTTTGACAGTGTCGCTCTTTTTTATGCAATTACATGGCACGGTTAATGGGAAGAACGTTTCCCGTAGGAAACGTTCCGGATACAATTAAACACGGTGCAGCAGGATACGGATGTAAGAGTCGGTTTCCTGTACACAGTCACTGTTTCATTTGTATTTTCATGAAAATGATATATTTACCTCATTCTCCTTCTCACGCGCGATATCCGTGAAACGTTTGCACCGGTCCACTCCCACCTTGAAGATGCTGTGATTAACGCTCAGGTACTTCCCGTTGCCACAACCTGAACAAATCAATATGCCGTTCGTGTTTGCAAAAAGGCGGTATTATTTGTTCGTGAAAGACGTAGAGCATAGATTTTTTCTTTTGCCAATGATTGCTATGTGTTTATACAGGTTGATGCACAAATAATGGTGAGTAAAAATTCAATACATTTTTGTACATTATCAATATCTTATTAGAAATTTACAAATTTACAAATATAAAAAGGTTATCAAAATTGCAAGATTACTAAGGTTCTAAATTCCAAAATTCTCAAATACGCAAAACTTACAAATCTGCTTATTTTAAATCATGTTTGTATAATATTTCATACTCGCGACTTCTCTATGAATAATCGACAGGTCTTTGAAGAGACCTGTAACAAGTGAACCTGAATCCGAAATAAAACACTATATCAATTCAGTTTCAAAGTTCGCTGCTTGTCGATGAGTTTGTGCAATCCGAGGAGAACGGATCCCACGGTATTTCAGAGGCTGCGCGACGTGGGATTAAGCTCACGCGTGTGTACACACAGGCAGATACACGCCCGTATGTACACACAGACAGGAACTCGCGTGTGTATGTAATCTACACGGATTCGCGCGGATAGATCCACGGGGAGGTCAATTGATCATGTGAAAGCGTGAGTGACCGAGGCTGCGAGACGAAGAAAAACCGAGCAAAGGAACGAATAAAGACATGGGCCCATAAATGAACAATTGTATGGGTGAGAACGCGTACCTTTATAAGTATGTGGTTGTGTTCAATGGAGGCGTGGCGTACAGCGTAAGATTGAAAAACAAGCAGATTGGCTAACAGTGTGGCGTTATTCAAAGAGAACCTTCTTTTTAATTAGGAATATAAATTATAGCTATTTTGGAGATTTTGCAATCTGATTCCATAATGAATTTTGTTTTACGTAAAATGCGTGGTCAGTAATTATGTACTACCTTTTTTTGTGTTACATTACTATACACAGTAGCACTTTAACGGGCTGTGATTCAATACCTGACATTATCACACTTCTTAACGCAACACGTGGTAATTTAACGCGCGGCAATATAGTGCGAGGCAATTCATTGCGTGGTCGTACAACGCGAGGTAATTCAAAGCTCCGGTAATATAACACGAGGCAATTCAAAGTTTCGGCAATTTAACGCGAGGCAATCCAGAGCGCTGGCAATATAACGCGAGATAATTCAACGCGTCGGTAATATAACGCGAGACAATCCAGAGTGCCGGCAATATAACGCTAGGTAATTCAACGCGCCGGCAATATAACGCGAGGTAATTCGACGCGCCGGTAATATAACGCGAGGCAACACACAGTGTGCCTATATAACGCAAAACATCGTAGAACGTGTTGATATAACGTGAATCAATGCAAAGCGCGACGATATAACGTGAGAAAATTCGAATCGCGATAATGTAACATGAGGTATTTAAACACTTGGCGATATAACGCGAGTTAACTCAAAGCGTAGCAACAGGACATAAGTACGTGAATACAGTACGCAACGATATAGCGCGCGATAACACGATTGAAATATAATCCGCAGGCATATGATACACCACAAAGGAATATAGCTAAATATAGCACGGTGATATAACTCGAAACGCGTAACAATCCTTTCTATTTAATCATACAGCAGGACATAACAAGTAAACTTGTCGTTTAACCGGTCAATTTTCGTTCGATACCACTGTATATAGCAAAGAATCTTTACTTGTAAATGAACAAAATATAAAAGCATAAAAGAGAAATGACTTTCACCTGGCCAGATTAAGGAGTTGAAAAAATAACAAACTGTTTCCATTTAGAACACAAAAAGAATGTAGGTATTTGTGGAATTATATAGCGATGTTATAGACAAATGATATTTATAATTAGCATTTATAATTCCGACACACTGTGTACATTGCAAGTAGGAAGTAAGAAAACAGAATCTTATTTGAATGTCACAGTCGCTCGATTTAAATTCCATCAAGTTATTCCGGAACGAATTAAATGGAAACATCAGAAAACTTTCACTAAACTCGATTTGTGTATCGATTGGAAAAATTGCATAAACTTGAACGTCGTGGTTGTACGGTAGGGAACTCGAGAGATATTTATATGAGTATCAACGAAGTAAGAGGCGGGTTCTACTTAACTCTAACGCTAACACGAATTTACTTAAAATGTTACTAGTAACATAAAACCAAATGTACGATAACCTGTTAGAAATGTTATCGTTACGTTATTCTTCGAGGATGACATTTCGTTCACACAAGATAAGTACAAATCAACTTAACCAATCGAGGGGTTATTAATTTGATACGAGTTGAACGTAATCCCTTGAAAATCAACTCGATATCATTTAAACGGAGTCGAAGTTGAACTCACTCTACGTCCTGAAGTTATTTTGCCAATAAGAAATACAAAAAAATAAATCATGAAAGCGTAATAAAATCCATATTCACCAATGTCACACACGAGGGCACCAGGTTCCAGTTCCTCCAGAAACTGATAGATCCGTGGCCAGTGTTTGCTCTGTACAGTCTTTTCGGCGCATTGCTCGTAAACCTCATGGACATAGGCTTGCTCAAGGGCCACCGATCGAGCTACTTGCTCTCCCTCGCTTTCAGACATCCCTCTCGCTGAGATGGTTTACCCTCATCCACACGCGTGTCCGCGATACTACAGAAACAAACAAGATAACCATATCATTAATTAATTCAACCGTTTTACAACACGAAACTAATTAAAATTTTAATTATTCAGAACGCCGTTCGTGTCTGAATAATCTTATAAAGATTCATGATGCATTTGCATTTCGAACGATTTTAAGTACCTAATTATGAACAATATTGCTGCATAATTGACGATATGCATAATGGAAAAGATTAAATATAAGAAGGTTAAATATCATAAAAGTAAAGAATTAATAAGACTTTGACCTTTCAAATTTTACCAGTACAGCAAACTTTCATTGTATCGCCACAGAATTGTGAAGATGATGCATGCGGCGATGTAACGCATAACAATTCCACAGGTGGCGATATAACGCGTGGAGATATAGGCCCAGTCGACATCAAGCGCAGAAATATAATGACCAGCGATATAACGCACAGAGATATAATATGCGAGCGATATAACCCGCAGATGTATAATGCGCGGCGATATAACGTGAGGAGATATAGTTCGCGATGACATAGTGCATGGAAATATAATGAACAGCGATATAACGCATAGAGATACAGAACGTGGCGATATAACGCGTAGAAACATAATGAGCGGTGATATAACGTACAAAGATACAATGTGCGGCAATATAACGCGTAGAGACATAGGGTTCGGCGATATAACGCATAGAGATACAGAGCGTGGCGATGTAACGCGTAGAAACATAATGATTGGCGCTATAACATACAGAAATACAGTGCGTGGCTATATAACGCGTTGCAATATAGTAGCCGCCAATCCATCGCGCAGAGATACAGTGCGTAGCGATAGAATTCGTACAGATATAGTGTGCGGCGATATAACTTGTGGTGCTCTACTGTTCGGCGATATATCGCGTGATATTCTACCCCGGTGATAGAGCGCGTGGTACTCTATCGAGTAGCGATATAACGTATTGCGATACAACCCATGGTACAGTACTGTAGTAATTTGACGCACGGCAATATAACGTGCAGTTATTCGATACTTTTCGTCGCGTGCCTAGACAGCATGTACCAATGCATGGTGATATAACAGTTCGGCACGCAATATATGGTGAAGTGACTTGCCATAACGATATAACGTATATGGAAATAAAAAACTTAGTAGCTGCTAAATGCTATAAAAACGCTTGTATTATCGTTATTATAGCTCGCATGTTTTGTTGCATTCTGAAAAAAAGACATTTTCATTACCACTTAAAAGTTTATTGTTGCTTAATTTTTTTTTTTAGTATTGTATTGCCTAATTCAGTTGACTCGTAGAATAATTAATGGCGTATTTATCATCGTTCCTTATAATTATTCGATTGGATTGCACGCCGATGGATGATTAACATTAATGACGCGAAATGAGAAATTGCAGAAGCGAATTGAGAAATTTACTTCATTTTTATGCTGGTGACTTTGAATGGAGGCAGATATGATAACGTTTACTTTTCTTTGGACATCCATCGTCTGATATTCCATAATCGGTTGTCGACCATGGATTCCGGTTCTGAAGTTACCAGTTTCAATACTTTCTCGTCACTTTCATTTGCTGTACGCTTCTACCTACCTAGTGTCTTTTAACAGGTTTCTACAAGGGGGATTATTGGCGAACAACATCTCAATAATACTGTAATGGAATAATGTACATAAAAATTTCAATTAGTAATACAGTTATGATATTAAATAGTTAACGAATTAAAAGTTTCCATTTAAAAATCAACTATTCGTATGGGCATAAAATAATCAAGTAATTAATGAAAAACGAGGAGAAAAACTTTGAATAGCATTAATATTATATTATATTAATGTTATACTATTATTGCTAGGTACCAATCTCGAAGCTTTTACGAAATTAAATCGATGGTATTTTTTATAATTACGATGTTATAATTAAACTTCTGTATTGAACTGTCTGATTACATAATGACCATTTCCACTGAAACAATCGATGTGTTTCCATAATGTTCCTCTAAACGTTAAACCAGCAAACTGCGCCCGAAGAGTGCACAAAAAAACGAAACTATGAGACATTTTAAACAAAAATGTTACAAAACTTGCTACAAGTTTTGGGTGGAGCATGATGGAATCCACAGGTAGCACGTTTGACCTAATTAATCTCCCCTGGTTGTCCTACATTCTAATGAAACGCGTATCGACAACGGGATTATCGTGGACAGCTGTCGCAAACTCGAAACAATGGGTTTCATCCTTCGGAAAAAGGATACTGCCGATCGTATAGTTATTTCGAATCGATAAATATACAAGGTGTTCATTATTCAGTAATATAAACGGCGAGCAAACGGTTCACACGTCGGTGAAACATTTTGTACAACCCGGGTCGACGAATTGAAGCAGATCTTCTCGCGTAATATCCTTTACGTCTTATAAAGGCAACAAGAGAAAATGTTTATCGCCCTGTAAACGGCAGATGATTTGTTCTTGCATGAAACCCAGACAGAGGGAATGAAAAATCGCAACTTTCTAATGGTAGCGGTTTACAAAAGATACAATTTTCTGCCTCGTATTAACGGTGTAATTTCGATATAATCGTCGCTAATCCCCAATGAATCTACAAAACCTACAATATCGTAGAATCACAGAGCAAAATGGCCAATAATATCGAATCTTGTCAATGAAAATTAATTTTTTTTTAAGTATAAGATTCACACGATTGAAAAGATTCGTATCTGCCCTTTCACGCATTATGACATTACCACATATTGTATGACCACGCAATATACATGTTATATCGCCACACGTTACATAGCCTCAGGTTTGATCACCGTGCGCAATATTGCCATATACACCGTTATATTACCATGTTTTATATCGCTACGCGTTATATCGCCATTCATTATATCATCATTACGTTATATTACCAAGCGTTATATCGCTGCGAATTATATAACCAACGTGATGTGTCAACACCGGTTATATTGTAAATGCGTTGTATCGCCACGCATTATATCACCACATGTTATATTGCCGCACGTCATATCACTAACTTGACGTTCACCATCGGCTATGTTGTCAGTTTGTGTTATTGCCATGCGTTATACCATCAACATGTTATATCGCCACGAATTATATCACCACATATTATATTGCGGCGCATTATATCACAATGTGACGTTCGCCATCGGCTATGTTGTCGCTGCGTGTTATCGCCGTACATTATACCATCAACATGTTATATGGCCACGCGTTATATCGCCACATGTTATATTGCCGTGCATTGTATCAACAACATAACGTATTGCTACGGGTTATGTCGTCAAAGCGATATATCACCACTCGTTATATTGCCAACACGTTTTATTCGTATTGCAGCAATTAGAAATTAATTAAAAACAAATAACATTACATTTTCAAGGTTATATCTTTTATACAGATGCAACGATGCACGCCACGATTGTTCCATTCTGTAAAATAAAAATGTGTAGATATTTCTTCTTTTACGTGGAACAGGTTCTATAATTATTCGACGAAAACGCAGAATAAAGCATGAAAGGGTCGTTGATAATTCGTTGCTCGTTAGAGTCTCATCAATATCAGCTTGCTCCAGTTTTAATTATCGCCAGGGCACGTGCCATCCATTCATTTTTGGCATCAAAGCCAACGATGAATCGCGATGATCGGTCAGCAATATCCTCAAAACAACTATGTATTTCCACTCGATTCGTGGAAAGACGCTCTTGGCTTCTATTCATCGAACAACGAGGTAACAATGGACCAGGGACGAACATACAGGGCAATTTTTCAGGGTAATCTTTCAACGTCGTAATCCGAAACAAACCAGAACGACGACGGTTTGCATCAACTACCTTAACCTAATTAAAAATAACAGATAGCAAAAATGTAACGCGAAAGACGCGTGTTGTATTAACCTTTCGCAACCAGAATGTATTTTTACTATTTAACAAATAGCAACTGTAAAACACTTATAACTGAAAAGTTTGATAAATATTTTTGAGATTATTATGTTTTTATTATTAATCGCCGATATCGCCTGTTTCACTATGTCCAAACATAATATGTATAATATTATATTTAGTCAGAAGTTATTTATTTAAAATTGTTAAATTAAATCAAATAACGGGTGCAAAGGGTTAATTTTTAACGTCTAACGATTCTCAACGATTCGTATCGTTCAACGACGATATAATTACAACGATTTAATGCAAATATCGTGAACATAGTAGCAAAATCGCAAAAGTTAATCGAACAGAAAATTACAGGAACATCATAAATCGACGTGTCGTCCCTGGAATTTGACGAAACGTTCGCGTCGAACGCACTTTCCTCGAACGTTATGTTCCAAATTGATGTATAAACGACGTTATTTATTTCGCGTCATCTTTACGTAATCAAACGCTGTCGGACTTTCTACGTTTCGAAATTGGCCATTTGTCATGGAACCGGGAGACTATACCGATACCCATCCCTGTCGACGGAGGGTTCTTGTTGGCAACGATCACGAGGAAAAGGATCCGTCGACGCAAACAGGTCGAGTGGGCTCTCAGTTAACGAAAGAAGAACGCTGCAAGACATCCACTCGTAGCTCCACTTGGACCACGAAGAGGACACGCGAAAAACGACCCGTGGAAGAATAACACTTGGAATGCGAATCAAAAGAGGAATCCACAGGTAGATCGTGCCTCCGTGTGATCCAGAATCTTATCCTTACGCCGACTTCCATAAACGTGCAGTATACAGGGTGTCCCACAAATACTGTAGGAGCCGGAATGGGGTTGTAGGTGGGGCTATTCTGAACAACTTTTTCCTTTGCCAAAATATCGGATGAGGCTTCATTTTTACTTTGAGTAACAATTGACCGATCCGTTGAGTTACCATCGCGATGACCATATGTTTGTTCACGACCACGGTCAACTGTTACTCGTGCCTACACTCCCGCTTCTGAGCGCGCGCAATTGTCGCGCTCTGATTGGTCAGTGTTTTTCGTCAATAATTTAAAACTGAAGCCTCATCCGATATTTTGGCAAAGGAAAAAGTTGTTCAGAATAGGCCTATCTATCACCTCTTTCCGGCTCTTACAGTATTTGTGGGAAATCCTGTATGATTACGTGGAAGTTGTATTATGTATCACAAAACTTTATGTATTATGTATTATTATGTATTACAAAACTTTAAGATTCAACAACACAATTTCACAAGTAGTATAAAATTCTAAATAAAAATATCTTAAATTTCGTCTGGAATAATTTTGTATACTATTTACAGATACCTGGAGTCGTAATGTGAGAAAATCTAATTTAACACGAATTCAGTATGAGGAAATTTAACTTAACCTGGTATCAGTAGATTTAGTCTTAATCCAACACATCCTAATTTAATATGAGCAAATCTAACCAAATCTAATATGAGTGGATCTAATCCTACCACCTCACTTAATATCAGTCGATTCAATCTTACTGCAACCTAACCTAATTTATTATCGATAAACCCAACCAAATCTAATATGAATGGATCTAATCTTGCTCTAACTTAATTTAATATGAGCAGACTTAATCTAACTAATATAAATCGATTTAACCTTCTACAATATGAATAAACATAGCGATAACCACAACATAATAGAAGTAAAACTAACCTAACCCTAAAAATATCAGGTACAACAAATCTAACCACAATAATAACGCAAGTCAAAATTATCTAAAAATAAAAAGGAACAGAGATCTCCATCGTTTAAAAACATTATCCGAATCGTGATTTCACTATTGTGAAACAGAGAAGTTCGGTGAATGAAAAATACAGACCAGATTCCACTTACACATGCAAATCTCGAACGGAAGCGGGTCCCGGTGGAGCATCTTCCCGATCATCGGGGAGCATCCGTTCATAAACTGATGTCGCAGGAGGGCAAACAACCGCAGTTAAACAACTCCTGAATAAGTCGGAGAATCAGTTTATCGACACGTTGCTTCTCTTTCTCTTCCAAATTATTGTAGTCGTTCCTGTAACGTAGATGCGGCACCGTGTATGCCCGACACCAGCGAAGAAATTCACCGGTGTCCTCGGTGCGAATGAACGTGACGATGGCCCACAATGTGCACAGGTTCCTCGACTTGCGCCTGTTCTGAAGGTAGAGCTGGCAGATGTCCAGGAACGTCATCAGGTCGACGACGTTCTTCCCCATCGATGAACCGAAAGATTCGATTCGACGATCTTCGAATATGAAACGATGCCGACAGTCAGTACACAGGTCGATCTTATGATTGATAACCCGAAACGCTCGCGGAACTTTGGATCCACACCGATTTTTATTGATGTAGATTCAATGAATAATCTGCGGCGAATGCTGCGATCACTATACACTAATAAGGAATTAACTGTGGATTAATAAAGAATTTCTTTGTTTCAATGTTTCAGCATTGTAGCATCAAATTTTACCAAGTGGATCGGAGAGATCGAGGATCTGATCCACATCTAGGTCGATTTTGATATACCAAAGGCTTCGGAATTCAGCATGGAGTTATATGTTAATTATAGACAATCAATGTCGAACTTCTTTGTTTACGTACTAAAATATTTACTCTCGGAACAAATCGTTCACCCGGAAATTGCAGATGAAGGGCAAATCCAAATAAATTCCGACGCTATAGGCGTTTGGATTCAACACACGATCTTCGTCGAAGGTTAACAATTATAAACGATCACCACAAAAGAACCTCCCGTTTAGCTGGATCAATATTCCCTCTCGTAACATCGAAGCCTGGCAAATCATCTGGAGATTGTAGCAGAAGAATTTGGTCCAGATCCAAATCGATTTCGAAGCTGCGGATGTTCGAACTCAACCTTCATCGGAGGTTGTACGCTAACCGTGGATGATCAATGCCGAAGCTCTTTGTTTGCATGACGGTATATTTGCTCTCGTTATACGAAATCTATGTAAATCTTGCTCCGGGTCGATTCTGGGCTGTTCGTTTCGTCAAAAAATCTTCATCGGATCTCTTATCGAATTCGACGAAGTTTCGTGCAATCTAAGAATCACTATAGGTAACGTGTCGAACTTGCAAACTGCTCTAAAGTCGTCAACGGAACACGTGGAGCGACGTCGAACATTATAAAACGAAATCAGGCACGAACATCTGTAGAACCATCGCGTCAAAACGCTGCAACATGCGTCAAGAATAAACGACAGACGCTCATTGACGAGGACATGTGAAGACACGCGATACAGTTTCGCGGTGGAAATCGACCGAAGCGACTGGCAACTGGTCCACCGGGTGACTGTTTACGTAGCCGGTCGAAGATCACGCCGTGGAACCGCGAAGAACACCACTGATCTCCATTCGCGGTGTCACATCGCCACCTACGCATACCGTGTGCAGACAAACACCGATAGAGGCGGCGGCGGCAGGTGGACCACCGAGTGCCTTCAAAGAGAGCCTCGTTTCACTGCGCCTCTACCAACCTTTACCCTTCTCGGCTCGTTACCACCCTCGACCACCCTCTTTGCTCCATCTGTTTCTCTGCGCCACCCTTCACGCCCTCGTCCTTCCTATCGACGATTCTCCGACTCCTCCGATGTTCGCTAACTGAACTTCCGATTCACCCTATCGGGATGAATCTTGCACCCACTCACTGTCTGCCGTTTCTTGGTTACTCTGGATACTCGATTATGCATTCAGGTGCAACGTAGATATCCGACGAAACGCCGGTGCAAGGCAAATACATCGATTTTGTGAATTTGAAAACCGCTCGAGTTCGAAGTACCCTTCCGAGTTCTAAGTATTATCGTTCGTCGGCGTGCAATACTGATTTCTCATCCGAACTAATCTTAAATTTGTTTTCATCCTTCAGTTACATCCCTTTTCGTTTCATACGGGTGCCTTCTGTTCTGCCACGGCTTCTTCAAGGTTACTCCAAGGTCCTCTAGCCTGTCACAACGCCCCTTTTCTTTTTCTAATTAGTTCTATAAACTAGTCATTACGTTCCACCCCTTGGGTATTGTCATGTTCTTTTGCTTTATCCTTGCTTCCTTGATCAGTTTTTAGATATACTTTATCTTTTTGTTCCAGTACTTGAAACTGTACCGTACTTTCTGCGTCACTATTTTTAGTTTACTCCTCGGGGACAATGTATCTTGGTTATTCTTTGTTGATATCCTTCTTTCTCTTCCCACCCTATGAACGGAAGTGTCCTGTCTGAACATCTACCGTCTCAGTTGCTCCACGGACCTCACGTGTCACCGTTGACCTTTGAAAATATCCCTTGTCCTTCTTTCTCTACTCCGTTCCAGAAAATGTGGCATCCTTCTTCGGTATCCAATTTTGCTTCTCCATCGCTCTTTCCGGACGTCCCTTCTCTCCCTATTTCACCCTACAAACTGTAATATCCTTCGTGAGCTTCTCTACCGGCGTTACTCTGTTGCTCCACGGTCTTCGACTATGCATCTTTATTGCTCCTGCTGGATGTACCTCCTTCTTCCAGTTTACCCTACAAACTGAGCTACCCTCTTCTCTCGCTCTCATACCCTTACGACTTTCTGTCTTACTTTCTCGATTTTCCTGTCGTCCTTGTCGCTGGTTGCGTCTATCGGCTATCCAGCTTGCAAGCTGCACCTCGTTTCCTCTTCCGTTTCTCCTCCTCTCTGTCTGTCTCTCTCTCCCTCTCTGTCTCCCGTTCCCCCTTCGGTCTATCTCTCGTGTTCCTGTTCCTGTCTCACCGTTCTGAAACGCCAACGCTACCACGTTAACACCCACACGTGTACACACGCGTACTGACGCCACCAATACGCGGCTGCGCGTTGAATTTATTCGATATCCTCTTTCGCATAACTGGGTTAATTTTGGTGCGCCAGTTTAACTAATTTAAGGACGCACTACGGGACCAACGTCATCCTCTGTCGTTCGCTCTTACGGGAACGTTCTGGGCATTTAGGCGCGTTTTGTGTCTTGGAACCGCGTGCATCGGCAGATGCCACGAACGTTTAGGATAACGCGCGAGTCATGAATTGGGACACCGATAACAGAACCGATAGGTAACATAAGTGCGAGATGCCTAGCGCTACAAATTTCACATTTTCTTTAGCCTCTTTCAACATTCTCTTTTACACTTCGGCGATATAAGCCGTGAAAATATGACGCGTGACGATGTAACGTGAAACATGATTGGCAATATAACGCGTGGCGATACAACACGAGGTATTATAACACGTGGAAATGCGATAAATGACAATACAATGCACGATGATATAACGCGTGGCAACATGCGGTTTGGCAATATAACGCGTGGTGTCATAACACATGGAAACACGGCGGGTGGCAATATATCGCGAGATGATGTTACGCGTGGTAGTATGCGGTTTGACAATATAATGCGTGGCGATATAACGTGTGGTATCATAACAGCTAGACATACGACAGATGGCAACATATCGCGCGATGATGTTACGGGTGGCAATATATTCGTTCGCATAGCGTGGCGATATAAGGAATGGAAAAACGACGGGTGGCAATGTAACGTGCGATGATGTAACACGGGACAATATGAATGGTGGCAATATCATGCGTGGCAATATAGTTCGTAGCGATAAAACGCGTGCAGTCATAGCGCATAGAAATGGAACAGGTGATAGTGAGAACGTAATTCGTAACAACTATAATACAACATAATCTATCACTAAAACATATTAACAATAAGATGTACAATAAATATAATTTACCCTAGTAAAGGTTTACTACAAGCTGATTGCAGTTACTCTAATACAAATGTCAATATGTTATTCAGTAATTACTTTGTAACTAGGGTGCAATACATATATTGTCAGAATATGTTTGATATACACATTATCATTTCGAATGCAACAATTTCGCGTAACAAGGATATGCGTGTTGGAACGTGGCAATGAATATGTTATACGAATCGATAGTTAGTACCTTGAAAAGCTTTCCTCGACAAAGATGTAATTGTTTCTCCGCATCGGCGGCTATTATCGCCGGTTACACGGTAAACGGGAGAACCCAGCAGAATTCACAGCTGTTCGAAGTGACAGTGAAAGTGTCGAAGAGAAAGAAGATGATTGAAGCGAGATAGCTCGTAAACGTTTAATCCACGCGCTAAGTTAAGACGCGTTTTCAAGTACAAAACCCTCGTGCGTGTCTCGCGTATTTTGCATAAGAATCATTCGCCTTGTACAGGAAACGAATAATATATTACTTAATTGATGACAGGGCCAACATATAAATTCGTTTTATCGTCGACGATGTTACGATACGACGGATTCAAGGATGATAGATTTTCAGATATCCTAGAAACATCGAGAATATGCGATGGAATCTGTTTCGAAATACGAACCAAGATGTGTCCATGTTATCTGGTATTGAACATCGGCTGGTATTTTGTGTCACCTATTTATGCGATCAATTACTTCGAATTCTTTTATCTCCTTTTTCTATAGACGTCCTTCGCAGATCGAGCCCCAGTTTCAACGTAATAGACGCTTCTCCGCGTTAACTTGAAAGTTTAACCCAATTAGAATTTATGCAACAACGCGATTGCTTTTGTTCACCCTTCCGCCATCGCCATTTTTTTTTCCCCTCGCTCTACTCGGAGCATCTCGTTTATTCCTTTAAGCTCTTCATCAATTTCTTAGTTAACGCTCGAACGACTCGATAACGATGGAAATTAGATACCGTGTCCGGTTTCTTCTTCTTTTTTCCGGAGGTAGTTGGCAATTCTTCGAAATACGT
Organism: Coelioxys conoideus; assembly: GCA_947623535.1. NCBI lineage: Eukaryota > Metazoa > Arthropoda > Insecta > Hymenoptera > Megachilidae > Coelioxys > Coelioxys conoideus. The sequence continues at coordinate 7,299,803 of OX392453.1, read as the reverse complement.
TATTCCAGAAATTGTTTATTGATTTCTCGTTCCCGTCGAGCATCCCGTTCGGGCAGTTTAATTGCTTCGTTACTCGATTTATTAGCATTTTGTAACCCGTATTTTTTCTGTTTATGTATTCGCTTCGAGTTTCGCCGAATCGATCGTAACATAAACGATACGATCTTGGGAACTCGAATTTCGTGAATCGAAGGTGACCAGGAACACGCGAAAAAAAAGAGGCCCGCCGAAGCTTCGATTGCGCAATCGAACGAACCTTTGAGCGCAAACTTGTCCTCGACTGATCGACGAGTAACGCAAAAGCCGCGAGAATCAACGCCACTTTCACCCACAATCGTGCGATTTCTTCGGTTTCACGAGATCCCGCTAATTAATACGCGCATTGTTTAATGGAATGCGGTGATTCCCTCGAGTCGATCGTTTATTCGCGATCCGTTAATCGATAATCATACAATAATATTGTTCGACCGGTGTCCAGAGAGGTGTTCCGGTAACACCGAATTTATGAATCATCGGGCACGAGGTTACGAAATTCGTTCGATCGCTCCATTATCCACTAACAGGTTTTCGGTCGAGATAATGTCAATCCTAGAGATGATAAATCTTTTAGAAAGGAAGTCTCGGGCAAACGAATCACGTTCTACTCGTTCGATCGATGTTCAATAGCGAATTCGATTCTTAAATCAATTGTCTTATTCGGTGTATTTGAAATGGATAAAATGGATATAATGTACGAGAGATGTGTATCGATAACAGAAAGTAACGAGAACGGTCGATGAAGATCATCTCGAAGGAATTGCCAGACCAGACTGGACTTTCGCTCGTAACAATAGCCACCAAGTGTATCGCTAGATGGAATAATTGCTGCGAAATGCGGTGAATGCAAACCGCTCGAGTCGATTCGGATTGCTTGCTCTAGAAACCTGAACGAACGGTAAACAGTGCCCCACCTAACACCTCTTTACGATTCAAGATTTTTGCGATTAACGCTGTAATGCGTAGTGACCGTAATGCATGGCTATATAACGCGAGTTGAGTACGTTCGCTTCGAAAATATAAATGAGGCGATATAACGCGTGTAAACTAACTCGTGACGAATATAACGAGTGGAACTATAATACGCGACGAATATAATATTATGGCGATATATCGCGTATTATTGCAACGCGTGGCGATATAACACGTAATATAGAGATATAACGCGAAGTAACGAAATACGCACGTGGTAGCGATATAACACGCGATAATACAGCGTGCGACGAACCTAATACATGGAAATATAACCAGTAGTATTGTAGTGGCGATATAGCAAGGCGATATGTCGCGCGATGGTATGACACTTTACATGGCGATATAACGACATACGTAGCGATATAACACTTCACGTGGCGATATAACGCGAAATAACGACATACGTAGCGATATAACACTTCACATGGCGATATAACGCGAAATAACGACATACGTAGCGATATAACACTTCACGTGGTTATATAACGCGAAATAACGACATACGTAGCGATATAACACTTCACATGGCGATATAACGCGAAGTAACGACATACGTAGCGATATAACAGTTCATATGGCGATATAACGCGAAGTAACGACACACGCAGTGATGTAACACATGACATGATGATATAACGCAAAGTGGAACTCGTGGTGATATGACACGTTACATGGCGATATAACACGAAGTAACGCAACACACACCCGGCTGCGATATAAAACGTGATAATACAACGTGCGACGAATATAATACATGGCAATAGAACACATAGTAGTGTAACCCGTGGCGATATGTTACGTAGCAATATAATATGTGGTATTATAATCCACAATAATGTAACTCTCGTTATATTGACATAGGCGGTACTAATATGATTCGCATAAATGATCTACAGCAAATGATTAAATAATAAGTATACCGGAAATGATATATCGTATCAAATTGTATAACAACAATGCAATCGATTGATTTCAAAATAAAGCGCAATTTTAAATCGAACAAAAGTCTGATCATCCAACGGCATAATTACCTCCTCAATTTTCAATCCATTTATGTAATTCGACGAACACTTCCAATCTACGACGAAATAACAAGTTCATCGACGATCATCGAAACACCGTAATTGGTCGTTCCGAGTCTTTACCTTTTTTTTTCCTCGTCGAAATTACCCATCTAATCTATCGTAGTTAACGCTAATTCGAGAGGGAAACGAAATCACGATGTGGATCGTTTGAGCCATTCCCAGGATACGAAGGAAACGGGACGGCATAATACAATAGAAAGTATTGAAAGACGGAAGCAGTGACACCGGTACAACTCGATACACCATAAAACGTGGTATCGTTTAGTAGCGATTTTTATCGAACGTCACGATCACGACGAATCGATCGACAAAAAAAAAACTCTTTGGATCCTTTCTAATCGAATACCCGTATATTGGGAGAATGTATCAGTTAGATACAAAACTCTTACGTTCCGGTCATATAACTCTTAATTGATCGCATAAATGTTGAAGTTTTTGTTAAAATAATTAGCAGACTTCATAGAATCTTCGTAGGTATTTATGCTGAGATAAATTTCGATCGTAAATTATACTTTGATATTAATGTGTACTGTACATATATTATGTCGATACAGTGCATACACTTTCAAATAATACACTTGCAACTCTATTTTATACCGCTATAAAAGACTCGACTCAAATATATGTATACTTGATTGATGATCGGAATGTAATACGAAAGTCATATAATACTTTATCCTGTAATTACGAACGTAATGATATTAATGTCCGTTACGGAAAGACAATATCTGCGTGGGTCTTTTGTGTCCCACTTGGACGTGTCCTTGCATTTCTAGAGGAATGTGGGTCATGTCTGGAACCGTTCGAAATTGAAAACGATCATTGTTACTTTTTCCCTTATACTCATCCGAGTATTACGCAACCATTTTACACGTCCATTATGTCCTTATCTCTGTATGTCAATGGTACCGAACAAGTTCGTTTATTGCACTATTTCTAATTCGCTTATTTTATGGTTAAATTAATTTTGATAACTATTTAGTTAAATAACTACTTAGCTATTATCAGCACGAAGAAGAATGAAACGGATTATTAATAGTCAAAGCATTCTTTTCGTATTTTTCTGAATTTTTTGAACCGTTCGATTTCTTTTTAAACTTGAGAGATAGCCGCAAAATTTTCTATAGATCATTTTGTAGATCACATTCTTATAATAGTCTATTTATGGTTAGCGAGCAGTAGAACGTGATCGTTCATGATCAGCCACGTTGAAAGTACTCCGCCTATCTAAAGGTCAATCCTCCTAGCTTGCGATGAAATGCTCACGTGTTATATCGTCACGCGATGCATACCTGCGCGTTATATCGCCACGGAATACAAATCCTCGCGTTATATTGCCACGCAATGCACATCCAATTGTTCTATCGCCGCGTGATACACACACATACATTATATCGCCGTGCGATACATATCCACACATTATATCGCTAGGCAATATAAAACTTCGCATTATATTGCTGCACGATACATATCCAAGTGTTGTATCGCCTTGCGATACATACCCACAAATTATATCGCTGTGCGATACATGTCCACACGTTATATAGCCAGACAATACAAAACCTCGCGTTATATTGCCACGCGATGCATATCCAAGTGTTTTATCGCCTTGCGATGCATATGTACGCGCTACAACACCTCGTGTTATATCGCCACACGAGGCACATCCATGTGTGTAGCCATACTTCATATCACCATGTGTTATATCGCTAAAGGTCGTACCATTCTACATTCTATCGTCGAACGATTTCTCCCGTCGCGTTATATTACCGTACGGTATATTTCAACATTACAGTGCAATCATATAGTAAGATTTAACTACGTTGTTAGTATCAAAAATTGTTCAATTTTATAGCTATCCCCGTGGCGATATAGCAAAAGCGTACTATTAGAAGATCTAATAGCTGAATGTACTTAACTATACGGTCTTTGTTACTTGCTCCTTTTATCGTCCCATCCCAAAATTATATGTGCATATATCGCCAGATCGTGCAGCGGCGGTTCATTTACAAGTGGTTCACTTTCGAACGTCTGAAGGTCGCCGTTATTTTTCTTTTTTACATAAAATCGCGTGATTTTCGTTCCGCGGCATTGCAGAGAGACAGAAACAACGAACCGTGGGATCAAGGTTACATGGCCACCAATTAATGCATCGACTCGTGATTTTTTAACCACAAGATTATCGCGAGATTATCGCGTGATGACTTTAGTCGAACGCTAGCCACGAACAACTTCACCTTAGCATTTCGTACAACCGTGCACGAATATATGTATTTCCTGCTGCAGGCGAAAGAAAGCGACAAATTTCGTGCGTCACTGATCGATTCTCGAGTGCTATGAATAATGTCACGAACGACGTGAAAATACATGCTATTATAGCGGTACCCCGATTACTCGAACATTGGTCATTCGATCGTTCGATTATCTAAACATCGGCTATATTGCAAACGCGTTCGTTACGGGCTAATCGCCGTGAACATGCATAATAAAATAGATCATAACCATGTTGGTATCGAGATAATGATTAACGACGATAAAATCGTATTTTTCTTCTTAATTGTGATTGATAATTATTTTTGCCTGTACCTGATTACTTCGATCAATCGAGATCCGCGATATCGACATTCTGCCGACGTCTCAAAAGAGAATCGATATCGAAACAGCAACATCGATCCTTAAACTAGTATATAGGCCGAGGACATTCATTTCCAACAATGAAAGTAGCAGTTTTTAGAGAGCGATCTATTCTCGGACGCGGGTCGAATAGTGCCAGAAGAATTCGCGATAATTTTTGTGCACCAGATTTGATAAAAAAAGATACATTATCTGGTTTAATAACCTTATATGTCCTTGTTTACGACCTTGCAATGCAGGAGATAGACGATAAGCTTACGTAGATGAAGTGTACAGGACTTGACAAAATCTGAGGTCCTACTGGAAATTCGATAGTTCTATTTTTCATAATTAAATTCAGTCAGACAGTTTGGGGTGTATGATTATCTGCATCTGAATCTGGGGACATCCGGGTCTAGGAATATTGAGATCTATGATATAAATAATCTACATAACTGGTATATAGAAATTAGGTACACTAATAAACATTTGTATTTCAATTTGTCTTCTTCGATAATAACACGTTAGAAACTGTTAACACCGTGTACGGTCTACGCAATTAATCGAACATAACCAAAAAAATGGAACGGTACAAAAGAGGTGCGTAAAAACCTAATGTCGAAGATGACTTGAAACAAACTAGGAAAAAGGAATGGTCTACGCATGATATTAACGAAACAAGTTCTGGTTCCTGGGAATCACGCTGTAAGCTACAACAAGGTTGTCCCGGCTTCGAATGTTTCACTTTGAAACATCCAGTAAGATTTTACCATGAATACGAGTTACGACGTACGCAGAATGTCAAGATCGCGACGGTTGAAAAGAAAAAGTCCAAACACAACAAAAAGAAATCAGCTGCAGACGACTTTTTCTCAACGCCTACAAAGAACAGACGCGCGTATCGGTGTGCCCCATCCTTTCAACAAATATCATCGTTGTCCTTCCTTGCGTGTTTGTCACGTTTCGAGGTTTATTAATAGAGTGAATCGCCTAGGTCAGATTTTGCCATGTTACTCACGTACACATCGCGTTGTTTTCTTGCCTGAAAGAACCTTTTTTTGGGTACGCTTTTGAATAACCGAGACATGGCCGACGACAAAAGACGAGAACAAGAATGAAACTTGCTTTCGAAACTTTCGAACCGTGTGGTAATTCTTGGTTGTGCTTACGTTTAACCGCTATACGTACATATGCTTTAACCCTTTCGCTTCTACGGTGGCTATAGTAGCTCGTTGCGAAATAATTACTGGATTGTGCGGTCGATTAGATTTGTATACACGTATGACGCGAAGCGTTTACGCTTCGAAATTTCTCGCTGCAAAATCATTTTACATAAATTTACGATATACGTATCTTGAGACAACCCGTGCACAAATATTATCGGCTACGAGGCTCAAAAAACTACCAGACGTTCTTATTGTTTTAAGTCATGTTTGTACAAAAGACTTGTTTGCGTCGGTCATTAAAAATGTATATGCAAAAAGACCAGGTTCGGGCAGACGGAGTTGGTAAACGGTGAGTTTTCGACCGTGAAAATTTATTATTTTCTTGCCGTCTGAAGGTTCTATAAAGACGTAAACGAAGTTCGACGAGACTTTTGTTAGATCGAGGGTCGTACTCACAAGAGGATCTTGAAAAATACAATGGAAATTTCTCACTGTGCATTTGAAACTGTGTACAAACAGGGGTTGAAACTTGCACGATAAATAAATTTTTGAATGAATTAGAATCTCTCGACGACGAATTTAACATTCGTTGTAGGTTATCGCTGTACGTTTCTTATCGACGAATTTCGATGCACCGTTGAAGAACGGGGGTGTTTATGGGACCATTTGTTCCGCGCTGAATATTCTAAAAATAGAAAGAGAAATCGTCGGTGGAAAAGTGCCAGAGAAAGAACGACGAGGGTGGTAATCCGATGACGAGGAAACAGGAATGAAGAAGGGTCAGGGAAACGGCTGATAGGGCGGAGGGGTTGAAACAGCCACGAACGTTACAGACAATTGAAATACCCGACTGCGAGGGCGTAAAGGGGCGTCGGCAGTGACGTGGCGACAAGCGGGTGGGGGATATCATTGCGATATGGTGTACGATACTGACTAGCGATGGGTTTAAACCAACCGCAATTTCAACCCTTTACCGTATTTCTTCTTCTTTTACAACACTTATCCGGTGCACAAATAAATCATTAAAATTTTCCAGTAAACTTCAAAATATAGTTTAAATGAAAGGAACCAAATTTTACGAAACATTCGACGCTGATTTCTATAAGTTTGAATCATCCTTGAGAAAATTCAAGTGACGTCACGCGCTATGCACTGACGCACGTTAATTCGCAATGCGATATATCGCCTTCAATTGTATAGTCATGCGTTATATCACCACACCCTACATACCGCCGCGCGTTACTTCTGCACACAATATATCGTCGCGCGTTACTTCTCCACACAATATATCGTCGCGCGTTACTTCTCCACACGATATATCGCCGTGCGTTGCTTCTCCAGACAATATATCGTCGCGCGTTACTTCTCCACACAACATATCCGCACGCAATATATTGTCGCGCATTATATCATTAGGAACTATACATTACTGCATATTATATTACCACGAAATATATCACCACGTGCCATATATTGCCGTACGTTATATCGCCACGCGCTATATATTGGCATGCGTTACTTTGTCACGTGTTGTTTCGCCGTCGTGTATCACCACGCGATAGTTCATCGTCGCGCGTTATATCGCCACCGCTATGTATCACCACACGTTATATGTACATCGCTGCGCGGTACTTCACCGTCCGATGTATATTTTATACGTGTGTCATGCATCAGATTATCACATCCTATATCACCAGCGGTTATAAGCATGACTTATATTGCCAGATAAACACAAACGTTGTCATAAATCGTTTATGATATTGAAATAAACTGATTCTTCAATTCGCTTTGATTCTACCTGTAATCGATACACCACATCGTTCTAACATTAAAATTTAACGGAACAAGAGATAATTTTTGCCCTCGTTTCAGATGCTCAGCGTTCGCTACCACTCGACAACTACTCGATTCACTTTGATACTTATCCTCGAATTTAAATGTCTGATTTAATCCGACTCGCGAAAGGATGCGCCAGAGATTATTCCGCTAGGAATCCGAGAACCTCTTATTTCACCGTACAGAAGTTTCAATTGAATACTGCCACTTGAGAGGTTGCCTTATTGAAAGCTACCTGTTGTTACGTATGTCTGCGAGAACGAAGAAAAATATAAATAAATTAATAGAATCTCTCGTGGGATGATTCCTTTTAGGAATGATATACTATCGAACATCGATTAATGGTGGCCCTTCTTAACTTAGTGTGCAAATGGAACGTACAAACGTAATTCGTATAATCTCGGTTAATTTATCTGTTCATCCAATTCCGTGAGTACCCTCCGGCTATACATATAGTAATAACACGAATTCTTTTAAATTCTTGTTATTAAATATCCATTTTCAGACTAACACTAAAAATTTATTTTGTTTACATTCCTTGATCATCTTTACGTTCATGCTGCTTTCAATTATAATCACGACCGAATCGCAACCGAGCATAAGATTTATTACCCTCATACCCGTTAAAGGTACTTCGATAATTTCACATGCAAACCGTTATCTAGTTCACGATAAAACGCGCATTGCGTTACCCGCGCAAGGATAATTTAACGCATTCTTACATACTAATGACACACTTGCTTCCTTCGCATGAAGTGTCTGTCAACAGTAGTACCATTGAACTCGGCGAGCTCAATATTTTCTAAGAAACGCTATAAACTAGCGACGCTTTACACTTTCAATATCCAAAGTAATACTTTGAACTTCCCGAAGTGAAATTGAAGTAAAATCTAACAAAATTAAATTTAAATTACCTCGAACTTTTTGAAGTTCACCGTCTCGGTATTAATACTCGTACTAGTAATACAATGTAGCGTATAGAAAATCTAAGATCAACGCTATAACTACCGACGTATAATGCACAATTATTTTGCAATTAAAAATAAAGTTGAAAAATAAATGAACAAATGGTGAAATATAAATGAATACAATTATTGATTCTTTATGCTGACGACAATCGATACAGCTGTTAGGATAACCATCTTGACAAGTTTTGTCATTTGAAATAGAATATTTGTGAAAGAGTCATTTAATGAATGAACTATAAAAGCAAATAAACAATGTATAATACATAAGCCAGTTGATAGAAAGATTCTTTATCACGATGAAGAATAACACGCATATTTTGCAATAAGTTTTTTAATAATTTTCGTAATTGAAAATAAGAAATCTATGATCCGTTCTTTTGGACGGGTTCCGTGAACCTAGTGTTAACCCCGTTGATAGTTTCAGCATTAAGAAATGCAGAAATACTGAATTAAAATTGTAACTGTGGTATATTGTCCTCTGAAATAATTACAACGAATAAATAGCGAATGAAATAATTATAGCGAATGATAAGAAAACGAATTTGAGAATCACTGCAACAGAGATAGCCATGCCAGTGATGGGTGAAATAGCAGCGACGGTAGGAAGTGTAGGGTAAGGGGTTGTTCCTGGTGGTGGTACGTAGAGGCAACGTGCCAGCCGTGAGGGGAGGCAGCCATGAATGAAAGTAGCGCGTATCGATTTACCCGCTGCCGCCCTAGATAAAAATATGGTAAATAGTGAGCCAAAATGGGCTACGAACCAACAACGTCATCGTGCATAACGGCGCTTTTCTTTTTTCCTTTCCTCCGGCTCACTACGCGCACCAATTTCATTTCAGTTTCCATTTTAATTAAACGTCTCGCCAATATTTCGTGAAATTTCAAATAGTACGACGTTAGCTCACAATATTACCGCGCGATCCAGACCTAACCTAACCATCTTACAATTTCAATGAAAATTTGTTTAATATCATTGGGACATTTAAACAATACATACGTATTAATCGTATTAATACATTGTAACTCAGATTTAATCTCTTATTAATCCATACGGTGCACACACCTAATCCAAACCTACAATGGGTCTCAATTCGGTCCAAACTGGTCCCAACCGGAACCTAACATAGTCCTGATCTAAATCTAACCTGTTCGTATCCTGGTCACAATCTAACTGGTTCAAAATGAAAATGAAACTAACCTAATCATACACCAAATATAATATAGATCTAATCTAATGCAACCTAACTAAAATCTAGCTGGTTCAAATCTAATTTAATGCAAACCAACCTAACCTAACTATCATCCAAACCTAACCTAATCTAAACTTATCCTAAATCTAACTCCGTTTATATTCTAATTAAATATATCCTGTATATCCTAAGTCCATACATAATCTAATCCAATCCTATACTATGTCTGATCAATTATATATCCCGCCAATATGAAAAAAAAGTTCGAAGAGTGCAAAGTGGATTATTACGAATCGGATTGCGAAAGAAAAAATTTATTATAGATTCTGTTGCAATTATCGATGCATATTCAGAGATTTATTCATTGATTATGAATGTTTTTAAACGACCGCTTAAACGTGTTACATACTTGCGCTTGAACAACATGCGTGTGTTTCTATTGTTATAATTGCACGCTTTTACCCTGTAAATCAACGAACGTGGCCATGTATATGAGGCCACTTTTACTTCTGAATAATTTACACGACTCGTGTTGTATACAGAAATTACGTACTACGTTAGAACCATACGTCATACATGTGCAAGCGCACACCACGCATCGGGTAAATGAAAAGTAATTCAAGGTGGCAACTTATGCCTCGAAGCATATGCGACGAACTTTGATATACAGTGTACCATAATTATGTGAACATAAATTCAACGGTAGATTTAATACGATTTATAACACAAGTTCAGATAGGCAATTTAATTTGTTAATACATGTGTTATAGTGTAGCAATACGCTATAATCTAAACTTAGAACTAGCTCAACATTCATTCAAATTAATTTGTTTCATTGTTCGAGATACTTTTGTTCGCCATATATTTGATGCGCAATGGTATGGAAAATTATGTATGTTACTTTCAGAAAAATTTGACAAATCCTCGGCAACGTAGTGCTTTAAAGAAAAATGTCAAATTGTAATGCCTTGCTAATTCGCGAAATGTGGACCTCGATGTTACCCAGATCAATGGAACGATCGCAGCGCTATATGTGTGTCACTATCTAAAATTATTGTCTGAGGGTGCCGCCATTACCCATTCATGGGATTTGTCAGAGCTCCCTGCGCGTCAATGGCACCGAAATGTACCATTCAAACGCCCAACTCCTTTGCCAAAAGCGTACAACCCAACCATCCTCCAAATTCGATAAAGCATGCAAGAACACACAATGTCACTGATCTCGCGAGAGATTTCGCGGTGTCTCTTATGCACCACCACATTGCAGATGCACCCTGCCAGTATCTACAGTAACCATAAAAATATCTTCGATCCGAAAGACATTAAATAAAACTTATCGCTTCGGATATAACGTTTATATTCTAAAAACGTTAACATCGAATTCGATTGTATTAGGAAACGTTGTTATCGTGATATTTGTCAGAAATCACGTTGACAAATGTCAACGCCGACGACACATTTTCATCAGACCTTTTTGTCTGACGAAACAAAATGCAACATCTGTTGCAAAATGAAACAATGTTTCACGTACCTGGGTCATGACAGGGGTGGTATCTTCATGTTTCCACGGAGACTCAACACAGCTGGTTGTTAATGCGACAATATATCCCGGCGTCTTTGGACAAGAACGATGGTACCGCAATGGTTGGCCACCACTTCCACGCCATAACACGTCAGATATTCACATCTGCTTACTCACATGACATGTCACCGAAGGATTACCGATAAATCGTCGATAGGTGGTTAGCTATGGACACGCGACACGACAAATGTGCACGACCGGTGGTGAACACGTTTCCTTTGCCACGTAAAACCGACTGTCCCTCCGGCAGCCCCGCGTTAAACGGTGGCTGCAGGATTGTTGGGGGTTCGGAACAACCGAACGAGAACGAAAAAGGGGTTAAAAAGGGAAAAGGTGCGACCGTAGCGTGACGAAGACCGAGAATCAATGGTTTTCTAATATGTCGCGACGCGGCGCCACCCTCGACCCTCCCTAGCGCAGTACGAATTTCTAACGAAAGCGAGATCAAACTTGAATAATATTCGAATTATGGTATTGGGTTGGCCAACAAATTGTGATATTTTAAAGGAGATATTCAACCACAAATTTAACATGTAAATTACTGTATAATGTATTAATTATTTTTTCAACTTATGAGAAGAATTATTGTTGACCAAGGACTAGATCATGGATCATTATTCACAGGAATATGCATATCACTTTCGAGTGTAAATAACCTATTAAAAATGATGTAATATAACATTGCCAAAATCAGTCTTTGTATCGTCTATTTTTTATCTTTTATAACAGATGTAAAGCTTTATTATATTTGACACCGTTTTTTATATAAGATACCCTAAAACATCAGCTTCAGGACCAGGTATGCATTCGTTGAAGAAAATGAATATGTTGGTACATAAATTAAATAAATGCCATCTACTGACAAAAACAACGTCATTATTTGGCCAACCCAAATTGATTGAAATTGTTTATTGAACAAATAATTTTTTCCTTAAAAATAAAAAATGTCAATAATTTATCGAACTTTAGATCATCTGTAGAAGTGTAAGTTGAAAGTAAATTTGAAGAAGTATCTGAAACGAGAATAACATATTATTTATGATGTGAGCGAAATTAAATAAATTTCATTGTTGATCCTATCATTCGTATCGTGAGCAAAAATTAAACAAAGATATTGAACATAAAAGTGTATTATCTGTAAGGCAGTGTACGATATCAAAACTGTTAATCAAAATCAATTTATCTTGTACATACAAATTTCAAGATACATATATGTATATATATCACAAATAAAACTCGCGAAGCATATTTGATACTGCAATCATAAATTCATCGAAACAGGTAAGCGTATTAATCACAAGTATTAAATTGCATAATGTATTCAGTAATCACAATTTTTTATTTTTTCACCTTGCAATGTATTGCATGCATGTTCTAAACGTACAGTCGGGAATGTGAATAATTTAATCGATTGCAGTGATCGTTTAAAATCAGCTTATTACACTTATTCAATTTCGAATATTTGTAATTAGAAATTTGTATAATATTATAAATATTAAGTGTCAAGGAAGAATATATTAATATCAATTAGTATTTAAATAACAACTAATATCGATTTTATTGTGCATGTGCTCTGTTCATTTGTGAAGGTACGTAAGATTGTAAACTTTTGATATAATACTTTGATTTGCTTATTTGTCAAATTTTTACTTTCAAAGTTAGAAGTATAATCTCTTTAAATGTACAAATTTTCAACGGCAGAGTTTTGACAATTAGACACTGTTGAAAAAAGTTACGTCCACATATACGATTCTTTTTCGCACTTTTTTATTCTTACATGCCATATAGCGAATTTTTACTGTAATTTTAAATCGTCACGGCAAACAATATCGTCAATCCATGAGGAAATATTAGAATTTACCCGTTGTATCGATTTTTCCTTCGATTAGGTAATCGAAATGAAAGTACGGAAAGTAATGTTATCATAAGTCATGGGATGTTTAACCCTCAAACACTTTATTAAAAATAATAATCACATTTTTAATGTCTTGTTACTTTTCATAAAATAAATATTGAGTGCAATCATTTGAAAAGAAACCATATATAATATGTATGTGAACCGTTCGTTTACAGGAGTAATTAATTATAGAAATAAAACTACAAGTAAACTTTATTTATTTTTTTCACAAATCAGTTATATTAGGATTTGAATCGACATCCCGCACCCTACACACATACAATTTCAGTCATCCATATGTCTGTACTTGAATTCACTCAACGTGTTTCATTATTCTCTTCATTGTCATCGAACTCTCAAGGTTATCATCGTTTACCAGTTTGGTATCATAAAACATTTATCTATAATCTTATAATTTCAATAATAATATTTGTCAAGTATTTTGGAATCAATGTAAACAAATAATAACAATTTATCTACTTAATCATAAAATTTATATCATAACGCTATCTTTTTCCTTTATGAACACTATATATTTATGAATAAAACACACGTTGCCGATTAAAACATGACATATAAATTGAATGTAAATAAGGAATATTTGTTTGAAATGGAAAAAATGCGGGAACCACGCGTAGAAGGGTTATGTCAGTGCGTAACAATGACTGCCGTTCGAGGTAACCAAAGACAAAAGGAATTCACGTATAAAATACCCACGATTGTCTTTCGTAGGCGTAATTGTATCGTAATAGTTACAACGACGATCTGGACGTTACTGTGTGAAACTATTCGTTATGTGTATGAAAGGAAATCAATGCTCACACCACAAACGACAGTGATTGTGTGTAAAAATGAAATGGGGCATTGGGTGAAAGTACTCTTAGCTTGGAGGTCTTATATCAGATCAGTCTGCCAACAGCCGTGCAGGATGTGGATGGCAATTTTCCTTAGCTCCTAATGACCAAATATATGCCGGACTCCAACTGAGCATATTCTTTGTTAAATTACATTAACAAAATTATGCTACCGGAGTCATAGGATCATCACAATCTGTGTTCAGTGCTTTGTATTAGTGAAAAGTTAAACAGTTAAACAAAGGAACATGCATTTTTGCAGAATGTTGCAGATGATACGGATATGGTGTTTGCTTGTGTCAGTGGTAAATTTGACATTGGCCCTAGATAATGGTCTCGTGAAAACACCACCAATGGGGTGGCTTGCCTGGGAACGATTTAGGTGTAACACAGACTGCAAAAATGATCCTGACAATTGCATCAGGTAACAATGTTTCTCTTTATTCTTCTTTCTAAATTTTAGAAAATCTGAGTGCCAAATTCTTATATTTAATATTCTTTTTCGTGTCTTGAGGACTATACTGTTGTGTGTGACAACTTTAGACAGTACCTGATCGTACAAGTGATTCTGTATGATAAAGTGAAACTTCATTAGCATCTTTGTTATATATTTCTAAGACTGAAGATTAATATCATAAATACCATTTGGTAGTAATTTATAAACAAAATACAAAACATAATTTTGATGTACAAATAATATAAGCAAATAGATTATTTGAATCATTAAATCTTTAATACATTTTAGAAAGTAATAAATAAAGAATCCTGGTTGCTGGTAATTTGTACAAAATGTAAAATATTTTTTATGCACAAATAGCATGACATATAATTATGAATTATAGAAACTTGATGCTTTGACAAATTTTACAGAGTAATATATCTACATGCATTGCAGAAACCATGAATATTATATGAAATCTGTTAATATTTTTATAGAACAGAAATATTAAGTAATTGATGCTTACAGAGTTAAACATTAACATAGTAACTTTTTATTATACAAAGACTTGATATACATTATCTTTTCTTAATTCTTTCTTTAATGTAATTATATACAAATTTGATACCTGTTAAAATTATACTTCTTGACAAAATATATGCCTGCATTTATTTATCACATGGTTGTTATTTTAGTATTAACTTTGTTGTGTAACTTGATTTGAGAAATTGAATGCAATGGTTTTGTAAAATGTATATTTTAAAATATGTGAATAATATGATGAATATGAATGAAGAACGTAGTAGGTTGTTTCATAAGACACCAATTAGAACAAAATTAACTAACATAAGATATGAATCAAGGATACATGACCTCAGAAATAATTCTCTGTAACTTAATTTAGAACTGTGTCATAGCTATTATGCAAATTGATATTTCATTCCAAGGATATATTTGTAATAAAACAGAAATTTGTAATTAGTATTGTTCAAATGGGTTAATAATTTATTAATAATAATTATGTTTTAACACTCACACCAGTTTTTTACAATACATGAGTAAATATTTTAGTATAAAGTTATATTGTCAATTTAAGAGAAAGAAATTACATACAAAATTATTTTTTCCTTTTTATAGTGATAGACTGTTTCGCACAATGGCAGACATTATTGTAGCAGAAGGGTATGCAGCAGTTGGATACGAATATATTAATGTTGACGACTGTTGGTTGGAAAAAGATAGAGACATTAATGGTCAATTAGTTCCTGACAGACAAAGATTTCCCTATGGCATGAAAAATCTTGCAAATTATGTATGTTTCAATACCTTTGTTTAAATTATTTTCAACTCAAATTATGGCATTACTTTTATTTACTTTCACTATATAGATTCATTCAAAAGGTCTTAAATTTGGTATTTATGAAGATTTTGGTAACTATACATGTGCTGGTTATCCTGGAATATTAGGATACTTAGAAACTGATGCACTTACTTTCGCATCTTGGGATGTTGATTATGTTAAATTAGATGGATGTTATTCTCATCCTTCTGAAATGGACAGAGGTACAGTTAAAATAATTTATGATCATATACTTAAATTAAAATAAATAAATTTCAAACTGTTTCATATTCATAACTATACAAATACTTTAGGATATCCTGAATTTGGATTTTATTTAAATCAAACTGGCCGACCTATGGTGTATTCTTGTAGTTGGCCAGTTTATCAGGTTTATGCTGGCATGCAGGTTGGTACTACTCTAATTCTAGACAATAATAAATATTTACTTTTATAATTCCAACAACTAGTTGTGACAATGCTGTCTTGCTATATGGTTTTCCTATAATAGGCTCATTGCATGAATATCTTGAAGTTCCCATTCAGACAAATTATTATTCTTACTAATAGTAGTGTACAAAATATTTATAATTTTTGTAAAGTTCAAAATTTGTCCATTCCTACAGCCCATACTTGACCATATAGTGAGACTCAATTATAATTTAATGACAAGGGTTTTAATTATATCAAATTCTAGCCAAACTATACTGCCATAATAGAGAACTGTAATTTGTGGAGAAATTTTGATGATATACAAGACTCATGGAGTAGTTTAGAAACTATTATAGATTATTATGGAAACAATCAAGATGTGATTGTTCCAAATGCTGGACCAGGTCATTGGAATGATCCAGATATGTTAATTATTGGTAATTTCGGTTTAAGTTACGAACAAAGCAAAACACAAATGGCATTATGGGCTATACTAGCAGCCCCTTTATTAATGTCCGTGGATCTACGAACAATTAGGCCTGAATACAAAGCTATTTTACAAAACAGAAAAATCATTGCTGTTGATCAAGATCCGTTAGGTATACAAGGTCGACGTATTTACAAAGTTAGTAAATTCAGTAAAATGAATTATAATATTAAAATCACCATTTCCTTAAATATAAAATTCATTATAATTTCAGCATAAAGGTATCGAAATCTGGGCAAGGCCTATAACTCCTGTCTATCAGAATTATTTCTCTTATGCCATAGCATTTGTCAATAGAAGAACAGATGGTACACCTTCTGATGTGTCTGTTACATTGAAAGAACTTGGATTACAATATCCTGGCGGATACAGTGTAGAGGTATGTAATATTTTCCCGTTTTTATTCAGTGGATTAGTACATGCAAAAAACCATGCTTGTTTTAGGATTTATACGAAGATGTGAATTATGGTGTTTTAACGTCACAGACAAAAATTAAAGTAAAAGTGAATCCATCAGGAGTTGTGATATTACGATGTGATTTACATTTAGAAGATATTTTTGAAAATAATCAATTTTCACAATTTACACCATCGAGTCAGGTGTTTAAAGTCAGACAAAATACGTTTAAATAATTCGAATAAAATATTAATGAATTTTTATTGTAATTTACCTTTTTATAATATTTGACAAAATGATGTTACCATACTTTGTTAAGAGAATAGAGAATAAAGAATTTTGTAACCTAAAACACTGAGTATTGTTAAACAATGTAAGATAAACCGTAAAATGATTGGCACTTTAAGCTGAAACTATTTCAAAAGCTCAGACTTGTTTAGTGAGTTGAGATTTTACATTAAGAGATGGTAAACAGATTTATAGAAATAGTTGAATAAAACAAAACATTTATATAATTTGCCCGAATCTTTACTAAAATTATGCGTATGAATTATTACTACAGTGCCAAAATCAGTACGGCATATCTTAAAATAGTGTGCATAAACAATGTACAATTATATTATTTACATATTGACTAAAATAGCAATACGGTGAATTAACATTTTGATGTACACCATGCGTATGCATTATCAAAAATACGCTGCCAAGGTGAAATTTTATATTTCCAATTTACGGGTTTCCAAGGCCATTGCCACATTTGCGTACAGCGTTCAGGATGTGGCATCATTGCTAAATGTCGACCATCCATGGAGCAAATTGCAGCAATACCCTCTATAGAAAGAATTATACTTTCAATGTTATATTATCTGTGTAGATAAAAGAAACACATAACACAAGTATTACCTGTACTTCCATTAGGATTAAGAGGATATCGTTCAGTGGGATTACCATAATCGTCTGTATACTTAATAGCTACGCAGTGATTGTCTTTTAGTTTCTTTAAAGCCTCATTATTTCTAAATGTAAATCTTCCTTCGCCATGTGCTACCCACACTCCTAAAACACTATTTTCCATTCCATTTAACATGATCGATGGTGATGTATTAATTCTAACTGTACTCCATCGACACTCGAATCTTTCTGATATATTATGATCTAAGTAAACGCTTGGCTTTCCAATTTCATCTATAACATAAAAAATGAATTACAAATGTCAATTATATTTCATATTTTTCAAATTTATTATTGATATGTACCAGTCTCGTCTCCTATCCATCCGAGTAAAGACATCAATTGACATCCATTGCAAACTCCTAAACTGAATGTATCTTCTCGAGAAATAAAAGCTTTTAATTGTTTTTGTAGAGTTGGATGGAATAAAAGACTTGCAGCCCATCCTTTAGCAGAACCCAGAACATCTAAAATTATGAACATAATTATTATAATTTGTTTCTAATCCACATAAACAGGAACATTAATAATTCACCTGCATAACTGAAACCACCAGGAAATATGATGCCTTTAAATTTGTCAAACGTAACTTTATTTTGTAACAGATCTTGCATTGTTACGTCCCAAACTTCAAAACCAGCTTGTATTAATGAGGCAGCCATTTCTCTATCACCATTTATACCCTCTTCTCTTATCACGGCAACCATAATATTTGCTACATGAAGATCAGAAATGTAAAATTTATAGCAACGTAATACATTTATGTTTTACAGTTAAGAAAGATTTACTAACAAGAAAAATTTTCTGGGGCGTTTAAAATTTTCACATCAGGATTAAATGTTAACTTATAAGCTGGTGCTGTCCTAGATTTTAATCCATCAAACTCTTCGAATGCACAGTCAACATTCGTTTGCCTCCGTTCTAATTGATAACTAGTGTCTTCCCATAGAGTCATTAAAGATAAGACTGTTGAATCCAAAACTGTTTTCCCTTCCACTTTAACATTTATCTGGCAATATTAAACATTCATAAGTTATAAATATACGCTATATAGCATTATATATAATGCATACTTCTGATGATAATCCGAAGCCTTTGGATTGCCCAATTGTGTAGATGGGAATATTAAATTGTTTAAATATGTCCAAAACGTAATCATGATTTTCTTTGTCAACTTCTAATATCCATCCAATTTCTTCAGCAAATAAAATTTCAAGTGGTGAACCTGATTTGTGAGAAATGTTAATGTTCATTCCAGAGATACCACCAAAGCACATTTCCAAAAGGCATACGATGAGTCCTCCGTCACTAATATCATGGCCCGCTAATATTTTTCCTTCTGTTATGAAAGAAAACATCAAATATTGTTTTATTATAATCAAGAAAATATTACAGCCGATATAATTTACTCGGTTACCTGTGATCAATCGTTGAGTAGCTTTGAATGCATTTTTAAAGGTACTAACTTGCCGTATATCAGGAACATCGTTACCAAGAAATTTATAAACCTGAGCTAAAGCTGTACCACCAATTCGACTCTGACCATCTGATAAATCGACGAATAATATGTAACCATTTTTTCCTGCACTAGGTGCTTTTAAATCGGGTGTAACTACCTGCGATGACAATGAATTTAAATATGAAGTTTAAGTAACATTACCTGAAAAGACATTAACTTGCCTGCTGAATGTCAGGACAACGGACATAGCAAGAAACTACGAGTGCTCCCGGTGATTTAACAACATCGTTACCAATTCGTGCAGCCATACTAAGAGAATCTTTTCCACCATCAATTGCGATACCTAATTCATTCATAAAAGAACACATAGCAGTACAAGCATCGTATAACGCAGCTCCTTCCCCTGGTAATTTAGCAGCCCACATCCAGTTTCCACTGCATTTTATGTCCTAATAAAAACATGGTGTGTAAGTTACATTAAAATTAAACATTAATTTTGTTAGATTAATGTGTACAAATTAAAATACCTGTATGTGTGAAATACGCGCGAAAACCAAATTACTCAATGCTTCTGCCACAGTCATACGAGCTCCTGCTGTTGGATTGACGAGACTCTTTATTGGCTGTTCTCCAATAGAAGTTGCTATACCAACCTGTTGAAGAATATAAAAAACAGTTGACAAAATCATTGCATAAGCAATAATCTGAACTACAAAAGCTTAATAGAATCTTGAAATTCTATTATTCTACTTTATTCTATGTTTATTCGCTTTATTTCTTTTTTTTACCGTAGAAAAATGAGAAATTGCAGTTACTGCAACATCAGCGAGAGGGGTATGTAAAGGACCAACACACTGTTGCTGTGCAATTAATCCCGTAACGCAACGATCAACCTTATTAGTTAAATATCGTTTACTTCCAACTGAAGGTAAACGTAAAACTCTTTCCAACGCAACTGGTACAGTTAAACTTGGTGGTAGTTTCACAGCAGGGAAATTTATTATCTGCCTTTGAAAATTGAAGGTCTGTACGAACGTGAAAAAGTATTCAATTAAAAGCTTATAAAAAAATTACATTTCTTAAACGTCATATAATATCTACCTTGCGAGGCATTTTTCCAAGTACTAGTTCTAAATCTAAATCAACTGGGTGTCTTGTTTCATGTTTGTAATTTTCACTTAAATACTTTGAAGCATCACAATCACTTTCTTCTGAAAGAATGATCTTTCCATTTCCCGTAACTGTTCCAACAAAGTTAATAGGACACTTTTCTCGAGCTGCTATTTCTTTCAACAAATTAACATCTTCTGGTTTACACAAAAGTGCATCATTTTCCTGATATTCAGCTCCCCACAGTTCTAAGGTGCTGATACTTGGATCGCCTAATTCAAATTTCTTTGCAAAGATTACTGCACCTGCAGGCTCTACTAATTCTTTCAAGACATTACCTAATGTTATTTTAAAAATAAACAATACATTATTATATTGATTTATACTGTTATGTTGTGAACATGAAAATATAGTTTACCATTTCCTCCAGCTCCTTGGTCATGTATACTAAGTATTGGATTTTGTTGTCCCATTTCAGTGCACGCTCTAACGACTCTATTTAATTTTTGTTCCATTTCAGGATCACCCCTTTGCACTGCTCCAAAATCTAATTCTGATTTATTATCACCTTGCACCTATAAACTCTTGACTATTAACTGACCATTATAATACAATTTATCAAATTAATCTTCTGCATGCGTGTAAAATTACCTCAATTGAACTTGCTGCACCACCTCCTACACCAATTCTGTATACAGGGCCACCAATTTTGATGACTTCCATACCTGCAATATTTCTTATATGATATGAACAATAATGGTATTGGTAATATTTCTTTCTTACCTTTTTGTGGTGAAATTTTTTGTGACATGTTACTATCCATTGTGCCCAGTCCTCCACTGAACATTATGGGTTTAATCCATTCACGTCGGACGCCCATATGATCCGTCATCCCAAAAGAACGAGCAAAGCCACATATAACTGGTTCTCCAAATTTGTTACCATAATCAGATGCTCCATTACTAGCTTCAATAATAATTTCTAATGGGGAAGCCATGTTATTGGGATATGGTACATTTTTCTCTTCCCATGGTAGCTCATATCCTACAAAAATGCTTGGAAGCTTAATAAAGATTTCTTATTTTATTCGTTTTGTATAAAAAATAATACAAAATAACAAACCTGGAATATGTAAATTACCAACGGAATACCCAGCAGTTCCAGCAATATAAAATCCGCCTCTACCAATACCTTGAATGTCTCTTAATCTCCCTCCAGTTCCAGTTGTAGCTCCACTATGAATTATAATATTTGTAAGATTTACTGCAATCTTCTTAATAAATATTTATATTCTTTACCTAAATGGAGCAACACCAGTTGGAAAATTATGTGTTTCTGCAGTAAATATAAGATCTTGATCAATATTTTCCAAGTGGAAAGGACTGCATGTGTAAGTTTCATTTGGTCGAAGTACTTTTATTTGATATCCTTTAATGGCACTGCTATTGTCACTAAATTTAATTGTATTGTTTTGATTGGAGTACTTTTGTGTTTCTATAATCATATCAATTAATGATTCTTTCATTTTTTCACCATCAATAATCATGGAACCTTTGAAAAACCAATGACGACTATGTTCACTGTTAGACTGTGCTAAGTCAAAGCACTCAACGCTCGTTGGGTTGCGTTTTAATTTGTTGCCAAACAAATCTGTATAAAAATCTAAATCCCAATTGTCAAATGCCAAACCTGCAAAAATATTACAAAAAGATATACAATTTTGTCTTAAATATAATTATTCATTTTATTTTATTGTAAACATATACCTAATTTCGAATTTACGTCTTCTAATGCCTTTCTCCCACTTTTTAAAATATCTACTTCGAACCATTTTTCTGGTCTAAAACCATGATCAAATGTTTCTATTGGTTTCAGGTATCTGCACTGAGTCATTTTGTCATGCAGAGCATCTGTTATCTAAATATAAAAATGAATATGAGAAATATTTATTACCATAGTTAAAAAAATATTACAAATAATTTATTTACAGCATTTTCCACGTTTTTGTCAATTATACCATTATGTTTAATGCAATATCTAGTTGTTACTTCAATTCTTGTTATTTTATGTAAATGTACTGATTTACAAATCGATACAGCATTACTGGAGAATGCTGTTGAAAAATTTAACCTACAGTCAAATAAAAAAAATTAAATAACTCTTAAATTACATCATATATTAAGATTAAACCATTTTTTATTACTTGCTTTACCTTGGACCAATTTCAATAATTAGGTAATTATCCAATTCTTCATCAAATATACTATGACTTTTTAAATTATGCGGTTCCAATGCAGGAGTTAAAACCCATTTTAATACTTTTAATTCCTCTATGTTTAAAGATTCTTTTATTTCCACATAATAACACAACTCAGTTTCTAAACCAGTTATTAAATTTGATACGTGAGCCAAATCATTCAATTTACTTTTAAGTTGACCTGATTTTAAGCCAGGTATTTTATAAAATTTTATAATCGCCATAATCTAAAAATAAAAAATTATACAATGATAGAATATTCACTGAAAACTTAAATAACACAGTGTAGAATAAGTGGACTACAGAATAAGATGATGGACCATAATGTACTACATTATAATTGATTAAGTAGGTTCATTGAGACCCCCTACTGGACTACCGAGTTATCTTAATTTATCAGAATGATAGTTGCAAAACAGAATATCCATGTTTCTGTTACATCAAATATTTTATACTAAGGTCAAGAGGACTTCTTACACAATAGTATTTTTGCCTTCATTGAGATTATACGCTGTTTTGTTGCAGTTCTCAACTATTCAAATAATTTCATTGCTGCAGAAATTACATATTTCTTAAAAAAACTTAATATTATTAAAGATAAATTGAAATTTATCTTAAAATTATTTATATTTACTAAAAATAATTAAAATAACTTTATAAACTTGAATTTTATTATGATAGTATTATAAATAAACACGAAAACATGTTTTTCAGCAAAAAAAGATGCACAAAAATTGTGAATAGTAACGTCAATTCATTCGTGTTTTCAAACCAACATTTCTAACAACAGTAAACAAAGTAAATTCAATAAATTAAATAATGAAATTAATAGAGTTATACATACCAAGATATATATGTTTATTATTAAATATAAAAGTTCTTTTACTTTTCATTCAAAAATATATAATCCGACAATTTTATTACTATATCATTCAGTTCATATCCTATTTTTCTGTACAACAGGTTCTCGCATGTTGTTACAAAACGAGGTACATATATATAACCTTGTCGACTACCACGTGGCTCTCTACTTATCAACAGTATGTATACATAATTGTCAAAATTTTAGCATTTTTGATAAGGCATTACTATTTATAGATTGTATAAACATTTGTTAAAAAAGTAACAAAAATGCAAATTTATCAACATCAATGTAAATTATAGATAATTTTTTTTATTATATTCTTAAATAAACATAATAAAAATATTAAAATGTTATATATATATTCATACATTTCATTACATTAATCGATTTACCTTATATGTACTACATGTATATGTTTTACAAATAGTATTAACATGCATTTCTTAATATATACAATTGTTTTAAGCATTTTATTATTTGTATAATATATATATTTGTTCGATGTAATTCATTTCAATATATTATCTGTAGTATATGAATCTTCGTCTAAGAATTATCTATTCGATTCAGTTATCCAAGAAAATCATAATTAGAAACATCTTCAAATTGTTGATTTTGTGGATTACCAGGAGCCATAGGTCTTGTAGCTTGACCTCTGGGGCCTAGCAGTTGTTGTTGTAAGCCAAACACCTGTTGCCTGTATGGCGGTTGTGGCTGCAAAAATATAATCGTGTAAAGTAAAATTTATGAAATAGTAACCGCATATGTTTTATGTTATTTTCAAATCATACTTGTTGCAATAAATGTCTTAAACCCATATTTGAAACTGGTCGCATTAATCTCGTAGCATTGGCTTGTTGATTCGTCATGCCACCAGGATTAAGGGCTCTTTGAGCTTGTTGAGCCTGCTACAACATTTATATTTTACTTTTTGCATGGAATATTAACGTACAACAAACCGTATAATAATCGTTAAAACAATTTACCTCCAATTGTTGTTTATATTGCATTTCTTGCTGCTGTGCTACTTCTAAATTCTGTTGTATCTATAAAATTAATAACATACATGAAATTTACATTTCAGCATTCCTTTTTTCTTATAGTCATTTGCTTACGTTTACTTCCAGTTGTGATTTATACTGAGCCTCCTGTTGCTGCGCGGCTTCTAATGTTTGCCGTAATTGCTGAATTTTTAATAAATTCTGATGTCTAGCCATCTCTATGTCATCAAATGGTGGCCTTTGTTGACCCATCATCGCTCCAGAACCTGGATTTACTTGAGGACCAGTCATACCCCCACTCTATGAGTAGATCAATAAAATCAATGTTTTATTTCATCATATGACAATTTAATTTAGATGTGTCATCAAACTTGACTCCGTCCTTCTAATTTTTTGTACCTGCATATTTATTTGATTCTGAGGGCCACCAGATGATGTTAACGTTTGTTGTGGAGCATTTGTAGACACAACATTTTGTGTTATTTGCCCTCCTCCCATAGCTATGGTATTTGTTTGAGACATAAGAATACCTCCTTGTGAAGTACCCGTGGTAGGCATCGGGCCAGATATTTGATTTCCTTGTGCCTGTCCGCCCTAAAATGTATTTCATGTATTTATTGGTTAAAATCTTAATATTTCTTTTTTAATTGAAAATTTGTACTCACTTGTCCCTGCCTTACAGGACCGTGTGATGTTTTTTGTTGTTGAATCACTTTTCGAAGTCGATCTACAAAACCTGTTTGATCGTTTGGAATGAATCCTAAATATGTTCTCTTTTCAGCAGTATAAAGAAGAATTAGTACTTTTATGTCGCAAGCTGTTGATGGTGGCAGAAAAGTAAAATGAACACATCCAGCCTGAAATATTGATTTAATAATATCTAGTAATAACTGAGATTATATCTTAAAAAATATAAAAGTTGGAAAATGTTTATGGCATACTAACAAATCCTGAACTCATAACTTTTGTTAATGATTCTAGTGCTTCACAAGGTGTTGGATGGAAAAGAACTGATTTTGAATTTTTTAAATATGATCCACCAATATTGCCTATTAGTTGTTTTGGCATTAACTGCATAATTAACTTGTGTGGCCAGGTATCAGCTTTCCTGAAATTAGTAATTAAATTTATAACATCCTTGTGTATAATCTTGTTTCATAATCCTTGTTTCAAAATCGAGACTTACAACTCTGGTTCTCCATCTTTGGAATTGGCAGAAACTTGACAAGGAAGATGTCTTGTCTGCTTTGGCGCATCAGCAGGTGTTTTAGCTTTTTCAACCCACTCAATAATACCCTGCCATATCGTATGTCTTTCACGTGGTGTATTCATTTGTTGTCCAGATACTGTACCGCCAGTTACGTTACCCTTTAACAATTGTATCATTATGTAATGAAATGACTTTTCATTCAAAAGTATTTAAATCTTCTACAAAGTATTTAAAATTTACCTGTGCTTGAGAATGCGTTACTTGTTGTTGAGTAACTGATGATACAGATGCCTGAGTTTGAGAAGCAGTAACTGTTTGTGGAACTTGTGTAGGCATTGATTGACTAACACATGACACTGTTAATTGTGGTCCTCCTTGACCATGGGATTGTTGTGCTGTTATAGGCATTGAACCTTGTTGAACATTTTGTTGTTGCTGTTGCTGTTGTTGTTGCTGCTGCTGTTGTAATTGCATTGTTAGTCTTAATTGTTGTTGTTGTTGTGTTAGCTGCTGCTGTTGTTGCTGCTGCTGTTGCTGTTGCTGCTGCTGCTGCTGTTGTTGTTGTTGTTGGGCATTAGCAGCCATAACATTGGTATTACCTACTAAATTGGTAAATTGTGTATATTCGATTTACAATTTTAAAAACAATTTAATACAATGGTATATATGTCTTACCATCTATTCTTTGTCCAAATGGAGTTACATTATGTCCCAAAGTAGGAGGTGGTTGATTTAATTGTGCTATTAAAGCACTAGCTTGTGTATTTGTTGGACCAGTGGTTCCTGGTGTCACAAAAGATCTCCATCTAGTATGACCTGTTCTTGCTACTACACCAGCTGGTGTGGGATTGTAAGGATTGTAAGAAGGTCGCCCAGGGTTCATAGCAGTTTGCATTGGTACTAATGCTTGATGAACTGAAGTAATACTTTGTGGCGTTTGATTTCTAAATGTAGGGCCTTGAGATTGATTTGGTTGAGAAATGTTTTGCTGAACTTGATTCGTATTTGGACTGTCATTACTCTGCAATGGACTTAATGGAATTTGTGCAGCAGTGCCTGGTGTTGTATGAACAGCCCCTCCAATTGTTGGACTAACGGGTCTTTCTTTCAAATTATAATTACGTAATAACACCAAATGTCGTGGATCTTTAGCATAATTTTTAGTTTGTGAAGATTGTAAATCTCCGCCAGCTTTTTCAAACAATTTAAATAATGCTGGTATCTTTCTGGGTGATAATATCGAAAGATTAATATTTCTCTGGAAAAAAACAATTTTATATAAATTTAATTTATGATATTTAAATTTGTGATCTTGATTGATATACCTCTTGATAGAGTGCAGCAAGTTGTTCTATAGTATGTCCAGAAAATTTATATGATTCTTGTATAACTGTTTGATATGGAGGGGAATTACAAATCAAAATACAATGCTTTTGTGATGCAGTACTGGGTTCACGTCGTGACTGTAGATCTTCAAAACATTGTAATCCTGTTGCAAGACCTTCTCCAATATTTGCAAAACACTCTCCTTTTCCCCCGACCATTCTGTTTATATAAAAGTATTTCATAATATTCTCTGAATTACTTAAGGACCTATGTATAAATCTTTCTACTTACTCTATTTTATCTAAAATAAGTAACAATTTATGGGGATTTGCATATGGTCCAAATGTTTCTGTACATGGTGCTGGTAAACAATCAGCAGCATGATATACTACTATTCCATATAATGTTGTACTATTCTGCTAAATAATTTTCTTTTGTTAGATATATAAAATTAAGAACAAAATTGTTTATAATCTTACCTCAGAAACATATTCCCTATCTTCAATGCCACCTTGACTAAAATATCTACAAATTACAAAACCTTATGTAAATGAATTTGCTTAAATAAAGTGCTTAATACAAACATAGTACTATAACTTACTCAAGTGTTGGGATGAGATAATTTGTTTTAAGATCATTGAGGTAAGCTCCATTAGCAGCTGTTCCTTCAATCACAAATATTACATCGGCTTGTATGCCATGCTCTGTAGGACCAGCAACCATTTTTAACTTAATTTCTACAAGAAATAAAATCAAAGTAATTATAATATGTAATTTCGTTCTTATAAATTATGTATTATATGTTAATAAGCCAAATAAAATATTAAATATTATTCAGCATAATATCTACTAAAAATTAAAAATATGTAATTAGTTCTGAAAATTAAATTGCTATATAAAATTAATTTATTTAAGATTTTAAGAACCACCTACTTTAAATAGTGAAAATGTAAAATTTATTCTACACAAGTATAGAAAATGTTATTTTTAATTTATTAAAGGACATAGCTTCGTAGGTTACAATTACATGTTATGTTTAATGCTTATAAATGTTAATCAATTAATGTATCCACCCCCAGCTGAATATACAGTGAAGAGTTCAACACTTGGTAAATTTTTATTGATACTATATTCTCTAAAATATGACATTTTAGCATAGAACATAACAAACCAACCCAGTTTGTTTATGATCCCCGTATTATTTGTTTCACGGTAGACCATAATCAACTCGCGCAACTTGGCTAACTTCAATAAAGTCCCCACCACTTTTTGTAGTTTCGCCCCTCTGATTAATCTTTATAATCACAAAATCGAGCTCTATAATACTCTATATAATTATACAAGGAATGTTAACAAAAGAAAGCATGAAGAAATATCTTTTCTCATCAAATTTTTGAAAAATCGAAACCGCTCCTTGTCTTTCCTACATAAACATTCCAAGAGAAACAAGGTTCGCTGGGGTCTCTGCGTTTCTCCGCTGGAGACCTCCAAAGTCAGTTCAAACTTGGCTCCTTATTTCACACTATCATTTTTAGATATGTAGTCTGTGCCAGAGTCACATGATCGTAATACGTTGTTTCAAAATAAT
Organism: Coelioxys conoideus; assembly: GCA_947623535.1. NCBI lineage: Eukaryota > Metazoa > Arthropoda > Insecta > Hymenoptera > Megachilidae > Coelioxys > Coelioxys conoideus. The sequence continues at coordinate 7,270,740 of OX392453.1, read as the reverse complement.
TTAAATTGTAAACATATTGACAAATTATAGCTATATAATTAGAACGATGTAAATTCGAAAAATATAAAGTAATATAGATAGTTTGATAACATCAGTTCGTGAAATATCTGTACTATTTTTATATGATTTCAGTCATAAATTTAAAAATCGAGCCAAAAAAAGACGTTAGAAAGAAGGCGGTATTAAACGTAAGTATCCTGAATAAATTGTAAATTAATTTTAAAGATAAATAAAACAAATTTTTTATATATTAAATCAGTGCTAAGACTTACTATGCAATATGAAAATTTTACAACAGTTATTCTCCTTCAATGTATTTTTTAACAACAATTTTTTAAAAATATTGTTGCAGTGGAAAATTACAATTAAATACAACATAATTGTTTAAATTGTACTAAATTACAATGGAACAATTAAAATGGACAACACCGATTAAAGGTCAAATTGAATATGAAAATTTTATAGTTAAAAGTCCTGTCATATATAAAACTCCTGTGAAACAAAATGCAACATCTTCTAAACATACAGCGTATCAAAACAATATGGGAAGTATATCTGTTCTTCCAAATCATATTACACCACCATCTGGGTTAACAAAATTTATTGCAAGAAATCCATTTGAAACTGATTTAACTAATAGATTGCATTTATCTATGATGAGTCCTACTGTGTTTAGTAAGGTAATTTTTTAAAATTCTATATTTATTAAAAATTACAACTGACTGCTTTTGAAATTTTGTTTAAAAAATTAAAAATGATTTATATCATTTTCAATGATATTAGGTTTCCAATTCATCCCAACAATCCCCAGAATTTTCATGGAGTGTGGATGAATTAGCATTAATACAGCCTGCAAAGATTGAAGAATATCCTACGCAACAAATATATTGTACAGATCCAGAAACTGAAATAAAAGCTCAAGCGGCTATTGATCAGTTTTTTACTAAGAATGAAATCATTCCAAGTCCTTGGGAAATAAAGAGAAAAGAGAACAGAAGTAAAACTAAAATGGATATGCTAGTGGAATCATCCCCAAATGATTTAAATACAGAATCATCTATTTCTAAAAAAGATGGTACTAATTTTATTAAAAGATAAAAGATATATTATAAGTGTTCTAATATTTGTTTTTCTTAGGTTGGTGCCAAACAGTATTAACATTTCCAACTGAACTCCCACCACATATTGCTGAGATTTTAAAACCTTACTTTAAATATACTCAAGTAAATAAGCAAATGTTAAAGTACATTATATATGTATAAATTTGTTATTAAAATTCAATATCTTTATGTGCAGGATCAAAATGTTGAAAACGATGATGCAAATTCTAGTAATAATTCTTTAAGGAGAAAATTATTCTGTAATCAAGATGATTGTTTAGAAGATAAAGAAGAAACTTCAGTTTATTTATCACCAATAAAATCTTTGATATTATCTGCCAGTCCACCACAAAGTGGAATGTTGATGAATGGAGCTCCATTGAGGGTACATGGCTCTGTTTATTAATTTCCCTAATTTAGAATACTTCGAGTTTAAAGAATACAACAAAGTTTTTTTTACATAGCAGTCGCAAAACATGGACTATTATCGTAACACATCTGAAATTATATCTACGAGTTCATCGTCCCCTAATATATCTCCAATACATAGCACAGTAAATAACGCATCCCGCGAAAGTGTAAAATCACGATTTCGTTCAGTTGCTCGACTAGATTTTACCACAGATATGAGCATAGACGAATCTTTACAACATAAAGAGTATTCAATCAATCATTCATTAGGTAATTATTGTACAATATTAATATATACATTAAAAATGTTAATTGTTTCATATATAATCGTTAATCTTATTATATTTTCAGACGCGTCTCTTAATAAGGTCGACGAGGAAGTCGAAAACAAAGCGGATAATCTTACGAATTTAGATAGTAGTTACATGAGCGCTCAAATTGATGTTTGTACAGAAGCAAATATTTTAATGAAAGACTCAAATCAACAAGAACATAATCTTGAGACTGGAAATTCAAAACTTGATTCTAAGCATTATGATGCTACTCGCGCGTTTAAATGTTTAACCGAGTCGTATAAAATAAATACGAGCGAAAGTTGTATGTCGCAACAAACTAATACAACGCTAGGTATTTCGAATCAACATAACATTTCGAATTCTGTACAGGATACTGGTTATCAAACTTATAGTATGAATAGTATAACAAATGTTACTGACAATTGTAACAGTACACCAGTAAAACAAAAAGCGTTTTGGGGTGATCGAATTTTATTGACTGATGACGAATTTCGTTTATCTGATTGGAATGAAAACATGAAAAATATGTTTTGCTCAACCCCATCACGATCGAATAGGGAAAGAGATAGTCATGTATTTTAAACAATTTTTTTCTAGTAAGTATACGGGTTTGATGTGCATTTAAAATAAATAGATACAAATAATTACTTTTAGAGTTCAAAAGAAACTTAAAGCAATCACATGTATTTAATTGATACTTATATAAAAGTAAAAGTCATTTTATTATTCATACTTTTCATATTTACTATTTTATCTCATCATACAAACATGTTTTGTTTTTTAGTTGGAATTTATAGTATATATATTTTTACATAAAGTATGGCTAAAATTAAGTAGAATTACATTTAGCTTATCACTGCCTCACTTAATCTGTATTATTAGTATAAATTATAATGCATTTATTTATAATAATTGATGCATAATGGAATTAGTAATGCTCTGTATGGAGGACTGAATGATGAGGACAATGTTTGAGTGTATGATAATTTAATACAAATACTGAAAATATAATATATTGTTTGTATTAAAATGTATTGTTATGGAACGCAAATGTATTATTTTATTAATAAATATAAATTGTATATAAAACACATTAACCATTAGTAGTGAAATTTATAATTAATTGTAATAAACGTTTATGATTCTGCAATCATGTCTATAACAAAATAACAGAAGTTTGCTTTCACAGTGAGCTCCAGTTAATCATTGTTGATATAAACCATCAAACAAATTCAATTGTTTTCACAAAACTGATCAATCATTTAGGCTAACATTTCCAAAATTTTCAAGTTTCGAGCCATTCGTTATTCAACTTCCCTGTTAATATTTCGAATAAAAATAAACCACAATTATTTAATCAACATGAACAATCACAAAGCATGCGAATCTGATAAGAACGAAAAACTGTACATCCTCGAAATTTTCATTGATTCTGTCGACATGTATTCCGAGAAATTAGCCAAGATTGATGCTGCCTCATTGGGTGTCGATTTGAACATCATAGACATACCATTGTTTCGAATCTTTCAAAGTAGTTTCTTATTAACCAAACCAGACAGAGGAAAAGAAAAGTCGTACGAAACTGGATTTTGCAAAGTTGCTTTCAACTGCGGAAAAATGTATATGTTTACCAGGAACCCTAGTGAATTGGTACAAAAAATGCGAGAAAAACCAATATTATTGGACGTGTACAAAATTAAAGAGGTCGTTATTTGTCCCGAAGAGGTGATTAAAGATCCACTGGGACACACAACAATCCCTTTGTCGGGTTGTCTTTGCGATCATGTAATGATGGCGAGCAATGACACTTATCATTTACCTAAATCGTATGAAATAAAAAATATGTTCGGTCTTGTGGACGCAAGAGATCAACCAGCTGGTTTCATTAAAGTTTTCATTAGATTAACGTGCTTCGGAACATATACGGCTGCCCCATTTGCGTTTGTAGGGAAAAAATTACTTTTTAAGAATGTCGGATCGTTCAACGAATTTTTGTGCACCAAAGTACCTTATCCGGACGAAGATGAAAGAAGAGCCGCGGAAGCAAGTACAAAATTCTGCATGCCTGATAAAATTTACGAAGAGAGTGAATTGGATGCCCCTCCAAGACCGATTAACACCATTGGTCTTATATTAGTCTGCAAAGAATTGTCTTTGAGAGATGGATTTCCTCCTGACGTAGTTCATCCAAATTTTCCGCCAAAAATTCCGGATGTGGATCTTGAGGAGAGACCATTCGATATCGAAAAAGCACGTCGCAAAGGATTTAAAGAAGTGGTATTTGATGAACCTGATGCTATAATTATAAGCCAATTCGTTTCGACGCACCGGGAGTGTATCAATACCGGATGCGCTGGCAGTCTTTGTACTGGAAAAGAGTAAATTATGTAATATTGTCGTCAAAAATATAATTTATAAAAAGTTTATAAAAACGAAACGGAACATAAAAAAAATTGTAAAAATATTGTCAAATTCAGTACCGCTCAATAAATTTGTATAATTTTTCGGATTTAAGACATCTCATAGACTAAGAAATGGATGTATCAATTTTAATGACATTTCATACCTGCAATGATTTCGGTACAATTTTCCATTCAGCATAGACGTATACTTGAAGAATTTTATATTTTGCAACTATCTATTTTAAAAATTTTGCAATAAAATGTTATTAAATAAAAATTGTCATTTAAGCAACAAATGTCTTTAAAATTGTATGAGAATAAAGTCGATATAAAGAATAATTTATAAATTTATGTAATCCCTGTTTTAATATAATCAAGTGAGGCGTACGAAGAGAAAAAGAAAAATTAAAATGAAACAACGAAACTTTCGTTTAAATGAAAATTTTCATAACGTCCATCATTCTAAAGATGTCGCATATGTATAAAGGTGTTCCCTCCGGCCCCCTTAAACTGTGTATAAGTCACTTTCTGTGGCGAATCAAATACAGTGGAGTGTGTACAAGTGACCACTCCTAATCATAAAATTCTTTTACAATGTTTTATAGTAAAAAATACTAAACTCGTTGAGTGTGTCTTTAAGTATTTTTATAATACATGAATTGGTTGTGATGCGTTGATTTGATTAAAAAAAAACGTGATTCTACCGAGGTAAGCGAGAACGAAACATTAGTCAACAAGTGTGCGTTTCAAACGTAAACTCTATAGTCTTGGGCGTTGACCACTAATTTTACTTGCGATTAATGACACGATATCGTGTTTCGTGGTTCTATTTTTGTCAAGAAACAAAAATTGTTTGTTTATAAAGTGTCATGCGTACTGACTTGTGTATTATAGAAAATGTGGATTTGGATTTTGGTTTTAACCTTCGCTTGCGGGAACAGTCAGCTCTCGCAGGAGTCGACGGAATCAACGCGTGTTCCTTGGAATCGATTCGATGACAGGGATCAATCTGGACATGGAACACGAAATTCTGGGAATCAGGGCGATAATATTATAATAAAAGACGCGTAAGTTTTGTAAATATTAATTGTGCAAGTAATAATAGCAATGCATGTTACAGAATAAAATAATGGTTCATTTTACATATTTGTATATTTATCTTAAGTTTATTCAATATAATATAACAATGTGAATCGTGTATTTGGTTAAAGTTATAAATTTTAAAACATTCTTCATTATCTGTTTATAGCACATATTTTGTGGTTGCCTCTCGTATGGTTAGACCTGGCCAAATCTACCGATTAGCTGTAAATGTATTATATAGTCCATTGCCAATGATGATACGTGCATCTATTCAAAGGAACGGCGTTGAAATTGCTTCAGATTATCAAGAAGTAAAAGAAGGCATACCAGAAACTTTAATGATGAGGATGCCACCTACCTCCATTGGTGGAGAATATAAATTAAGAGTAGAAGGAACATATAACAGTTTAAATGGTGGTCAAGCATTTTTAAATGAAACAAAACTCACATTTTCTCAAAGGTCTATGAGTATTTTCATTCAGTTGGACAAGCCTGTATATATGCAAACAGAAACTGTGCGATTTAGAACTATACCTATAAACACAGAACTTAAAGCATTTAATAATCCTATTGATGTGTACATGTTAGATCCATATAGAAGAATAATGAGACGATGGTTAAGTAGACAAAGCAATTTGGGAACAGTATCTTTATCATATCAACTATCCGATCAACCTGTGTTCGGAGAATGGATTATACAAGTAATAGCACAAGGCCAAGTAGAAGAGAAAACTTTCTTAGTGGAAGAATATTATCAAACCCGATTTGAAGTTAATGTTACAATGCCAGCATTTTTCTTTGATAATGATCCATACATATATGGTACAGTTCAAGCAAATTATACAAGTGGTGCACCAGTGAGAGGAAACTTGACGCTTAAAGCTACTTTTAAATCACTTGATAGAAGATCACCAGAGGTTGCTCCTGAATCTATTGAAAGATATTTTTACTTTGACGAATACTATCCTTCATGGTTAAATGTACTATCTAATTATGGAAACGAAGTACCTGTGTTAAGATTTTTTAATGGAACTTATCACTTTCGGTATCCAATGACAGAACTGTTAACGTTTGTACCTGCTGCAAGTGGTGCAGAAATTACAGTTACTGCAACTGTTGGTGAAAGGTTTTTGGAAGAAATAGTTACAGGATATTCTACTGCTCGAATTTTTAATTCTACTACAAAAATACGATTCCTAGGTGGAACACCACAAGTTTTCAAGCCAGCAATGCCATTTTCTTTAAATTTAGTAGCATCATTCCATGACAATTCAGTATTAAGACCATCGCAATTAAAAGGAGCTGTCATGGAAATTCGTGCAGAGATTGAAACAAGAACAGGTGGCCGCAGAACAATAGAAACTCAATATTTAAAGCCTACATCAGATAATGCGGGTATTTGGTCTACAAGAATGGATTTAAGGAAACAACTTGGACTCGACCACAATTCAGATCATGCCCAGCAAATCCTTAATGATATTTTTTCTATGAGGGTTTTTGCTTATCTCACTGATGGAGAAGGATTCAGAACACAGACTGAATTATTATTATTGGCACATGAGTCTCCAAATCAACAACATATAAAGATTTCAACTTCTACAGAGAAACCTAAAGTTGGAGAATACATGATATTCCATGTTCAAACCAATTTCTACATTGACACGTTTAACTATATTATCATGGCGAAAGGTATCATACTTTTAACTGGACAAGATGATATGCAACATAATGTAAAAACAATTGCTGTCCCTCTTAGTGTAGAAATGGCACCAGTTGCAACTATAGTTGTGTATCACATTGGGCAATATAGTAACGTTATTGCAGATTCTATGACTTTCTCTGTAAATGGTATTTCACGAAACAATTTTACGGTGCATATTAACAATAAAAAAGCTAGAACAGGTGAAAACGTTGAAGTAGCTATTTATGGGGAACCAGGAGCCTATGTTGCTTTATCAGCTATAGATAGAGCTTTCTACACGATGCAAGCTGGAAATGAATTAACATATGCCAATGTCATATCAAAGATGGCACATTTTGATGAAGAAACAAATGGCACTCAATCTCATACTTGGTTGTATCATGATGGTGATCCAGATGAACTTGTTTATTTCCCGTCTTCAACGTTTGGTATAGATGCTAATAGAACATTTGAATATATTGGATTAGTAGTTTTTACAGATGCTTTTGTTTATCGAAGACCTGATAATTGTAATGCCACTTTGGGATTTGGAGAATGTCTGTCTGGAAAATGTTACAGATTGGATAAAAAATGTGATGGAATATTTGATTGCGAAGATGGCACCGACGAAGCAAACTGTGAATACAGAAATTTTACAGATATAGCTACGTTTAGAAAATGGCGATTTAACAGAGTACAAAGATTGTATGAAAATGTTTGGCTATGGAAGGACATTAATATTGGTCCTCATGGTAGATACATTTTTAACATAGATGTGCCACGGAGACCAGTTCAGTGGATGGTCACAGCATTTAGTATGTCTCCGAGTATGGGTTTCGGTATGCTACCGAAGGCAATCGAATATCTAGGAGTCTTACCATTTTATATAAATGTAGAGATGCCAACTCACAGTAGGCAGGGGGAACAGATTGGTATTCGTGTTTCTGTTTTCAATTATTTGCGTTATAATATAGAAGCTGTAGTAGTTTTAGCTGGTTCAAAAGATTATAAATTTGTTCATGTCGAAGAGAATGGTATTGTACAATCATACAAACCACGTACATCTTTCGGTGAACATCAATTTTTTATTTGGATTCCTGCACAGGATGCTGCGATCGTCTATTTGCCTATTGTACCTATAAGACTCGGAGATATCAAAATACATATCTATGCCACAACTGTAATTGGAAGAGATTCGGTTACTCGAAATTTGCACGTAGAAGCTGATGGTCTTCCTCAACATCGACATCAGTCTATTTTACTCGACCTTAGTAATCGAGCCTATGTGTTCCAATATATGCATGTTAATATAACAGAAACTCCCATTATACCTTATGACGAAAATCGCTATTATGTATTTGGTTCTAATAAGGCAGTTATAAGCTTGGTTGGAGACGTAGTTGGACCAATTTTCCCAACAATGCCTGTTAATGCTACGAGTCTTATGGATCTTCCTATGGACTGTGCTGAACAAAATATGTTTAGTTTTGCTGCTAATTTGTACACGACAATGTACATGCGTTTAATTAATCAACGCAACAGAACACAAGAAAAGGAAAGTTTTTATTATATGAACATTATTTATCAGAGACAACTCTCATTCATGAATCCTGATGGATCATTTAGTTTATTCCGCAGTGATTGGAATCAGTCTGAACCAAGCGTTTGGTTAACAGCATTCTGTGCACGAGTTCTACAGGAAGCACGTTTCTATGAATGGGAAAATTATCTTTACATAGATCCGGAAGTAATAGCTAATGCTATATCTTGGATACTAAAACATCAAACACCTGAGGGATCATTTTATGAAATTAGATGGCTACCAGACCGTAAAATAAATAGCAGTTTAAATTATGATTATGATGAAATAGCACATAGAAATATCAGTCTTACTGCTCATGTTCTTATTACGCTGCAAAACGTAAAGGACCTGCCCGAAGGATTAGGAACTCAAGTTGCAGTAAGCGCTGGAAATGCGGTCAAATGGTTGGAAAGAAACTTGAAACTGTTAGAAAATCGTGGAAAACCATATGAAATAGCAGTAGTAGCATATGCTCTGTTATTAGCAAAAGCTTCGACTGCCGGACAAGCTTTCAATATTTTGTCCAGACATGCGCGCCGGGAAGGAGGTTTAACTTATTGGGGAAGAGAACCAGTGCCTCTCCCTCCATATAAACTAGAAAATCAAAAACCATTCCTTCTTCCACGTTTACCATATAAATATGACTCTGAAAATATTGAGACTACTGCATATGCTCTTTTGGTGCATGTTGCACGACAAGAAATAATGATTGAACCTATAGTAAAGTGGTTGAATGCTCAACGATTAACAGATGGCGGTTGGGCTTCTACACAAGATACTGCATGGGCAATGAAAGCTTTAATGGATTACACAGTTAGATCCAGAATTAGAGATGTTAGTTCATTAACTGTTACTGTGGAAGCTACGTCTCTTCCAGGACAAACTAAAACATTGTTTGTTAATGATAACAATTTAGCAAGGCTTCAAACTATTGAGGTATGTTTATGTTTGAAATAAAAATGTTGACATGTCAAGTGTAATTAATTTTCATTGTAATATTATAGATACCAGAAGCTTGGGGAACAGTCAAAGTACAAGCTAAAGGTGCTGGATATGCAATTTTACAAATGTCAGTACAATATAATGTAGATATTGCTAAATTCCAAACTCAACCACCAGTCAAAGCATTCGACTTGGTTACTAGAGCAAATTTCCATGGCAGAAATCAATCTCATATTTCGTATCTCAGTTGTCAGAGGTAACTATATTTATATTAAGGAAAATTATTTCCTTGATCATTATTAGTGGTGCCCCCTCTTCACTGTAACACAAAGATTAAAAAATTTTAAATTGTGGATTTTAGAAATGTTTATGTTATAAATTTTTTTTGTAGATGGACAAATACAAATGAATCAGCGCGTTCTGGAATGGCAGTACTGGATGTAGCTATACCAACTGGTTACATAATTCAGCAACAAACCTTAGATAGATACATTTTATCAAAACAAGTAAGAAATCTTCAAAGGGCACGATTCCAAGAAAAAAAGGTTCTGTTTTATTTTGATTACCTTGACGGAGAAGAAACCTGTGTAAACTTTACCATAGAAAGATGGTTCCCAGTTGCAAATATGTCACGATACCATCCTATAAGAGTTTACGATTATTATGCACCAGGTATATACATATAATTTTATATAAATGAGCATTATGCATAAAATTAGCAACATTTTGTAATTCATTATTTGTAATTGATTCTTTCAGAACGATTCAATGAAACTATATTTGATGCTCTACCAACGTATACATTAAATATCTGTGAGGTTTGTGGTAGTTCTCAGTGCCCATATTGTCCAATTTATAATGCAGCCACATTATTGTCTACACCTACTGGTTTTCTGCTTACAATATCTTTGTTAATTGTTATAACAAGGTATTTTCGAATGCAAGAATTAATCATAGGAATTTAGCATATTATTTTTAATTACTTTAAGAAAGGTTATATCATTGATACTTTGAAGATATGCGACAGTCTCTACATTCATTTACTGATGTATTATACATATAATATCCATTCTAAGTGCCTTTCGTTAGTTTGATTAAACTTTATAGATATAAGAAAATGTAATATTAATCAAAAGTACTAAGGCCATGTCGCAGATTTTCAAATCGTGTCGTTACTGCGTATAACATTCAAATACCGTCCATAAATAAGTCTGCTTTATAAGAAACAAAGTGTATATTATAAAATAACTCGTTTTAGTGTGCGAGCGTATTATAACGTTCGTTTGTCAGAGGCAATGATACTGTAAATAGTATCAATTTTACTTTAATACCGAACTATTTATAATATCAATTATAAATCGTTTTATTCGAGCACATTGTAGAAAGGCTGTATGTTAAATTATTTATAAATCTAATTTTTACAAAGCTCGAACGAGCAATCCGTCCAAAAGTACGTTTAACAGTTTTATAAACAGAGAGCAGCATTTAACGTGTGTTGAATATATTTTTAAGTTTTATAACCTTTATACAAATAAATTTATATAAATAAAGAAAATATCTTTTCTTGTTTCATTTTTTAGTAAATAATAACTGTTACAAATTTATACTGTATTTTAAACTTGCGTTAAAGTATGCGGGAGCTTTTTAAACTAAACACATATACTGATCTCTATTGCTTTAACTCCTATTATGTCAATTTCTATACGAAGAAATAAATGCAACTGATGTTCGATGGACATTGAAGACATTGGAGAGACTCATCCTTCTTTTTTCCAATGTCCTTTCTACTTATATTTTATAGTATGCTGTAGTAAATTTGCATGTGGTGGGGATATAAGCACGTACATATTGCCATCTGTAGTAGGATCGAGATAGATATCTCGAATATTTTTTTCTCTGTCTTGTACGAATTCCCATTTCCTATTTCATAGTTCATACTTCAATTAGGATAGAGGTTAATAAATATATGTATGTATATTAAAGATGTGCACACACTCAACATACATTCGCACAGGCTAATGATAGAAACGTAAAGTTTGTGTAGTTAGTATATTGCACGTGGTTAAGTATGGCGCTCTCCATAAAACAGGAAGGCTTGAAACAAGTACCATGGTTTTCGCTGTAAGTATTAAAATAATGAATGATTTTTTATATACTAATGATTTCTAATTAAAAGTTATTTTTATTCTGTAGTACAGAATGGCACCAAGTATACAAACAAATTTACTCCAACGATCCAGACGAACAAATCAAGGGATATGAAATGTTACTTACATGGAAAGCAAGGTAATTAAAAAATTTATATTTAAGGAAACTTCGCAATATAAGCAATATTAATCCAGGACATTTTAGGATTCCGAAATTACCAGTAGGGGTTGACTGTACCCTTTCACTGATACAAGTTTCTCTTAGAGATCGTGAATGGACTCCCAAGATTAACAATGGGGAGTTGTCAATTAATTATGAAAATGATTTGTGTCTAATGTATTCAACCACAATAATGAGAATTTTAAATCATATATCTAACATAGGACACACGAAACAAACATCCATGTTTCAGATTGCAAAGCATCTTAATATTCCAGAATGGATAGTGAACTTAAGGCATGATACTGCTCATGGATATGAATTACCATCTATTGGTGTGTTGAGGATAGCTACAAACATATTATTAGGTTGGATACATGTACGTCTTTTTGCACAGAACGATCCTTTTCTTAATAAATTCCAAACACACTACGAGACTGCTCTTTAATGCTCTATAGTAGGCTGACATTGTTTTGTGTAAGTTGCAGCTATTTAATTGTATATAAAAGATATCCTTTAGCGAGAAAAGGAAGGGTGGTTAAGTGGTATGTTTGGTGATAGAATCATACTCTATGTGAATAATAATGTTTATCTAAATATATATTTTTAAATATTGTGATGAAAGGAAGAATATTGGGCAACTGAAATCAACCAAATGGAAATATGTCTTGATGTTGAAGAATCTATGAAAGAAGCTCAAGAAAAAGAAGAGATACAGGATTTTGATGATTTAATTGAACTTTGGACTGCTGTTAGTTTATATATTCATGCTGGATATCACCTAGTATCTAATGTTCCAGATCTTCAACTAAAGTATGTATAAATTTGAATAATTTCAATTTACTTTAATCAGTTTGCATTCATTGATCAAATATATTCATAGGGAAACACTACAGGATTTACGTTCATATGCTATCTCCTTATTAGAAGAAAGTAATAAAAACACAGAACTTGATAGGAGTAATTACATAGATGCTGTTAATGACGACATAAAATGGGATAACAAGTATACATTAGAAACTGCAAGAATTGTTCTTTTATCAGAAATATCTAGATACCTTAATAAGAAATCTATTCCTAATAAAAAAGATATAGTTTGTAATGCACTTTTTAATACAGAGGCTTTTTTAGCGAGCAAGGATACTTTGTTAATTTTCACTCAGAAAAGGAATGCTAAAAACGAACTAGAAGATAATATGTTACCATTAGACATGATAAAATTTTGGAAAGATATCATATTTGTATTACACGAAAAGGACCTAATGGAAGAATTACTGTTAGAATTACTAAAATTAACGAATAATAAACAAATACCTGAATTTAAAAGGTTATTAGCTTCTTTATGGATAAGCTCTATAGCTCACTGTTTCTTAAAACTAGATTATGCTCATTGCATATCTAGAGCTCTAGAATATAAATTAGAAAAGATGCAGAAGAAATTAACACCACTTGCTTTCGAACTTAAGGTCAAACAAGAAACGGATTGTACTTATCCACATTTAAAAGATGTTTTATGGTTTAATTTATCAGATGTAGTACTACCGTGTTTAACTGATATAAATTTTGTTTCGAAACTTATTTTAAATGCAAATGAGTTTTCTTTTAAATTCATCTCACCAATGTTGGAGTTATTAAGTCCAAAAATTGGCAAAGAAAGTAAACAATTATTATTAAATTTAATGAATATTTATACAAGTGGAGAAATAGCTGACCAAACAGTAAATGAAAATGATAAAACTTTCACTGTTGAAGATATTCAATATAATAAACGCAAACAAAATAAGAATAACGAGGAAAATAAATCTGAAGATAATACCAATAACTTCTTAGTTGACAAAAAGGTTCGAAATTCCTATTGGAATGTCGCAGTTAGTAAGTATATTAGTTTTTCTTTTGCCACTGTGAGTTGAAAGTAACAGTTACATAAAAAAAAAATTGTTTTCAGCAAATTGTAATTGGACTGAGTGTCCTCTTGGAATACTTCCTTGGCAACGTGATACATTGGAAGCTTTAAGGCCATTAAAGACTGTATCACAAAAACATAATGTCTCAGTTTTAGAATTTGAAATTACTCCAGGAATCATTGATCAAAAAGATTTAGGAATGCAAAGTCAAATTAATTGGGACAATGTTTTGAGAAAAAAGAGACGTATAAAACGGAAATATGAACGAAGGAATGCAGATGTTATAGTTAATAGAGCATTGGAGACTGCAAAAAAGCAAAAATAATATCTCACTATCTTCATATGTATGTTTGAAATGTTTTATTTATAATTGTCAAGTTCGTGAATCGTATAAAAATATAAAATTATTAGTAGAATATTTTTATAATTTACTAAATCAATTATACAATTATAAAATTCGTCACCATACATTTTTTTTTGTTTATTTATTGAAAAATTTATTTCTATAAATTTGTCGATAGTTGAATTAATATTTCGTAAAACGCGTATAACATACATGTACAATAAAATATAAATAACTCAAACAATATATATTCACAATGTACATGAACTGAACAATAAAAAGTTCCATTTATCACAAAGTATAAAACCTAAGCACCCCAATATATCTTCATCACAAAACAGTCATTCTCCACTAACGAAATTTTAATTAAATGTAACCTAAATAGTATACAAAATGTCCAATTTCAACTTTTTCGTTACATTGTTTTGGAATCTAATAGTTGTATTATGAACAGACAAGATGAGTTTCAAATTACTCATTAAATAATTAAAAAATAATTTGAATCTACATCTTTAAAACTCTATGTATTAATATATGTTTATACCTATATATTTATTTTTTTATTAATATATTTGTCCTCTAATTAGATTCTAAACAAAATTTGAGGAGGTGTAACTAACGCAGAAACGTTATCTTGAATAATTGTTTCACGAAACTATTGCATTTCCAAACAATGACATGAAAAGATTAAAATAAAACATCTTATATAACTGATACAAAAATAATAATGTACAAGTTTGTGGAGTTATTGCTCATTTCTTTGGTTACTTTTTCTAGTATATAGGGATGTATGTAACAAAATATTTACCCGTTAAAATAAAATTGCAGTATACCTTTTTTCTTATCTACACCATTAAATTAAAACGTAAAAGTATGCTTATCCGTGGTATTAGTTTTTCTAAGCACTTCTGCAAGATGTCGAGATGATTTCAAACCAAACTGATCTAATGGCATTCGCGACATTACTGCTATTCTAAAATTATATAAAAAACATTTTTAACGGATGGTGTTTGATATATTAAAAGTAGTGTAACTACAATTTTTATTACCTTCCTCCAGATATATTATATAAAAACTTCCAATAAGATGTTCGTAAATTTTGTGGTTCTAAGACAGCTGCATGAAAGAGTACTGCTGTACTAAAGCAGTAGAGAAAGATTGAGAACCATTTTACTTCAGGTACTATTTTTTTTGCTGCGAGATCATTCCACAGCAACTAAAGTAAAAATATGTTAACATCCTTATAAATGGTAAATATGAAATATGATATTAAATAATTTATAAGTTACCTGTAATGCTTTCCACATAACATATAAAGCTATTGTGTTGCTACTGTAAGCCATAAATGTTAAACCAGCTATCAGTCCAGCAGGAATTGCATAATAACAAGAATCTTTTTTGAAAGATCTCCTTAATAAACAAGATACTAGCTAAAACACAGTAAAAATAATTATGATTCTATCTAAGAATAGAATAACTTACATGTAGAAATATAATAGTACCCTATAAAGTCCTGTAAAACCTCCTAAAAACGCA
Source organism: Coelioxys conoideus (assembly GCA_947623535.1). Lineage (NCBI taxonomy): Eukaryota > Metazoa > Arthropoda > Insecta > Hymenoptera > Megachilidae > Coelioxys > Coelioxys conoideus. Next base: position 7,255,153 of record OX392453.1, on the reverse strand, counting down.
GCCAAATTTAAATTGCTTTTTTTAAAAATGACTGACTTTAACAAGTGTGGTTTTCTAAATAAGTTTTTCATTTGAAAAAACAACTTAACTACTACTTGAGCACTGAGGGCATAACTAAAAATTTGTATGCCACCCTGTAAAAGAAAACAATATAAATTAATTTGAACATTTGAGTGTTTAATATTTATTAATTAATATACATACTTTTAACACATAATGAGCACAACTATGAGGATGTGGGCAAGAACTATGTTTACTTCTCAGTTTTAGCTGATCAATAATTTTCTGATACACTTCAAGTGATTTCATGAAAATGTTTAAATTCCGTTTATTATACTTTTTACCTGTGCAATTCATTTTTATCGAACTTTCACTGTCAGAATATGTTTGCAGTGTAGATTGTGAGTCACTTTGTTTAATGCAATCAAAATCTTCATATCGTCCAACAAGATATCTAGTACAAAATTGTAATCAATTTAAAATATTTTTGTAAGTATGTAAATTGTATGGACAGCAGAATGTACCTAAGTATTCCATAGATAGGATCCTGTTTATTTCTTTTAGAGCGAAAGAAATAAAGTAACAATGCTACACTTATTGCAAAAATATATGTTTCACCATTTGGAATGGAAGAATAATAATTCCGTGATAATCCCATTCTAAATAATGTTTCTGTTGCCTAATAAATAATGTATGAATTTGTTAAAAGAGACAAGATATATTCATAACAATTATTATTATTAATGTGTAGCGTAACTACACTATGTAACTATTATGTAATTAATATTAAGTATATTATGTAACTTTTCATAAATACTATGATGGAATCATGATTTTAGGACTAAAATTAAATCACTTACTATATTAGTTACATATAGACTTAATAACGTACGTCGAGGTGGCCTTTCAATACAAATAGCTGCAAAACTAGATAAAAAGGATGGAAGAAATGATACGCTCCAAACTGTAAAGCCTCCAAGCATATATCTGAAATACATAACTTTTAAGTAAATGTAATTTATCGTAATAAACATCATAATCAAATTCTTTTATTAATTTTATCAATAAGAGATACATTTATTTAAAAATAAGCTTTAACTAATGTTTTATATAAAAATATAATAAGTATTCAACAGACACATTTTATTCATTTTACATGCAAATAAAAATAATTTTGCAAACCTTATAGTACAAATAAACATTGAATATGAAAGAGAATTCGTTGCAAGGAAAGCTGTTGATTGCAGTATACCCAATAATGTTTTCTTAATGTCTTTCTTAGATGGTTTTCTTCCTTTCATTAGAAATGCTAGCTGAAAAAAAATTATAATACAGATATAAACACTAATTTTTCTTAAAAATGAAAGAAAGAATAAGTTACAAAATTACCATATTAGCAATGTATATGTACACATTGAACTGTCAATGATTACAATGTAACTAAATTTATCGAGTATTGTATGTCGGTACAATAAATTGTATAAAGAAAAAAGTAGATTAGTGAAGGTTACTTATTTATGTCTCAAATATACATATTCATTGTAATAAATTGAATGAATAATGTGTACAGGTAAACATACCATGTAAACTGTGCAATATATCTTGATGCTTTCTTGCAGAGAATGCAAGCCAAGACCGACTGTTGCACTGCTGCACGAGTCTACCCATGGATGTAAATATTCCTTACAGGATGTGTCGATAAATTTGCTAAACTGTGCAGGCATTTTTTGACAACTAAGTCCACTTTCTGATCACAAAACGACCAACTATTTGACGAACGTTGCATAAAGAATATAAAATTGAAATGACGCTCGCGTCACTATCTATCGCAAATAAATTTTGTAAAACATTTTGTTTATTAAACATTAATTTGAAACTGCACAACGCTAACAAAAAAATCAAATCGATTAACAATCAAAGAATTATCTACTGTTTCAGATATAATTAACGGTTAGATATAAATATTTTCAGTACTGAACTTCGACTTCTCAAGGTCATACGTACTTGCATGCAAGTATGTTGTACGATCATTACAATGCGGACTCGTTGGACGTCCGTCACTGACTGAATTGTCCAACTCTCCAGAATCAAAACTTAAGGCTCGCTACTGACGACGTTCACACTTTCAAGTTTCATATAAATGTTTCCTCCAAACAGCTATACATATATAATACAATTTTGAAGCGTATTTTAAATTTTTATCTCTGCTTATTCCTTTAGTAGAAAGATCGTACATAAAATTTGATATATAATTATCATTTTCAGGACCTACGCAAAGTACCAAAATCCGAATTTACGTTTTTTATAGACTCAGCAATTCAAGAAAAGTTTAACATACATACATACATTTTACGGAATCCTATGCACAGTATAACATGATTATGGATGTTTATATCATTTTTAAGTACAGATTAGTATACAGAGGAATTTAACAATGGTGAAAAACGCAATAATATTATTTCATACTTTGCAATTGTACGAAATGCATTTTATGCAAGATAACTTTCTAAATGCACTTCTGATTTACCGTTATCATGAACCTACTTCGTGTGAAAGTACACCGAACGGGAAATATTAATATACATGTGTTCATCCGTCACGAATTTTATTTACAGGAAAATTCCATAAATTAAATTTGAACATTTATTCTTAATAATATGGATACACGAAGGTTTCAGTTTCTTTGCGAATGAAACAATCTCCTATGAAATCACTATGTTACAGTCGTTTAAATGTACTCCAAGTTCGTGCATTATGTACATATGAAGTTTCACTGAACACATACATATATAGGTACTCGCGTAGTATGTATGTATACAAAACTGGTTTTCAAAATTAAGAATATCGTAAAATATTACTATAATAAGTTATTATACGTAACTAAATTATAAAATAATAAGTTATAATAAGTTATAAAACATTAAAATCTTTCAATAAAGTAGTATAGTCTTAAACAATCATAAATAATTAACAAACTAATCAGTGATATGTAACTTTATAATGGTCGCTAATATCATTGTGACGTCACGCATATAGTGTACATACTACTTTTCATAGTCCGAAAGTTAAATAATCATAAAATTCCAAAATATAAGTTCTGAAGCATTAATGTTTAAAAATCGAAAAATTTCAAAGTCCTCAAATCTCAATCTTCAAAAATTCCAGTTTTAAAATTCAGAAATTTAGAAATTTGAAAGTTTAAATATTTATATCCTTTTCAATCTTTCAGTAGATTCTTCCTAGATAAGCATTTCAGTGTTCATTCAGTGTCATTTTAGCATACTATTCGATGGGCACTTTATTTGTTGTATTACTGATCAAAAAAATTCACTTTGATAAAAGGACTAGAAACCAATACTGTCCGACTCATTGTGTATCACAATAGCATTACTACCGACATCTATAGAGTATTATTAGAACACTTTTACAGATGATTCCGCAACATTTTATTCGCGGGTTACATTCGTGTCGTTGATACTAATTAGAAAATACAAATCAGGTGATTATTTTTCGCTAATAACTTATATTTTGTTATCGTATGCATGATGATAATTTGCAACTATATGACAATGGGGCGAGTTTACGAGGCACATTTAATTACTGTATCAATTTGCTTAATAGTAAACAGTAATTTATTAATTTTGCAATGTTACAAAATTCGATGTTACAGGTTCAAAATCTCCTGTTACACATTTCGGTGCAGATACGACGCTGTACCTGACTGCAGATAATTTCAGGATCCTATTCGTTAGACTCGGAAAGACTCTGTATCAGATAAGGGGTGACACAATTATGTTTGGATTGTGATTGGCCGTAACCGAATACATAGGTAGTTTTCCGTGTCTGATGAACAGGAACTGTCAGTCGCATTTTAGCTACGCATGATAACTCACGTTAGTATATAAGGGCAGTCAGAAAAGCAGGGTGTTCCAAAACACCGTGCACAATACGAGGAAGAACAGTTGAGATTGCAGTGAGATCATTGCATCAGACCAGAATCAACTTGTACAGTATGTAAATTCTGTAAGTATTTTAAACAACAAAATTATATGTAAATTTAAATGGCTTAATAGTGTACCGGTCATGTTAATTTTATATCTTTTTCAACGCACATGATAGTAAGTATACATATTCGCATGTACGTTATTGACATTACTAACATGTACGATGTGATTTAAATCATTTAATTTTCTTCGATATTTTTCTATGAATAATACGTATAAATTGACTTTCGAGAAAAATTATAAAAAATCTGAATAATATGATTACGCATAAAGTAATTGTTTTGTTTTAGCAATTTTTTGTAGAATTAACTTTTATTTGTTATCGATTAAAAAATGAATAGTTTGTAAGGGCGTTAAGTGTACATTGTTGACGACGCGAATTTATATTTCGTATCATCCATGAAAATTTCAAACACACGAAATAATTTGATTTTCAGATCAGTTTTATTTTTTACTTTCAGCAGTATAATATCCAGGATTGTTCATTTCGCTCGAAACAACGCACTGTATCCGTCTCGTTCAAATTATACTTCGAATTTAAAAAAAAAAAGTGAAGAGGAAATAACAGAGAAATGACTACAGGATTGAAGACAATGGAGTTTCTCCGATTAGGACGACGAGTTCGTCGACGTTTGAACGCGAGAAATGGTGAGTAATCAAAAGACAAATATTGTTTCCATTGAATTCAAATCGCTTATTATCAAATGATCTTTGATAACATACCGAAACGTGAGTCCGTTTAATCAATTGCCTAAGAGTTTTCGCACGTGATACTGTTTATGTCGTATAATCGTCACGTTCGCCGACATTTATTTAACTACGACATGGAAATGTTTAAGGATTAAGATATAATCACCGAGTTACGTGGATTACTTTTTAATCGCATTGTTGAACGGAAGTACTGAATCGAGATATCAATTCAGGGCTGATCCTGTAAAGCTACGTTTGGTGAAACGAATAAAATAATTTATTCTTGTTCGTTCGACGTGAACGATCGACAAGTATTTGCGTGGTTTAAAACGAGCGCTCGAATGTTTGGCGTAGCGAATTGAATCGCGCATGCCACGCCATTCAAATCGATGCGACTCAATTCCACACAACCTAACACGACGCAATATAATTCAACCTGTTTGAATTTCGCGCGGCTTGGTTCTATACGATTCGATTCCACATATTCCGATTTCGGTCGATTTACTTCGTGCGATTCAAATTCCGCGCGATTTAATTTCATAAGATTCGATCGAACGCAATTTAACTCGAGGCAGCGCGTTTAAATATACAATTATTTAATATTATTTGTTTAATGTTCTTTGGTGCTTGATTTTATAATACAAGTAAATAATAGTTACACGATCAGACGACGTTCTGTGTATTGTTGTTGTTGTTGAAATTCGAGCACTATCTACTATTACCTCACGTGTTGAGTAAAGCATATATGTACTTTGATAACTGGAACTGGTTATATGCGCCTTATACATTCATAAAATTGCCACTAAATGCCATCTAATTCTATTTGAGAATCAAAACATTACTGTGGCGCCATAATGCATACAATTTAAAACCCTTATCAACGTTATGTAAATTTACCATCGTCAAATAAGACTATTATTAAACTGGTCAAATTAGTTTCGGGATTACCTGCTGGTATCTCTTTCATCGTCTGTCTACAAAGATATTATACTGTTTAATGATCGAAATATCATAGTGCACTATACCAGTATGTTTCATCGTTGATCTGCACTTCGTTCGACAGCCATAAAAACAGATCATTGCGTCACTATGTGTAAGTCGTGTTTTTTTTCGCTAAGAAGCATAAAAGCCTTAATTCCTCTACTTATCTATACAGGAATTGTGATATATTATTATTATCGTTCGCTAGCATGGATTTTCATTCGTTTTTTTATCCGATCAACGTAAACCAAGTATTCATGCATTTCTGTTATTACATTTTGCAGATTTTCTGTCTCGGTCAGAAAGCTGTGCACCGAAGAATTTTTCTAAACAACGTACTGCCGGATTTAGCCTTCGAAGGGTCCGGGTGTTACAAATTTTGAAGATTTATTGCATGATGAAGTAAGAAATCTGGAAATACAGAAATTTGGGAATTTAGGTATTCAGCGATTCAGAGATTCAAGGACTCAGGAATTCATAAGGAATTCCTTCATTTAGAAGGTTTAGGGATCTAGATATTTGCGGATCTGGGAATTTAGATGTTTAACAATTTCGGGATTTGGAGATTTGATAACTTAGGGATTTAATAACTGGTTATTTAGAATTTTTTGTTGTTGTAGCAGTTTAGAAATTTATTTACACGGAACTTGATTTTGAGAATTTGTAAACCTGGAAATTTTGAAACTGGAGGATTTGAGATTTAGAAACTTGAAAATTTAGTTCCTTGAAACTAGAGTTAGCAAATTGTGATCTGATTAACGATTAAAGATAACGAACTAAGTAAAATCAGATCACTAATCAAGATTAATTCATGCTAAGCAATTGCTAAGTAATTGATAATTATAATCGAATAAAGAAGGAAAGTAATTGAGACACACGATCAATTCGATGATTACGTTTGTACGTAAGAGATAAAGAAATGGCAAATTTCATACATGTAATTCATACGTTTTAGTTAATATTATCGATCAACCCCCACAATGTTCAACGTATACAAAAATTAAAGCTGTCTCGAATCGAAGAATGCAATTGTTTCTGTCCGATAAATGCCTTTCGGTATCAAAAATTGTATTCAAAATATTCACAATAATTTTTGTCGACCCACCTTGTATAATTAGCAATGAAAACGTATACCGAGGAACATGCGGCACTGCTTTCTGCTATTTACACGTTCCCGCTATTACGATTCACGATAAAATGAATCATACCTTTTCATATTTCTTCGTCTAATTGACAGAAACGTTCAATAATTCACTGGTTAAACCGCGAAATCGTTAGAGATGGTTTAGTACCAGCGTTCTTTGTTGTAAATGAGTAACGAACGTATACACATACACAAGGATCTTATCTCGTGTGCGATTATATAAAAAAAAAAATAACTATCGAAATCGTTTCTTCGTCGAGAAAGATGTAACGAAGAATCAGAATTACAAACGTTCTGATTTACTTGTAGAATATCGTGGTCGAACGATGTCCGTTTTCGTGCAGCGCGCATAAGAAATTTTTTCGTTTTTGCTTCGTTATACTCTCATACTTATCGCTACTTCTGATTGCCGAAACATTGTAGAATACGTGAGGTATGAACTGTTTAAGATGAATGTTGTTATCCAACAAGTACGAGCATTAATAACACGGAGTTCGGTTTGTTGTTCGAGAATAAAACGTGAACATACTTTGTTAATAATTGTAAGTTGTTGATGAAAGTTTCTTTTTGCGCAGTAAGCGATCAGCTTCTTGCCGACGGCGAAGAAAAGAGAAAAAGGATCTCGTTGAATATCGACACAAAGATGCTGAAGATTGGATTCCTTGGCGGTGGAAAAATGGCCCAAGCTTTGGCTAAAGGTTTCATTCGTGCAGGTAAAAATAAATATGTTTGATGCGTTGTTAACTTTTTGAGTTTCGGACGAGTTGTACTATATGGGAGTCGGGGCTTTCCAAACTTTTATATGTGGATCAAAACCCACACATAAATTTTGATAATGGCAACTTTTCATAACTCATTTCTATCTATTAAACTATTTTGTATAATTCTAAAGTTTCCAGAGTCTCAAAGTTACAACATTCCAAAGTCCTATGATATAACAATTTTGACATATCACAGTCCAAAAGTTGCAAAGTTATACAGTCTTGAAATTCTAACATTCTGAAGTTCCAAAATTCTCTAATTCCGAAGTGCCAACATTTCAAGGTCCTACAGTTTCAAACTCCCAACATTCCAAAGCCGTATGGTCACAAAGTTCCAACATATGGCAGTGTCAAAGTTTTACAATTTCAAAGTGTCCAAGTTGCAAAGTTGCAAGGTCCTAAAATTTTAACATTCCGCAGTTCCAAAATTCCCAAATCCCAAAGTGCCAACATTTCAAAGTCCCAACATTCCAAAGCCGTATGATCCCAAAGTTCCAACATATAGCAGTGCCGAAGTTTCATAATTTCAAAGTATCCAAGTTGCAAATTTACAAGGTCTTGAAGTTCTAACATTCTGAAGTTCCAAAATTCCCGAATCCCGAAGTGTCAACACTTCAAGAACTCACGGTTTCAAAGTCTCACAACATATTAAAACTGCATGGTCCCGAAGTTCCAACATATAGCAGTGGCAAAGTTTCACAATTTCAATGCATCCAATTTCCAAAGTCCGAAATTTGTTCATTTTCAAAATTGCACGTTTCCAGAGTTGCAGAGTCCCTGAAGTTCGCTGGTAGTTTTTGCAACGTGGACTTCGTGACCGTCATTACAAGCGCAAGTAATGACTCGCGATACATCTAACTAGTTGTATAAATTCTTCCTCGATTGAAATTCAAATTTAAAATGTAGATGTTTTCCGCAAAACGTTGGTTAACCCCGGCTGAACTTCTACACCTATAAATATTCAAATTGCTTCATGAAAATTCATTGAACTTTTAATTCCGTTTAAACGAATTCCGCCGATATTAATCAACTGATTAATTGCTGTTTATAATTTACAGGTTTAAGCAAGGGCGATATGATGGTAGCCAGCTGCCTTCCAAACGACGTGGGCAGCATAGAAGCGTTTAAGGTGAGCCGAATTTCACCTGCATACGTGAAAATAATTGTTCACGTTATGTCGTCGGAGCTTCCCGTCGCTGCATCCTGATAAAAGATAGATAATCAAGCAAACTTAGTGTTATCAGTTCCAGCATTTGCTTGGAAAAAACATCAAAACAATAAATGTTTCTTGTTTGTTCGATAAACAGATACGAAAGCTGTAAACGTGTTTGGAAACCGGTTCGGTACACAATAGCTATGTTACCTTGTACACGTGTTTGATAGCGTACAAAATTTATCAAGAGAAAAGGTCTTAGAGAAATTAACCGTCTCATAGAAGGAATTCGCAATTAATGCTATCGAACCGATAATGATCTTGATCGGTAGTTCGTAAATATGTTATCAAGATACTACATCGATCTTTACATCCTTTTTTACTTAATCTCAATCTTAGCCGATAACGTAACATTAATTGCCTATAAAGTTGGTATCAATTCTGGTTTCTCGGTCATTATCGGATCTAGGAAAATTTCCAGTACCGTGCCGTGCTTATCTACATTTCGCGATAATTCTATGAACAACATTTTAACCCTGGAACTTAGATTCCCGCAAATTTTATAATTTACCGATATCTTTTGTATTAAGTACATTGGTACAGATTAGCATACATCTAAGCAATAATTAACATATGTATGATCAAAACCGTCGCTGCACTGTGGATATATTGTATCAGCATATATCTATGGTATCTAGGGAATCTAAGTATCTAGAAAAATCTAAGAATATGACTAGGAGTAGAGGGATACATCCTTGCATTATATCACCATGCGTGGTATAGTTTAATGTTACATCCCCATACATCGCATAATCCCGCAAAAAGTTGTTCTGAGTACAGTTCATTGTTATTTGACATTTTCTTGCATTGTAATTCCAGGAATTAGGATCGAACACTGTGCATACAAATGGACCCGTTGTCGATCACGGTGATGTTCTGATACTGTCGGTGAAACCACAGGTCGTACCGAAAGTTCTTCCGGACTTAAAGAACTACAGAAAACTCTTACTGTCTATCGCGATGGGCATTCCATTGTCATTACTGGAGAAGGTAATTGCAAAACCTGAACAAGTAAATTGCAGTAATCAAAAGATAGTAGCTTACGCCGTGCATAAAACATGATGCGCAATTTAACGGCTAAAATGTTTGATCTTAACTTAGGCTCTTCCGAAAGGCACACCAGTGATAAGAGTAATGCCCAACACTCCTGCCCTTGTGGGGTGCGGGGCAACCGTGTATGCTCGTGGAACATCGGCTGGAGATAAGGAAGCTGAAATAGCAGAGAAGTTGTTCTCTGCAGTCGGTTTCTGTGAAGAAGTTCCTGAAAATCTAATTGATCCTGTTACTGCTTTAGCTGGTTCTGGGCCTGCATATGTAAGTTAAAACAAATTTGTTAATATATATAAGCAGGAAGGGGCATTTACTTTCTAATAAAATAAGATAAAGTTCACCCTTGGAATTGATAAACTAACTATGTTCATTAAACGATGGAAAGATAAATACGAAAATATTGTTTTATTCAGGTGTACATGATGATAGAAGCTTTAGCTGATGGCGCTGTAAAAATGGGTTTGATGAGGCATACCGCGTATAAATTGGCCGCACAAACTGTTCTTGGAGCAGGCACTATGGTCCGCGACACGAATACTCATCCAGGACAACTGAAAGATGATGTGGCTTCACCAGCAGGTCAGAAGAGAATGAGTATTATATTGTACAAAATATTTATTAATGTCTTATTGCTTCCGTACTTATCAAACATTCGTTCTTATATTGTTCAGGGTCTACCATAACAGCAATTCATTATTTGGAAGAACATGGTTTGAGATCGGCAATAATCGGAGCAGTCGAAGCTGCAACGAAACGATGTAAAGAAGTTAGTTCACTTGCGGAGAAAAGACTGGATTAATGGTAATGGAATCGAAATTCTGTACTGTAGTCGGTTAATGTTATCAAAAGGAAACTGAACCATAATCGTAATACACTTTAACATGATACGTCCGAGTTTAATTCAGCATAGTATATAATTTAAAAAATATATTTTGTATATTTTGTACATAATCCTTTTAAATTACTAAATTATAAAACTATGATTTATTGTACATTTAAAGCGTAGCAATTAAAATTATAGATCTGTTATTTTTTTGTTGTTGACAATAGCATATTTTATAATGAACGTTACGATATATAAAAATATATGTAAATATGTTTTGTATTTAACATTTGTATACTTGTGCTTTAGCATAAAATGTGTGATTATACCTGGAAATTTGTTCAAAGAACATTTTATAATTATAAACTTTAAAAAGGCTACAGCAAATATAAAACAATGTATGAACTTGTATATTGCAATAGGTAAAAGGCTATGTATCATTTTGTACTCTTATAATAGATTTTTAATTATCATGTGTCAAATATATTGTTATATAACAACGTCGTTTTGATACTGTTTACTTAATACTGTTTTAAAAGTTAAAATGCTGAACTTAGCGTTAATATAGGTCATGTCAAGCTTAACACGAGAATCGTAGTAATAACAAAAGAGAATACTCGTAAATATCTCTAACTGAAACATATGGCAACTTTAAGAATAAAGAATTTTTCATCATATAAAAAAATTAAATCGTTATTAATCACTCGTTATAATTTTATTTTCAATAATATCTGGTAATCGCTTATCGCCTTTAGATTCTGCTCGTTTAAAACAAATATTAAACTCCGTTTTAAACATTTCTCTATAATAACTTTCCTTAACTATATCACTTTCTGGAACACCTTCCTCTTTACATTTCAATACATAAAGTTTATGCATTGCGGCTATACTCAATCTAAAGTCTAAGTATCTTCTTGTTGTGCAATCTCTTGAACTTGATAATTTTTCTGTAGGAAATGATTTGATGTGATCGCGCACCCTATCCTTAACACTTTCGTTCTTTTTAGTTTTTGGTGTATGCTTTCCTCTTTGGTCTGGTCCTATGACTCCTCCGGGAGATGACCTTTTCTTATCCATCACATGACGCACGAATTTCTCAGACACTGCAAAAGTGCTAAGAAACATGCATTTACACACTGTGATAAACTGCCCTTTCAATAAAAGGGAATAGGTAAAAGTAACTTGTCTACGATGTTCCGATTTAACATTTCCGCGACATCGTGTTCGTTGCTTGGGAGATTCCTTGACCAACAGTGCAACGTACTGTTTTCGTTGTTCCCAGCTGCACGTTTTCCAGAAAACATTGTGCAATTCTTCCCTAGCTGCTTCGTCAATTTTGTCCGCACAACGTATGCGACATTTACAAGGTGGTCCCATGGTTTTGGCTGGAACTATTTTTCCTGTAAAATATAGGTCTCAAATCTAGATTTATTCCTTTTAATTTTTGAACATTTCTGCTAAAAAAATCAATAAAAATCACCTCCAACTCCAATGTATTCTTCTCCTCTAAGTCTAGCATTCTTTTTTATATTAACTTTCCATAATTCCGGATTTTTTGTACGTTTTGAAGGTTCCCAACTTTCCTTCTTTGTCTTTGATTTTTTCAACTGTTTCGATTTTATGGATTTTTTTCCATTTATTTCCACTTCTTTTAAGTGGTCTGACAGCTGAGCACTTGTGGAATGATCTAAAAAAAAATAAATACAGATTAACAATGTAAAGTTGAATTATCACTAACAAAAGACTTTTGTGTTGCTCTTTCCTACTTGTTAATGGACAATTTGATGAAACAGCTGTTTCTTGTTGATACTCCGATTGTGTTATTATGTCCATGATAGATGACTCTCTCCACCATTGACTATTTGTTGACATACCAACTGTAGTAGTTATCGGAGCTACAATACATGTAGAAAACACAAACAATTAAGTTATATTGGTCAAAGCTAATATATGTTTTCTTGATATTCTACTTGCCTGTATTATTCTGATATTTACAATAAGGTGACTCAAGCGATACCAACTGTACTTGGTTTATATTTAAATTCTGTTCACTGAACCAAAGCTCTGTCTCTTTCGTTATCATCTGACCATTTTGTTTATGAGAATTTATTAACATTATGTTTTGTTCCATTTTTTTATCTATTTCAACTACATCATTCACAGTTTGTATATCCAGATAATTATTTAATTATTTCCATAATTACTTTTGTCACTTTTTATACCGGAATAAGAAATTAAAAAACTAAATCAAAATGTGGGCGGTTACATTTTTTTTTTCGCACTTGTTTGATTGCTGTTCAGGTTAGATTATATTTCCTTGTTTTGAAATTAAATAGTTCGTCATACAATTTTAATTCACTGTTTAACGATGTAATGATTCGTGACGAATACTTCATAGTACGTAGAATGTTATTTTAAATGAAGACAAACTGGAAATAAATAGTAATAATTCAATTATTCAAGTTAAATTAAAGAAAAATTAAAATATGGTGTAACAATAATATATTTACGATTTTATTTGGTAATTGTTAACAATGACAACTTGCAGTGTAAAATCTTTTAATTTTATAATAGTAAATCATACTTGTTTCATTGTTAGAATAGTAAAACCTAATTAACATGTAATTGTAAACATTAACGTCTTCCTTAACTTTATATGATAAACGAAACAGTAGGTGAATATTTTAACAGAAGAGGGCAGCACAATACATTATGAAATCATCCAATTACGTACGAATTCAGTATTTTAAAACCTTCTAATGGCGGGCAATTGTAATTTCTTATATTTGTTATTAATAGTAAAGGGTGACATATATGCTACAATAATTTGTGTTGAATTAATTACAAAAATAAAACTGTACTGTTCAAATAGTTTGCGGTGAATAATTAATACGATTCAGCCCAAAGCAGTTTGAGTTGACGTGGTAAAAAATAATGTAAAATTTTAAAAATCAATTTTAATTTATTTATTTAGTTCAGATAAAAGTTTCCGAAATGCCGACAGGTGGCAGCACGCTGCGTTATTTTGATCGAGTTTGACAGTAAGAAATTTGATCCGAAACGTTCGACAAGTGGCGTTCGGCGTTAAAAAGTGTAATGTGCGGTACGTGTAAACAAAAGTGTGTGCAGTTTGTGCAAAATGTTGAGCGAAGGTGACGTACGTCTGTAATAAATGTTAACATCATTAAACAACTTTGTGGACGTCGGTCTCAAGGGGTATTACTGTTACCGTCCGGACGATCAGACATCACAATTTGCAGTTTGGGTAAGTGTATTTTAGGTTACCTATCGAATCATTTTAATCACGATATCGTCCGTTTCGATGACTTGACATATCCGTATTTCTTCGTATCATTAAAAAATCAAATTGTCCTTAATGTTTGGTTAGAAATTATACTGTAAACGAGAAACCAACGTCTGTCACTGGTTCTTCGATTGTCATCTAACTTTAATGACATGTGCAAAAAAGTACGCGGTTGGAATTAACCTTGAAAGTCAAATTTGCTAATATGCAAATTTTTTCGCAAATGATTTTGGCAATGTCGTGTATCTTACAAATACATTTTGTAAGTTGGAACAGTCACTTCAAATACTTTTCACAGACAACAAATTTTCATTGTGAAATGTACGAACAATTTTCGCATATTTTATTTCAGTAATGTTTACAAGTGCCGTATTGTTATTGTCAGTGCACTTAACTCGAGGGTATATTAAATACTCTGATTTAACTCTATAATATACATAAGTACATATATATATTTATATATTTGCGGTTAAGTTCCTGTCGCGAACACGTGTGCTTTGTGTATATAGATATGTACGTATTACCATTAATAAATGATCTTGATAATTGGATTATGAGAGGCTATAGGTTGTTTACGTTGAAACGAGATGTTGTTACAACGCCTTCGATAGCTCAGTTGGTAGAGCGGTGGACTGTAGTTGGTTACTTCATGAAAGACATCCATAGGTCGCTGGTTCGAATCCGGCTCGAAGGAAAGGGATTTTTTTTTATTTTTTAAACTCCAGTATTTATTATTACTATTAAATATATAATATTTGCATTTTTTTATAGTCGTAAAATATCAATTTTAATTAAATTATGCGATAATATAATATGCTTATGGTACTAAGAAAAGAAGCGTACCTATATTCTCTTTAATATTTAAAAAATTTTTTAAATCTTGATTTCGTCTCGTTAGTGATTATCACTTTTGCTACAGCAAATAGTTGCTGCCCTCTGGAACTGCAGCTGCAATTACAGTGCACGTTCTTGACGATAATGTAGTTTATCTATGAACAGTAAGATATTACACATGTAGAGTCGAATGAAAAAATTATGTACCAGCGTAGGTTAGGTTTTATCAGTGGTGTATCCGGTTAGATTATGTCATCCTGTTCTTTTTCTTTAAACATCGTCTATAATTTTAGCTAATTACAGATAAGAATAAATTATAAAATTAGAGTATTTCAATGATAAAATTACTAAAGGTTTCGCTCCTTCACGCATGAAAAATTTTGCAAAAATTTAAGCGGAAAATGGCATATACGTCTAATAGTTTCTGCTCGAGTTCACAATAATCGGTCTTCTATACATATTTCGAACGGACGGATATTAATAGAAAAAACAGCGAGTTCATCGAGGTGAATCGCGACGCAAAAAGGAATTAATCTGTCGTTCAATCGGGCGGATCGTACGCGGAACGCGTCGTCGATATCAGCGCGCGATGCGTTCACGTTAATTTATCGTCTCCCGGCTCTAATCGTCCTTCGTAATTTATTACTAGTCTGTTCATATTTATTGGCGGTCCGACCGGGTGTATTGTACCCACGAAATTGCTTATATTGTTGCCTGTTCGCTTGATCGCAATAAATTATTTGTCCGCTGAAGGTGCGATACCTGACGCGTAGCCGATAGATTGCAATTGTGGACGAACATGATTTGATGGTGCCTGGTAACAGTAAGCTTTGTGCACGGCACTTGTGCTGCATCAATCGTCGACAAAGCAAGCTTAAAGTCTTACAATAGAATCCAGGAATATTTGTTCCCTTTCGATCGAGTTCGTGTGATTGATGGGGAAGTAATGTTCCGACGTATGATTTTCGCTGAACGAGGAATAGCTTTTGTCCGTTATTCGGATCTATTTGTTTTTTGTACTCATCGCTTGTTCTTAACAATTTGAGACAGTCGCTACAAAATCTTAAAAGTCAATTTTGCTGTGAAAAGATGTATTCGATTATTCTGACGATATTTATAATTACATATATTTACTGCATACTGTATATAAAAAATTACTAGCTTAACACCTTGAGTGCCATGTCACACACATACGGGTGACGTATGAATTCATACATAAATCTATCGGTAACTGTAGTTGAAACATTTAATATAACAAAGTATACAATATTTTGGTAAATATATAAAAGCTCATCGAATAAACAAGGGCTGAATATTATGAAAATAATCTATAAAATTTATCGAAAGTAAAATTACTTCCAAAATGAAATTGGAACTGTTTTAGGGTGGCATCCAAGGTGTTACGGTATATTGACGGAGTATAAGTATTCTCTTACTAAATATATATATTTAAAGGACTATATTTAATAATAAGATAGTATTTGATAATGTCATATCAAATTATGTAAAAGATCGCAGCTTCTATCGAGAATCGAATCGAAATCAATCCCCGATAGATAAAGGCTGCTATACCACAATGACCACAATCAGGATTAGATAATGGACGAATCGTTTCGCACAGAGTCTGACGATTCGCTCGTTCAAATGTTTGTGCAGAATTTCGATGCTGGCCAATTGTTCGACCACCGACAGGCGTAACTTCTCGTCATTTGAATAACAATAATCGCGATCATGTGCCACGTAGCGAAATAGTCGTTCATCGATACATCAACCGGTACAGGGAGAAAACTACCGAACCACCGTTAACACATTCAGTATCGAATAAACGGAAGACTCCCGTTATATCGCCACCCACGGAGATGTAAAACGTTACGATGCAAAGTTTCATCGTGCGGTCGCCGGCGGTGTAATGCGTTAGCGCTATGACGCTAAATACAATGCATCGTTAACATACAAGATGTTCTACAATAACGCGTGGTCAACATAACTTGTTAATTATATAAAGTGTTGTTAATATAACTTGTTGGTTATATAATGCGTGGTAAACAAACTCGTTGCTAATGCAATTTGTTACTTAAACAGTGCATCGGTAATAGAACGCGTGTCGTGATAATGCGTTGGTAATATACTCTGTGGCAATATAACGCGAGATAAGCAGTTCGTTTGAAATACAATACGTGCCAATATAATGCGACGATTAACAACATGTTTACGATACCGAGTGCGATAAAGTAACACATTAATGATACAGCATGTGGTAATGTAACATGCGATGGCACAATATGTGGCAATATAATGCGAGATTAAGTAGCGCATCGGTATTATAACATACGATAGACAAAAATATGAATTGATACAATCAGGGAAATAAAATTCTCGATAGTATAATTTGTTGTGATGCCGCGAGTGGCGATATAACGCGAGTCGATATAACGTTTGACTGTACTGTGCACGGCGGTGTCGTGTATAGGGTTTTAATGCGGAGGAACATAATTATCGTACACCGAATAATTGTAATTTTAATCCATAACTGATATGACCATTTATTGATGCAGTTACTATGGTCGTGTCACTAGGCCCGAAATATTCATAAATATCTAGGTTTAACACGAATATCAACGAATCTACGGTTAACTAAAAAAAAATACGATACGAATTGTACGTAGAAAGTAAACTGGCAACGATTTATTTTGAATAAAAATTGCTTGTTCAGACGCGTCTCGCGTTGTAAGTTACAGGATAAAGTAAATTTACAATCCCTGTCGTGCGTCAATATCCTGGCATGGCATGATGTTCAAAGTGATTTTCCGTTCCCCTTGGAATCGTAATAAAGCTCGGTGTCACCGTCGCAGACGACACGAAGGAAATAGAATGTCTAACGGTCTCATTGGTTCGAGATCCGTGATAGCACGACAAGAGAGATACGCTCTTCCAGGTGGAGCTCTCTAGTCACGATGAATCAAAACAGCTGGATATCCGTCGAACGCCCGCCTGCACCGACATACGCTGAAAAAGCTTGCGTAACAACGAATCGTTTCGTGCATCCGATCGGTTCATTGATACCGCCGATGGATCGCATTCGCATTGACAGAAAACAAATTTCTCAATTCCATTTACGGACACTACGCTGAAACTAACGTCTTCCCCGGATGATTTTCGCGAAACGCCTAACCCGTAAATCGTAATTTTTCTTTTTACCGGATTTCGATCGAAGCGAAAGCAACCTTCCTCGATCACGATCCCCACGATTCGTACGTTGATTTGTATTCGCGTTCGATACTTGACCTTTCGTTTCGAGCTACATCTCGATAGATGTTTTGCGCCGACATATTCAGGCACGTATAAAACATTTATTAACGCCCTTTACGGTCAGGAGCATATCTCGATTCTCTGGGGAAATGTGGCAACCTACGAGGAACCGACCTCCTATAGATATTGATTTGTGGATATTTGAGAATATAGGGATGTCGGGATGTAGGTATATCGGTGTCTAGAGATATCGGTATCTAGTGAAATCGGTATTTAGTAATATCGGTGTGTAGCGATATCGGTATCTAGCGATATTGGTATCTAGTGATGTCGGTATCTAGTGATATCGGTATCTAGGGACATCGATACCTAGAGGCATAGGCAACTAAGGATTCGGTCTACAGGTGTCGGTATCCAGAGATATGCGCATATAGGAATATCTACAGATATCGCAGTCTGGGAACATCGGTACTTAGGAGCATCTGTAACTAAAGACAGTGGTACCTAGGGACATCGGAATCCAAGAATATTAGTATCTAGAGACATCGGTATCTAGTGATATCTGTTTTTTGAAATATTAGGATCTAGGGATATCGAGATCTAAAGATGGATCTCGAAACTTGGGCGACTGGGAGTTTGGAGATCTAGGGATTTGAGTATGGAGACTTTTGGGGATTTGTCTATCCATGGTTCTCTTCTGCAATTTCTTTGCGACGTAGGAGTTTAGATTTCAGTTTTTCAAGTTATAACACTCGAAGCTTTATTTATTTTTACGAACCGATTGCAACAGGACATTTAGGAACATTTGTTTCGCATTAATTGAATTACAGTTCGCATCGGTTTCACTCTCCGTGTCCGTACGGTTGCCATGATGCACCGTTTCTGAAACATGATCCAAGGGTTATTATACAGGAAGAATAGCAATTAACCGTTCCACGTAACGAGATTCTCAGGAAATTAGAACCAGCCCCCGCAACCATTATTCACAGAGACACGCTCCGAAAACGTCGGTGACGATGTGTCCTTATTTGAAAAGAAGCTGTAGCGTTACGTGATCGTGACGCAATTCCCTAGGCAGTATCGCGTTCGTCGAGAAGAGGAACACACAGGAAGAAGGTCCGCGGTTAATGAAATTGCCTAAGCAACGACCGCGTGTTACGTGTCCCCGGGTATAAAGGGGAACACCGTGATCTTTGCTGTTATGCAAATCGCGAACGACGAGCCGAAACGATTGTCGAAAGCGTTACACCGTTACAGACAGCTTCCGCCAGCCTCCTAATTTTAATTAAGATCTCTATCGGTTTCTTACGCCATTCGGCGACTGACGGTGGAAGCAGTCTTTAGTGTATTTTTTTCACGGATTTGCTCGTTAGCTTCTAGAACTACGTGGAGGGCAACCTGTGCACGGTGTTTGGCTTTTGCTGTTGTCGCGCGTTATATTGCCACGCGTTGTATTTCCAGTACTTGTATCTCCGTACGTTATATCTCCACGCGTTGTATTTTCACTCGTTATATTGCCTCACATTATATTTTCGTGCGCTGTATTTTCTCTCGTTATATTGCCGCGCATTGTATTTTCACTCGTTATATTGTCGCGCGTTGTATTTTCTCTCGTTATATTGTCTCGCATATAAAAATTATTATTTTCTAAAAATTCTAAATATTGTAATTCTATACAAATTCAAAATATTATAATTTTCTAAAAATTCTAAATATTCGAAGTCTATAAAAATTCAGAATATTAATATTTTCTAAAAATTCTAAATATTAGAATTTTCTAAAAATTCTAAATATTAGAATTGTATAAAAATTCTAAATATTAGAATTGTATAAAAATTCTAAATATTAGAATTCTATAAAAATCCTAAATATTAGAATTTTATCTACAATTAAAGAAGATAAAACACAAGGAAAAGAGCCTCTCGAGAACAAAACAATCATAGAAAGCAGAAAAAACAGTGCGTGGCGCCATAGACGACACGGTATAGCAACTACAACATGTATTACCTTATGTAGTATCTCTGCTACAATACTAGCGCATTTGCAGTATCGTATTAAAATCGGAGGATAATACGTTCGTGAACACGTCCGATAATCGGTTCGGTACGTTTCACGCGACCGTTCGAGACGTTTCACCATCGAGGGAAGACGTTTTTCGATTTAATGAAAGAGTTCCAATCTCGGATCGATCCGACGGCGGATCCTCTCCCCGTTTCATTCCGTCGCCGTGTTCACGTGCAATCCGCTTCTGAGTCGCGACCCAAACAAATACCGGGTCCAGCCAATATTGATCCTGTCCAGGTTTCTCCTTTTCCGCCTTCTCCGCTGCTACCAGTCATCCCCGTTCGCATGGAACAATAGGCACCGCGAACAACTCGAATTATTCGACTAATGAAATGCTTTCGACAGTTTCGTTTCAGTTTTGCCATAACACGTAGCCTGTTGGCCGATCCTTGTTGAAATTCCGCTCCGTTTTTGCTAGCGATCCTGAACGAGACACGTTTTACCCTTTAGGTTAATTTTTCGGCATACGAGATTTCGGGAAATAAAATTCACCCATTTTGCAGAGGAATTTTAACGCGTTTTAAATTAAATGATTCGGTATATTTCTGATTAACAAGGGAACAATATGAACGAATAAAAGAATAATAATAATTTAATTCACTTTGTTGTTATAGGATGGGAATCAAATAGCTCAACCGTGCCATGTGGATTAGGTTGGGTTAGGTTCATCTTGCGGTGTATATATATATTTTATCGCGTTTTAAATTAAACACAATCGATACATTTTTTATTTACAAAGGAATAATATGAATACATGAAAAGATAATAATAATTCATTCCACTTTGTTGTTACAGAGTGGCACTCAAATCGGCCAATAGTGCCATGTGGATTAGGTTAGGTTCATCTTTGGTTCATCTTAAATTAAACACAATTGGTACATTTTTATTAACAACGGAATAATATGAAAACACGAAAAGATAATAATAATTCAATTTGATTTGTTGTTATACGGTAGGTCTTAATTAGCCCAACTGTGCCACGTGAATACGGTTAGGTTAGGTTCGTTTTGCGCTGTTATTTTATCGTGTTTTAAATTAAACAAAAGTTGCATATTTTTATTAACAAAGGAACAATATGAACAAATAAAAGAATAATAATAATTTAATTCTCTTTGTTGATATAGGATGGAAATCAAATGGCTTAACCGTGTCACGCGAATAAGATTAGGTTAGGTTCACCTTGCGCTGAAATTTTATCGCGTTTTAAATTAAACAAAATTTGTATATTTTTATTAACAGAGGAATAATATGAAATCACCAAAAAAGAATAATGATTCAATTTAATTTGTTCTTACAGGGTGGGACCAAGTAGTCTCACTGTGCCAGATGGGTTCTTGAACGATATTTATTTCGAGACCGGTCAACATAAAAATATCCGACCATGCATTATCGTGCATCAAAACGGGACATTTCGACGAGTTAATAAATGTTTAAAATAATCAAAATATAATTTTGTCGAAAGAGTTAAATGATAGATGATTTAAACGATAAAATGCGGTTGCCGGTCGTCGAGTTCGATCGAACATCTAGGGAATTTAGATCGTAAATAAAAAGATCCGTTCCTGAGTACTTTCACCGATTCGCCTTGTTTGTAAAAGTTTTCGTTTCTCATCTTTTTCAGCAAAAAAAATTGGGATACACTATTTTATAAATTTTTCGGCGTGTTGCGAACGAACAGCAGAACGGATCTAATGATTGCGAATCGTTAAGCCACAGCCTAGAACGGTAATTTTTTTATCTCTCTCCTGTCGAGGGAAAGCGCTCGTCAAAATGGTTCCACCTTCGTTTGTCCCGTGTCGCAAATTTTCGGCAGTCGCATGATTCCGGCCATGCGAGCACGGTTTAACGCGTGAATAATTAATAATTCATAGGAAAACACGGGCCCGTTTTAATTTCCAGGAAATTCCGCGACCACCTGGCTGAAATTAATTCCGACCAACGAACAAAAGCTTGCAAATCCGGCCAAATTGCGAAAATATTTCGTCGACGAACGATTGTTTAGCTACCGAAAGAGCAATCAACCGTGTTAGATGTAATTGCAATTACAGATGTGTCTCTGATGAACGCGTCGGGCCAACCATGCGGTACTAGATTCGATCAAAACAGGGACTACACACGAGCCCCGCGTACAAAGCGCGACAATTTTTTCATTTCCGAATTTTCGTATTTCCAGTTTCGCTGTTTTCAACATTTCTCGAATCCGAAATTAATTTTTCAACTTCTCAGGTTCGTAATTCTTCACATTTCTAAATTTTTGTGTTTTTGGAATATTTTGAGTTTTAAATATTCAAATTTCCTCATTTTCCTGTCCCCTACCCTGCAAATCTCTAAACCTCATATTCCTAGATATCAAAATTCCTGAATTTAAAAATGTTACACATCCCCCAATATCTACGTTTTAGATGCTCGTTCCTCTAGATATTCGCATCCCTAGATCCCGGTCTCCCCAGATACATATATTCCTAGATCTAAAAAATCACTAGATCCAGTAGCATCATATGCCAATGACAATAGATTAAAAAGTAACTAGGTTCACAAACATTTGATTCAAATATCCCTAGCGGCTTCAAAATTGCTAGTTTCCAATAACACGAAATCCTACTACCCCTAGATTACAAAAACACACAATACATTAAAAATCTCTAGACGCAAATATCCCTAGCTCCCTGGATAGGTCCCTAAATCTCTAGGTTGCCAAATCCCTAGATATCAAATTCTCAGTTCCGAAAATCTCTGGGCAAAAAATCCCTGGACCTTTGAATCTTGATATAAAAAAAAACCCAGATCACTAATCTCTACATTACCACTTCTCGTGTTCCTAGATTCCCAAATCTCTAGATTTCCATATCCTTGAATTCAATGTTTCTAGACGTTGCTACACGAATTCCTTCATATATCCGTAGATCTTCAAATCCTTCGATTCTGACATTCGTAAATCTCCAAATCCCGGAGATCCCAAATTCCAAAAGTCGCCGGATCGTTATGTTCCCAAATTCAAAACTCTCCGAATCGACAAATTTTAAAGTTCAACACTTAGAAATTTTTTAATTTAAAACTCGACCAATCTGAATATGGCGTCGTGTCGGGATGAACTGCGCGATCGAACATCGTGTCGCAACGTTACGCGCCTATCCTTTTACTCATATGTCCGAGAAGTTGTTAAGCGGAGTTTCGTTCACGAGGGCCGTAACGTGTACGAGTTATTTGTACAAATCGCGAAGTACTAGTCTGTATCTCTGTGCCGGTGTACATCGAGAGTTTCACCAAGGTACCAGGCCATCGAGAAGCACCAATGCATCGAGAAGCAGCAAGAAAACTCGTGCACGTCCGGAGTGTCGTTGATATCGATCGATATTCGCCGTACGATTCCCAATTCACTCGTTTCGTTTCAGTAGTCGTCAAAATCGTTTCTCACAATCCGAAAGCTACCGGCTATGAATTTTTACGGCATGTACGCTCCTGGTTATCGGCCTCTATCCAACCACGAACCATCTTCGCTTATTTGCACGATTCATTACGATTTTTTTTTTCACCGCAGTCTCCGCTTAACGGTAGATTTTACGGCGTAGATCCTTTATTTTAGCACCAAGATGTTGCTCGTATAAAACGTCTCGTTTGAGCCAACCCGCTAAAATATGTTCGGAAATATCGATGACACGGAGAAACTTTTTTAGAACGGCGTCATATTATTTTTGAGGGGGAAAATTGTGCGGTAACGGTAGCTTCGTTTCATGCGGACGCGCAAAGACGCTAAGGTTAGGTTCGCTTTTTGCAGTGTTTTTTTATTCGCTGTTCGATGCTGTTCGTTACGCAGGAGAAAAAACTATTTTACCCGATTGATTCTTATCATTTTACTATAATCTGACAGCATAGGATATTTATTCTTTACATTGTTAACTGTCACTACACGTACAAAACGCACCCTCTCCTTCTTGCATACTACACGGTCTCTTTTTCAATTCATTCGTACCAACCGAAAATATGTCACTCTTACCAACCTCGTGTCGAACTATTGTCTATTGACATGAGAGAAATTGATATGAAATTTTTAAAAGAATGCAAAATATATATTTAATTTACGGAATCAATAAAATATAACGTAATTTTACATAAAAATATGTTGCATTGCGTAGCGTTTTAGTCGAAGTAAAACATTCTTGCATTATTGGTCGAAGTTTCGTAACTTTTCAAAACATTTGTACCGTTTAAAAAGCACGTGTACATTAAATATTTCTTCGCGTAGAGAAATGTCGCGAGTGAATTTATAATTCGCTGGAAAATACCAGGAACGTTCTGTTCGATCCTGATCGAATTGCGAGGCACAACTCCTTGAAGATTCAATGAGCAAGTAAACCGTGGAATACCGATAAACCCCGAAGTATTCGTGCAACTATTCTTGGCACAGGATGCAAGCGTGGAAGCACCTCTGCCAAAGAAGCTGATGATCTCCGTCTCGGCGAACAGTAAAGATGGCGATGCATCCGAAATTCCTGCGGTTTCGTAGCGATTCCTTCAGCAGCTGAAACATTAAATTCTTTCGCTCTCGGAACGCTGCAAATTTTAATTCTTTCTTCTTCCGTGTCTTTCTTGGATATTATCATTTCCGATTTTGCCGCTTATCTTTACTGTACGTGCGCGGAACTTTGTATTGCATAATCTGGGTGTATGATCTTTGCGAGATGAGTATTCGGGCAATTTTGCTAATTTAAGGAACTGGAAACTTGAAAATTGGAGGGTTTTGCGACTTGCAAATTTTGGAATTTGGTCACGTGGAAGTTTAGTAAATTTTTAATTCAGAAGGTTGAGAGATTCGGCAATTTTGAAATTGGAGAATTTGTGTATTTCAGAAATTGATAACTTGAAAATTTCAGGAATCAGAAACTTGAAAATTAATGAATTTTTCGATTGGCAACTTTTGGAATTCGGTCACGTGAAAATTTAGCTATTTTTTAATTCAGAAAATAGATTTGGCAATTTTGAAATTCGAGAATTTGTGTATTCGGGAAATTGGTAACTTGAAAATTTTAGGAATCGAGATTTGAACATTTGGGGAGTTTCGAATTTGAAAATTTAGATATTTGGAAATTTGGCAGTTTGGAATTTAAAAATTTGAGACTGTATAGAGTTGATAGTTTAAAGTTTCAGACGTTTGAAAATTTGAAAATTAGGTGCGTTATGGATTTGAAAATTTGAAAATTCAGAGCTTTAGGTGTTTGAAAATTGGAATATTTGAGAGTTTACGAATTTGTCAATTTAGGAATTTGATTATGTGAAAATTTGATAACTTTTTAATTAAGTTATCAGTTTCAGTCATTACAATATTCGAAGATTGGTAAATATGAAAATCTGTAAATTGTTCAACGCGAAGGATTTATTTGTCCATTTCGATACTGTTCGGGATAAAAGAGTCATCATCATGTCGAGAGTCCTAACAGTCTGTTGGAAAATAAGGACTCGTTCTCTGTTTCTGTTTCTTTTACCACGTGTACGTGATTCGTTTTTACGTACCTCCATCGGAATCGGTAGAAAGTAATAGCAGTTTTACGACGAGCACATTTTCGACTCGTGTTGTTCGCTTAGATCGATAATATAGTTGTTCAACGACTCCACAAACACAGCATCCATCGAAGATGCTTATCGCATACATAGACACCTACGTTACATAAAAACATTCTGATAATTTGTTAAACATACTTGAAAAGATCATGTTTAAACATTTAGTAATTATAAATATTATACCTAATATCTAACCCAAATTAAGTGTGTTATATTCAGCGCGTATATCCAAACTATTGTACTCTAATAATAAGATAATCATAATCATTTAAATTGTATAAAATTAATCCTATACATAAAACATGAAGTACTTTATACACCGACTATGATAACACATAAAATATCGAACAATTATCTCCAAAATAAAATTCATTTCAGTCACAAAATTTCTTAAAAAATTTTCTTCGAAATTTGATCATTCAAACTCTATATAAAATTGAATTTAAATATGAAACATGAAATACTTGAACTATTTTATCTAACGATTATGATAATTCATAAAACATCGAACAGTTATCTCCAAAATAAAATTCAATGAAATCACAAAATTTCTTAAAAAATTTTCTTCGAAATTTGGTCATTTAAATTCTATATAAAATTGAATTTAAATCTGAAACATAAAATACTCAAACTATTTTATCTAATAATTACGACAGTTCATAAAACATGGAACAATTATCTCCAAAATAAAATTCAATGCAATCACAAAATTTCTTAAAAAATTTTCTTCAAAATTTGGTCATTCAAACTCTATATAAAATTAAATTTAAATCTGAAACATAAAATACTTTAAATATTTTATCTAACAATTACGACAGTTCATAAAACATCGAACAATTATCTCCAAAATAAAATTCAATGCAATCACAAAATTTCTTAAAAAATTTTCTTCGAAATTTGGTCATTTAAATTCTATATAAAATTAAATTTAAATCTGAAACATAAAATACTTTAAATATTTTATCTAATGATTACTGTAGTTCATAAAACATCGAGCAATTAAAAATTTCCTGCGATTCTTAACCATTCAAATGATATAAAATTAAATTCAAACCAAAAACAAAATTTTTGAAGCGCCTTGTACATCGGCTATGATTTATAGTACGGGCGATATTGTACACGAAAAATCGAACATAATAGTTATCTCTAAAACAGAATTCGCTATGTTTACACAGTTTCTCCGAATGTTTCTTCGATCGCGTTCGAGCGAATTGCGCATTTCGCCGACAATTGCACGAGATTGCGGAATTAGCAGGGTAAGATAACGCGTGTGTGCACGAGATACATCCGAGCAGATTTCAAGAACAAATGGGCCAATTCCCAGGTAGGTCATAGGTTGTCCTATCTACAGGTGCGTCGTTGTTCCGCGTTTCATGTTCGTCTTGGGACATGTATATACACTGCCGTTCAAATGTATCTGGACACCTATCATGTTCATGAAATTTCTGATATACAGGGTGCGCCTGCAGAATCCGGACAGAATTGATTTTGAATTTCCCACTATATTAGTATTCAAACGAAGGTCCTAATTGGATTGGAAATTTGTTAAATATGTAACGGACAAAACGAGGCACGGTAAATTTTATATTTTAGCGAACAACAATTGCCTAGCGATATTCGGATGTTTCGTCTGGAGGTTGCGCAGGCCTCGTCAGGAGAAGTTGGGAGAACGGAGTGCGGGGTCCGGGGGTGCTCTCTCCCGAATGGCCAAAACGCGTTTTGTGATGATTCGATCACGAGCGTTTGCATCAAACGCGTGAATAAAAAGTATCCTCCGCATTGCTTGTGTATTCATTACCTACTCCCCGTTCACGTCCCCAAAAATATGCCAATAAGACTTCATTACCCTCGAAATGGTAGAGCTCGTCGAGCCAAGCATGGAATATAACCGAAGAGTGGCGATTACAGAAAGCCTATGCGCCGGTCGAAATTATAAAATTCTTTGGGTACCCAAAATCGACGGTATACGACGTTGCAAAGAAATATGCTGCCTCGGAAGGGTTCAAGAAGGGTTCTCCGTCTCCAACGAGAGAAATTCGTGTCAGGGAAAAAGGATTTTGTTGCGGGCAAAACTAAATTTCCAGCGAGTGTCTATATTTTGAGCGTCGTCTCGAGTCAGGGCGACATCGTGCTGCCGCATTTTTTCCAGAAAGGCGAAACTGTCACGAAGGAGGTTTATTTCGAGGTCTCGAAGATAATAACGAGGCCATGGATGGAGACTGTGGCCTCTGGAAGGCCGTACTTATTTCAACAAGGTGTCGCACCTGCTCGCACGAGCTATCTTCTTCAAAATTGGTTCTCCGATGTTTTGGTCGAAGGATTTCTGGTTTCTTAACAGTCGCGACCTAAATCCGCTGGATTAGTACGTGTGAGGCGTAATTGAGGGAAACACGAAAAATTGTAGGCACCCTAATGTCGACTCCCTGTGAGCCGCTGTCGAGGCAGAGTTCACGGCAATAAAACGCGACCCATTGAAGGCAGCGTATTCGCGCTTTAGGGCAAGAATCGAGCAAGCGATAGAGGCACAGGGTGGCTGTATGAAGTAAAAGTTCTCAGTAAGGACCCTTCAAACAAGATATAAATAGCATTTTATTGAATTTTTGTGTATTGCCCAAATAAACAAATTTCTGCATAAAACTTCATCTGTCCCGATCTTAACGGCGCAACCCTGTAAACAAATAAACAGATAGAGGCTTGTTGAACATATAATATAGACTAACACACGTACGATACATGTTTTAACGGACGAAACTTTAGCGAAACTTTGAACGGAACCTAACTTAACCTAACACTACGCGGTTATATTTAAAAAGATAGCGTTCAGAATGTGAACGATGAACTTTACGATGCGAGAAACTTTGACGACACGACGTTGTTTGGGGGTTAATATAGTGCGTGGATTCAGAATGATCGAGCACCGTTGTTCGAGGGTCAATTGAAAGGATGGGAGCGGCTTTGAAACTCGTTTCATGTCACAAAACGAGACGATGCTTCTGCGCGAAAAGGATCTCGTTATCGGGAGTCGCTTTCTTCGATTTTCGTCCGCGATTCGGTAGGTTTTGATATAATGGAAATTAAAAAAAAAAAGGATGAAGGAAATTGGACATCGAGGATATTGGTCGTAGCTCGAATGAGCGAATTGGGAAAGAGGACGTGAATTTTGGCTTTCCGCTGAATTTAACGAGCATTGTTTCAACGAGCAGTGTGTTTTTTGGTTCGAAATTGTACCGACGGGGTTTTTTTCAGCGAACGATGGCCAATTCCAAGCTTGATTGATGGCACAAAGATGTCGGAGGTGGGGGGGTCATATCGATCGGATTGAAAAAATATTAGCGAAATATACCGGCGGGTAAATTCGGCGAATAAAGGTTGATTTGAAAGGGATATTCGAACACGGAATGGATGTACCTTATGCTACTTTCAGAAATTGTACAAACCGTTTCTTAATGAACGTGCATTTGAAAGTCAAAGTTATTGCGCGCGCTTTACAAATTATTGGAGGAATTCTACTGTATACGGTAATTGGATTCTGCCACTGCAAGGCAGAGTTCACGAACGATAAATGAAATATTTCTTAATATTTCAGAAATATATTATTATGCGTATTTTGGAATATCAATAACAATATTATTTCCGTGGCATGTTTTTAACATTTCCAATTTTCGAATTTATTAATTGGCGATGTTACTGATTCATGAGCTCGCAAGATCGTAAGATCACAAGTTCAGAAATTTGCGAGATTAAAAAGTTCACAGAATACGAGTGTAAAAGTTTATAAGCATACGAATACGCACATATGCAAGAATTCAGGTATGTAGTAGAGGGCAGTAGCACCGTGCAATATAACGCGCCGGGATACGAGGCGTGGCGATATACCGCGAGGGAAGTACCATCGTGCAATATAACTCGACAGGATACAAGACGCGGCGATATGACACGAGGGAAGTACCACCGTGCAATATAACGCGTCAGGATACAAGGCGTGGTGCTATAACAATATCGCGCACGAATGTAAGTATGCAAATAATTATGCGAGTATGAAAATACGCAGGTACTTGTGTAATATACTTAAAAAAATATTGCGTCAGAACCGATGCAATATATTCAGAATATGTTAGACGACAGATCTACTGCAATATAGCTAAGTAAGTAGAAGAAGCACGAAGCCGCACGGAAAGTTTTTCCGATTCACTGTTATGCGAAGGAAAATAGTTTCGACAAACGTACTGAAAGTGTTCCAATCTTGGTAAGGTGGTGTTGAAACGGTGTGTGCGTTTAATCGGGGAAAGGCGTCGATTCATGTCGATGGTTATTGGATTACCCTGAAAATCCCGATTCTACGCTCCTTCCTTTAATAAGCGTTAAATGCCCTGTTAATTTTATCGATTCTTAAACAGCGATCGTAGTTAACACCCTCGGCAAAAAGCAAGAGAATCGAACTGTCGATTATACGAATTCTTTGTACTTCGTAATGTCGAATAATTTTGAAGCACAGATTACTGCATTACAACGATCACGTCCACCATAACATCGAACAGAGGCCACGAATAATCGGAATTGATACGACGCGTTTGATGATGCTTGTTACATTTTCCCGATTATTGACGAAGTAATCTTCGCTGCTAATTACCCACATTGCATCGATATCAAAGGTTAGTTGAATGAACGTCACTGAATATTAAATTCTAATATTCCGTATTGGTATAATTGGCTATCTCCTACTCTACTACATGTCACGGTTTCATGACATTCACATTATCTTGTTATACTTCTCCCCTCTTGTGATAATTCGATACAACTAATTTCTACTATGTTCTGTCTGCAAGAGACACAGAGAATCAAACACGTTAACCTTATAATTCAAATTCAAGATACAATTTATAATATAAATTCACGATACGATGTATCTGTAATAGAACTATATTGTAAACGCGTGTAAACGCTAATAAAACGTTTTAATAACATAGGTTATACGTTTGTGTAGAGAACCGTAATGCGCTTGCGCATGGAATGCGAGGTTCTTGCGCTTCCAACCTGTGGTAAGAATTGAATACAATTAGTAATTTCTTCGATCTGCCTATATGATACATAGATAGTAGAGCACATTAATTCTAGTATTAGAGCTCGAGATAAAATTTATGTTTAATGCTTAAACGCTAATTACACATTGCGATATCATAGGTTATATGTTTGCGCAAAGATACGTATTGCGCATGCGCTACGTGACGCATGCGCAGTACGTATCTCTATTTAACAAAACATCTTCACTTTCTTCCGATGTATTATTTTTTATCCTTACAGTTTATTGCATGCATAATATTCGTTATATTCATTACTAATTTAGAGATTTGAATTTCGTGTGTCCATCTTCGCGCTCGAAATAGATTCTATCGCGTAAATTGATGCCCAAATCAGTCGCGTGAAGCAACGTATACACGAAGGCCTTCATAAGCTGAATTTGAACAGCTCAGCAAATCAAACCGCTAATGTTATAGTATTTATCGCGGAATTAATCGCGACGAATGGAAAGCTGGCGATCGTCGATAAACCGTCCTGATTACGGTGAGCAGGGACTATCGTGATCGCGTTTAAATCGGATTAAAGCCGTCGGCCATTTGACGGAAAACATTCGGCCTTTGTCGAGCCTGGCTTTTACCCAACAGCATGATTCTAAATGAGTTTCTACGCTCCGTCATTTCGAACGTTAAAGCTCCGCGGAGAAGCTTTTTCCCTTCATTTTACGCCATTTTTGTCGTTCCGATCGTTTCAGCGAATAGAGCGTTTGCTCGTTATTAGTTCTCGTTTGTTTATTGTAAAATGTTCAGACGTTGGAAGAATTAATTATCGTTATTCGCTTGATCCACTCTCTTATTTTTTCGTCAGCTTTACATAGCTTTATACCGTTGTAGAAGAAATTTGATACAATTTATAGAAAATCGAAAATTAACAATCGGAAGGGGTTTGGATGTTAGGGATTTGAGATCGACAAGAATATTTTACAAAACCTGAAATCAGTAATTTTGGTGTTAAATTTCGGAATGAACAGACGCTATCGATTAGAGCGTTTAGCAGCGTTAATCAGTTTCTTTGTCGGAATTCTGGCGGTGAAAATCGAATCGGAAGCTTCGATCGAGTTAGCCAGAATTAATCGAGGCATGCAACTAAGCTCGTACATTACATATAACGATCTAAGCAAATCGGAAATTCGCCGATGCTTCAGAATCAGAACGCCTTGTTGAGCACAGCATTCGGTAGAGGCATTGGAGGGTCAATCAGCATTCCGATCAAAGCAATACGAAGCACCTACGCAGCGTTTTCATTGATTCAGTATCGATAAGGGCCGGCTCGAATTAAAGTCAATTGGCTTTGTATCCGGGCCGTGTTCCGTGTCATTTTCAGATACGTTTAATTATTTAACAATATCTCGGTATAAGTCTAACTTAATCCTGAATACAATTCTCCGAAATTAAAATTAATTAGACTTCCGTTCTTGTACGGCTTTCGGGCGCGTTTAATTATTTAAAAGTACGTCCTGACATGTTGGGTTCAATCGAAATAATTCTTAGCAAGTTATTTCACCTTATTCGCGTTTAACCGAGATTATTCTTAGTGAGTCATTTTATTAAAATTTCAACGAGGTTCTTCAATTTTTCAAACGGTGAAGATGTTACGTCAGATATTAACACATTATAAGCGGGCCGGATAAGAATACCTGTCTCGAAAACTGCTGCCTAGCGGGCCGGAGATTTTTACCTATTTGAATGTACTTACTTTAATTTACTTTAGGTAAGGTGTGGAATCAGTGAATCCACTCGAAAGACAAAATAACTAAACAACTATCGAGGTTAAAATGTACGTGCTTTATTAAAAACTAAGACTTGAATTAGCGCTTAAGAAAAAATAGTAACACATCGCAAACTGACAAAGGACTTTAAAAGACAAATATAAATTGATGTGTACTCTTTGAGAGTTATTGGAAATCTACCGAAGAAAGAAAATATTGTTATCTCCAGAATGAAGTGTGTAGTGGTGATTGGAGTGCCGCTGGTGGTGAACAAACGACTAAGTTAAAATTAAACTGTTAGGTTGTCCCATAAGTTTCCTCCCTTTTTGATATAACAGAAAAATGCATTTCGAGGAATATTTTGCAATAATCAGGGAGTAAATAATATTTCCGAAGGGATGGACCAGGGCGATGGAGTAGAACACTACGTATTTAATGCGAAAAATCTTAAACAAGAAATATTGTGTATTCATTTATATTAAAAAAGGAAAAAATTTACAGGACAACCTAATATTTCATTGGTCGTGGACAATTTAAGGGAAGCACCACACTTACTAAATGCTCGTCTCGAGGTCAATTTGACCTAAGGTAAAAAGTGCGAAGTCGTTTGTCACCAAACGGTTCGACACTCATAAAATAATAAACCGCACTGGTTCTCGAAGGTCGTGCTAAATTAAACAAGTTTAAGAATACAAATTGCGCGTTGTAAAGAGCCGCAAAAGGCAGTTGTTGATTATTCATGTGTGGGATTAGGGGTATAAGTAATGATGAATGCGTGTTCTTGAGCGATGATTCTGAGTATTTATTAAAGATCCGTGACGGGTAGTGCAATCGACTCGATGTAACTCCTACGAAAAACCAAATCCCACTGACTGTCCGCCGTTTACATCTCCTCGACGAAAAGTCATTGGGAGAAAAGGAAAGAAATAGATTTAGAGAGAGAAAATTAAGAACGTGGGAGAGGACTGAGAAAACCGTTTAGAAATTCGGCAAGGGAGAGACACAGCGGAAAACAGTCGTAAATATAAGAAAAGTGAAGAGGTTCGCAAGGGCCTAAGAGCTGGCGCTGACCAGGCCCCGGCGAGACACTGTAGAGACGTGGAAAATTAGCGAGCGTAAATCTTAAAAGGATACAAGACTGAAAGAATCTTTAGAAACTTTAGAAAACGGAAAAAATTGAGAAAGAACAGAAAAAGGTAACGTCGTGTGTGGTGCCATGGGCGCCACACATGCATTTTCTAAAGTTCAAAATAAGCCCAATGGCTTTATGAATCTATGAATGCGCCGCAACGGTTAATAAAAAATGAAAATACGACGTCGGATATATCAGGTTGTTGATCGCGGCGTGGAATCGCGAGGAAAATGAGACGCAGTCAAAAGGGATTACCGTGGAGTCGTGAATTCATTTCAAGTTGGACATGTTACTTCGCCGGTATAAATAAGAATTTCCAGGGTACAACGTCCTCTCGCCGAATCGAATATTTCCTTTTCTCGATGGGCACGAGAGCTCGACAAATATTTCCGAAGAATTTATTCCGCCGGAATAGAGATATGTTCCACTGCCCGGCCCGGCCGATACCACCGCTCGAAATCGTCCGGTCGTAGTCAAAGCTAAAACTCGACTATTTTCTCCGTTTTATACTTGTCGTATTTCCTTCTCCGCGTATTCCGAGGGTTCCTTATTCTGTTTATCGTCAAGAAGCATGCCGCGACTCGTGATTCCTCTCGGATCATACTTATTTCGTAGCTACTACAATGGGAATACTTTCGTGACGGGGAATTATGCATACGATGAGTTATTCGCCGGACGTGGAATAATTAAATTCCATTCTTTGCCGAATACATCGCTCGAATAATTCTTCGAGTGTACGCCAAGTGAATTCAATATTTGCACGTCGGAACGAGATACAAGGGCACGATGGTACTTCGCTTACGTCGCGATTACCTAGCGATATAATGATCTAGGAATATTTCTGTCTACGTACAGTCGGAGATACGGGTGTACCAGAGTGCCGACAGATTCGGATGTACGTATACATTTGATTATCGATATCTGAGGATATTCGATATAGTACTTGCGTCTAGGGATTTTGGAGTTTTGGGATCGTTCGAGATACCGGAAACACGCGCATATAACTGTCTAGGGATATTTCGATCTAGGGACATTCAATCAGATCTAGGAATATTTTCAGATTTGAATGTAAGATATTGGAATCTGAAGGTATTTGTATATAGGAATATTTGAATATAAGGATATAGGGCATAGGGCAATTCGAATCTAGTGGTATTTAGATTTAGAATGTTGTTGAAATCTAGAGTTATTTTGTTCTGGATATATTGGGACCTAGGGGATATTGAGCCCTGGGGATAACGGGCACTTTTGGAGCAACAGAAAAAACAATCGAATCGATAAAACGATAACAAACGATGAGATTCAATTGCCGGTTCTTATAACCGGGGTGCTTAATTTGTGCAGTTTAATCGATCTCACCGAATTCGTAATTCCATTTTTAATCGTCCGAATTTGCGTTGAAATACGAGGGTGGATTTCATCGACGCTATTGCGCGAACCAGCCTTAATAAGCGATGGTATCGTTCGCCGACCGCGCAATTATTAAATTAATTTCTACGATTCGATATCGTTGTCGCGATTTATCGTTCACGTAACGCCGCGATGCTCAAACAATTCGCCAATAATGTTTTTATCAATTTCGTTCCATTCACATGTACGCGGTGCCGTGAGTTATTTTAACGTTCCCAGTAACTTTCAAGGATATCGACGTGTAGTCAGCATTTTTCCGTACGTTTAGCGAGTGTTTGATTCGCTTCGATAGTTTGTCGATCGAGCAATAACAATCCGTTTGAACGTTACTTTCGGTTCGGTTCGTTCTACTCCAATCGAAGAGCTTTGAATTACATTTAAATGGACCGTGCGTAGTATCGATGGCCAGTACTTTCGAGAACTGCGATACCACTTGATCCCGATTGCCAATTGAATTTCACATTTTCACGTTTTCTTCGGCTCTCGTTCTATGTCCACATTCGATCGGTCCGATAAAACGAATAAACAGCGTGAAATAGAAACATGTACATCCGTTAATAATTCGAACGTTGCTTTAAACTTATCCAGTCACCGATATGTTTACCAAATGGGGAAATCAATATTATTTTCATTTAATAATATGATAGTAGATATTATAGACTTTTGTTATATTGCCACCGATGGATTTGTTACGAGAACCGATTTAACGCTAGGTAATACAATACGCGGTTATGTGGTACGTAATAATTTTATGCACAGAGATACAATGCTGGACAGTACAGCGCGCGGCGATATAACACGAGGGAAGTACCGCGGTGCTTTATAACGCATCGCGATCGAAAGCGTAGCAATAGCGCGATGTGGCACAACGCGTTACAATTCGAACCGTGGCAATGAAACGCGCGGCGATATAACGCGAGGGAATGTATTGGGACCAATATGATGCCTTACCACACAATACATGGCGATACAGCGCGTTGCGACACAACGCGGAACAGTTTTACGCGTAGCGACACAATGCGTGGCAATATAACGCGGGGCGATACAATACGCAGCAACGTAATACTTAACAATTCCACTCACATGCGCTGACGGTAGATAAGTGGCACTAGTTAGCTCGAAATTTTGTTTAATTGGAAATTCGTTCAATCGGCAATATAGCAAAAGTTTCGCGAGTACAGCAAATGAAATCACGTGGCTGAGTGGTATTCGAATTTTATGCAACGGAGTTGTTCCGTTAATTGGGACGACGCAGTTCGTCGCCTCAATTTATTGATATTGACATCGATATGTTTAACGACGCAAGCGCGAGCTTACGTTGCAACGAATTTGAAATTTATTTCTCGATTTTTAACGAACAGCGATTTTAGCGTCATTTGTCGTTACGACCCACTGGATTATTCACGCGTTACTGGAACCGTCATTTCCCGTTTTACAGTGACTGCTCGACCACGCTTCCTGTATTTCGTATTCGCATTAAATAAATCATTAGACAGACTTATCAATAAATATCCAGCTTAATTAGCGTCGATCGGTAGTAACTATTAATTTATACCGCCGATAAACTTCCGTTCGCGATTACGACGATTTATCAGATTTATTAGAGTTCATTAATATTTTACTTGCATATGTAATAATATTCACCTCGTAACGAATTTAATCCTGTATCCAGTGTGTTTGAACGTTCGAAACATGAATATACATTGCATATAGAAGCGTATTTTTTGATCAACAACATACAAACAAGATTCAGATATTTCTGGTTATTAATTAATATTAGCTGAAATATTGACAGTACATATTGCGCGTGAGAATGCTTCATTATTAATAGCATATATTAATTGTCTGAGGCCCTATTAATTTTCAAAAAAGTATAGAATATAATGGGGTAAAGGCCAATATACATGGTTTAGCTACACGTTAATTAAATAAATGGACTACAAGGAGTTATTAATTAAATTATTCATCGAATCTCTCGTTACATATTAATCAGTAATGTGGGATTGGCGGGAACACAGAAAATATATTTAAAACATTATCCAAATTCTGCCCTATTATTATC
Source organism: Coelioxys conoideus (assembly GCA_947623535.1). Taxonomy (NCBI): domain Eukaryota; kingdom Metazoa; phylum Arthropoda; class Insecta; order Hymenoptera; family Megachilidae; genus Coelioxys; species Coelioxys conoideus. Next base: position 7,218,092 of record OX392453.1, on the reverse strand, counting down.
GCCACCATATTCTATCGTAGAACGAACATTATTGTTCATTACGTGTAAACTTTTCGAAGGTACACATTTTTTCTACGAATACCTATTACATCGTTCTTAATCGATTTTTTTACACGATAACTTCGACATTGTATCCGATCATTACCGGTTGTCGTTCGTTTCACCCCTTTCTTTATAGCTAATTTCCTTCGATCAGTAACTTCTCGAGTCGCGGAAAAATTATTCCCTTAATAGCCGTGTTTTTGGCCGCGACATTATGCTTTGAAGCCGCACGAGAGCCACGATGCGGGTGTGCCACGCGATCATTTTTATTTAGACCAATTACCATAACAGGGGCCTGGAAAATTTAACCTCCGAGTCACTTGCTTTTTCTTCTCCGTTCATGCGAAATTTTCGTGACCACGACAACAATCTCGGAAGTGTGGTATAAACTGCACTTTCATTGTCACTTCGGCGATCGCGAAAAGAAAATACTGACACACGGTAAATTTCTCTTTCTTCCGTGTCAATGTCTAAATGTTTTTAACTACCGACTTTAAGATCGAAGCGTTATTACGTAATCGTTCAGATTTTCGGATTTGCGGTTGAGAATTTTCGAGATTCCGAATGTTCTCCTCTCTGAACTTTCTAAACTTCCAAACCGTAGAAGTCCCAAAACTACCAAATATTGCACTTTCGAATTCCCAAATTTCCGAATCCAGGAATCGGAAAATTTGAAACCACCACGAATTTCAACGTCTCGCAATCGAGATCGCACAAAGTTAACTATAATTACGTGCAGTTCCGAGTCAGCGGTCGTAGCGTTTAATTTATTTAGACACAGTGTGTGTCCCAACAGCGCGACGTCGAGGTTACGTCCAGCTCAACACCTGTCATTGCACCCGACACGTACACGGAACAAGCTAATATCGAAATTAACTCGCGCAAATATTTCACCGAGTTTCTTCGATCGATCGATAACATCGCTCGCCGTTCGATGCCGCCATCTTGAAAGTGTCTCATGATCCCTTGCGATCCCCGATGCCGCCGTTGCGCGCACTTAACCAAAAAATAGAAAGTTTCGACACGAAGCGTATCCGAAAGAGGGCGTTCGTTTTCCGGATCCTTAACCAGTTAAGTGTGTTTAACAACTATATCCGTCATGGAAATGTGGTAGAATTTTTTGTTACGGTGAGTATACTCCTAAATCACAGCTAACTGGTTGACTAAATAAGTCAATATTAGTAATAAAATTGTCTATTTTATAAAATACACCCATCTTTTTGGCCCAATATTTTAACACCGGCAGTTATTCTGTGATTGACGAGTATACTTACAAAAGGGAGCGCCACAGTTAACTGGTTAAGGGGTTATACCTACTTGGGATCGGGAAAGTTACGTGATTTTCAAGAATTTTTGTTTGCTATTTTAATAAATATTTTTAAAAATTCACAAAACACTATCAAAAAGTTCATATTTTAATGTGTATACATATATCAATTTTTGTATGAAAAATAGTGAGAAACAAATAAAATATAACTCGTCTCCTAGATTGTCAGTTTTTTTTTATATCACTTGCGGTCACCATGATATCGTCGGAACGCCTTAACTGAAGTCAAAATAAAAAAATATTGCGTTAGTACATTGCGTTACAAAGAGCCTGAAGAAAGGATTTTTCATTTCGATTAAAAATTTTTTTTTTTTTTTTTTTTTATTGCAAAAAGACCAAAATCTGTTCACCTCGAAAAATTGACTTTCTCGTAAAATTGTTATTTTTGCAAAAATCAAAATTTTACTAAACCCTTCGTTCAGACCCTTCGTAACGCAATGTAATAACACAATATTTTTTTTATTTTGACTTCAGATAAGGCGTTCCGAAGATATGGTCACCATAAATGATATAAGAAAACACCGATCTAGGAGACGAGTTATATTTCATTTGTTTTTTAATATTTTTTCATACAAAAATTGATATATACACTTTAACCCCTTGTGCTACGATTTATTCAGCAAGTGCGTCAGACATAACGATCCATTAATTGCTACAACATTAAAGTGATCAAATAAAGTTCGAATGTCAAGACTATTTCCCATTTAGTGATTCTCGGATGCGCAAATTACAATTAGACCGAAGTTGAACATTCGACTGTATTAAAAATATTAACAATGTTTACCATTTTTTAACAGCGAGTGCGTCACGAGTGTAGCTCGTAGTTGTAGAGCAAGGGGTTAAGATATGAACTTTTTGATAGTGTTTTGTGAATTTTTAATATATTTATTAAAATGGCAAAACAAATTCTTGAAAATCGCGTAATTTTCCCGATTCCAAGTAGGTATAACCCCTTAACCAAAAAATAGAAAGTTTCGACGCGAGGCGTATCCGAAAGAGGGCGTTCGTTTCCCGGATCTTTAAAGCCGGCGAAGAAAAAGCAGGGAAGCGGAGAACGTTCATTTTCTCGATCGCTTTATCCTTCCTCGACAAGGAAGATCACGGAAGCGAGCGAACGCAGGAATATCCGGGTTCCCTTAATCTTCCATCCGTCATTGACCAGCCGACGATATTTCTCCAGTGACGTGAGCCGCGTCTTGGACATAATCGCGACGCGTTTAATCGTCGTCGTCGTCGACGTCCGGCGGATCGATTCGCGCGCACGCACGTGTTCGCACAGGCAGCGTCGCGGCGCTGTTTATGCAACCGTGCACAGAAACGGAGCCGTAGCCGGTGTGTACCGACGCGACGGATCAATCCGGATTAATTGAGTTACGGTTCGCGGTTTTGCGGCCGGCCAACGACCGCACGGATATATCCGCGGCTTCCGGGAGGGTTTGTTGCCCGGGGACATGCGACTCCCGCGACGACGATTCTGTCACACTTGTCCTCCGTCTTGCCGCTCATCCTTCGGGGCTTCGCTGTCTCGGAATAAAAAAATAATCGTCGAACAACGCGACTCGAGACGAGTTCCGGCAGGTTTTTACACACTGGTGTCGTCCTTCTACCGGGCCATCGAATTATCGTTTGACTCTGTCCGTAAACACGGAGATAATGATAGCATATTATATGTTAAGGCCATCAATGCCCTTACATTGACAATAGATTTAGGATTTGCATAGACTCGAACAACATCATAGTTCCAATACATAGATAGTTTGATAAACCAGATCTACCTCGCGTATAGAATAGATAGAAACGCAGCGTAGAAATCGTCTCCTTAGTTTCTGAAGTATTTCGGGTGGTCCTTCGAGTATTAGTTGTTGTATTTTGTTGGCACAAGCGTGCAAAACGCCTGCAAAGCTCGAATTCCCTTGTTGGGTAAACGCGAGTATTTAACATTATGTATAAATCTATTCACGAGTAGTATTGGTCTACCTCTTATTGCGTTGTAAGTCAGGTTAGGAAACTGTGCACGGTCGACGGGTGAGTGTTACCGTCGATAGATAATAATCGATACTCCCTATTGTTGTGTAACGATGTAACGATAAATTATCGATGTCTTATTGATATTCAGCGATATACCGATCGTCTATCGATGTTGCGTTGATTGGTAATGATAGATCGATAGTAGGTCTTTTCGAGGTGAAACAAGGTATGTAGATAACTCGTAGTTCACGGTAGCGAATATCGAATAAAGTACACGAGTAAACCGACCAATTGTTTTAATCGTTTAAAATTCTACTGTTACATGCCTAGGCAGTTTTTATCCCCTACAGTGTATCTTTGATCTTCTTAACGAAGAACGCTACGTAAAGTAATTTCCCTAATGAGAAAACAAAGAGGATGCATAAGCGGATCAGCTTACTCATTTTATAAAGAGTTACCCGCGAGATTACTTCTCGATGGAATCAACTTCAACAACGAATGAACGTTTTTCTTCTTCCAAGTAGATTATTTTACTATTTATCCACGAAGTTTTATTACGTTTTATATCTTCTTTTAAGCGACGGTGTTTTAAGGAGCTTTCAGCGAAATCTAGTTATATATTTTCTGCCGAGATAAGGAAGGATTATGTTTCACATTTTTACTTGTCTTTCATTTCCAATTTATCTGCTGTTCTGCCTTGTTTGCAGTCTTCGCTGTTTGTTACTGCGGACTTTATTATTGCGCGTTATATTGGCACTGGTTCGACATTGTTCCACGATGTATAGCTCTCCCGTGGAATATTGTCAGGTATTGTATCGGCGAGCGTTACATATTGCCACTTGTTATAATAACATCGCGCGGTATCTTCACTCGGTGGATATTGTCATTCGCTATATTGCAACGCGTTGTATCGCCGTGTGTTAGATATTTTCACGCATTATTTTGCCATGCGTTATATATTACAATACATTGCGTTGTAACGCGTTACGTTGCCATGCGTTATATTGCCACGCGTTAGAGACACTCGGTGGATATTGTCATTCGCTATATTGCAACGCGTTGCATCGCCGTGTGTTAGATATTTTCACGCATTATTTTGCCATGCGTTATATATTACAATGCATTGTGTTGCAACGCGTTACGTTGCCATGCGTTATATTGCCACGCGTTAGAGACACTCGGTGGATATTGTCATTCGCTATATTGCAACGCGTTGCATCGCCGTGTGTTAGATATTTTCACGCATTATTTTGCCATGCGTTAGGTACTACAATGCATTGCGTTGCAACGCGTTACGTCGCCACGCGTTAGAGATTGTAACGCGTTATATGGTCACGCGTTACATACTGTAACGCATTTTGCTTTATGTTGCAGCGCGGTATATTGCCATGCGTTACGTTGCCACACATTGTATCGCCCCGCGTTGTATATTTCTACGCGTCGTGTCGACAAGAATTCAACAATCCTACATGATATATCGCCACTGGTTATATCGTCAGGCGTTAAATCCCATCGCGCCGGTTGATAATTTCTCAAATTTTCAAATTTCAGAAACTAACTGAATTTCGCGATACATAAATTTTAAATTTTGGAAATTCGTACATTTCAAATTTGAGAATGTGAAAACATGGAGACGTAAATACGAAAATTCGAGAACCGTTACGTTAACCCGTTTGCTGCCACGTTCCTCAAATGGGGACTTGAATGTACATTTTTATATACATTTCTCTTTAATATTAAGTTTTATAATAGCAATGATAAATGCTTCCATTCTATAAATTCTTTGTTTTATAAATTATAAATTATTTTATAAATTATTTGTTGCTTCAATGTCGTCCAACTAGTAAAAGTATTTGATACATAAATTGACAACCAACGCAGAGCTGAAATGAAAATTTTAACGTGTTAATACAAATACGCGTGCCAGGAACCGTGTCTAATTGCGCGTTTCATTAAAGCCCACCCCCGGTACAATTAAAAACGTCTTAACAGGACCTTGCCGGCAAAGCGAAGCTTGGTCCCTGGAACAGCTGTCACCTACTCGCTCCCAGCTCCCGAACGGGTTATTCGCTCCCGTGGGCATCTTACAATCAATTTTTTTCTCCGTTAGGTGGTCGATGGTCCTTTCAACGAGATCTCGCCTTAATTTATCCACGGTCTCTGCAGCCCGATAGCTCGTTGCCCGGATACAAAGGTTTGCACCGTCGAGCGGCAGCAGGCCGCTTTGGGCGTCGAGTGTAATTGGCGAAATTAATTAACGGTCTATAAGCGAGTGGCTCGGCGTGTCTGTTATCTCGTGTGCGTACACGGGATCCGCCGCCACCAGGGGCCGTCCACCACGTTCGCAAGCTCGTGCACTGTGTCCTTTCCTCGACGCGAGACCACCCTTCTCGCCTGCGAAGGATCAGACGACCAAGCCAGGAACCGGGTCGTCGCTGAAAATTACCAGGAACAGCAGGGTGCACATGCCCCTTGAAAATCCCGCTTCACCGGTGTTGCCGGCTAATTTATGCGTGTATCCTGCCTGCCCGTTACGTTGTCGCCGCTTAATCTTTGAGAGGATTTTGCCCGGGGCGATGTTTGCCTTGTTTACATCCTTTACGATGCATAATTGCTGGAATCGCCGCTATTGTCTTTAGTTATCGCGATGCTATTGTAACATCTTATTATTCGTCGTTCGGTGCGAGTATCTCGCTACTCGGTGATATGATAACGCGGTCACGTGCCTTGTTCTCTTCCGATATCCTGTGTTCAGTCGCACACGGAACAGAAAACGCGAGGATTTCTAAAGAGAGTTTATGACGGTTCTTCTACGAAAAGCTATTTTTGAGATACACATTTTTCGCTATACCGTAATATTCATTTACCTTTTTTCGACAATAGAGTTTATATTTTAATTTTCGTTTCGTTCTCAATAGCTGCGCTCATCTCATAAACTCGACTTTCCCAAAGGGTTATCTAGCGATCCGTAAACCTAACAGGACTTGGCCTTCGAGGGCTTACTTGGCGGGAAGGTCCCAAACGCGGTCGGTCTTTAGGGGTCCTCTCGATCGTGGCGGTAGCGCTCCCACCCTCTTCCTAAAAAGGCGCGTCCAGGGTGCAAAAGAGAGTGGACACTACCGTCAAGAACCACGTTGATTGGGAATTAACATAACGAGCGAAAACCAATCAGCATGCTTCAACAACTTCCGAATTTTCGCGGAAGTACGAGCGACATCGAGTCGGCAGAATTAACACGACCTTCAAACGTTTCGGAAGATAAAAGAACTCAATCGAATACGGAGTGAAGTTATTCGATCGCCGACAAAACTCATTCGAAAGAATAAAACGAACCTTCAAACGCTTCGGAAGGAAACGAATACTAGAATCGACACTTCAAAACGTTCGGAAGTAAAGACTCAATACAACGTGTAACATTTCAGAATTCTATCGCCATCGTAAATAATACAGTCCACTATATCGAAAATAAACGTAGTCTAACGGATTCACCGTTGGACAAACGACAAATAGTTGCTTCAAGGTTAATTCCGCGAAGTAACATCAATCTCGTATTGTCAATAACATCACGCGGGCGTACGAGATTTTTCATCCTGTACTATTATTTATACTACACTATATGTATACTACACTATTACTATATCACTTCGCTGCTTCGTCAAACATTAAAATGAAAAAAGAATTTGTAAGATATGACCATTTTTCGCGGAGTTACGATTACTTAAAGTTGAGTGAAATTTTGATAAAAATTCTTGTTGCGCTAATTTTGTTGCTCAGTGTAGTTTGTTCGGAAAAAATTCCTGAAATTAGGTAACTTTTTGGCGCTCTAGAGTGGTGTAACCCCTTAAGAGGATACGAAACAGAAAGAATCTTTAGAAACTTTAGAAGACAGAAAAGATTGAGAAAAAAACAGAAAAAGGTAACGACGTGTGTGGTGCCACGGGCGCCACAGTGACAAAGGTTCACGTGCACAGAAAATCCGACATTTCATATGCACCAACCTAACAGTAATTTTAACGCGTTAACGATTTTACTATTTTGATAATAATTTTATTATCTTAACCCTTTGCGGTCCTGTGTCGAGTGTGACTCGACATGGCGTTTCTCTGTGGTCGAAGAAATAATTCGGATGAATATGTTGATACAAGACGTATTCATTTCTTTGACACTTGTAACAAATTAGAAATATATTTGCTACGTAATATGCATTGTTAAAATACATTTTATTGTAAACCCACTTCTTCAGCTATTTTGTAAGTTGATTAAGGAGCTGTAGGTAAAAGAAATTAAGGTCCGCAAAGGGTTAATATACGGTGAATCCATATCGTACCGTTTCGTGGTTCAGTTGTTCAGCATGTAATTTATTCGGAGGATGCGGGAAACACATTCGCGCCGAAAATCGTCGAACAATTGTTCCGAGATACGTGGCTCGTTTCCAGCGGAAATCGTCGACCGCGCTTTTCCCTCGAACGACAACGTGCGTCACTTTCAATTTGCCCCTCGACCAAAATACCGTACCGTCGCGGGTAACATCAAACGTTGAGTGTCACGTGGCGCAGAAGCACGCGAACTTGCGGTCTACTACGACGCTTGTTTACACTTTCCTGGCTAGGCGTTCGCGAAACCAGACACACAGAACCGCCGAAGTTTCGCGCGAACTTTGACAAACGCGTGTGCCGTTAACTCGCGCAAACGGAATATTCCTAACAAACGCGAGCCCACCGGAAACGCGGCCTTAAGGTTGCAACGATAATTTCAACTTTGGTTTGTTCCTCTGTCACGTGGTAAGGTGTCGCACGATCTAGGGACGTAGCGACGTACACAGGGTGTCTCGTAATAATCTTTCCACGCGATTATTTCGCAAAATAATGGGATATGGGATTTTTCTAAACTAATAAAAATCACAAAAGTACACTATTAATAATTATTTTATTTTAATAGGCAGAACTTTCCGGAAATGTATGCAGTGAAAAATAAAATAAAATCGTCGCCCAGTAACACCGACGACTGTCGCTTGTGTTTCTAAATATAAACTAATAGCTGCATTTCTTTCTAATGTGCAGTGCTTCTTAACATAAAGATTTATTTTTGCAAATAATCAAATAATATTATTCCAACACAAAATATTTGTTATTCGAAAAAAAAAATTTATTACTGCGTGGGCAAAAATGAATTATTGAAAATGTGAAAGTAAGACTCTCTTTGTAAGCCTACTTTACACACAGAATTAACGGCGAGTAAATGATTGGAAAATTCGTAAATTATTGAAAAACAGTGGTAAATGTAACACTTATATATACATATATTAAAAACAAACAAGGATTTACGATTATGTTACAATGTTTGTTCGGACGGCTAGTTTTATATTAGATATTTTGTCTTTACTGGTTGGACTTTGAATTAGATGTTTCAAACTAACCTTAATATATTTTCGTTTAAAAAATATTCCTTAACAATTTTAGCAGTATGTAATGCAGCATTATCTTGTTGGAATATATATGGTTCTTCAGTAATGCGTTCTCCATATGTATAAATTTGATTTATACATCGCGTGACAAATTTTTCTTTAACTCTTGTTCATTGTACAGGTTCTCCTCGAACTGCAGGACATGCCTTTCAGTGTTTCGTGATTCTGATTGAAGTTTCTATTTATAAAACATTTAGCATATTATTTTAGTTCACCACCAATTTCCAATATTTATTCTATAATTTTATGATTGTCTACGTAATTCACGATCATAACATTATTGGACACCTTCATACTCCATGGTCAGACAGGAAAATTATCGGTGGTTACGGTCAATCGATCTCGGATCATAGATCAGATATCTCGAACTACCGCGAGGATAATGGGTAATTCACGAGGAGTCGTTAAAGTTAAGAGTCACACGGTCGAGCAACGAACATCGGGTTTCCCTGTTTTCGCAATTTAAATTCCGACGACAAAACGTCGCGTGATCCCGGCTGACCGAAGGGTTCAAGCACTTCCTGCACGGGATTTGCGTCGCTTTCGGCTTCTAATTTTGCGGCGAACGTGGGCCAGGCAGCGATTAAATAATCGAACGAGCATCGGTTGCGGGTGGTGCTAGCGTCGCAGCGATCTATCGTTGCCCGTTTGATAAAAAGCACTTAAAGCCGTATCCGCCCTTTGATCTCGCCTCGTGGCTCGCGTGTCGCGCGCGATAAATACAGCCTTCCATTCTTGAAACACGTAAAGCTCGGCGCTTTGATTTCGCCGGCGTCACTGCCCCGCTTCGCGAATTTCCATTTTGTAATACGAAAGCGCGCCTTACACCGATACCTATGGGCCGCCAGCTGACGAAACGATTGATGCAAACGGCTCTGTCGCGGATTCGCTGAGAGGCTCGTGACGTCACGCCGTTCACCAATCAAAGCTGCGATGAGCTAGTCGCGATGACTAACTGATTGGCCACGCTGCGCCGTGTACCCCCTGGGGACAATTTTATTTGTCACCTTGTGCTACCGTTTGCGCGGATTTAAACTAAAACAATATTGTCAACAAGGGCGGCATCGCACTCTCACTGTTTTGCGAGCAAATGATCGTGGTGAGTCCTCTCCGTTGGACGGTCAGGACGACGAAGGCTGTAAATCTTCGTCCACGCATCATTGTGTTTCCACGACTTTTTACAGTGGTAGGAATATTAGGTTGGAATAGGAAGTGATTTTCCCCAGTGGGCATGGCCCGGCGAAGAGGAAATTGTCAAGTATGATGTGTTCTCAGTGAGCATGGCTCGGTGAAAAGAACTTTGTAATGTAATGTCAGATCTCAGTGGGTTAGACCCGGCGAAAAGGTAATCAATTTATGTGAAGTGAGGCCTCAGCGGGTTAAACCCGGCGAAGAGGTCCCTAATGATTCCTCAGTGGGCATGGCCCTGCGAAAAGGTAATCAATGTATGTAAAGTGAGGCCTCAGTGGGTTAAACCTAGCGAAGAGGTCCTCGTCACGTGACTGGCTTCCTCAGTGGGTTAAACTCGGCGAAGAGGAAGCTGACACCTTAGATGATTCCTAAGTGGGCACGGCTCGGCGAAGAGGAATTGGTGTATGTAATGTGTACGTAAATGTGTATGTAAATGTGTTCTCAGTGAGACATGAGAGCCGAAATCCGTCGTATTGACGCGGACTCTTGTAAACATTAGCACCCCAGGGGGTACACAGTTTAGGACACAGAAAAGAAAACTCTTCATGAAAGAATATGTTAACCTTCGATTCGTGATAAATATTCCGGCCTTCAGCAAGGTTCTTTGGACCGGTTAAAGTTATATGATACGTTTACGAGGGCCATAAACGAATTATTTAACTATGAGAAACTCGGGACTGACGTCCAGATTCTCAAGAAGGTTCCTTCTTTTGTAAAGCCTTTTCTGCTTGAATTAAAGAAATTTCCCTGACCTCGGATAATATATTATAGGAATCATGCAACTCTGAACATCGGGTGTACATATTCTCGGGTCTCCATTTCGCTCGTGACGGAGCCGCGGAACAGGGAGAGAACCATAAGCAATCCCGCACGTAGAAGAGGGTACGGGAAAGTCCGTGTCGCGGGTAGATGGTTTGGCGGTGCTCGTTGGTCGGCCAACTGCGCGTTTCGAGGCTGGTATACACGCTTATTAACATTCGCGAATAGCGGCGTGGCGAGTATTTATGAACGTCTCAGGGCGCAAACAGCGAGCGTCGTTTCGCTTCTAATTGCGTGTGCGTTACCGACCGTTCCCGTCCCTCGGTTCGCTCGCGGAAAAACGCTTTGTCCTTCGAGAAAATTACAATTTTTCTGTGCGATAATTTTCTGGTTTTAGGGCATTCTTGGATGCTGGAATCACAATAGGATTGTGAAGATTAAGCCGCGATCCAAGGTTCAGTCTATACGGTAGTGTTCGAGATACATAAAAGAATAGGAATTTGCGTTTTTGTACGGTATACATAAAGTATACCGAGATACATAAAGCAATAAGAATGATTCTTTAGTACGGTATACAGGCTTGTCTATATCCAGGTCAAGGGATATTAATATTAGCCGGTTTGGGCTATTATTAATATTTTATTCATTTATTTTTCAACCTCATTTTTAGCATCAAAATAATTGCGATTTACACGTCGGTAATTTTAGTGTTAATCCCTTATTGCATGACGTATATGAGCTAAACCACGAAAATAGCCGTTATTTCTTGCTTTGAAAGTACACAATCCTTAACCGTAGCAAAAATAGGACCTAACGAGTCATTACATTCTAACGACTTTTTTATCGTTATATTGTAAATCATATACGAGTGTCAGATGTTTGGGTTTCCGATGTATTCGTGTCTGGGGATGTTTAAATCCAACGTTTTCTACTTTTAGGGATATTCTGAATCCGGAGGAAGTTGAAGTCCAGCGATACTTCGATATGGGGATATTTTGAGCCACGGGCGTTAGCATCTAGGGATTATTTAATTCACCGAATATACGAACCGTAACTAATTAAATAACTTTTAATTTAATTTTTCAGCAGAATATAATGTTTTATATCCTTATCCTCATTATAACACTGGCTGTGAACAATATTTATAGATTCGATAAGTGTCTATGAAATTTCTAGTATCTATAAAATTTCCAGTATCTATGATTCTTTCAGCGACAATTTTATTTCTTCGCGTCGCCTCGGTGATCACCGGCGCGATCGAACGTAATCGATACGGAAAATGAAGCGAAATAAAAATTTGTGGACGATATCCGTCCGTCACAGACGGTCTCGTCGCGTCGCGTCAGTATTTTGCCGGTAATTGTATAAATTAAAATTGCTGCGCGCAATCGGATCGTCGACTCCATTAATGTAATTAAACAGCGCTCTAATTAACATTTATTAAACGAACGGTAGCGGGAGAATCCGTTGGAACGGAAAAAAGAAGAGTGGAAGAGGACGATGATCGAGAAAGAGAGAGAGAGAGAGAAAAAAAGGTGTAGAAATTACAACCAGGCGACGCGGTAATAAATGCAGCGCTGATATAATCAACATACACATGCGTTAATTTGCATAGAAATTGAAATGATATATTTTGCGCTAGACCGCGCAAAGGCCAACGTTGAACCATTGAAATTGTATTTAATTAACTGCACGATTTTGCGAAGCTATTGTGTCATTATTTCCCCCTTTTAACCGTCCTCTGTTATCTGTGCGCCGTTATATTTTTCAATCGCGTTTAACCCTTTCGCTTCGGCAGTCCAGTCCGTCGAAGTGTCGTCACCGTACGGAAGCACGCGCCCGAAATGTGTACAGTGCGCGTAGTTTTTCTATGTACGTTTTTTAAGTCTGTTCAGGCAAATTCCGAACCATCTACAAATTTCGACGACTAGCTGTCTCGCTCTCGCGCTCGTCGCACTCTCTCTCCCACCGTTGGCCACTGGTAGGGAGTGGGGAGCGCTGGGAGGGAGACAAGCAAATTCGCGAAGCCTCGAGACGGTACGCTCGTCGCGAATCATCATCCGCTTTCCGAAATTTGTTTACAAACGATCTAGAATTTACGCTCCTCTCGGACCTTCTATCTTTGTCATAATAAATAGACCGACAGACCCGCGACAGCTGTGCAGAGTTCAGAGTGACCAAGACACAGTGCGAGTAAGCAAGCGATTGTAAATAGAGCAATAAAACCGAATTGTCACGTAGTAATCAGTGCACGCTTATCATTTCAATCCCGTTTTCACCATAAACCCATAAGTGCGGGGCAAAAAGGTGCGGGAATCGTTTCGTACAAAGTCTTAAATAATTACTAATCTTAATAAAATAATTGTTTGTAATATGAATTATACAATTAATATACAATTATTTTTAATATACACATCATATGGATGCCGGATATATCCGGCGGTCGAAGCGAAAGGGTTAAACAACGGAATGGATTCCTCTAACTCTTTGAATAGGTACGGGTTTACGGTGACGCAAAATGGCATAGTTATTTTTGAACGTATAGCAGTCGTTGAAGCATAGAGTGATTATAAATCTGCCTGAATCGAATGCAAAAATTGCGAGTACAAGAATTTACAAATCTTTGGATTTTCGAAATTTTTAAATATTCAACTTTATAATTGTCCAAGATATTGAATTTTGAAGATTTCGTATATTTCAGTTTTTCGGTTATGTGATTCTCAAATTGCTATATTTTTAGACCCTGCACACTCAAATCGTAAATTATAAAGTTCCCAATCCCAAATTTGAGAAGTCCATTTTTCTGCATCTCCAAATTTTTAATGATCCAAATTCTCAAGTTTACAAATCCCAAAATTTTCCAGCTATTAATTTCCAGTTTTACTAATTCTCAAATTTCTAAATTTTGAGTTTCCCGACTGCCCAAATCACTAAATTCTTCAATTCCCAATTTTCAGAATTCCTAAATTCTGATTATCCTTCAATTCCCTAGGTCCCAATTTTCCGAATTCCTACATTCCGCGTTTCCCAAGCTCCCTAATCCCCAAATGCTCTAATTCCTAATTTTCCGAATTCTCAAATTCCTAATTCCCTAAATTCCGAATTTTCCGATTTCCCTCAATTCCCTATATTCTCTAAATTCCAAAAATTCCGAGTCCAGAAGTTCTGAATTCTTCGATCTTCCAAATTCTAAACCCTCGAATTCACAATTTTTTAAAACTCAATATTCTAAATATTCTAAATATTCTAAATATTCTGAATATTCTAAATATTCTAAATATTCTGAATATTCTAAATATTCTGAATATTCTGAATATTCTGAATATTCTGAATATTCTGAATATTCTAAATATTCTGAATATTCTGAATATTCTGAATATTCTAAATATTCTGAATATTCTAAATATTCTGAATATTCTAAATATTCTGAATATTCTAATTATTCTAAATATTCTAAATGTTCTAAATATTCTAAATATTCTAAATATTCTAAATATTCTAATTATTCTCAATATTCTCAATATTCTCAATATTCTCAATATTCTCAATATTCTCAATATTCTCAATATTCTAAAATACGAGCCGAAGTATATTTACGTGCGCGAAAAGAAATAAAACACCGACAATGTAGTTCAATGCAAAACGGTGGGGCTATTTCATTGTGTAGCGATGATCGAATTTCTAGCTTTAATTCGTCCCTCGTTAATTAATCCGCGAGCGAATAGTGTGTCGTTTTGCGACAACCAGTGGCGAAGAATCGATTTTCCGTATAATAATAGAGCGATTTAATTGTGATCAGTCGTGGCGATAATTACAGGAACAATCGGTACCGAATTGAAAAGCGGATGTTGGACAGAGTTTGTCATCGTAGATTGATCCCGTGAATTTTCGTTTGTTTCGCTGATCCAATCGGATGATGATGTTCAGGTTGCGCAATTACATGCATAATTGTCACGAGGAAGTGTTTAAACCTTAATTGGAAAACGGAAGTTTCTCAATGTCGGTTGCCTACATGTTCAACGCTCTAACCGGTATACAAAAATTTATAGTGTTTCGATTTGATTCAATTTATATTTTTTTTTCAATTCCATTCAAGTTATTTTTCGATTCAATTTATCGTCGTTTCAATTCCATTCGATTTTTCAGTATTTTCAATTCAATTCAATTTGTAGTTTTTTTCAATTTCATTCAACTAAGGCTGGCCAAGTCTTTGTTCATGTTCTTCATTTATACAATATAAACTAAATACATACATTCATATATTATATTATGTATTCGCATATTATAAGTTAAATTGTCATTTAGACTCATTAATATTTTGTAAAACAATAAACATAAAATTATATTGAACTTTACACAGTGCACCGTCGAACTATTCATTTTAATATTTCCTGGTGCACAAGCACGCTGTTTCCAAAATAATTAAAGAAACAGTCAACAATTTGTGGACACTTTAGCGACGGCGTGTCCTTCGAGAGGAGACCTCTTTAAAGTGACCCAATTCCAGTTTAACAGAGTGGCGGAA
This sequence comes from Coelioxys conoideus, assembly GCA_947623535.1. Lineage (NCBI taxonomy): Eukaryota > Metazoa > Arthropoda > Insecta > Hymenoptera > Megachilidae > Coelioxys > Coelioxys conoideus. The sequence continues at coordinate 7,202,816 of OX392453.1, read as the reverse complement.
GTGCGCGTCAGTGCACCGAACAGCGTCACAGGACACACGGAAATTGCTGGAAGGACCGATGCTCGAATTTGCCATTAAGCCGCCGGAAGTGCGTTCGCGAGCCCACCTATCATCCTACGCAACGATTGCTCCGTGTAAACGTTCGCCATCCTGCGTTTTTTTTCTCGTTCGGAAACACGGCTAATTAAATATACGAATTACTTTCGACCATGTTATTTCCACCCGTTCGAAAAGTGTGTTTCTGCGAACGTTGAAAATTTGCAATTTTTTTTAACAACGATTTTCTCAAAAACTGTAGGACATTGAGAGAAACGGATTTCAGATTCGTATTCAGCTCGCAAAAATCTATAAGAATGCCATAGTGGCGGTTACGAAATAAAAAAAAAATCAAAATTTGTTGTACAGTGTAATCATACAGCTGTCAAACACCGCATTCCTCGCATTTTTAAATCTGCTCCGCCAACACCGGCAAGCGGACATGGATGGACGGTGGGTGGGGCGAAGCAGGCTCGCGCCAGCGAAAACCAGATCCTTATCTCCCCCCCCCCCCCCCCCCCGAGAGGGTAGCACGGAATTCTAAGAAAGAATCTAACGGTTTTCTTGCGGTCGTAATTTCGCGAAATCGAAAATACCGTTACTGTATACCCGGTGAGGGATTAAATCCTACTGTTGCTCCAACACAATGTATACGGTGAAGGGCTAATAACTGATTAGGTAGTTAGAAATTGGTTTGTAAAATTTCGGTCTGGAGATACAAGTTTATTTGACATCATGGCTCTACCCGACAAATGGCGAAACATTGTTAATAAAAATGGAGCATATTTGGCGTAAATAAAATCATTTTCAGGCAATAAGAAAAACAGTTGAATTGTGTTGGAATAATATTATTTAAAATTTATCAAAAATAAATCTCTATGTTGAGAGGCACTGCACATTAGAAATAAAAGCAGTTATCGCGTTATATTTAGAAACACAAACGAAAGTCGCCGGTGTTACTGGGCGGCAATCTTTTATTTTTCTGTGTGCATTTTCTAGATAAGTTCTATTCGTTATCGATACGTTCAATAGTAAAGACGTTCAAACTGTCTTTGAATAAAATCGTTATTGAAATTATCATTTGGTAGTTTTTATTAGTTCATAAAAATCCCATATATCCCATTAAATTGTACTAAAAAAAAAAAAAGCCACGAACTTTTTCCCAGACCCAATATAATAAATTAATATAATTTCGTTATTAAATGACAGCGAAATAAATATGTGACAAAAAAAACGGAAGTTACTTATGACTCGACTTAATACGTTTCTCTTGTTCCCTCGTAGCATCGACATCGCGAAACTAAGCCCGTTTTATAATCAGCGACCGAATCGCTTTTGAACTTGGCCATAGTGACACGCCGGTAATTTGGCGGTAACGAGTTTGTAAAATAAAAAGGCGGCCGTCGAGCGAACTTCCAGCTAATGTTTCATGCCAGACACGAAAACGAACTGTACCGTGAATATACAAGAGTAAGCGAAACAGAGGGCGAAGGGGTACAATTTACAGCGGCTAATTTTCAACGAGCTGGAGAAATTCCCGGTCGAATCCCGAGGGTTTCAGAAAACCGACGAAATCTCTCTCTCTCTCTCCCTCTATCTCTCCTTTGGCTTCCTTCTGCATACGCGCCGGATGAAAAAGAGTAGCGGCAAAACTAGCAAAAATATTTTCTATAGAATCCTCGTGCGCCGAGCAGAAAATCGTGTCCCGTTTCATCCAAACCTTACGGAGAGTTTTTGGCCCGATATCGCGTTTCCTCTTCACTGTTTGGCTTTTCAGCGGCTGCAATAAATTTGAATGTGGTGTACCGGAAAAATATACGGTGTTGTAAAAGATCGAGTGTCGGTGGTTGTATTTTTATTTTCACCAAGATGCTTCACAGGCGGACCGATCTCGTCGTCTACCGTTGAGAATTTCTTCGATGAAATACCGAAATACAGGCAATTCGGTTTAGTACACGATTTTGATTTAACAGTTAGGAAGAAAAAATAGAATAAGAACAACAAAATCAATTTTCTTTTTACAGTTTTCTTTTTTATAGCGACAACGTTGCGATCTCGCGCGAACGTACGCTTTTATTGTCAGAAAGCGACAACGTGTAAAATCTTTTTATGCGCAACTCATGTCATATTGCCTAATTTTTGCATTCAAGAATTAGTAGCGTGTTGTTTTCCTTTTTACACGAGAATTTACTTTGCCTGATACACGCGCAATCTTCATGAAATATCGTGTTTAAGATCCTAACATCGAAACTCATGGTTTATCAATATAATAGTATTGTACGATAAAATAATACACTTTTGATGATGCGAGTCGTCTAAGTCCATCCTAGAAAGTTAAAATGGAGGAATGTGAATTTACGTGGCCCGCCCGTTAAACCCTTAACCTATGGTTTTTTCGGCAGTCGCGGCAGCCATGGCTAACTATTGTAATTATTGTTGCGAAGTTAAAACAAATAACAAAAGGTGATCAAATTCCTAAATTCCCCAGTTCCCTAATTCTCAAATTTTTCAACCTCCAAATACCTAAATTTCCTAATTCCCCAATTTCCAAATTCATAAATTTCATAATTCGCCACTTTTCAAATTCTCGATCTTCGATTTTTAAGGATTTGAGATTTAGGGATTTGAAATTTAAGGATTTTGGGATTTAGGAATTCGGGATTTAGAGATTCGGGATTTAAGGATTTGGGGATTTAGGAATTCGGGATTTAGAGATTCGGGATTTAGAGATTCGGGGTATAGGAATTTGGGGTATAGGATCTGTGATTTTGGAATTTAGGATTTAGGGGTTTGGGGATTTAGGAATTCGGGATTTAGGAATTTGGGGTATAGGAATTCGGCGTATAGGATCTGTGCTTTAGGAATTCAGGATTTAAGGATTCGGGGTATAGGATCTATGATTTACGAATTTAGGATTTAAGGGTTTGGGGATTTAGGAATACAGGAATTTAGAGATTTGGTGATTTAGGTAGTAGGAAATTTAAGAATTGGGAAATTGGGAATTCGGATTTAGGAAGTAGGAAATTTAAAAATTTAGGAATTTAGGTAGTAAGAAATTTCGGGATGTGGGGATTTAGGGAGTCGAAAATTTGGCGATAATAAACCATGTTTTTAAAACTTGAACTTTGTTGAGCTGTAAAGTTCAACGGCAAATTTGGCTGTAACTTTATGACGGTACCGGTTTGGGTTAAAGTGGACAGTTAATTAAACGGTGCTCTCCGAAACCGGCTAATATTGCCATCTCTGGACCTGGCTGCAGACAGGTCTGCACGTCGCAATTGAAAGAACAAATTGCTATTGTTTTATGGTATCTCGAACAATCGCGACAACGACGTTCTTCAACGACTAAACGTTTCCCGATCGTTCCGTTCCTTGTCGGCGCTCGTTTCTACAAAAAAAAAGAAAAAAGATTCCCGGAAAGATCCTCGCCATGGATTTTTCTCGCGAAAAACTAGAAGCTCGCGTCATGATTTACACCCGCGGGAGTTTAAGAATTTACCATTAATTTCTCCCGCGGAAACCAGACTCCCGGGTCGCGATTTATGCTTTCAGTAGGTCGAGGATTTATGATCGATTTCGCGCGGGAAACTTAAATCTTTCGTCGCGATTTATGCTCGAAGGCAGTATAACAATTACCGTTCGCACGAAAAATCGTCCATTTTACGATCCTATTCTCATCGAAGTATTATTACATATGGGGGGTTGTTAACGTCTTCATATCCGAAAGTTAAAAGGGTTCACGGAAATGGCATAAACGGGTAGACGCCATTGGCTGAGTACGTAGCGTCGAGGACTCACGATCCTGAGGACCCGGGTTCGAGCCCTGGTACCCTGGTCCCTGAATTTTTTTCGGATTTTCTAACAGATGTTATCCTACGCCATATATATATGGTAATAATTATGATAATAGTGACCATAATGCTGATAACGATGATAATAATGATGATAATAGTGACCATAGTGCTGATAATGATAATGATAATAGTGGCCGTAATACTGATAATAAAGACAATACTGCAGATAACGATGATAATAATGCTGATAATGACGATGATAATGTTAATAATGATGCCAATAATGTTGATAATAATTATGATATTAGTGACCATAATGGTGATAATGATGAGGATAATAATGCTGATAGTGACGATAATGATCATGATAATATTGACCATAATGCTGATAATGATGATGATAGTGTTGATAATGATGCCAATAATGTTGATAATAATCATGATAATATTGATCATAATGCTGGTAATGACGATGATAATGCCAACAGTAATGAGAATAATGCTGATAATGATGATAATAATGTTGATGATGATGCTGATAATGAGCTGTGTGTATATTATATACAGGGTGAATCACAAATCGTGATCAGTGGAAATTACTCTGTTGTTAGCAGCCCAACCGAAAATATTTTCATCAGCTTTTGCATGGTTTTAAGAGAGCTTTAACGTGACTATGAAGAATTATTTTTCAACTCTCTTTTTTTATGTTTTTGAAAGGTCACAACATTGGAACGCGTACAATGGCGCAGCATATGATATTTCTTCTAATATAAAATTTTTTAATTTTTTCTCGACCCAGATGAAAAAACACTATGTCCCGATATCCACCGGATTCGCCTTGAAATCCTCTAACAGATAGGCGTAACTAATTTTGGAAATCCTCGCGTTTTGTGTTCCACGTGCGACGGAACATTTGTAAAACTAAAATTGTCACATGCCATCGTATTGCTGACACACATATGGCACGGATAATAAACTAAAGGCTTTCAAAAGTGGCTATGTTTTCTTGCCATGTAAACCTCGTCTGTATGAAACTATAACACACAATAACTTCAAAGAATTCATCGAACCTTTCGATCAAACAGTTTTAGATTTGCTATCTGCTATCGGTAAAAATATATTCGAGCGCAAAAGGGTTAATAACAGGTATAGTCAGTTTCTGTAAACAGCGATCCACGGGTAACGAGGTTCTTATCTCCGTCAATTCACTGTCTCTCTTTTCTCGATTTACTCGCGTTACGGGCCGCCGGAACTCGCTTCCGCGTTTCTTTCTTTTTTTATCTTTTTCTTATTATCGTTTCCGTTCGGTTCGCGCACGGCCCTGACCGTCGCGGGCCGCATTTGCATGGAGACGAGTCGTGTTTTCTTCGTGGAGCCGTTACACCCTTCGAGAAGAATTGCGACGAACAGAAAGGAGTAGCTAGAGACACCGGATGAATTCTAATCCGACACGGTACAATTGCCTCCTGTGTTCCCGGGGGTAAACCCGACGTTTAATTCCCTCCGCGCTCTGTTTCAATCATGAACCACGTGTTTCTTAGATCACCTTCGTTTCTCCACTAATTGCTATATTCTCTAATTTTCAAGTTTTCCGATTCTGAAATTTTGCTCTTTCTTTATTCTCCAATTTACTAATTCAAAGTGACCCAACTGCCACATTCCTACATTTCTTAATTGCCCATTTCTCCAGTTCACTGATCCTCAAATTTTTCAATTCCTAAATTACTAGATCTCCCAATTCTGAATTTCCCAATTTCTACATTCGTAAATTCCATAATTCCTGGACTCCGAAATCACCTAATCATCAAATTTTCAAATTGTTAAATTGCCAATTTCATCATTTTAAATGACGCAACTACTAAATTTCTAAATTCCCTAACTCCCAGATTCCCCGGTTCCCTAATTCTCAAATTTTTCAACTTGCAAATTCCTAAATTTCCCAATTCGTCAATTCCCAAATTCTCGAATTTCCTAATTTCCCAATTCCCTTGTTCTTGAATTTTCCAATTGTCAAATTTTCTATTTTTAAATTTCCAAATTCCCGAATTTTCTATTCTCAAATTCACTAATTTCTAAATTTGTTAATTTCCTATTTTTCCAACCCCTAAATTACTTAATTAGCATATTCCTGAATTGTCCAATATTTAACCTGCAAAATTTCCAAATTTACTAATTTCAAATGCCTCAATTTTTCATTTTTTTAATTCCCTAATTCCTTAACCCGCAGATCACCTAATCATTAAACTTCTAAATACCTCGATCCTAAGTTCTCAAACTTCCGTATTTCCACATTCTAAACGTTACACTTTCAAAATTCCTAAATTCCCTACATCCCAAATTTCTAAATCCCCTAATTGTCACCTTTTCCACTCCTCATTTCCTCAATTTGCCTAATTAAATAATTTCACCGTTCCTAGATCCACTGCCATTTGAACATCCTAATTCCCAGACTTATTCCTAATTATCAAATGTCCCAAAGTCCCGAATTCCCAACTTCCCAAATTTTCCAACCACCACGCCGTAAAATTTCCACGAACCCGTTTCGTCCTAATGCAGTTTCCTACCCGTTTCAGAAACGATGGTCGGGTTTGGGCTAATTCAAAGGTTTCCGCGAATACTGTCGAGCGTATCGATACTGCCGCTTTGTACGGGGCGTCGATCGCGAAAACAATATTGTCGATGGCAAACATTTGCATACGCGAAATACTGGTATGCATATGGAACAGGATCAAAAGCGTTCTTGTTTTCTCGCCTCCCGTTGCCTTTCTCTGCACCCTCGTACACCCCCCTCTCCACTTTCCATCTTCCAATTACCTTTACCTTTTCCAGCCGTTCTTTCTTCGCGGCATCGCCTCTTTTGTATTTGGGTTCGTTTCGAACGGACCGTCCGCTCGTTGCTTCTCGGATTCCTATAACCGCCCTCGCCTTTTATTTCATACAATTTCGTCGGGTTTTACAGAAGCGGAAAATAAGTGTCCGCTACAGACGAGTTACCTTTATTTGCGACACCCTTCAACAATTTTCTTATTTCTCTTTTGCTTTCACACATTTTCTTATCTCTCTTTTTTCAGAAATTTTCATATTTTTGTTTCTTCAGAAATTTTTATATTTTTCTTTCTTCAGAAATTTTCTTTTTTCAGAGATTATTGTTCACGCTGTTAACTAAATTAAGTGTGATAATGATCACACTTAATGATCACTAATGATCACTATTCATTTTCTATGACAATTACTATTGATCACTAATAATCTGTATTAATTTTCTATGATAATCACTATTGATCACTAATGATCTGTATTAGTTTTCTATGATAGTTGCTATTAATGATCACTAATGATCACTATTCATTTTTTATGATAATCACTATTGACCACTAATAACCTGTATTAATTTTCTATGATAATCGCTATTAACGGTCAAAGTACCGACATTAAATACATGCTTACTTCAGAATTGAAAAAAGTAGAAAAATAAATAAATAAATATTGCATTACCTCCTAACATATACAACCATTCAATAACTCAATAAAACATGACAGACACTTTGACAAAAGGACAGCAATAAAATTTCGTAATAAAAAATGCCAAACCCGAAACCAGTCATTTTGACTGGTTGGTAGTTTTAGTGTTAATGATCATTAATTATCACTGTTAGTTTCCTATAATAATCACTATTAATGATCACTAATGATCGTTATCAGTGATCGCTAATGATCACTATTAATTTTCTATGATGATCGCTATCAATGATCCCTAATGATCACTATTAATTTCCTATGATGATCGCTATCAATGATCCCTAATAATCACTATTAATATTCTATGATGATCGCTATCAATGATCGCTAATGATCACTATTAATATTCTATGATGATCGCTATCAATGATCCCTACCGATCACTATTAATATTCTATGATGATCGCTATCAATGATCGCTAATGATCACTATTAATATTCTATGATGATAGCTATCAATGATCCCTAATGATCACTATTAATATTCTATGATGATCGCTATCAATGATCCCTAATGATCCCTATTAATATTCTATGATGATCGCTATCAATGATCCCTAATGATCACTATTAATTTCCTATGATGATCGCTATCAATGATCCCTAATGATCACTATTAATATTCTATGATGATCGCTATCAATGATCGCTAATGATCACTATTAATATTCTATGATGATCGCTATCAATGATCCCTACCGATCACTATTAATATTCTATGATGATCGCTATCAATGATCGCTAATGATCACTATTAATATTCTATGATGATAGCTATCAATGATCCCTAATGATCACTATTAATATTCTATGATGATCGCTATCAATGATCCCTAATGATCCCTATTAATATTCTATGATGATCGCTATCAATGATCCCTAATGATCACTATTAATATTCTATGATGATCGCTATCAATGATCGCTAATGATCACTATTACTATTCTATGATGATCGCTATCAATGATCCCTACCGATCACTATTAATATTCTATGGTGATCGCAATCAAGGATCCCTACCGATCACTATTAATATTCTATGATGATCGCTATCAATGATCCCTAATGATCACTATTAATTTCCTATGATGATCGCTATCAATGATCCCTAATGATCACTATTAACTTGCTTAACATTTACGTAGCGATATATCGGTCGGATTTCAATGTGGAACGAACAGTACGGGAAAGGAACGTGCTACCTTTTCGAGAGTTCCATCGTAAGAAGCGTTCGAACGGTGCCAGAAACAGCGCAGTCGTCCTCCGCGACGTTGGTCCGAGTTAAATCGCTCGGGTTATTTGCATACTCGAGCAGCTCGTATGCATATGCAGCAGCATCGAAAAGTACTCTCGACGATCCCGTGTCGTCCCGCTAAATTGCGCGAACGCATCCTCGAACGAACGGTCGAGCTCTCGGACGGCCTAAGTTTTCTCGACGAGGGTACAACTCGGACGATTAGATCCGAAAGTCCTTGCTCGAGATACCATAGAAGTCATAGCAATTTGTTCTTTTTCTTTTTTTTCTTTTGAATATCATCAATATGGAGGGCACTTTCCATACGCCGTACCTGAGTACTTCCGAATGGAGTTCCAGCTAGCATAATGCACAATTATTAGGAAATTAAAAATGAAGTTGAAAAATAAATGGACAAACGATGAAACATACATGAGTATATTTATCGATTCTTTATGTTGACGACAAACAGTATGGATGTTAAGAACACCAACTTGACAAATTTTGTCGTTTGAAGTAGGAAATGTGTAAAAGGGTCATTTGACCCCTTTGGTAGTTTTAGTGTTGAAAGGATGGCTTAACACTATTTCTACCATGATTTTGTGTATACCTATTTCAACCAAAATGTATCTTTTGAATAGAAATCATTGTCGAAACTGGTTGGGATTTCAAATTGTGAGTTAAACGTAGATAATTTGAGGAATATATTTATTGATACACTGATGTGTATTTATTGGAGATTATTTAATTCATCAAGCTGCAAAGTATTAGGGTCACATACGTTTCTTCCTTTTTGTAATATGACACAAAATGGGATAGAGGGATGGAGAAGGTTGATACAGCTGAACAATTAATGCAACGAATCAACTTTAAACTATAAATATTGTGTATGAATGTCTATCAAAAAAGGAAAGGACTTATGGGACACTCTAATATACAATTAATGCAGTGGTGTACACTAAAATGTAACAAGGGAAATTAGCGAATATTAGCCGGAGAAAAATTATACCGCTGAATTAATTTAACAATCATTGTGTGAAAAGTAAAAAAATTAATTGTGGAGAAACGATTCAACATAGAGAATAATTTTATGTTAAAATTTGAAAGGTGTCTTTTGACACCTCTTGGTAGAAATAGTGTTAATAAAAGACTCAGAGAATTATCTGTGATATATGTTTAATGTTTCCCGGACAATTAAAGACTGAGCATCAGCTCTGGGCCGTCTCCTCGAGCGCAACAACCAAAAGACAATCGGTTACTAATCGATATGTACAAAATCGAAACGCACTGAACACCAAAAACCACAATAAATGTCAAATACTTACAAACAATGTCAAACATATATACACTATGCAACCGACAAGAAGACCGTTTTGGAGATCTGGCCAGGCGTTCAGACGCGACGGCAGTAATTGGCCGAAAAAAAAAGATGGTCGCATCGAGTCTCACGCATTTTCGGCGGCGGAATTTATTGGGTCGCGCGGTCATGCACACTAGTTGACTCGAAGACCGTAAACAATCAGTAGCTGCGATCGTCAATCGGTGTCAAGCTTCGACGTTTCTAGGTGGGGGTAGGAGGTGCGATCGCGTACGTCTTATGTTTCAGGACAACCTCCAAAACGGTCTTCTTGTCGGTTGCATAGTGTATATAAACACGCACAACGTATACAACCATTCAGCCACCACACACAAACCGCATACAGTTATTCTTACAGCGTCAACAATTATTTTATCGTCGATTAAACGATTAAACGTAACATACGTATTAGAATCGTAACTTACAGTCGCGACCTACAACTTGGCCGGTGAGGACTACCGATTGTTTACAGTTTTCGGGTCACCCAGTGTGCGTGATCGCTCGAACCAATAAATTCCGTCGCCGAAAATGCGTGAGATTCGATGCGACTATCTTTTTTTTGGCCAACTACTGCTGTCGCGTTGGAACGTCTAGGAAAACCGTCTCACCGGTCAAGTTGAGGATTGCCGGCTGTAAAATCTATCGAATCAACGTTTCTTTTTGTTCCATTCAAATAAAAACTGTTTTATTTAATGTATCCGCCTTTCCCGAGTAACAATATAATACAACACGATTTCTGGGCTCTCCTCCGTCGTCGTAAAATTGTCTTCGCTTTCCGTTTCGCTGCAATCCTGACGAAGTATCATCGACGCGCGCGAAGCGACTGCTAATCTCGTCAGACATATTGCATGCACGACGGAGTGTCTTCATCTTTGCATAAATTACGCAAGGAACCGTGTATTAAGCTCTCAATGCGACCGGGTATTAAATTTACTGCTCGGGAAGAGAGCTAAGACGGAACAAACCAGGGTGTACAGCATCGAACATGATACGCTGCCTCGGGGAAAATGACGCCGGTTTACATTTGTTGTAATAATGGAGAGTCACAACGAGTAACACGTTGTAACTGCCGGGTATTGCAGAATTTGTCCGATAAGTATGGGGACTGATTTTTTTCCACCAGCGTGGAAGGTCGGGGAGCAATCCCTATTGGCTAGATCGGTGCAGGAGAGATTCAAGATGCAGCGAACAGTCGAGCAGCGTCGTGCCATCAAATTTTGCGTTAAGCTAAATAAATCAGCTACGGAGTCATTTGATATGATCCGTGAAGCTTACAAGGACGATTCCATGTCCAGAACGCGTATTTTTCAGTGGCATAAACAATTAAAAAATGACCGTGAAGACGTCGAAGACGAGCAACGAGCTGGACGACCGAAAAAGGCTCGCACGAGCGAGTCGAGAGTAAAATCGATGCTCATTGTCTTCTTCGACGCAAAAGGAGTGATCCGCGAGGAGTTTGTGCCTGCTGGACAAACAGTGAATGGAAAATTTTACGCGGAAGTGTTCGAACGTTTGAGAATTAGAGTACGCCGCGTACGATAGGAGATCGCCAATTCCTGGATGCTCCGTCACGACAACGTCCTTAGTCATGCATCTTTAATTGTGAGACAGACACTGACCAAGCACAACGTGACAACACTACCCCAACCATCCTACAGTCCAGATATGGCATTCCCTGACTTCTTCCTGTTCCCTTGCATTAAAAGAAGCCTCAAAGGACATCGTTTCGGGACGATCGAGGCGGTTCAAGCGGCTTCGACGGAGCGTCTGAATAGTCTTACGCTTGCTGACTTCCAGGGAGTGTACGAACAGTGGAAAACCCGCTGGCAACGGTGTATCGATACAGGAGAGACATACTTTGAAGACTATTAATTCGATGCACGTATATCTTCAATAAATTTTATTTTAGGACATCAATCCTGATACTTATTGGACAAACCATGTATAACGCGTTTTTCCTTTTGGAACATCATTTATGCTTATGTATGTTAAATATACCTTTCTCGTGAAGTATCTATCGAGAGACCAGTATACCACGACCAGTTTATCGCAGTTTGTAGTTTTATTCTCACGCTTCAGCTTCGCCGGAGGAACAGCTTTTAAATGGGGCCCATGGAGGCCGTCGTTGGTACACATTTATTGTAGATACGTGTACGCGGAAGAGACGAATGACGGATTCACTCGAGGCGTGCATTTCCGGCGACGAGGTGACTGTTTCGGAACTCCATCGCTTCGGCGGGAAACTTCGTGTTTTATCTAATGTTCGTTCCCAAAATGCAGTTGTCGAACTACGCGTACGTACGCGAACGTACATACACACGTACGTGCGTGTTTCCTATACATTCGTGTACAGGGTGTTCCGTTTCAGTCCGTAAATGGATACATCTTCGAGGGTCGCAACGTTTTATTGAAAAAGTGAAAAATATTCGTTCGTTCGACCAAATTTCGGGTTGCCTTGGAAAGATATTTAAACGACACAGAGGGTAGAGTCGTTTATGGCATTACTTTTATCTTGAAATTTCGTTGACTATTTCCTTTGACGCGTAACATCGTAACATGTAACTCCTGACGCACTTAATCGTTCAGATACAACAAACCTAAATCGTATTTGCACCATGTGTTCGAAATACTATAAAACCATATCAATTTGATCTTTCGATTGCGACGTGCAGGCCTGTCTGCAGCCAGGTTGGGGGGTGGCAATGTTAGGCGGTTTTCTAAATCCCCAAATCCTTAAATCCCTACATCTCTAAATCCCTAAATCCCTAAATCCCCAAATCCACAAATCCCAAATCCCAAATCCCAAATCCCAAATCCCAAATCCCAAATCCCAAATCCCAAATCCCTAAATCCCAAATCCCTAAATCCCTAAATCCCTAAATCCCAGATCCCCAAAACTCAGATCCCTAAATCCCAGATCCCTAAATCCCAAATCCCTAAATCCCAAATCCCTAAATCCCAAATCCCTATATCCCAAATCCCTAAATTCCAAATCCCAAAAGAGCCATACGCCCGAACGTCCAATTTCTCAAATTTCTCAATTCTCGAATTCCCAAATTCTGAAATTTCAAAATCCCTAAATTTCAAACAACCAAATTCTCAAATCTCCAAATACAAAAATTGCCAAAGAACACAAGTCGATCCCCAAATAACTCCCCCAAATCGATCGACTCCAACCGTGTAACCGAATAATCCAACGTCGTTCCACCAAAAGTTCGCTATCCGCTATGATAAAGACCATATTACGGAAGTGATTTCACGGAAGATTCGCTTTCTTCGCGTATTACCGAGTATCTTCTTTTTTTTTTCTCGATGAGAACCGTAGATGGCGCAAGTTTCCCCGAAGTGTTTCCCCGGGAACAAAGTTGCCGGCGGAAAGTTCGAGCGACGTTCAACTGTTTCGTAAACAATGTTCATATTTGATATCTCGTTACGGAATGAAAATCAGGCGTTGGCAAATTGAATTTTCGCCGAACACGCCGCGCAACTTTCCACCCCCGCGGACTTTCGGGGGGCTGGAGCTTCCCATGACGGTGCAACTTGTAAGCTTCCACGACTCATGATCGAAGAAAGTTGTTACTTTTGCTAGTTCTATCGCGTTCGCCTTCCGGAGTTTACACTCGAAACTAAATTCAACCCCGATTTAAGCCCCCACTTCCCTCTCTCAATATCTCTCTATATCTCTGTTAGGATGCGCTCGAGCCCTCGATATGCACGATGTGCCGTCTGAATTTTATCTCGGGAAGGGCCACCCTATTTGTACAGATTGGGGTCGTTAATAAATTACACGTGGTGTTGTAACAAAAAAACTATTTGTTCACTAAGTTAACGAATGCATGTGTATTTGTGTATGGTAAACTAAAGGTTTTCAACAGTGGCTATTTTGCTTGCCATGTCGTAAACCTCATCTGTATGAAACTCTAACACTCTCTCTCTATATATCTCTCTCTCTCCTCTGTGTTTTTTGGTGTTCTCGTACGAGGGTGCACTTTCTCACGAAACTCATAGAACACGATATAGTCGATGGCTATAATACGATATGTCTGGTACAATATACCGTGATTTATTAACTTTGTTTCGTAAAGGTGGAAAATTAAAATTTAAAGACTTCAGAGTTTTCGACATTTTCGTGATTAAGGGCATGAGGGAATTTCGGGGGTGTTAGAAATATGGGTTTTTCAAAATTTAGGATTTTTGGGCTTGGTACTTTCATAATGTGTGATTTTCGAAATTGTAAATTTGAGAATGTGAAAATTCCGGAGTTCGAGACATTGGGACTTTGAACACTTGACAATTTGGAGATTTAGTACTTTTCAAACTTCTAGACTATAAAAGCTTGAAAAATTGTGATTTTTAGAATTTGAGACTTTGAGAGTTTGATAATTTGAGATTTCGAAAATTTGAGAATTTGAGATTTTAAGAATTTCAAAATTTGAAAATTTGACACTTGAATACTTCAAGAATTCGCGAGTATTCGACTTCCAGAATTTGAAAATCAGAGAACATAAAAGACCTAAAACCTAAAAATCAAGAATCTTTAAAAATCGAAAATCCAAAAAATCGTATATTCGAAAATATCAAATATTTCCAACATCGAGGACGCGAGAAACCAGGAACCGTAAAGATCCGGAAACATCGAATTAACCGTATAAAGAACGAGAAGCAGCAGGAGGCATAAAAGCCACCTCGTCGCGTAAAGAGCAAAATCAGAAAGTTTATTGCAAGGCGTGGGTATCCGGAAGTTCTCGTCCGAAAGCGTCGTTGAAGATCGTGGAAAGATTTTCAGGATGAAATTTACGGGAGATTTCGGGTCACGGGACAGCTACTTCGAGACTTTTAACCCGTGGCGGCGAGTGGAGCACGTACGGCGACCCCGTAGATCGAATCGAAACTCGTTTCACGGCGAGACAACAGATTGAACAGGGTGTATAAAACCCCGGTGTCGAGACTACAACGCGGTCGTTACGCCGTCGAACGTTTTCCCTATATTTAGCCGATGTATGTACAGGGTGTAAAGAAATGTTTGGTCTTGGCAAGCATAGGCGCATTCTACATCTTCGGATCGATGAAGATCTGTAAAACAAATGACCGCAAAATTGTCCTTGACCTTGAATTTCAAGGTTAAGTTTCGAATGCTTGCCAGGACCAAACATTTCTTTACACCCTGTACACAGGATGAGCCGACTCCAGGTGCCATATGATAAATGCTTATAAAATAATGAAAACGTAATTAAATAGACTTCGGTACGCAATATTTATTTACTTTGGTTTATACCAGGGGTGGCCAACCTTTCGCATGTCATGCGTCAATTTGGTAGAAAGCGAATCCAGATGCGCCAAAAAACTTTAACGCCCTTTACAAGGGTTCAGCTAAAGTGAGATATTGATGGAATATACTCTGCTTAGGATGACGAAAGAGTTACTTAATCACACAACAGATATAAATTGTAATAAGAAAACTTTAACACGTATCTATAATGTCTTAATTGCTCTTTTCTAGAAAACAAAAATTTGGCGCATGCGCCATGGTTTGGCCACCCCTGGTTTATACCATTACAAAAAATTCATTTTTTGAATACAATATAGAGCAAATGGTCTCCTTTGTGAACAGCGCAAAGAATTGCTCCTTTTTTTGGCATTTTTTATTACTCTTTGCAACGTTTCCGTATGAAAATAAAACTTTGAATATTCCTCGCGGACAATGAGTAATAAAAATTGTTTCGCTTTAACTAGTTTCAAAACAGTTAGGACTGGTCTTTCAACTAACCCTAATAAATGCTATTCTAGATAGAAAATATTTTTCTTCTTTGTTTTGCAGTAAAACGTCTAATACAATTGTTGAAGGCAGCAACGGCATTTTAAATTCCAAGAAATCCGTTACAGTTTGTTTTCTTAGATTCCGTGCAACTCTCCTAGGGTGTGAGAGATAATGATCCGGTTTTTGCTGGTGCGAACCTCCTTCACCCCACCCACCGTCCAACTGTGCTCCGCTTGCCAATGTTGACACAACGGGTATAAAAATGCGGGGAATGTCGTGTTTTGATCTGCACGATTTTCGGAGCAGACGAGTGCGAACGTAACGTCTTTTAAAGCAATAGTATCATATAACCCGTTATATCCAACAACAATGCTATTTTAAACAGAAAATATTTTTTTTCTTGTATATGAAAATATTTTTCATCTTATACATACATTTAACAGTATAATCATATCTGCATCCTCCACGTATATCCGACAGTATTATACATTTTCACAGTATTTCATTTTTCAACACAGATACACTTACAACAACCATCTGTAAGTTTAGTTTTAAGTGTTAATGCATTAAACGTATTATTGAATTTGAACAAGTATACAACAGTTTATTTTTAACAACAAATCACTCTATAACCGTAAAACGCTATAGAGACACGCGGGTTCGGATTTTAATAAAAAATACTCTGATCGTGTGTAACACACACATTTATTAAATTTGTTTACAATCCCCGAGCGCGTGTGACTCTACGGCGTTTTGCGGCTATAGAGTGTTTCGCTGTTTGGTGAATTATTCGTAACTATTTGATTTTAAATAACGGTTTTAATATTTAACAGCTGGTCGTGCAACGTACAGGTCAAATGTAATTCCGGCGTACAAATTGCTAGCTGCCTGAATGACCGTAACGAACCCTTCGTAAATATAATATTTTAATTTGATCCTGTTAAAACAATGAATAAATATTGAAAATGGAACTCTCGAAGCCGAGCGGCGAGAATTAAAACGAATTTCAGCGACGACTCGCTGTTACGTTTACTCGGCACGTGCATCCCGAAACAAACAATTCGCCGAGTCGAATAGGCTCGTTGTTCGTTCATTATTGTCTCTATTGCTCGAGGTAAGACGGGAGAATGTGTTCTTTTGATCTTTCCACGGATCGGACGACGGACATTTTCAACGGGGTTGTAATCGAAAGCGAGTGGAAAGGCTGCTTACAAGTTTCCCGAAGGGTTGCTCCTGCCGCGGTGTATATATTTATGAAAACTTTTTACGGACGGAAAGCATCCTTTGGCGAAACCGCGCAACGACTTTGTGATTTTCTCGTTTTCGCGGGTTGCGAATTTCGAATTTCAGATTTTTGAATTTAGCGAGTTCTTCATCTAGAAGTTAGGAACATAATGATATTGGTATACTGGGCTTTGGCATATAGGGATTCGGGATATAGAGATTCGGGATATAGGGATTCGGGATATAGGGATTCGGGATATAGGGATTCGGGATATAGGGGTTCGGTTTGTAAGGATTCGGGATGTAGGGTTTCGGGATATAGGGATTCGGGATATAGGGATTCGGGACATAGGGATTCGGGACGTAGGGATTCGGGACATAGGGTTTTGGGACATAGGGATTCGGGACATGGGAATTCGGGACATAGGAATTCGGGATATAGGAATTCGGGACATAGGGATTCGGGACATGGGAATTGGGGACATAGGGATTCGGGATATAGGGATTCGGGATATAGCGATTCGGGATATAGGGATTCGGGATGTAGGGATTCGGGATGTAGGGATTCGGGATATAGGGATTCGGGATATAGGGATTCGGGATATAGGGATTCGGGATATAGGGATTCGGGATATAGGGATTCGGGATATGGGGATTCGGGATATAGGGATTCGGGATATAGGGATTCGGGATATAGGGATTCGGGATATAGGGATTCGGGATATAGGGATTCGGGACATAGGGATTCGGGACATAGGGATTCGGGATATAGGGATTCGGGATATAGGGATTCGGGATATAGGGATTCGGGATATAGGGATTCGGGATATAGGGATTCGGGATATAGGGATTCGGGATATAGGGATTCGGAATATAGGGATTCGGGATATAGGGATTCGGGATATAGGGATTCGGGATGTAGGGATTCGGGATCTAGGGATTCGGGATATACATTTTCGGAGTATAGGAATTCAGAATATTGCTAATCAGAGGCTCAAAGATCAGGAGATTTGGCATCTAGGAATTTTTGTGACCCGAAGATTTTCCACACAGGAATTTTGTCGACCTGTGGCTTTCGATATAGTTCAGTATGTAAGGATTTTCGAACAAGAAACGTTTGCATCCAGTGATTTTTTAATCTACAGATTGTTCAATTTGCAGAATTGCAGCTTATCTGGCATTGCAAAATCTAGGGATTTAATCGTTAAATTTAGTCCAAGGACCGTGGTACCTGGAAATTTGGAGATGTATAGATGCATACGTACGGAGATCTAGGGATTTAAAACTAATATTGTCGATGAACAAATTGCTATTGCTCGATGGTATCTCGATCAATCTCCCTCCGTGAAAAATTTTCTCTGCGAATCTTTCACCTCTCCCGAACGTCTCTCCCCGAGAGAAGGCAAGCGACAAAGGGTTAATGAGATAAACAGAAAACAAGATAAATCGTGAAAAAGGCTGACAGACGACACTCGGTGGAGGTGCTCGTTCTCCCTCTATTTCGGTTTCTTTTTTCGCCAAGCACTCCCGCGCTCGTTTTCTTCTTCGATTCTTAGAGGGTAGTCGGTCGAAAACGCGATGGAGGGTCGTGGAACCCTCTTTCGAACGGACGAGGGGTAACACGAGACCCACGAGCCTCGTCGAGCTTCCGTAATCAGGCTCGAGAGAAGTTCGACGGGTACGCGAGGATTCGTGAAGATCGATCGATCGACTGATATTTCACGAGTTGCTTGTTAAGACGGCTTACCCTCCAGGCCTCGAGTGCAATTCCCCAAGATATTCGTCTCCTCGGGAAACTACGAAAAAACGCTTGAAATCGGACGAGTCACTCTTCTACTCGAGGGTTAACCAACGATGCACACTGTGATCGAAACGAATGGTACGCGAGCTTAACTGCTTTTCTTTCTTCAACACTAGATTTATATACAGGGTATTTCACCTAACTTAACCAATTTTAAATATATCGCTCATTTGGTATGATAGAAAAAATGTGAGGGAGGGGAAATATTCTGTTCGAAGGCGCCAATAAGGTGCTGGGTCGAAGTTGATTCTCAAGGTTCTTTATTTTTTTTTTTTTTTTTTTTTCGAAATTTCAAGGCCATCGTCTTTTTTTTAAAAGGGTACTGAATATTTTTGCTACAATAATCTTATAGCTTATTAAAAAAAAAGAACCCAACGCGGTGTAATATGTATAAATTGTATAAATTATTGTCGTTTATGGCTGAATATTAGGTCACTATGAAATTATATCACTGCATGCTGCGTTGTATTGCTGTAGATTGCAACTATTATTGAATTACTGCACATTGATTTTCCACATGTTAAATTGTTTTGTGTGGAATTGCCACATGTTGAATTATTATGCATTAAATTACTACATATGGAATCACCACGATACGAATTTCAACGTGTCGATTCACCATGCACCGAATCACCACGCACTAAAATCCCTAAGATGCTAGTTAGCCCGCGTCGGACCACCACGCATCAAGTAACCATGTTTCGAATCACCACGTTCCGAATCACCTTCCATCAAATTAGAGCGATTTGAGTTACCACGTGCTGAATTGCTGCAATTCAAATTATCACGCGCCGAATTAATGCAATCTGAATTACCACGCGACGAATCACCACCCATCAAACAACCACGCACGAATTACTGCGATCCAAATTATCACGCGCCGAATCACCACGCGCGGAATTACGGTGATTCGAATTGCCACGCGCCTAGTTACCATGCGCCAAATCGCAACATTCCGAATCGCTAAGCGTGGAATTATCACACGCCGAATCACCACGTTCCGCGTCACTAAGCGCCGAAGTACTGTGACCCGAAGTACCACGCGTCGAATTACCACGCGCCAAATCACAGCGATCCGAATCACCGTGCGCCGTATTATCACACGCCAAATCATCACGTACCGAGTAACCACGCGCCGAATTACCACGATCCGAATCACCACGCATCAAATAATCACGTTCCGAATCACTACGCGCCGAATGTCTACAATCCGAATTACCACGCATCAAATAATCACGTTCGGAATCACTATGCGCCGAATTTCTACAATCCGAATTACCACGCGTCGAATCACCACGCATCAAATAATCTAGTTCCGAATTACTACGCGCCGAATTTCTACAATCCGAGTTATCACGCGCCAAATTACCACGCATCGAATATTTCCACGCAATAAATCTCCACGCACCGAATTACCACGATCCCAATCACAACGCATCAAATAATCACGTTCCGAATCACTACGCGCCGAATGTCTACAATCCGAATTACCACGCTTCGAATCACCACGGATCAAATAATCACGTTCCGAATCACTATGCGCCGAATTTCTACAATCCGAATTACCACGCGTCGAATCACCACGCATCAAATAATCTAGTTCCGAATTACTACGCGCCGAATTTCTACAATCCGAGTTATCACGCGCCAAATCACCACGCATCAAATAATCACGTTCCGAATCACCTCGCTCAGAATTACCACGATCCGATCAGCATGTGCTAAATCAGTGCGATCCGAATTACCACGTGTCGGTTCACCACGCGCATAGCAGCCCGTTACACTAGTCCATATAATACATATTTACAGAGCCACGCCACAGACGAGCAAATAAATGAAGTCCTAAGGAGATGAAATTGTTTCCTCGAGGGTAAATACTGAGAATCAAAGATTCGGTCTCTTTACATTTTCGATGGAAATTCTCGAGCAAGCTTTAATATTTTCGGGCTAGATCCGGTTGCCTCGGGGCAATTCGCTTCTTCCTACGTTCATTTCACCCTGTGACGTTGCATAATTTGCACCTTATTCAGGTATCTTCGGGCAAGATTCATCGAGATCGAAGAGAATCATAATTATTTCATTCAACAGGCGGAAGTAAAAATAGCACTCCGTGTTTAACTCGTTGCCCTACAATACCGTGTCGCACTTTTGACGAGCATTAAAGTTCAAACGTGCCAAATCAGACTCGTATTTTCACTGTAATTGAATTTCCAGTTCAACTTTAATTACAATCTGCACAGTGGAGGATACTTAAATAGAAAATATCATTAACATTTTAACCCTCTTCGTCTTAACATCGTTGCTTAATATAGCTTACCAACATCTTAAACCTTTGCACTCGAAATCATTTTTACTGTTCACAAGTACCGACTCTAAAAGAGGTTGAAACGTTTTGTAAATTTCATGAAATTATTACTTCGTTGTTACTTATCGCTAATAAATATAAATTTATATAATATTATGTTAAATAACATCTCACAAAATTTATGATTAGAAATTATTTATTCGAAATTGTTGCATCAGTTTAACCTAACCATAAAATTAATAAGAAGTCGCCTCTCGAATGCAGAGGATAAACATAGCCAACTGTAAATTATCTACCTCGAAAATTGTAGGTTAACATGACATTTGCACGCGTTTTCGTCGAACATTCAACTTTATAAAATACTAATTAGAAATTGAATAATTTCTAGCCTCGTTTTATATCTACCCAATTGAAAAAATGTCCTCTTATATCTATATGAATTTCTATACTTCTCGAGCCACCATCTTCCTGCTGTTTCGCCATTTTGCAACCATTCAACAGCAACAGAGTCCATGACGTTGTCTGAACGGTAGCAGATAATTGAAGGAATGTCTCGACCGTTCGGAAATTCGTCGTATCGAGAACAAACTGTTTACGGAAGAAGTAGCTGGCATAAAAAAAGGAAAAAGAATCGAACGTAGCCGATCTCGGGTACACCATTTTATTCGAAGCGACGGTGACGAGACGAGACGAGACGGGACGGGAAGAACGATGCCACTGAAAATTCCGGAATAGACACTCGCCTCCCGGAGTACTTGACTCGATTATGAAAATGTACTTTGCCCGCTCTCTGCTCTCTTTCTCGCGACCCTTTTCTACCCCCACAACCCCCTGGTCCGCAATTTCGAGCTCTCTTTGATCGCGGCGTAAATGTCGTGAATCCAATGCGAGATACGACCACTCTTACGATTAGCCGCTGCTCCTACTAATCCGTTTATCCCGTTGCTTTCTACCATCGTTTCCTTCGAGATGTACAGGGTGGCGTACAACTGTTGCCGCGATACCCTTGAAATATACAGCGTGCCATATAACTGTTGGTACAATACCATCGAAAGATATACGGTGTCATGTTACAGTTGCTGCGATACATTCATAATATAAACAGAATTCATTTAATCGTTGGTGCAATAGGAGAGCGGCTGATTTTATTTGACGAAAAAAGTCAATGATGTAGAATATAAGTTCAAGATTTTTATGAAAATTGACTTTAACGCTGGAACTAGCAACTAATCAAAATGACTGGTTGTTGATTTCACTTTTTTTTTTTTTATTAAAAAATTGGTAAAAGTTTTAAGAATTTGCAAATTCGGAATTTTCAGAAATTTAAGAATTGTCTTCACTGGAAAATTAAGAGGTGTCACGGAAGTAACGTAAATGGGTGGACGGCAGTGGCTAAGCGCGTAGCGTCGAGACTCACAATCCTGGGACCCGGTTCGAGTCCCGGCAACAGCAAGCAGTTTTTCGAATTTTTTTCGGGCTCCAACAGTATAATATAATATAATATTTGAAAATCGATGATTAGGAAAATTGTAAATTTGAAATTAGAAAATTTGAAGAATTGAGAATTCGGAAATTTGGGAATTTGAAAAATGAAGAGTGGAAGATTTGAGAGTTTGGGAATTTTAAAAGTTCAGAAAATTGTAAATTTGAAAAATATGAGAGTTTGAAAAACTGAGAGATCGAAAGTTTGGGAATTTGGAAATTTTATGCGTTGGGAGATTTGAAGGTTCTGAAATGTGAGAATTTGCAAATTCGAGAATACAAAACTTTGAGTATGCGGAAAATTGAGAATTTTAAACATTTGTAGGTTTGAGAATTTAGAGATTCAAAAATATGTAAATTTTGAAATTTATTAATTTGTAAATTTGGGAATGTGAAAAGTTGAAATTTTGAGATTTTGCAAAGTTGCAAATATGAAAAATTGAGAGTAAATCCCTAACCGATTGTCCCACCAGTTACATGAGACCTTGTGCATGAATATACACGTTCTTGCAGCGAAAAATAATTCGCGGCGTGTCGTTCGGAATTCACTTTAAGAGCAACAACCCTTTGCGGTCGTATGTCTGCTCTCAGACGTTTTTATCATTCTACACGTACGTCTACTCTCAAGCACCGCATCATGGCTCCATTCTGCACGTGTTTTATTTCGAGTCAACAAAATGCGGGCTTGCAATGAATATTTCACGAAATCTTTTCTGGATTTTGGTTCCATTGCAGCGTCGAGTGCATAATTATTCAGTTTCTTTATGGCGCATCATATTTTATCAAAAACATTCGAATAGCACTGCCATTATACCAGTTCGAATCCTATATAACATACATGGTTTGTCCAATAAGTATCGGGATTGATGTCCTAAAATAAAATTCGTTGAAGATATACGTGCATCGAATTAATAGTCTTCAAAGTATGTCTCTCCTGTATCGATACACCGTTGCCAGCGGGTTTTCCACTGTTCGTACACTCCCTGGAAGTCCGCAAGCGTAAGACTATTCAGACACTCCGTCGAAGCCGCTTGAACCGCCTCGATCGTCCCGAAACGATGTCCTTTGAGGCATCTTTTAATGCAAGGGAACAGAAAGAAGTCAGGGAATGCCATATCTGGACTGTAGGGTGGTTGGGGTAGTGTTGTCACGTTGTGCTTGGTCAGTGTCTGTCTCACAATTAAAGACGCATGACTAAGGACGTTGTCGTGACGGAGCATCCAGGAATTGGCGATCTCCTATCGTACGCGGCGTACTCTAATTCTCAAACGTTCGAACACTTCCGCGTAAAATTTTCCATTCACTGTTTGTCCAGCAGGCACAAACTCCTCGCGGATCACTCCTTTTGCGTCGAAGAAGACAATGAGCATCGATTTTACTCTCGACTCGCTCGTGCGAGCCTTTTTCGGCCGTCCAGCTCGTTGCTCGTCTTCGATGCCTTCACGGCCATCTTTGAATTGTTTATGCCACTCAAAAATACGCGTTCTGGACACGGAATCGTCCTTGTAAGCTTCACGGATCATATCAAACGACTCCGTAGCAGATTTATTTAGCTTAACGCAAAATTTGATGGCACGATGCTACTCGACGGTTCGCTGCATCTTGAATCTCCACGCGAGCGCTAAATACGCTTTCGCTTCAAGCACGATATAAACGATATAAATGGTGGAAAAAAACGAACCTTGATTTCTATTATACGTAACGACATCATGCACCGACCTAGCCAATAGAGATTGCTCCACGACCTTCCATACTGATGGAAAAAAATCAGTCCCGATACTTACCGGACAAACCCTGTATACACTATCGACAGCTGTCGCAAACGCAAAAATGGCTAGATGAAAAATTATTAACGAAGAAAATAATGACGAAAACGACGGAAAATTGTACGCTCTATAGCGGACAAAACGAGGCACGACAAATTTTATATTTTCGCGAGCAATAATTGGCGAGCGATATTCGGATGTTTCGTCTGGAGGTTGCCCAGGCCTCGACAGGAGAAGTTGGGCGAACGGAGTGCGGGGTCCGGGGGTGCTCTCTCCCGAACGGCCAAAACGCAATTGTTTTGCGATCATTCGATCACGAGCGTTTGTCTGAAACGCGTTAATAAAAGTATCCTCCGCATTTCTAGTACATTTTATTACACTATGCAACCGACAGGAAGACCGTTTTGGAGGTTTGGCCAGGCGTTCAGACGCGACGGCAGTAATTGGCCGAAAAAAAAAGATGGTCGCATCGAGTCTCACGCATTTTCGGCGGCGGAATTTATTGGGTCGCGCGGTCACGCACACTAGTTGTCCCGAAGACCGTAAACAATCAGTAGTCTGCGATCGTCAATCGGTGTCAAGTTTCGACGGTTCTAGGTGGGGGTAGGAGGAGCGATCGCGTACGTCTTATGTTTCAGGACAACCTCCAAAACGGTCTTCTTGTCGGTTGCATAGTGTACCTACTCCCCTTTCACGTCCCCAAAGCTCTTCTAACAGAATCGATCTGACGATTCTCGCTTGGCATACAGAAAGCAACGAATCACTAACATCCGATGTTATCGAACTTTCGTACTTTTGATTGAATCAAAGTTCCGATATCGTGGATAACTATCCGTACAATATTAAGCAGAGAGTAAGAGGAAAATTCGAAGGAGAAACACGTAGCGAAGCGTTAGAAACTGGTTCGATTTCGAAACTGAATTTGCTGGTTGCTATCGAGCAATCAGAAACGCGAGACTTCCTAGTCCCGGTATAATCCGGCTTCTCGCGTACCTGAATATGCATGAACGCGTTCAAGTCATAAGCGTTCTGCTACTTAAAATAATTCAACCGTCTATTCTCCAATCTCTGATTGCGTTCCATCTGCCTTGAATCCTCGACTAACACCACCGAGGTGTCGAGAATGCATTACGAGTTGTGTGTTGCGATACCTGTCCACCGAGAAAAAAACAGCAATTCTTGAACATACTGGAAAATTTTATTGGACGCGGTTTTTACTTTATTTTCCAGAAACGTATTTCGTGCTATTTTCATGGAATTTTCTACTTTCGAAATCTTTTGTAACCACCGGTCTTACAAATTTCTTAAATTCTCGAATTTTAAGGTCTTCGAATTCCTGGACCTCAAAATCATTAGAACCTCAAGTACAGCTATTTTAAAACTCCAACGTTCACAAATTTCTAGGCTAAAAGGTTCCTAGATCCTCAAATAACTATGTTTTCAAAATCTTACGTTCTGAAGTTCCTAAACAAAAAAATCACTAGACCCTCAGTTACAGACAGTCTCAAATTCCAACAATCCAAAGTTTCTAAATCGAAAATCCCTAGATTTTGAAAAAGCTTTGTCTTCAAATTCGTACCTTCCAAAATTTCTAAATAAAAAAATCCCTAGATCCGCGCGTATCAACGTTCTGAAATTCTTAAGTTTCTAAATTTCTAGAATAAAAAGTCCCTAGATTCGGAAAAAGCTAAGTCTTCAAATTCGTACCGTCCAATATCCCTAGATCCAAAAATCCCAACATCAAAATATACCTACGTTCTCATATTTCAAGTTTTCAAATTGCTAGAACCAAATATTCCTAGATTTTGAAATACCTATGTCTTCGAATTCCTACGTTCTGAAATTCTATTTAATCGACATTCACTTGAAATCATATCGAGGACGATGTACGTGCAATTACAACAACGAAGAACATAACTAATCCAATTCTTGCAGAATAACGAATCACCGCGTGAACGAGAAGTACTGGCATTAAATGCATGCTTACTTCAAAACCGAAAATAAAGTAGAAAAATAAATAAATAAATATTGCAGCATCGCCCAACATATACAACAATTCATTAGCTCAATAAAGCATACAGACATTTTGACAAAAGGACGGCAATAAAATTTTGTAATAAAAAATGCCAATACCGAAATCAATAATTTTTACTGGTTGATAGTTCTAGTGTTAAAGCGATAAATTTAAACTGTTCAGACGCGCGTCGTCTCCCGTATTACCAACTTCTTAACTTGCTCCCAAAAATTCCTAAAAACCAGTGAGAAGAAGACCTCCTCCCTCCTAGATTGTTATACAGGGTGTCCCACAATTATGGTACGAGCCGCAAAGGGGTGGTATGTGGGACTATTTTGAACAACTTTTTCCTTTGCAAAAATATTGGTTGAGGCTTAATTTTTAAATTATTAAAGAAAAACACCGACCAATTAGTGCGCGAGGATCGCGCGCGCCATAGGTTTGATCGCGACCACGGCCAATTATAACTCGGGCCTACACTTCTGCCTCCGAGCGCGCGTGATCCTCGCGCTCTGATAGGTCGGTGTTTTTCCTTAATAATTTAAAAATGAAGCCTCATCCAATATTTTTGCAAATGAAAAAGCTGTTCGGAATAGCCCCACATACCACCCCTTTCCGGCTCGTACCATAATTATGGGACACCCTGTATTATCTGTATGAAAGCGATTCGCTCTTAACTGCACCTTTTTTACCCGAATTTTGTAGGAAACTTCCCTGACGTTGATTAAATTTCCCATAAGTAACATATGTACATACGATATGACGATACCGTATTTGTACGTATCGACGACGTTTGCCCTAAGTTACCGGTATTTCCCCCGTTAAATGCTCTCGATGCGTTTCAAAGGAGCCTCTTCGGGAACACGCTGGAAAAGAAGCGACCGGAAACGCTTTGAACCTTGTCCCCGTCCGCTCGACGGAAAAAGAAGGCACTGCCGATTTGTCCAATTTTCCGAGAACACCCTGAACCAGGTCGGGGAAAAACGAGATTTCGTTCTTTGAAGAGCAAAAGGCGCGGTCCCGCTTAGACGTGTCCCCGTCTCACGACGATATATTTCGAAAAATTCTCTCGACAATCTCTCGCCTGACAATTCCTCTTTACTTTACGACGCGCCTGGTTGCCCGCCGTGAAACTCCTCGCCGGATACACACGCGAGTTCGATCGTCTCGAATCATCCGTCGTCGTTCCGGCTATTTAAATCATCACGTACCGAGTCACCAGGCATCCACCAATCACGTCCCGAATCACCGCGCGCCGTATTTCTGCAATCCGAATTACCACGCGCCGAACCACCACGCATCAAATCACCACGTTCCGAATCACTACGCGCCGAATGTCTACAATCCGAGTTATCACGTGCTAATTACCACGCATCAAATTATCACGCGCCGAATTACCACGCATCAAGTCACCAAGTACCGAATCACCACGTATCAAATCACCACGTCCCGACTCACCACGCTCCGAATTACCACGATCCGAATCACCTCGTGCGAAATCAGTGCGATTCGAATTACCACGCGCCGAGTCACCAGGCATCAAATAATCATGTTCCGAATCACCACGTGCGAAATCAGTGCGATCCGAATTATCACGCGTCGGAACACCACGCACCGAGTCACCAGGCATCAACTAATCACGTTCCAAATCGCCGCGCGTTGTATTTCAACAATCCGAATTACCACGCATCGAAGATTACCACGCGCCGAACCACCACGTTCCGAACCACTACGTGCCGAATTTCTACAATCCGAGTTATCACGCGCCGAATTACCACGCATCAAATTACCACGCGCCGAATTACTACAATCCAAATCACCACGTTTCGAAACACCACGCGCCGGGTCACAACGCATCAAATAATCATGTTCCGAATTACTACGCCCCGAATTTCTACAATCCGAGTTATCACGCGTCGAATTACCACGCATCAAATAATCACGTTCCGAATCACTACGCGCCGAATTTCTACAATCCGAGTTATCACGCGCCGAATTACCACGCACCGAATTACTACAATCCAAATCACCACGTTTCGAAACACCACGCGACGGGTCACAACGCATCAAATAATCATGTTCCGAATTACTACGCCCCGAATTTCTACAATCCGAGTTATCACGCGTCGAATTACCACGCATCAAATCACCAAGTTCCGAATCACCACGTATCAAATCACCACGTCCCGAATCACCACGCTCCGAATAATCACGTGCGAAATCAGTGCGATCCGAATTACCACGCGTCGGTTCACCACGTTTCGAAACACCACGCGCCGAGTCACCGGTATTTGAAACGCGGGGAAAACGGATCTCGATCTTTCCGACGGCTGAAACGCGGTAACGAAGTTCGACGTCGACGTGGATTCGCGGAAACGCGCACTATAAACAGATTCGATACCTGGAAATAATTCCCGCTGCGAATCGTATCGGGAATACAAAAGATTCCCGTCGGTTCACTGGGTATCGAGAGCGAAGGGTTGTTATCGATAACGGGTAAGGAGGCCGAGCGAGGACTGTCTGGGATCGTAGCCACTTATAATTTCCTCGGTCGGACGATCTCGCCGTGAGGTGAACCCGTGGTCTGCTCATTTCTGATTCTCGTCGCACTTTTACCGTCTAACGACGTGAAACGACCAAAAGACGTCGAGCCGGGATTCTCGCCTCGGCCTCCTCGAGTGCTCTCGCGACCGCTCGAGTGCTCTGTGCAATTTCCTGCAGCTCCCTTGGGGGTTTAGCCACGCTCTGCCTTTCGCTGCCATCGAGATACTGCCGCCAAAAAATATATATATATACATATACATATATAGACACGAACGAACGAGAGAAGAGGAGATCGCCGGGAAGGAAATGTAAATGCAAATGATAATGTCGACAGCGACACGAACCTCCGGAAACGTTGCGACACCTCTTAACTCTGTTCTGCTGAGCGTGCGGCTTTTTTGTCGGGCATCTTCGTGGTTTACATGGTCACCGATGTTGCAGAGTTTAACGTCGCTGTTACGACGTACGATATTGTAGCACAGTGGCGGATAAACTGTATCACCGGTGAACAGAATATAACGGTATACGAGGTTTGTTCAAAAAAAAGGTGACTTTTTACTTTTCTCCAAAAATATTTATTTATTCATCCAGATCAACTTTTTTCCCTTCAAAGTAATCTCCCTTAGATATAATACACTTGTGCCAGGGCCTTTTGCAATCCTCTAAGCACTTCTGATATGCGCTTTTTGGTATGGTCTTGAGCTTTTCTGGCGATGCGGTCTTGATCGCCTGAATCGTGGCAAACCTTCGTCCTTTCATGGGTCTTTTCAGTTTTGGGAACAGGAAAAAGTCGCAGGGAACCAATTCCGGTAAATACGGTGGTTGAGGTGTGATTACAGTGTTCTTTTGGGCCAGAAAATCACGAACAAGCAATGACGTCTGCGCTGGTGCGTTATCGTGGTGTAATATCCATGATTGTGTTTTCACAATTCTGGGAATTTTTGTCGTATTGCTTCACGCAAACGGCGCATAACTTGAAGGTAATATTCCTTATTGATCGTACGACCTTCTGGCAAGAACTCACGATGCACCACGCCATTGTAATCGAAGAAAACCATAAGCAAAACCTTCACATTTGACCGAATCTGGCGTGGATTTTTCGGTCTTCATTAACATCTTCTTGACCTTCTGTGAAGAACTTGTACCACTTATAAACACTTTTTTTTGCTCAAAATAGACTCAAAACACGTCTTACCTTTGTATCCGGCAAAAACAAACTATAAATGCAAAATGGCTGATATTGTCAACTTATGTTGGGGCATATGTACCAACACAACACAAAAAAAGAATTTGAAATTGAATGTATGTAGTAGGCGTAATTTTAAAAGTCACCTGTTTTTTGTACAGACCTCGTAAAATTCGCGATAATCTTTGCAACATGATTTGTCCAGCGTCCCTCGCGAATGGCGCGCAAGCCGAATGATCGGCACGCGTCGACAAGTCACGTGACGCCGGAAGGACCCGATCGCATTGGTCACGTGATCACGACGACGATCGAAGTCGACGAAAATTGCATTATTGGACATTGCTGATCGTTTAAAAGTAAGATGTAAGTTATACATTCATTATGTATACTAGTTAGAAAGGTTTGGTTAGTTAAGTTATCTTAAGCGAATCGTTTATTGTTATTTTAATAATAGTGCATACATAATGTATATATACAGGGTGTTCCAAAACGAACGAAACATCCGGAAATGGGAGGTAGTTGGGGTCATTCTGAACAACTTTCCTTTGCAAAAATGTCGAATGAGGCTTCATTTTTAAATTATTAAGGAAAAACACCGACCAATCAGAGCGCGAGAATCGCGCGCGCTCAGGGGCGTCGTGCAGGCACGAGTAACAATGACCGTCGCCGTAAACGAACGTATGAGCATCGCGATGATACGACACCCCTGAGCGCGCGCGATTCTCGCGCTCTGATTGGTCGGTGTTTTTCCTTAATAATTTAAAAATGAAGCCCCGTACGACATTTTTGCAAAGGAAAAAGTTGTTCAGAATAACCCCAGCTACCTCACACTTCCGGATGTTTCGTTCGTTTTGGGATACCCTGTATAAATATTCAATTGTGTACACATGTTGTATGTATAAATGTTAGGGGGACCGGAAAGTAATGTCGTTTCTGCGCATGCCGATATTCGTTTGCTATGTATCAGCTCATTGTGTACTTCAAAGGCGACATAGAAAATTTGTACAATAGATGGCAAGAGGTTGTTGATAACGAGGGTGATTACATCATTAATTAAAAATAAAAACGTGTTGAAAATTTATCTGTTTGACTTTAATGCAAAAAATACAATCGCGTATACGTATTGTATGTACAAAGAGTCTCGTCCTTAAAAATAATGATTTTTTTCCAACATACGTAGACTTTTCCATAAAATGACGATCGTTCGACGTTGATCTCTCTAAGTTCCTTAACAAATCAGTTTTTGAATATAACAACGAATGTTCGCTTTATAAAAACACGGATTCAAAGAATATAGTGAGAGGGATTTAAAAAAAGTTTTTCATCCCGAAGCATGGAATGGAATAAGCGTGTTAGGCTGTTGCATATCAAGTGTGTCATACTGTATGATAAACCTGACAGAAAAATGAAGCGAATCTTTTGGGTAAACCCTGATAAAAAAGGAGGACAAGAATGATACGTCACGTCTTGACTCGTGCGAAGAATATCACGAAGAGGAACGTGTCTCGACGGAAATACGATAAAATTTCTGCTAAAATTTCCCGATAAAATCAGTCGGTATTTTCTGGCAACGGCTGACGTTTGCGACGAGCAGCAGCTGACCGACAAATGTTTACAATCAATGGATTTCACTGGAATTTATTTTCCGTAATTTCGACGCCCATTGGATTAAAACGCATCAGCGCATTATTCAATCGAGTTTCAATCGAAATTGAGATTTTCGGTTGCATACTGTATCGCACAGGAATATTATAATTAGATAATTATTGGAGCGGGGAATATTTTCCTAATCGATATTTCTCGCATAGCGAACATCGAAACCGTGCAAAATTATAGTTCGCTGCTTAATTATAGCTCGAAGCCTTTCGCGAACGGCAAATATATCGGAGTTTGATTTCGATTTTATTTTCGTGCTCCGATATCGAAGTATTAATGTTATTAAAACGCGAATGGACATTAAAGACGTCGAAAAAAGTGGACATCCGTAATGGTTTTATGAAATTTTCGCAAGAACATAAAAGACTATTAAAAAATGATAGCATGCTGTCCCAAAAATCTGGTTTAATAAATTAATGAACATTATCGTGCTTTATACTAATGCACATTATCGTACCATATATTAATATAGAACATACATTTTCGCACACGAAAATGACTTTCGATCTGTTCATGAAATAGTACTTCATTTCCATCGAATACTACCGTTGGAATCTAAACCGTTCGGTACCATGTGTTTCAATGAAACATAATCAATGCTATATAGGTATTGATTATACCATTTACGTAAACGAAGATCAACTTTGATCAGGCTATACTGCATTTCCACTCCGGTAACGCTGAATGCAAGCGCTCGATTCGTCTCATTATCACTTTGTCGACAAGAAACTGGCTACGGATATTAATCTGCATTTCGATGTCAATGAATGGTAACTGAAAATCAATTAACAGATCGCTCCTGATCCAATAACGTCGATGAACATTTACAGTACGGAACAGAAATTTCGCTATTCATCTAGTATGCAATAGAGGGTGTCTCCTAATAAGTGTAAGACCCGAAAAGGGGTTGTAGAGGAGGTGATTATAAGTAACTTTTTCCTTTGCAAAAATGGGGTCTAGGCACTCGTTTTCGAGTTATTAAGGAAAAACTACGACCAATCAGAGCGCGCGAATAGCGGCCGCTCAGTCGCGAGAGCGAAGCTTCGAACATACGGCCGAAAGCGGATGCGATCAAACAAGTTAGTATCGTGCTATGTTACGTCAATGTTAAATCACACATAAAATTTTCTTACCCCTTATTCAGAAAAAATTAATAACTGAACATTATTATTCCCAAATTTCCATTTCTCCAAATCTCCAAATTCCCAAATTCCCAATTCCCCAAATCTTCAAATTCCCAAATTCTCAATTCCCCAAATTACCAATTCCTCAAACTCCCAATTTCCCAAATTCCCAATTCCCCATACTCCCAATTCCCCAAACTCCCAATTCCCCAAACTCCCAATTCCCCAAACTCCCAATTCCCCAAATTCCCAGTCCCCCAAATTTTCAATTCGCCAAATTCCCAATTCCCCAAATTCCCAATTTCTCGAATTCCCAATTCCCCAAACACTCAATTCTCCAAATTCCCAATTCCACAAATTCCCAATTCCCCAAATTCCCAGTCCCCCAAATTCACAGTCTCCCAAATTCCCAGTCCCCAAATTTTCAATTCGCCAAATTCTCAATTCCCCGAATTACCAATTCCCAATTCCCAATTCCCTATTCTCCAAATTCCCAACTTCCCCAACTTCTCCAAATCGCACATAAAATTGTCTTACCCCTTATTCAGTAAAAATGAATAACTGAACATTATTATGCATGATTTAACTTTTACGTAACATAGCACGATACTAACTTGTTTGTTTGCGTCCGCGATCGGCCGTATGTTCGAGGCTTCGCTCTCGTGGCTGAGCGAACGCAATCGCGCGCTCTGATTGGTCGATGTTTTTCCTTAATAACTCGAAAATGAGAGCCTAGACCCCATTTTTGCAAAGGAAAAAGTTACTTAGAATCACCCCCTCTACAGCCCCTTCACGGGTCTTACACTTATTACGAGACACCCGGTATAACGCGATAATTATATTTCGTTTAATACGTGCTACAAACTTTATGATACTCGTACAAACAATATTTATATAGACATTAAAGGTAATTTATCTAAATAAAATTTATAATTCAATTTATAATTAAATGATACGAATTATGAATTTATGACGAAATTCATCATTTGTATTTGGGGTTTTATTAAATTAGTATGGTGTGGAGTGTTGGTATATTGCTGTCGTTTATAGTCGATGATTAGGTTGCTATGAAGTTACATTATTATGTGTTTCGTTGTTACGATATAAATTATCACGAGCCGAATTATAACTCTAAAACGTTGAATTATTAATTATTATGAATTATTAATTGTTGTAATGTTGAATTGTAACACCGTGTGAATAAAAAAGAAAAACCTTTAAAAGTTCCTTTAACATTTTGAGTGCCATGTCACCCACATATGGCTGACATTCATACATAAATCTATCGCTAATTTGAGTGTAACATAACAAAGTATAAGAAATTGTTGTAAATATATTCAAGATTATCGAATAAACCAGGATACAATATTATGAAAATTGTCTATAAAATTTATCGAAAATAAAATTACTTCCTAAAAGGAATTGATACTGTTTTAGGGTGGCACTGAAGGTGTTAAAACGGTGTTGTTCCTTGCCCGAATAAGGAATTAACTCGCATTCTATAAAATATAATGCTTCTCTTCGGTTTCTATCAATTATGTTCACCGTTATCATTTTCTTCTGTTTCCGGAACAAGACCTAACCGTTGCAGCTAATGCCTATGGGGGTTGTAAATCCTCACTCGATTATTCGATGTCGCTTGCATCGCGTATTTCCTGACTAATAAATTAATACAGGCAGGGTGATTCTCTGTAGGTTATTTGCAAACCGAGACTATGTTTAACTTTAACAAAAAATGTAATTTATTCAGATACGAGATGTACTATGAGTTTGAAGCGTACGATCGTGTCGGATGATTGTTGTATTCTGCCTGAGAGTCGAAAAAGTGTCGTGCATGTAAACTCGCGTAGATGTATGCGGTGGGGGTGATTGTCCGCGATTCGTGAAAAAAAGTCGGAGGTGGAAATATGGAAACTGAACCGAATGGTGCGAAAATTAGTGGTGCGGGGTCTTAAGTGGCAGCTTAAACGCGACGTCGGTTGCTTTGGGAAAAACCCAGAAACGGTCACGCGGATGTTTTATGAGTTAGACCCTTGACCTTAGCGAGCAATAAAACTAGGATGCGCATTGACGTTGAGAAAACATGTTTCTAAGGATAGCGAAGAGCGAAAGAACCATTACTGGTAATAAATGTAGGTAAAACTGTGACTTTAAAGAAATCCGCGGAGTTCGTAATGGCTTCATGAGTTTATTGCTGCTGTAAAGGGTTTGGAGCTCGCAAGGGCGATGGTTGTGTTTATGATTGGGAAAAGTATTTGATGAATAAACAACCACAGAGTTCGTTTGCCTCCAACAAACGCTAACGAATATTTATTAAATATACAGTAAAATTAGAAAAGATGTACAAGAGTGTTCAGTCTTGAAACGCGCTAGAAATTCAGAGACTGTGCTATGTGTTGTTGCCGAACCGACTGCTTAAGTTGTACTGCTAAAAAGGCTATTTTACGCATAAGCGAAGGGGAAGTGCAGCTATGCACCCCCTAAAGGAGAGAGTCTTGCTTTTCTCTTAACGGTCAGCTACGACCTCGGCGCAGGGCTCGAGCTGACCGTTTTTTATGGCTCTGACTTATACCTAAGTGTAGTTGAATGTACGTTTTCGCAGCTAAAAAACATATTTAAAATTCGTTCAAAATATCCAGGATTTCTGCAAAAATCCAACAGTATTGTTATAATTGATGAAAAATAACGGACGCGGCATCTGTTCATGTAACATTTTCACTTTCACATTATGTATGCATTTCAAGCTACCAATAAGATCTTAAAATATATGAGAGTAAGTGCAATATTAAGCTAATCAACTCGTCCACGGCTAGTAATTGGTAACATTGCGCAGCGGCGGCCGTATTTGTCATTAAAATAAAGCTAACAATTTTACGCTAACAACATCAACAAATAGAGCATATCGAGGATAACGATTAATGAGCATCACGAAGGAAAAAGTCGATGAATAGAAAATGCAGAGAATCATGGATTGACCCACTTCAAGTTTTATAACGTCGATTTATCGGGAATCTCCGTGCAACCGTAGCCAGGAAAGTAGTTGATCGGGGAACGATGAGCAACCATCGGGCACAATTTTTGAATTCTCCACGGAGTTCCACGAATTCAATTCGTCTCCTCGTTTCTTTTTTTTTTTTCTTCTCATCTCGTCGTTGCGGAACGTCGGAGTTTCGCTGGTTGAACGCGAACGTTCGAAGATTTGAGAGGTCGAAAGCGGGGAACACGAAATTCCAGCGAAAGAGATCACCGATCTCTCGCTAATGAAATGCATTTCGGGGGAGAAAGGAGGGATGTGGGGGAGGAGGAATGATAGAGAGAAAGAGGGGCGAGAGAGGGAAGAAACGAGAGCCAATGAGAACCGGGATAATAGCGATAAAGGATGGCTACAGGGGATATTTTATACGGAGATACCGGCTGGAATGGGATCAGCTTTTCGTGACGAGGAGATTTTAATGCTACTCTTTAGTTCCGCTCGTTATTTTCACGGCTTAAGAACATCGCCGGTGTAATATAAATCGATGAAAATTTCGAGACGCGTGGTGATACGACGCGATGCGTGATAATTCAACGCGCTGCAATTTAACGACTTACAATTCGCCGTGTGATCATTCGGTGTGTAGTACTTTAGCGCGTGATAATTCGGTGCTTGATAACATCATGCGAGATAATTCGACGCGCGGGGACAAGGCACTTGATAATTCGGTGTTTCATGATACCACGCGAGATAATTCGACGCGCGGGGATAAGACACTTGATGATTAGGCGCTTGGTGATTGAACGCGTGGTACTTCTATGCATAGTAACTTGGTGACTCGAGGAGCGGTAATTCGGTGTTTGATGATATCGAGTGGATTCACTGATTCCACGACCTAACTACTTTGTGGTTCATTAAGCTGAATCCCGAAGACCATCATTTCAACAGATATTATAACACGTAGAAACCTGTCAATTTGTGAGTTTGAAAATATAGAGGCAGAGAATTTAGCAATGTTCATGGTGATTTATGATTCAGAAATCGAGGAAATCCGCAAATTACAAAATCTATAAATCATGAAGTTTATGTTTCAAATTGTATTGATCTGCTAAATACGTGTACTAACAAAATTCCCAGCAATATTTCATCGAGCGATAAAATATTCCTTCCCCCGCAGCCTCACGCGACCGAAGCATTTTAGCCTAAGCGCATTCGCGATCAAAACGGTAAAACATAATAACATCGAATAGTAAATTCGACGCGAAATCCCAAATGCATCAAAAATGTATGAGGGAACAACGCGGCTGCGCGATCCGAACGTTTGTCCCGAAACAAAGGCAAGAAAGGCCATTGGAGACACTCGGTTATGCTAACGAGAACGGCATTTTATGGTGCGAAAAGCGGCGGTATCGAAAGAAAAATACGAAACGGCCGTAGTAACGGGCCAGCCAGTTCGAATAAAAGAAAATTGGCTCTCTGCTCGGCTAAACGAAGCGAATATTCCAGGAAGGAGGCTCGTCAACGCCTCGATACGAAAAAACCGGGAAGAAAGAGAATATTAGAATGGATAGTGGGGAACTGGCGAAAAGAGTTGATCGAGGGTTGTTTCGTTAACCCCTTAACTTATGATTTTATCGGCGTCGATCGAAGCGATTTAATTATCCTGCTATGGTTAACCCCTTCACGACTTTGGCCATATATGTGGACATTTAGTTTATGACCTATATATTCATTTTACAATTTTTGTTCATCCTTCGCTCCTCTTTCTTTTATACAAATATATGTATGTATACTATACAAATATATAATAGCATATATTCTATCTAATTTATATGTACGTATACATGATATATAATTATCTTCTATTTTAATAATACCAAGAATATATCTCATATTCTATCGAATGTATTATACGCATGTACATAATATTATTAGTATATTGATATTTGTATTATGTTTATACTAATGCGCATATTGTACACACATACATGTATGTTTATATATACATATATTATGCACATATGTATATAATAATAATAATATTATGTATATAATATATTAGATAGAATATTAAATATATTCTTTGTATAAGTAGAATACATTATATATACACATATATATATTTGTACATATTAGGAATATAATTGTACATGTATGTATAAATTAGATAAAATGTATGTTATTGTATATATGTATACTATACATACGTACGTACATCTGTACGTATGAGAGAGAAGGGGAAGATAAAAAAATGGTTAGAGAAATGTATAGGTTATAAACAAACCGTCCACATATGTTGCCAAGTACGTGAAATGTGCAAAATTTGTCGCTGTTCGACCTTTAGGCGCATCACGTGTGCGAGACGATATATGATAATAAGGCAAGGGGTTCATCATTAACGGTGTAAGCGTCCGTTGGAATATTAGCCTGAACACGTTCCAGGCTGTCCTGGAAAGTTCACCCACACGCACGAGCGAAAAACCAACGATTCCGCTACGAGCTGCGAACTGCAGTCTGCATTCGAAGGGTGGAAAATTGAAATTGAGCTTTCGCCGTTCGGATATAGCCGGATGGCAGCAACCCTTATGTACCCCCTCGGACCATTTTGCCTCTCGTCGTTTACGGCGCTAGCCGGCTCGAGGTTCTTCCGTTCGTTCGACGAAACCTTCAGGAGATGGTAATTAGCTACTCGAGGAGGATCCCAAACTTCACCCTCGCTTTTGCCCGAGTTTTTTGTACTGCTATTATGCTGCAAGTCGAGGGATTTGGATTTTAAGCGGTGGTGTTGGTAGGTTCGGACTAGGGTGGGTTTGTATCACATTCTTAGAACTTATGCCGTGTGGATGGATTTTTTGTGGTGCTGCTGGTAGGTTGGGACTAGGATAAGTCTATGCAGGATGTCCTACAAATACTGTACGAGCCGGAAAGGGATGGTAGGTAGGGCTATTCTGAACAACTTTTTCCTTTGCCAAAGTAAGGGTTAACATACATTTGGATAAAAGATTCTTGACAGCTTTTATAATTTAACGTAAGAAACGTGTCATGAGTCTTTTTTGCTCGTTTCGTAAATCTAGCGTTAAAACACACGAGCCGACGTATTAGGGCAGTGGTAATCCAAACTCGTAAGAAAGAAGTATAATATACAGGGTGTCCCACAAGTACTGTAGGAGCCGGAAAGGGGTGGTAGGTGGGGCTATTCTGAACAACTTTTTCCTTTGCCAAAATATCGGATGAGGCTTCGTTTTTAAATTATTAAGGAAAAACACTGGCCAAGCAGAGCGCGAGAATTGCGCGCGCTTGGAGCCGGGAGTGTAGGTTCGAGTAGCAGTTGACCGTGGTCGTGAACAAATATATGGGTATCGCGATGGTAACTCAACGGATCGGTCAACTGTTACTTGTGTCTAGACTGTATATCTCTGTTTTAGAATTGATGTTGCGCGTTGGTGAATTTGGATTTTCGAATTTTAATATGGATAATGAAATACATGGTAGTACACACACAGACGTTTCGTTACAGCGTTTTCAACCTTTCGGTAATATTCATTTTTGTCGTTACATTATTCGGTTGCAGCCGAGCGACCATTTCATGGCAGATTAATCAAAGTCTGAGAGTCAGTGAATCGCGGGGAATTGATCAACAAATAACAAAGATAGCTACGCGTACCATCATTCTTGGTAATAAAGAAAAAAGTGCGGGCCGGTATCGAACAACAGTATTTCATCTGCGCGTTTCTCCTCCTTTTTAATCCTTTTGTCGTGTTTCGTTCGGTCGAATAAACAAGAGGAAAAGTGAATTCATCGACGTGCCAGCCAGACCAGATTCGATAAAAAGAGACGGGGAAAAATTGTACAAGAACGAAATGCAGAATGAACGCTTTTCAGGGAATTTGTTGAATACCATGAAGTATCAATTTTATTCGCGGTTCGGTTTTAATGGCGAAGTTACGATGCGTCGATAATTGGACCGTAAATTTATTATTTTGTTTTAACTACATTGCTTCATAACGTTATAATAGTCATGTGGCGTGTACAAGAATTTTTTTTATTTATCGTACGCCCGTGGGAATATTGAACTTGCTATTTCAAAACACAACAAATTTCCTAATTTCTCAAATTCCCAAATTTACTAAATGCAAATGTTCCAATTTATAAATTCTTAAATTTCCTAATTCTACAATCATTAAACTATTTAATCACCATGTTTTATAATTATCAAATTTCCTAATTCCTAAACTCTAAAATTTCGTAATTGCCCACTTTCCAAATTAGCAAATTTCGTAGTTGCAAATGCACTAATTTCTAAATTCTGAAATTCCCTAATTCTCCAACCCCTAAATCATTCAATTACCATATTCCCAAATTATCAAATTAACCAATTTCCAAATTTCTAAATTTACCAATTGCTCAGTTCTCTAATTCTCGAGTTTTCCAATTCCCAAATTCCGAAATTTCCTATTTCCAAATTTGTTAATTCCCTATTTCCCTAACCCTTAAACGACCTAATCGCCGTATTCCCCGGTTATCAAATTTGCAAACCCTAAATTTTCCTAATTGCCAAATTCTCAAAGTTCACTACCTGCGAAATTCGCGATTTCTAAACTCTCGAATTCCCTAATACACAACTCCTGAATCACCCAATCACCGTATTCCCTAGCCTGGATTTTCGAAGAAGCGGCGGGATACATTCGTCAAGGTTCGCTCGGTCGAAAAGTCGAATGGGCCATATTGAATTGCAAAGTTTTCACGGGTTTTCGAGCCCCTCGCCGGAAAGACGGACGACAATCGGTCGACACGGTTCATTTTCCTGCAGGAACTGCAGCGCCCGGGGAAATTCGACCCGTGCAATGGAAATCTTCTTGCCGATGTTGTCGTTTCTTCTACGGGAAGAACAACTTTGTCGCGTCTTGCCTTCTTTCGCTTCTTTCCTCGAATCTCCCCGGGCCCCACACACACCCCTCTGCTTCCACTTCCTCCATGATTCTCGTTCTTATTTTTATTCAGCTCCCGCTACTTCCGTTTCCCGTGCGGCTCCACTTACGTTTCATCGATTCGACACGATCGCGGAACGCGGAAACCAGTTTGCGAAATCGATTTCCATCGAGGGACGGTTTTCGCGCGTCACCATTTTATACTACCAAAATTGAACAAACGCGTACTTTAACTTGGTATTTGCTCACGAATCACTGTCTCGTTTGTATACCGGGTTTCCGCTTCCTTCGCGGTATCTCTGATCATATCGGGGACAAATTTCTCGAACGAACGTTCCTCGACCTGTATCAACTGATAGGGATTTGGGACATTAGCGATACGGGGATTTTTTATCTTATAATACAGGGTGTCCCGTAACTTTCGTTTGGCCCGAAACGGGATTGTGGGGGAGGTGATTCTATGTAACATTTTCCTTTGCAAAAATGGGGACTAGGCTCTCGTTTTTGAATTATTAAGGAAAAACAACGACCAATCAGAGCGCGAGAATAGCGCGGACTCAGACGCGAGAGCGAAGCTCCGAACATACGGCCAATCGTGGATGCGAACAAACAAGTTAGTATCGTGCTATGTTACGTCAAAGTTAAATCACACATAAAATTGTCTTATCCCTTATTCAGTAAAAATTAATAACTGAACATTATTCTTAATTTCTGTATTCGTTATGTGATTTAATTATGATGTAACATAGCACGATACTAACTTGTTTGATCGCATCCGCTTTCGGTCGTATGTTCGA
Source organism: Coelioxys conoideus (assembly GCA_947623535.1). Lineage (NCBI taxonomy): Eukaryota > Metazoa > Arthropoda > Insecta > Hymenoptera > Megachilidae > Coelioxys > Coelioxys conoideus. The sequence goes on along the minus strand of OX392453.1, from coordinate 7,161,316 downwards.
AGCTTCGCTCTCGTGACTGAGCGCGCGCTATTCTCGCGCTCTCATTGGTCGGTGTTTTTCCTTAATAATTCAAAAACGAGAGCCTAGACCCCATTTTTGCAAAGGAAAAAGTTACATAGAATCACCTCCCCTACAAGCCCGTTTCGGGTCAAACGAAAGTTACAGGACACCCTGCGATATCGAGAGTCAGGGATCCGTGGACCTGGGAAATCTAAGATCTAGGGATATCGGAGACCAGAAACCAATGGAGCTAGGGATTTTTGAGATTTTTTAATCTAGCGAAATCGCGAACCAGAGTTCTAGAGTTTTCTGATCGTGCGATCCAGGGATAGCGAGAATCGGAGATCCTGGAACCTAGGGATTTTGAGTATCTGGGGATGTCGGACACCAGAAACACGAGGAACTAGGGATATTTGAGGTTTTAAAATCTAGCGAAATTGCGAACCAGAGAATTGGAGATCCAGGAACCTAGGGATTTTGTGTATATGGGGATGTCGGACACCAGAAACATCGGAATCCAGAGATATTCTGGGGATCTAGAATTTTTTGGATTTTAGAATATGTTGACATTCTGAACTAGGAATCTAGATATTTCTTGACTCTTTGACTTTAATATCTAGGGATATATGGAACTAGAATAACGATTTTGGGATTTTTATCTAGGAGTAATTTGATTTTTGAATCATGGTTGTTGAAGTCATAGGAATGTCGCGATTTTGATCTAGTATTTTTTCCAGGCATTTTTGAATTTATGCAATAAATTATTTAATCCGGTTTCGATATCCAGGGCATTTTTGATGCGCGATCCCGTGGCCTAGGGATTCAATGTTAAAGAATTCGAAGATACTGTGATTCAGGAATCTAGGAATTCGGAAATATATTGCTTCCGAAATCTAAGGATCCAGGAATCTAGCGATTTAAATATTTTAAAATGTCGATACAAAGATATCTAGAGATACCAATTAAAAAACAAACGTTTTAAGAATATAAAGACACGTATTATAAGCAATATATGCTCTATACCGTGTACAGTGACATTAAAAAAACGCCAACGGTGCATGTTCTTAAACGGGTATATATTTTGTATGACCTCGTAGAATGTCTCGTGTTACGATTCACGAAGCCCGGTATGATGCAACGCGCAGTTCCGAGAGTCAGTATCGGGTTTTAGGGATGTTGGGTCATTTGTATCCAGTTTACTGTCGTTTGTGTCTGGATCCATTGTGCCTTCTGTATCGTATCCCGCTGGTTTCGAGTTTAAGCCATCTAAGATTGTTCGTATCAAGTTTCGCGAATACCGAAACGTTAATGGCGCGGGTCCTTTATGCTAATGATCCCTCTACTTTCGGCCAGAATCACGGAATAAACTGGTGGCCCTCTTAAAATAATTTATAGCTGTTAGCGTGTACTTGGATACCTTCGATGCACTCGAATATCTTTATACAGGGTGGTCCTGTACAATCCGGATAGAATTGATTTCGAATTTCCCGTTGTATTCAAACGAAGGTTCTAATTGCATCGGAAGTTTGTTAAATATGTCAATAAGACTTCATTAACCTCAAAATGAAAACTTAACTTAACTTTGTATAGTCTCCAAGCATTGGAGTGGTCCTTCGAGTGCTAGTTATAGTATTGTGGGATTGGCGGGGCCTCCAGACCCGAAAGGACAAAAGGATGCGGAAAAGGACGTGTATCAGGAGGCGGACGCCGGTGGCTCAGTTGGGAGCGTCGACGACTCGTAATCTGAGGGGCTTTCCATTCCTGTTTCAAGTCCGAATTTTTTCCGTATTCCCACAAATTGGGGGCTCGTCCGGGATGGAGGTAGACATCAAAACACCGACCAATCCATACAAGGCACACGAGGACAACAAGATATTGTTGATTAAAAAGAAGCGTTTAACGACGAAGCAGTGGGCCTCTCTGACACATGTGCGTTGCGAAGTTCAGAGTTTAAGAGTTTCAAGAGGTGTGTCGAGAGATGGCGCTGCGTGAGAGATTACTGCGATTACGAAGACGATGATTACGACGATTACGAAGATTTACGAAGACTTGTGTGAGTTCCTGAGGGAATAAGCGAAGCTGTGACGGACATTCGTGGGCGAAAGTCGTTGCAGGATGGCCGAGTGTGAGATTGGCGGGGCTTCCAGACCCGAAAGGACAAAAGGATGCGGAAAAGGACGTGTATCAGGAGGCGGACGCCGGTGGCTCAGTTGGGAGCGTCGACGAATCGTAATCTGAGGGGCACGGGTTCGATTCCCGTTTCAAGTCCGAATTTTTTCCGCATTCCTACAGTATAGTTATGTTATTAAATTAGAAAAAACGATTAATTATTAACGCTTCTTCGGGCCTAAGCGCCCTAAAAAAATAACTGTGCTGGCGGGATTGTCCTCGGTACGAATTCGGTGCGTCTACGAAGACGCCTTTGTATTAGAATTTGCCACAGCGAGGTTCTTTGTTAACATGGCGATTCTTGCACGTGGTGATTCTTGCAGGGTGAGAGGCATTTGTTACTCTCCCCCGAGCGAGCCGCTTTCGGGTGTTCGAGGCGTCTTTATTCGTTCTCGAACACTTGAACGAGTCAGTCAGTAAACGCAATTTTACCAGACCAGCATTTTTATATTATTTCCGCCCACAAACATTTTCCAAAACCCTTCATATTTCCTTACAGTTATAAAAAACTTAGTCGGCACACCACGTGCAATATATCACACGGCTCGAACGAATTTATTTCAACCACGAGCGTTAACAATACTACTGTTCCTACCGTAGAGAACAGGTGGATCCAGCGTCAGAAAACATGTCGGAAAGAGGTCGAAGGGCAAGTCGGAAAAGTTCGGCAACGCGAAGACAAATATCCGCGGATAATCGGGCCGTCGGAAGGAACCTGGAGAAAGGGAGACGAGTCAGGAGATCTGGAGTGATTAAACGGGGTCCGGCACATTCTGTTTCTATTTGTTCAGCGAGTCCGCGTGATCTATGCCGGCGATTCCTGTGTTGATTCCAGCCACGTAGCTTCGGCTGCGTTTGTACGAGCTTTGTGGCCGAGCGTGGCGGAGGTTGGCAAACAAACGAAAACGCTGGTTGTATATCGATTGTGTTCGCGCCCGATCGTGGGAACAATGGGGATAATTGAGCGTGCAAATTACGATCGCGAGAAATACAGACTGCGGAAACGTAGGATAGGGTGTTAGCCGATCAGCCCGGGCCCGGCAATTAGGTTTACGGGCGAAGCGACAAGAAGAGGGACCGGTATTTGCGGAACGCGGACGGCTCCCTTTGATGTGGACCCACCGAACGGAATTAGACCAGGGGGACACCGGGATACGCCGAAATACGAAATTAACCCTTTCGTTTCGCGGCTGATTCCGTGAGACACGCCGGCTGTAAATGGCCGATTTATTGCTGTCCTTTGGTAGGGCATAGATTAATTGTTTATTCGAATTAAATAGATAGCGTGGATGGGTCTTCTGCCGTTTCCGAATTTTTAATTTTATTTCAAGATTTATAATCTTGAATAATACTACTGATTCCTAATCCGCGAATTTTCAATTTCCTAAATTTGTAACTCCTCGACTTTCAAATTTTCAAATTTCCAATTCCTCCAATTTCCAACACTTTCAATTCCAAATTCCAAAATTTCGAACCCTTTCAATTCCAAATTCTCAAATTTTCAACCCTCATAATTCCAATTCAGTCAATTAGCCACCCGTCTAATTCTAAATTCCCAAATTTTCAACCATTCCAATTCCAAATACCAAAATTTCGAACCCTTTCAATTCGAAATTCTCAAATTTTCAACTCTCATAATTCCAATTCAGTCAATTATTCACCGCTCTAATTCCAAATTTCCAAATTTTCAACCGTTCCAATTCCAAATACAAAAATTTCGAATCCTTTCAATTCCAAATTTTCAACCCTCCTAATTCCAATTCAGTCAATTATCCACCACTCTAATTCCAAATTCTCAAATTTTCAACCCTCATAATTCCAATTCAGTCAATTATCCACCCGTCTAATTCCAAATTCCCAAATTTTCAACCGTTCCAATTCCAAATACCAAAATTTCGAACCCCTACAATTCCAAATTCTCAAATTTTCAACAGTTTCAGTTCCAAATCCCCAAATTTCGAAACCTTCCAATTCCAATTTCCCAAATGTTCAATCCTAATTCCAATTCCCCTAACTTCCACCCGCCTAATTCCAAATTTCTAATTCCCTGACTCTCTGACTTCCCTAACTCCGAAAATCGCAAATTTCCAAATTCTCAAACGTCTAACCCTCCCAATTCCAAATCCATTGTGTCGGGGTCCGTTCTTTTTAATTTTATCTTTTCGCAGAATCTCTGACGCTCTTGTTACTTGTCGTTATTTAATCTTTGCTTATTCGTTAAATATATTTTGTCGAGAGATCGTTAAATATTCTACCATTCATTCACATACACCAACACCCCCACCGTAAATGCCCAAGTTCCCCGAAACGTCCAATCGTCCTAATTCCAACTGCGAAACGTCCAACTAATGAAATTTCGGACAAAAGTCCGAACGAAAGCGCGCGCGAGAATGTTCACTTAATTCCTCCTAATTGCAATCTCCGCGGTCGCAAGTACATTAAGCGAAAAATGCACGAGGGCGAATTTTTTCTTCGTTCCTGTTTCTTCGTGGTCCCATCGCCACGAAGTGTAAGAGGATTAAAAGGAGGGCAGCAAAGAGCGTGGCAACGCGAGTGCTCGCGATGGCGGTAACGTAAAACACCTTTGTAATCGGATTTCCGGCGATAATACGATTTGTACTCGGTGACAGTGCGTTCATGTTTCGCGCAACGATGCGGACGATGAGAATACCCTTTGATTCGCGTCGAAAACGGACGTTTAAGTATCGGCCGTTTCCTTAACGCTGCATTTACAGACACGCGATGACCGCTTATTTTTCAAATAAAACCTGTTCGAGATACATGACTTTTTGAACGGAGAAACCTTTAATTCCGAAGAACAAGTCAGTCAGGCTGTCGAAAATTTCTTCCAGTCCAAATCAACTACATTTTACAACGACGGAATTGATAAACTGCCTGGAGGATGGGAGAAGGTCATACATGATAGTGGCGAATACATAATAAATTAATATAATTTTGTTATCCGATAAAAGCAAAATGCCTGATGAAAAAACGGAAGTCTCTTACGACTCGACCTAATATCTCTTTATTACTAATTGTTGCTATAAGCTGTGTTCTCAACGCACCCCACCATGCGCAGGCGGAGTGGGAGTAGTGGGGGAAACTGATAGACTATATATACGAGGCCCCGTTTCCCGCACGCTTCATATTACAGACAATCGAACAGCGCTCATTGTGACATTGTCCTTGTAGTAAAGAAACAATCCCTGCATTTAAAAAATGCCTTTTTCAAGGCGAAATATTTAATACTTCTTATATGCCTTTTTAAAGGCAAAACCTTTTATATATTTTCTAATAGTTTTGAAAATAGATATTAGATATTTAATTTTTGAATTCCATTAACTGTAGAGACTTCATATAACTTTCATTATGTCAAACGAAACAACTCGCGAAAAGCGTTCAATAAAAGTTCCCAATTAACAAATCAATCAGTCACCTCTTTGCTAAGAGTAGCTATAAGTAAAATATCAGTCGATATTCCGTCACTTGTTGCCAATATGACACAGGCACAATGCTCACATAAAAAATTGTAATTATTTAATGTTTTTCTCGGAATAGAAATGTTTATTAAACTTCAGCAAGCGCATAGTGTCATTTTATGTATATATCTATATATTTTCAGTCGTGTGAGCCATGTGAAGCGTGCGAGGTAGGGCATAGTAACCAAACGCGGCGCGGTTAGTAGTGGGGGAATCGGTAAATGAGTAGTGGGAGTTATGAAGCGACGGCGGGGAAGACGTTGCCCATGCCTGAGCTAAAGAATACCTATCCCAAATTGCTGTATTAACGCTAGAACTACCAACCAGTCAAAATGACTAGTTCCGGGTTTGACATTTTTTATTACAAAATGTTATTGCCGTCGTTTTGTCAAAATGTCTGTCATGTTTTATTGAGCTAATGAATCGTTGTATACAGTTGTGGACAAAATTAAGTGGACAGGTACCATAAATAACAAAAGGTTAATTTAATTTAACTAAGAATGCTTATAAATCAAAACCTTATTGTACAATTATATACATTAAATAAATGTTTTTTCAAGTCTACAAAAACATTTCACGATCTAAATTTAAAATTTGTTTAAAACATTGTAGTAAAACAAAAATTTGTTTATATTTCTGCAATGTCCACTTAATTTTGTCCATGAGTGTATGTTAGGTGATGCTGTAATATTTATTTATTTATTTTTCTACTTTATTTTCAGTTTTGAAGTAAGCGTGTATTCAATGCCGGTATTTCTAGTGTTAAATAAAGTGGTGACAACGAGTCACCTCCCGAAAGCAAAGGGTTAAATGATGTTCGCAAGTTCTGCCAACGTTGTTGCCGATGGTGTCTCGGTTCACTGATCGGTCCCGTCGAAATTCGACAAAAGTCGACGATCGACGAGAAACGACGTTATAGCGATCGCTGCGAAAGGGTTCCGGGATTAACGGAGACATTTGGCCTTTGTTCACGTTGAAGGACACGCCACGATCCGCATTAGGAGGGCGGCGTGGCTCGTTTGTTCGAACCGGAAGATCACAGGTCGCAAATTACAGGCTCGGGTCCCGAGTCAAGTGCACTCGCAGTAGCAAAGACATCGCGGTCCGACGAATACGTCGACGTTCGATTCAAGAGGAATCGCTAACGGCGCACTCGCCGAACCTGTTAATTCACCGAATCACGGCCACCACTGTCTAATTAACAGCACCGTCTCATCGCGCTTCGCGTACCACTACTTTGTTGAGCTGCCTCGTTTACGGCTCGGCCCCTCCTTCCATTCGCGCTTAATTACTGTTAGACATCTGACGCCCGAAAAGACTACACGAAAGTCAAAAATACCAGGCATATGCATAAGTTTTTTCCGGTTGAACTGAGAGATGATTTGAGCGAAAAGTACGCAGCGTATTACAGTATTCTCTCCATAAGTGTGAAAACTTCGGGTCTGGAGTTTCACATTTATAGAATAGGTACTACAGTAAAAGTCCGCACTCCATCGATTAGAACATGTGGGACATGGTTTCGATAATTTAACACTATTTCTACCACGATTTTCTGTATACCTATTTCAATCAAAGGGTGTCTTTTGACGCCGTTTGAATATAAAACATTGCCGAAACTGGCTGGGATTTCAAATTAGGAGTTAAACATAGATAATTTGAAGAATATATTTATTGATACACTGATGTGTATTTATTGGAGATTATTTAATTCATCAAGTTATAAAATATTATGGTCACATAAGTTTCTTCCTTTTTGTCATATGACACAGAATGGGATAGAGGGATAGAGAAGGTTGATACAGCTGAACAATTAATGCAACGAATCAACTTTAAACTATAAATATTGTGTATGAATGTCTATCAAAAAAGGAAAGGACTTATGGGACACTGTAATATACAATGAATGCAGTGATGTACACTAAAATGCAACAAGGGAAATTAGCGAATATTAGCTGGGGAAAATGATGAATTAATTTAACAACCATTGTACGAAAAGTAAAAAAATTAATTGTGGAGACACGATTCAACATAGAGAATAATTTTATGTTAAAATTTGAAAGGTGTCTTTTGACACCTCTTGGTAGAAATAATGTTAAAAGTCACGATTTCCATGTAAACGACACTGAACGCTCTAGTAGACCACATAAGTGAGAAGACAAGCAATTGCAGGAATTATTGGATGATGACCCAACTCAACCTTTAGCAGTAATTGGCAAAATCATTAAATGAAGTTCCTTGGTCTTTTATTGCTGTTATGTTGAACCTTCAATATTCTAAGCTTTCTAAGATCTTAGAAAAAACTTATGCATACACCTGGTAGAAAGCGTCTGATACACTGAAGAAATTATCTGAAGTATAAAATTCGAGGAAGTATTCTTAACGCACTTTGCACTGCTGTGTTATGTTCTCAGGTTTTTAGTTCATACCGTTATTCAATTTGCAGTTAGTTAATGTTAGACGTCTGACACTCGAACACACGACAGGAGAATCCGAATAGAAAGCGTCTGACAGATGGAAGAAATCATCTAGAGTATAAAATACAAGAAAGGAGAATATTCAAATAATAATCTGTACGATCGTGGAAGTTTTCTTAACTCAGCTTGCTATTGCTGTGTTGTGTTCTCAGGTTTTTAGTTCTTACCCTTATGTTCACAGACCTAGAGTTGAATTATTAACTATCGAAAGGGATCGTTACGGTAATTAGGGCAGCTAGCAATTTGTACACAGGAACAACAGTTGGTCTGCACATTGTTAGCACATTCATGGCATGCAACGACCATAGCTGTTTTTGAGAGTCCTTTCATATATTTCCTCTTTCACGATTTCAATGTTCAAGTGCTTTCGACGGTCTCAACAGTTTATTGCAATGCCATAAATGTGAGTTTCCGGAGGGTTCGAGGACAGGGCCTCGGAGACAGTAACCAGGACCCCTTGACGACCACCCAAAGGAAATTCTGTCTTAGGCCCGTTTTCTCTTATTACCACCTCCACGCGACACATCTTACTCCGCGCGGACTGCACTAAGGTCGCACGGGGTAGGATGATGCCCAATTTTACACCCTGTGATTGGCAAAACAGTAAGCCAATCAGGACAACCACGGTTTTCCTACTTTCCCTCCTCAGGAACTCTTCCTGGAGGAAATCAGTCTTAACCAACATTTAACAGTAACAACATCTCTGCAACCTTCACGTATATCCGACAGTATTCTACATTATCACATTATTCGTTACACAACACAGTTACGCTTAAAATAACCAACTGTAAATTTAGTTTTAAGTGTTAATACATTAAACATTTTATTGAATTTTAACAAGTATATAACAGTTTATTTTAACAACATACCACTCTATAGCCGTAAAACGCTGTAGAGACACACGGGTTCGGATTTAATAAAAAAACTCTGATCGTGTGTAACACCTTATTCAATTTGGAGTTAGTCAGTGTCAGACATCAGACACTCGAACAGACTACACGAAAGTTCAAATAGAAAGCGTCTGATAGTCTGAAGAAGTCATTTGGAGCATAAAATTCATCTCCTTAGATCACAATGAGCGGAAAACTTAGAAAAAAAATCAAATATTTATAGAAGACCAGTAAAAAAAAGCAGGAGTGAGATAGCGCGCACATAGGCTCTTTCTAGAAATCACCGATGATAGAGAATCTATTATACTTTGTGTTTTTTTTTTTTTGGTATTCAAAGATCCACTGTTACTGTACCGCTTTGAGTTACTTCTCAGGAAGTTATGAATCCAACTGAAATTATTTATAATTTTTATTTGTTTGTTTCATTTCGTCTTGACCTCTAAAGTTCTGCCACATCCCCATGGCGGATATAGTCATCAAACACACTTAACTGGTTAAATATGAACTCGACACTGTCCGTCTCGTTTATAAATTTTCGATCGGCGACCGTATTCGCGATCGATACGCTAACTCGATTTGTCATCTTCTCTCGCTCTGTCCACGGAAACAAAGGAGGGATTCAATAAAAGCGGATAAGAAACTCGAGACGCTGAAACTCCCCCTTGCCGAGTTTTGTTTTCGATTTCAAGTCGTTCCCCGGTTAGTATTCCCATTGCAAATAGAGTGGAAATTCAATACTTGCATTTTAATCTGTTACTTCTGTCCCCACGTAGATGGAATGGATGTTGCCTCAATTTGAACACACTGTTTCCATTTGATGGAACAGAATAGTTGCTTTGATATCGTGTTTCTCGTCAACGACTCCGTTTCTAATTACGTCGTGTCTCGACACAGGTTGATCAATTCCTTATTTCTTATAGTGCTATGCAATTTTTTCTTTAACCATTTCATACATGATTTTACCGTTCTTATATCTGTCGCATTCTTGTCTAAAATTATAGTTTCGTTTATAACTCCTTTAGCAACAGAAAGATGAGAAAGTCGTGAATTTTCAGTTTTCTGTATGAATATACAGGGTGTCCTAAAACGAACGAAACATCCGGAAATGGGAGGTAGCTGGGGTTATTCTGAACAACTTTTTCCTTTGCAAAAATGTCGTACGGGGCTTCATTTTTAAATTATTAAGGAATAACACCGACCAATCAGAGCGCGAGAATCGCGCGCGCTCAGGGGTGTCGTACCATCGCGATGTTCATACGTTCGTTTACGGCGACGGTCACTGTTACTCGTGCCTGAACGACGCCCCTGAGCGCGCGCGATTCTCGCGCTCTGATTGGTCGGTGTTTTTCCTTAATAATTTAAAAATGAAGCCCCGTACGACATTTTTGCAAAGGAAAAAGTTTTTCAGAATAATCCCAGCTGCCTCCCATTTCTGGATGTTTCGTTCATTTTGGGACACCCTGTATACAGCGCGGGTCACAAACACTGTCCAGTTAAATATGTTGGTTATTTCAAACTCTAGTTGCATGGTGTGTCGATACAGGTTGATCAATTTCTTATTTTTTGTGCAATATTTCTTTAACTATTTCATACATGATTTTACCATTTTTATATTTGTCGTATTCCTCTCTAAAATTATTGTTTCGTTTATAACTCCTTTAGCAGCAAAAAAATCAGAATTCCTGTATTTTCAACATTTTGTATGCATATATACGACGTGTTTCACAAACGTTGTCTATTGAAATATGTTGTCCACTTATTTATATATAAGAATCTATGTAAGAATATATATATACAATTTCATTAATAGTTGCTTTAAAAATTCAAAGAAAAATTTTGCATATTTTTAATTATCTGTTTTGCATGTATATATACAATATGAACAAATAACTCCTTCGAAAAGAAAAAAAAAATGAAACGGGGATTTAATATATTTTCTATCTACCACATTCGTCAAATTGTTTTTATTTCAGTCATATTCAATTGCAATTTCACCTGGAACCGTTCGAAAACTGAAAAAAAAGTCAATCACCGTGTCTCGGTCCGTGTATTATCACTTTTCCAAACATTTTTTTCGCTTATTGAATACAATGCTACGCTTTCGTTTATAGTTCCCCGTAAAACGTATAAAAAATAGCGGATCACCAATTTTCATGGCTCTCTATACGGTTCACTTTCTGTTTGTACAATTACCGGCAACTACGATCTCGTTCGTATCTCCTCGAAAAATAAAAAAAAAACATCGTTCACAAATTTACGTATTTTCAATTTTCCACGCGCTTTCGTTTCCATTTATCATATAGGAAGCTATACGTTTTCGTGTACGGTTTCTTTCAAAAACAACGAAATCGTAAACATATAACATAAATACGGTTAACATATGATTTATAAATAAATAAATATATATATAAATAAATAAATATATATATATATATATTTATAAATGTGTGCTGCATAAACGCTCAAGGTCGTACTTTTGAATTTAAAAGATAATAAACATTTTCTGGACGTACAGTAAAGAAGAAAACTTGAAGCCACTCAAAAATCACTTTCAATGACTTTTCAAGATCAACATAATGTAGATCATGGATTCGTCTTGAGATGAGCTATGAGTCTAGCGTGAAACAATACTGCGTTTCTATTAAAAAAGAACAGTTCCATTTAAAGAAGAACAGTGTACACCATTGAATGTCCCCCTTCACACAGATCATGTTTCGTTTAAACATTTTCTTCGAATAATGAATATTGTGCGAGATAATCGCGTGGAAAAATTATAATGAGACACCCTGTGTACATACCGATCCGTTGAGTTACCATCGCGATGCCTATATGTTTGTTCACGACCGCAGTCAACTGCTACTCGAACCTACACTCCCGGCTCCGAGCGCGCGCAAATCTCGCGCTCTGATTGGCCAGTGTTTTTCTTTAATAATTTAAAAACGAACCCTCATCCGATATTTTGGCAAAGGAAAATACCACCCCTTTCCGGCTCCTACAGTACTTGTGGGACACCCTGTATAATATACTTCTTTCTTACGAGTTTGGATTACCACTGCCCTAATACATCGGCTCGTGTCTTTTAACGCTAGATTTACGAAACGAGCCAAAATGACTCATGACACGTTTCTTACGTTAAATTATAAAAGCTATCAAGAATTTTTTATCCAAATGTATGTTAACCCTTATCGGTTGCGAGTTTTTTATACTGATTCTTGTGATTCTAACTAGGTTGTAGCTGATTTCTGTAAATGTGCGACATATTTTCGGTATTATAAAAATAACATGTATCTTAGAAATTATGTATTTTTTGAAAGAATATTATAAATATATCAGTTTCAATTAATTATTTATAAGTTTTTATTCTATGATATTTTTTCAAAACAATCAACTAAAAAGGCCATTATCATCATCACTCTCCATTTCAATCCAATCGTGATCCGAGTTATTAATATTTTCTATTTCCACGTCATTTTTTTCCACCCATGACACGTTTCTTACATCAAATTATAAAAGCTATCAAGAATCATTTATCCAAATGTATGTTAACCCTTACTTTGGCAAAGGAATAAGTTGTTCAGAATAGCCCTACCTACCACCCCTTTCCGGCGCCTACAGTACTTGTGGGACACCCTGTATATTATATTTCTTTCTTACGAGTTTGGATTACCACTACCTTAATACATCGGCTCGTGTCTTTTAACGCTAGATTTACATCCCACCCTTGCCACGATGATGACAGGGATGAGAAGGCGAAAAAAAAAGAATACAAACTTAACCTTACCAGCGACGTGTCAATCGTTACCGACTAACGACTAATCTGCGACCCCAAATGTTTGCTTCATGCTAAACATTGCCACCCTTGAAAACTCGCAAACCCTCGAACATCCACATTCCGAGAAATATAACTGGCTCGACCGTCCGCATCCCGGAATTTCGAAATTCTGTAAATATCCGGCTGGCGAAGTTTCCAAGTTCGCTAACCGGAAATGTTCGTGCCCGTAGGAAAGATCCATCGGTTGTATCCGAACGTGGATACATGGAAACACTATTTCGCGGTTGAAAATTCAATAGACGCGGTTGAGAAATTGTCGCAACTTGGCCGAAGTAGGAGAATCGTAAATTTTTAGATCTACCCCACCCGATAACTTGTTAGAGTTTTCGATAAATTTTTAAGTTTCTTTGTGGAGGGACATTTATGATCCTTGAGGGAAAAAGTTTGCCGGGTTGAAACGACCGTGGAGAATGTTGCCTTTGAGAGATACGAGTTGTTTCACTTGCAGTATATATTCAAGATGTTGCAGCGGTTTTCTTGTCGTGCCATGCGCAATACGGCATACACCGCGAATAGAAATGACCCGGTAATGTCATACGTATCTGTCTCTGTATTATCTTTATTTGAAGCCACGAGTACCTGTCCGTTCGTATTATACTTTTCGCGTTGGACGAACGATATTCTTTCGTATTGACTAGGCGGAGTAACGATGCTCGATTGCGATTGAAATAATAGAAATTGATAGTTGTTGATAAGTGAACACTGGTAATTGATAATTGATAACTAAAACTAAGAAATTGGTGCTTGGTAATTTATTGATAAGTAGAACTTAGAAGCTGGTACTTGGTAATTGGTAATTCGAATTTAGAAGCTGGTGCTTGGTAATTGGTAAATAGAACTTAGAAGCTAGTGCTTGGTAATTGGTAATTGATAATTGGAATTTCGAAGCTGGTGCTCGGTAATTGGTAGTTGGTAAATAGAACTTAGAAGCTGGTACTTGGTAATTGGTAATTGATAACTAGAACTTAGAAGTTGATGCTTGATAACTGGTATGTCTTAACTGACAACTAGTACTTACAAATTACGGCTGGTATTTGACATTTCGTGCTTGGTAATTAGTAATTGATGACTACAACGTAGAAGTCTATACTTGGTAACTGGTAATTGATAATTGGTAACTGACAACTAGTACGTACAAATTATGATTGGTGATAAATGTTTAGGAATTTAGAAATTCAGGGACACGAATATTTCGGAATTTAGTAATTTGTAAGTTAAAAACAAATGAATATGAGAATAAATATTCAAAATTTTGTAAAATCTGGCAATATGGAAACTTGGTAGTCCGAAAATCGAAAGATCTGGCGCACGTGAAATCTGGTAATAGGAAAATTGAAAAAATTTGAAAATTGGAAATTCGTAAAAATTCAAAGTTCGATATTTGGAAAATTCGAAAGTTGGAAATTCGGAAAATATGAAAGTTCGATATTTGGAAAATTCGAAAGTAGGAAATTCGGAAAAATTCAAAGTTCGAAATTCGGAAAATTCGAAAGTTGGAAATTCGGAAAATATGAAAGTTTGATGACGAAAAATCGAAATTCTGAAAATTTCAAAGTTTGAAATTGGGAAAATTTCAAAGTTTGATAGTCGGAAAATTTATCAACTAAATGTTCGATTGTTATGATATTCGAAACTCTGAGAACCGGTAAACTGACAGACCAACAAATTCTAAGATCGAGAAATGCGACTCTCTGAAAATTCGACAATGCAACAATTCGAAAATCGAAAAATTTATCTTGGACTCTTTCGGGCCCAAGTAACGCAATAGATGATACGCAAACATAAACATTCTGAAGACAGCAATTAGCCAGCGAATTCTGTTACGAAGTACCCGAGCAATTTGTGCTAATTACTTCGACAGACGGTCTTGAATCGACTTTCGCGAGTAGCTGCACGATGTCTGCTGTCGTGCCTTTGGCTTGTAATCTTCCTACTTGTCAAACATCGCGAGGACGATCGTGTTTCCATTCCTGGAAGATGGAACAGTCTGGCCAATCAGCAGGAAGTAGCGTCTGTTTTCAAAGAGGGCTCCACCTGTTCCTCCTTTTCCCTTCCATACCCTTCAAATTACACTGTACATGTTTGTGCACCGGGTAATATCAAATAAATAATTTAACTGCACCGCGTGAAAGTTCAGCATAATTCTATGTTCTAAGATTAACACTGAAACTACCGACGTAGAGTGCACAATTACTTTGTGGTTAATAATGATGTTTAAAAATAAATGTATAAACAATGTAACATAAATCGATGCACATATTAATTCTCTATCTCGGTGAGAATCAATGTAGATTTCAAGAAAATCATCTAAACAAATTTTGTCATTTAAAATTTAAATTTGTATAATGGTCATTTGAACCTTTTAGTAGGTTTAGTGCTAACAATATATAAAACGAATATAAGTGGTGGTTTGACTGATAATATACACGGTGTTAAAAAAAAAACCATTCAATATTTATATGTTGTAATTGTTTCTGAGGTATAAACATATTTGTTTGCTAGTATCATGATTGACCTATTTGCTTCCACCGCATGCGTGGAACATGATTTTAAGTAGCTCTGGCGGTACTTATTAAATGCTTATCAGAATAAATAGTTGCACAGAAAAAAATGAATGTTATGTTCCTATTCACTAGTACAAATATTTTGTTACATCATATAATAATCATAGTGTCATATAATTGTAAATAACAGTGACATTACTGCTTAAATTATGATTAGATTAAATAATTGTACAAAATTAAATGAATTTTATCTTTCTTTTAACTACTACAAATATCTTATTACACCAAATAATACTCACGGTGTAACGTGATTTTAAATGGCTCTGACAGTATTTATTAAATTATTATCAGAATAAATAATTGCACAGAACAAAATGAATGTTATGTGCCTATTCACTATTACAAATATTTTGTTACGTCAAATAATAATCACAGTGTAACATGTTTATAAATGGCAGCGACATTACTGTTTAAACTATTATTAAATTAAATAATTGTACAAAATAAATGAAACTTATGTTTCTCTCAAGTACTACAAATATCTTATTACACAAAATAATAATCACGATGCCACATGATTTTAAATATTCTGACATAACTTCTTAAACTATTATATTTTTATTATAAATGAACGTTGCGTCTCTGTGAATCGCTACAAACGAGTTATTGTATCAAATAACGATAACTCTGTAGTACAATTATGAGGCTATACAGGATGTCCCACAAATATGGTACAAGCCGGAAAGGGGTGGTAGGTGGGGCTATTCTGAACAACTTTTGCCTTTGCAAAAATATTGGATGAGGCTTCACCTTTAAATTATTACAGAAAAACACCGACCAATCAGAACGCGAGAATCGCGCGCGCTGTATGTTCGATCGCGACCACAGCGAACTATAACTCGAGCCTACACTACTGCCTCTAAGCGCGCGCGATCCTCGCGTTCTCATTGGTCGGTGTTTTTCCTTAATAACTTAAAAATGAAGCCTCATCCGACATTTTTGCAAAGGAAAAAGTTGTTCAGAATAACCCCAGCTACCACCCCTTTCCGGCTCGTACCATAATTGTGGGACACCCTGTATATCGAGCGATAATAATTTCCTCTGTTTTTCTATCAATAAGCAAATACACGATCTGTTTTCTCGGCGTAACTATTAATGGTTCTCGTTATCGCATCGCCGATTGAAAATCGGATTCGCCGTGCCCCAGAGAAATAGAAATTCAGCGTGAAATTAATCTTCGACGTTAATTATTTCGCGATTCGGGCGGTACAAATGTTCGCTTTCGGTAACGACGATCAGATTTCCCATTTGTCTCATTTATACGAAACGATATACCTTTCATCGGCGAAATAAATACTCAACAAGGAAAATAATTCGAATAAAATTACGACGGTATGTACCGTTAACGCGTCGATACTCTCGCAATTAACGCGCGAATCTGTTAAATAACAGTATCGCGCAATTACGATCAATTTATTATAAAATAATACCACACCCTCATAAACTGTTTCGAATGATATTTTACACATTTTTATCGGATTTTACCAGACACGATTTGCATTCTTTTTTTAACTTTATATTTAAAAATCTAATGGCGATGTGTCATAGCGAACAATGATAATTGTTAATTAACACTAAACCTACCGGCGTATAATGCACGTTTATTTTGAAACTAAAAATGTAGTTGAAAAATAAATAAACGAACCAGACAATACAAATTAGTGTACACATTAATTCTTTATCTTGATGAAAATCGGCACGAATTTCGAAAAAGTCACCTCACATATTTTGTAACTTAAAATTGGAATTTTGTTAAATGGTCATTTTTACCTCTTTGGTAGGTTCAGTGTTAACACTAGAAGTACCGGCATTAAATGCTTGCTTGCTTCAGAACTGAAAATAAAGTAGAAAAATAAATAAATAAATATTGCAGCATCACCTAACATATAGAACCATTCATTAGCTCAATAAAACATGACAGACATTTTGACAAAAGGACGGCAATAAAATTTTGTAATAAAAAATGCCTAACTTGAAACCAGTCATTTTGACTGGTTGGTAGTTCTAGTGTTAACGCATAATTACAATCGATTTATTAGAAAATAATAAATTACTTTGTTGAATAATTTGTGGAATAATATCTGTAACATTTTTTATCGATGTTCACCAAACACCAGTTTCTTCTTTTCAATTTTACATAAAAAATCTAACTACGACGTATCGCAGTGACATTCAACCGCGGTCACGTTTTTTAATTAGTACACGACTCAATTAAACAACATTATCGTCTAATTACGATCGATTTATCGGAAACAATAACGAAATACTTCATTGACGGGCGTCCAATAAATTTTCAAACGTTTCTGTCGATTTCCACGAAATGCGCGTTCCATTCTTTTTCAATTTCCCAGGAAAATACAACCGGCGACATATCAGAGCGATATTCAGGCGGAATTCCATAACATAAAACTCATAAAAACGTTACAAGCCATTCTCCCCGGATTTTTACAGGCGAGCAGAAGAATATTCCGTATTTTCAGCTAACAAATTTAATTTCACGTTTCGCGGTTGTCGGCTCGTAAAAACGTTACGGTGTACTTTTTATTGTTGGCACGTCAATATTTTACGCTTTGAACGAATAAACAGAATTTCAAGTACTGTACTCACCGATTTAGAGTTTAAATCGGCGCGGATTTATTTCTCCGATTTGCTATTATTTATTTATTTATTTATTATTCTTTTTTTTTTAGCTTTTATAGCGACACGAGTTGTTTATCCGAAAATAATGCAGTACGCAATTTTTTTTTCGTCCGGGAAAATACGGCAGGATCGTTGGTATAAAAGCTTTTGAACGTCGACATACGCCGATGAAATCATCGAATTGGAAATCGTAAAAATCGCAAATTGTAAATATCCGTTAAAAATGAAACATCTGTTAAATTCGCGTGTACCGGTGTACCGAGTTTTTAAAGCATTTTAATTATTAAATTTCCTACTTCTCCAATCTCGAAACTCCTAATGTCAATTTCCAAAACTTCAAATTCCGAATTTCCCAATTTTCAAATATGCTACTCCCTAAATCCCTATATCCATAAATTTCCTACTTCCTAAATCCCCGCATACTTAAATTTCCTACTCCCTTAATCCCGAAATTTCTAAATTTCCCAAAACCCGGAAATCTCGACTCCCAAAATCCCGAATTTTCAATTTTCCTATCCCTAAATACCCAAATCTTTAAATTTCCCAAAACCCGGAAATCCAGAATCCCAAAACCCCGAATCCGAGAATCCCGAATCCCAAAATCCCAAAACCCGGAAATCCAGAATCCCGAATCCCTAAATCCCGAATTCCTAAATCTCGAATCCCGAATCCCAAAATCCCGAATCCCAATATCCCGAATCCCAAAATCCCGAATCCCAAAATCCCGAATCCCAAAATCCCGAATCCCAAAATCCCGAATCCCCAAATCCAGAATCCCTAAATCCCGAATCCCGAATCCCGAATCCCAAAATCCCGAATCCCAAAATCCCGAATCCCAAAATCCCGAATCCCAAAATCCCGAATCCCAAAATCCCGAATCCCAAAATCCCGAATCCCAAAATCCCGAATCCCTATATCCCGAATCCCCAAATCCCGAATCCCTAAATCCCGAATCCCTAAATCCCGAATCCCTAAATTCCGAATCCCTAAATCCCGAATCCCTAAATTCCGAATCCCTAAGTCCCGAATCCCTAAATCCCGAATCCCTACATCCCGAATCACTAAATCCCGAAACACAAAATCCCGAATCACTAAATCCCGAATCACTAAATCCCGAATCACTAAATCCCGAATCACTAAATCCCGAATCACTAAATCTTGAATCACTATATTCTTAAATCCCTAAATCCATATATCTCAAAAAGCTCGAAACGTTGAAACGTAGTAGCGATTGAAGTTTAAATTGAAAAATGCGAGTCGCGATAGAAAAGAACCAAGTAGAAAATTAAATTCGGGTTAATCCTGCACGACTGATTTAATTTTTAGTGGTTCATTAACGCCAGACAATTGCGTCGTGGATTCAATTTAATGACATCGTCGGGATTTCACGGTGTTCGCCGGTGAGAAAAGAGCTTACCGTTGAACAAACAGAATTTTGTTAATTGTACACATTTCTAATTAAATCCGTGCTAGATTATACGATACCGTAGCGCAACGGCATAAGCTTTGTTAAGATATTCAATAGAGCTCATGATACGGGAACTGTTGAGGATCTTTGCGCGAGACAATTGTTCTTAATGACTCGCCATCCACGCGTATCCTAATTAAGCTTACTAGAATCTTGCTTCCCGGAATCAATAGTAACTGACGTATCCTAATCTTGACAATGTGAGGTAATCTTAAGTTCAAAAAGGTTCAAAATAAGACCAACGGCTTTATGATTCTATGAATGCGCCGCAACACCTAGAAATTTTAAATCTATTCGAACTCAAAATGCATTGTGAGCCTTAACAAACACTACGCATAAAATGAAATATCGAATTTTCCTTCGAATCGTTGTAATTAGGAAGTTTGTTACGCGACGTAGGAAACGCGACGGGGCAAACAATGTAGCCGAGTTAAATCGATGAGCTAAACGTTCGTCGGGTGGAAGCCCCGATAGAGAGATAGTATCCAGCGATTTCGACTATCGTGCCGGTGAAATTACAGCTGGTCGAGTTAGGCCGAGCCGACGTTGTAATTTCCCTAGTAATTTGCAACTAACTCCGCGAAATGGCCGTCAGCAACGAGGGACGGATCCCTTCAAATTGGAAATAATGAGCCGTCGAACTTGGTCAGGCGATCTTTTCCAGCGTGGGAACGCGTATTTACTCGGAACTTCCTTAACGAACGTAACTGGAAACGCGACTCCTGTTCAACATCGCTTCCGAATCCCTATATCCCGAATCCCTATATCCCGAATCCCTATAGCCCGAATCCCTATATCCCGAATCCCTATATCCCGAATCCCTATATCCCGAATCCCTATATCCCGAATCCCTATATCCCGAATCCCTATATCCCGAATCCCTATATCCCGAATCCCTATATCCCGAATCCCTATATCCCGAATCCCTATATCCCGAATCCCTATATCCCGAATCCCTATATCCCGAATCCCTATATCCCGAATCCCTATATCCCGAATCCCTATATCCCGAATCCCTATATCCCGAATCCCTATATCCCGAATCCCTATATCCCGAATCCCTATATCCCGAATCCCTATATCCCGAATCCCTATATCCCGAATCCCTATATCCCGAATCCCTATATCCCGAATCCCTATATCCCGAATCCCTATATCCCGAATCCCTATATCCCGAATCCCTATATCCCGAATCCCTATATCCCGAATCCCTATATCCCGAATCCCTATATTCCGAATCCCCATGCCCCGAATCCCCATGTCCCGAATCCCAAATCCCAAAACCCATGTTATCATGGATTTTGTCCCAATGCTACGCTCATTATTGATTGTCAATGTTCGAAAGAGAAAACATTGAGGGTCGTTTACTGGTATAAGCTATAAAATTAAAGACCTCTTGTTAGTTAAAAAAAAAACAGTTCCACTAGTGTAACAGTCTGTGCCCATCGTTGAAAAATGAAATGTTGGACATAGTTTTCGAATATAATCGAATCTGTTCCGCCAGCGCAATAAGCTCCTTCCGCCGGTGAAAAAGCAACGTTAAGAAGAGGAACAACGGAAACCGTAACGATTTCGCTTGTAATTCTCGGCTGATCCCTTCTCGCGTTAGAAAGCGCACGAATCGCGCGACCTTTGACCCACAAATCACGTCAATTAAAGCCCCTCTTGTCTGTTCGGCCGCGCAAATTGGGAAACGTAGCCGCGATCGATACGGTTGACCCCCGATCCGCCAGGAGGATCGCGGCCCGTTTTAACACCGGAACGATTCCATTTTGCTGTCTCCGTGTTATCCGGCTGTAATTGCTGTTAGCGTTATGCGAGACTGCGAGACACGAGACAAGACGCAACCGTGTCTTTTCAACGAAATTTCCTGCTGCGCCAGCGTTCGAATCATTGACCCTCGACCTTCGAGCACATCGCACACGAATGTACACTGCCGCTCGACACATGTGGACACTTCCTTAACAAATCAATCTTTAGAGATATACATATGTAGTAGTTGAGAGAAACATATGTTACACGGACAGATGACGCGTCCCTTATTTTTCATTAATTATAACAATACAATATTTTGCCCAATCATAAACACTCGAAACCATCGCCCTTGCGAGGTTCAAACCCTCTACAGCAGCAATAAACTCATGAAGCCATTACGAACTCCGCGGATTTCTTTGAAGTCACAGTTTTACCTACATTTATTACCAGTAATGGTTCTTTCGCTCTTCGCTATCCTTAGAAACATGTTTTCTCAACGTCAATGCGCATCCTAATTTTATTGCTCGCTAAGGTCAAGGGTCTAACTCATAAAACATTCGCGTGACCGTTTCTGGGTTTTTCCCAAAGCAACCGACGTCGCGTTTAGGCGGCCACTTAAGACCCCGCACCACTAATTTTCGTACCATTCGGTTCAGTTTCCATATTTCCACCTCCGACTTTTTTTCACGAATCGCGGACAATCACCCCCACCGCATACATCTACGCGAGTTTACATGCACGACACTTTTTCGACTCTCAGGCAGAATACAACAATCATCCGACACGATCGTACGCTTCAAACTCATAGTACATCTCGTAACTGAATAAATTACATTTTTTGTTAAAGTTAAACATAGTCTCGGTTTGAAAATAGCCTACAGAGAATCACCCTGACTGTATTCATTTATCAGTCAGGAAATACGCGATCCTAACGACATCGAATAATCGAGTGAGGATTTACGACCCTCATAGGCACCAGCTGAAACGGTTCGGCTTTCTTGCGAAGTGCGTATACAGAAAATAAATGAAGTAAATGGTGACGGTGAACAGATTCGATGGAAACAGAAGAAAATGATAACGGTGAACATAATTGATAGAAACCGAAGAGAAGCATTATATTTTATAGAATACGAGTTAATTCCTAATTTGGGCAAGGAACAACGCCGTTTTAACACTTTAAGTGGCACCCTAAAACAGTATCAATTTCTTTGAGGAAGTAATTTTAAAAAATTAATGAAAAAACTACATTTTTTGTTAAAGTTAAACATAGTCTCGGTTTTAAAATAACCTACAGAGAATCATACTGCCTGTATTAATTTAAATACAAAAATATACAGGAACTGAATGATGTGGTAATTCGGAAATGTTCGAATTAGAGATGTCTCGGTGATTTAAAAATACAAAAACTAGATTAAACGGTGATTCAAGGTTATGAAAACCGACTACCTCACATAGTCTCGATTTTAAAATAACCTACAGAGAATCATACTGCCTGTATTAATTTAAATACAAAAATATACAGGAACTGAATGATGTGGTAATTCGAAAATGTTCGAATTAGAGATGTCTCGGTGATTTAAAAATACAAAAACTGGATAAAACGGTGATTCAAGGTTATGAAAACCGACTACCTCAAAAATTTATAAATTCATAAAGACTCCAGCTAATGTCACGACATTTCTTTTCTCTGCATACGAAGCAAAGATATAGTATCATCAAAGGCAGCCGCAATCACTCATCCCAGCCAAAGATGGTCAACCCGAGGAGGATTGTATACTCGGTATCGCGGAAGGGTTTGCAAACAACGCGACCTTAATTTGCCGTTAGACACACGCGAAACGTCTCGAGCAAAACGTCGCTGGCCGTCGACGAGCAATCTGCAGGGTCTCCAAGTATTTACACTGGCCGAACCGCGATAGATGGAGAAATTGCGGCCGTGAATCATGCGAACGGATGCATAGTCGGTTTATTGCGTTTCTGGTACGGTGGCCCGCAACTTCTCGATCGCAAAGACACCCCAGACACCCAAATCTTAACGTTTTCTGTAGGCAAGGGTTGATAACTGGTATAATACGAAGAACAAATAAGAAGTTTCAGTTTGTATGAATACTGCCAAAAACGTATTGGTCGTGTCTGCACTTTCCTATAAAAATGAGAAATTAAAAAGGGTATCGAGGATATTCAGCCCCCTGCTTAACGATTTGTCAGATCAGTTAGAACTATTCCTATCTGCGATATTAACCAGTTTGTTCAGGTAAAGCACGAACGGTGCGTATACCTCTTTTAGAGAAAAACTCAACATAGTTTTATAACATCTATTGTTTAGGGTTTGGGGCCTGCGATGCTCCAGGTACCGCCGTATGTACTGCCTGGACAATTTTTCGTTAGTTCTTAGTTCTTACCGTGCCTCCACCGTGCTTACACCGATCCTTTTTCCAACAATACTTCCACCGTATTCTTTTATTCTCCAAATATATATATAACTATTACACTACTATCCCACGCGTACTTTATTTTACATAACCAACTCCAACACAGTTAAATGTGGCGCTCCCTTTTGTAAGTATATTCGAAAATCACGGAATAAGTGTCGGTGTTAACCCTTTCGCGCCGAGCTCCCCGTCCGCCGAAGTACCGTCCCTGAACGGAAACTCGCGCCGAAAATATGCACAGTGCGCGTGGTTTCTGTATATATGTTGTTCTAATAATAAGTCTTAAATAGGAACTGTGCTGAATAAAACAATCATTGTTCCAATGTAATAAGTAATACGTAAAAAATATGTAAGAACAATTTAGGAGTATACTCGTGACAAAAAATTCTGCCAGATCTCTATGACGGATATAGTCGTCAAACACAATTAACTGGTTAAAACAAATAACGAAAGTTCAAATGTTATGTCAATTTTGTAATCTGAAATTCTTGTCCTCGCAAATTATAATTGGACTCGAACTATAACTTGAAACGTATTCAAAATTTGTGCCAAATTCATCTGCGAGTGTGTCACTTGACAGAGTTATTAAAGTATGGCATGGGGTTAAAAAATAGATGTGTCGTTTCTCCAAAGACACATGTTAACACACAGTGTACGTAAGTACCTCCAATGCACTCTACCACTTACTTGGATGTCTCAGTTGCCATGGTTTATCAATACGATAGTATTGTACGATAAAGTAATACACTTTTGATGATATGGGTCGTCTAAGCCCGTCCTACGATTGGTCTGAAATTTTGTACACATTTTAATGATTGTTACGTCTTCTGGATGGACCTAAAAGTAAGATAAAATCATGGAAATAAACATTTTTTTATCGCAAAAAAGACTACAATTTATCTATAAAATGTTCAATTTTTTGTTCCGTGGTCCGTCATTTTTCCAATTTTTAATATTTTTTCGATATGTTAGGTTCATCTCTTTACTACAACTACGTACTAATAAAATTTCTTCGTTTTGGCTGTTTCGGATAATAAAAACCGACACTAGAGTGTACACCGTTTTAGAAGTCGCTTCATGACGCTTCCAGCACAACAGACTATACCTCCGCCATTTTGTATTTTATTTCAACAATGAAATTCCAAAATGAAGTCCAAATATTGCTTAAATAGTCCTCGAAACCATCAAAATATTTATTCGCTCCTTGTCCCTAAATAAAATTATTGAAAATCTTCTTAATTTCGGCTTTCTATATGGAGGTCTTCCCTTAGCCTATAATTCTCTTCGGTAGTCGCGTCAGCCAGGGATAACTATTATAATTATTGCTGCAAAGTTAAAACAAATAAGGAAAGTTGAAATGCGAAGAAATACTTCGGAATAATAACACCTAGACGTACGAAATTTCGTGAATTTGATGTGTCGTAGCAGCCGCTTAAATTCCAGGAAAGAAATCAAGAAACGACGGTAAAAGATCGTATTCGATATCGGGGGTAGAAAGCAAGGACCGACTGATTTACGAATAAGCTCGATACAATTTTTCCCAGCGCCAGACACGTTTCTGGAGCGTGAAGGGATGGTAAATAAAGGGACGATGGCAGAGAAGGTTTTATCGGCGCGGTGGTTCATCGATATCGCTCGGTCGCGATTCAAAAACTTGGAAAACTCTTGCCAGTCATTCCGTGTATCGGGGAACTTCGATCGAACCCCGTCTCGTTTATCATTTTCTTCCGACTGCCTGCCTCCCCTATCTCCGCCCTTTCTTCTCTCGTCTCTCGTGGATCTCGATCTCTGCCCTGCCAGATTTTTCTGTCACCGACACCATGCAAAACCGAATTCCCTGTTGCGTGCACGTTTTCCTTCCCTCCGAAGATGAGACCCGTAAAAACTAACTTCGTATTAGTGGACCGTATTCAATAACGAGGGAGCGAAAAATTAGAGAAATTTTTATAACGAAAATTAGAATAATTTCTAGATTTCTGGTTTTACGGGTTTCAAGATATTTTAATTTCTAGATTCCTGGTTTTGCGGGTTTTAAGATATTTTAATTTCTAGATTTCTAAATTTTTGGGTTTCTAGATTTCTGGATTTCTGGTTTTATGGGTTTCAAGATATTTCAATTTCTAGATTTCTGGATTTCTGGATTTCTGGTTTTATGGGTATCAAGATATTTTAATTTCTAGATTTCTGGATTTCTGGGTTTATGGGTTTCAAGATATTTTAATTTCTAGATTTCTGGATTTCTGGGTTTATGGGTTGCAAGATATTTTAATTTCTAGTTTTCTAAATTTGTGGGTTGCTAGATTTCTGGATTTCTGGGTTTATGGGTTTCAAGATATTTTAATTTCTAGATTTCAGGATTTCTGGATTTCTGGTTTTGTGGGTTTCAAGATATTTTAATTTCAAGATTTCTAAATTTGTGGGTTTCTAGATTTCTGGATTTCTGGTTTTGTGGGTTTCAAGATATTTTAATTTCTAGATTTCTAAATTAGTGGGTTTCTAGATTTCTGGATTTCTGGTTTTATGGCTTTCAAGATTTTTTTAATTTCTAGTTTTCTTAATTCTTCAACTTTTTTTAATTCAGCATGATTTTTGAGAGTCAGCGCGGTTTATTATTTGATGAGCGTTGAACCGTTAGGTGACAAACGACTTCGTACTTTTTACCTAAGGTCGAATTGACCTCGAGACGAGCATTTGGTAAGTGTAGTGCTTTCCTTACATTGTCCACGACCAATGAAATATTATGATTGTCCCGTAAATTCCTTCCTTGTTTAATAGAAATGAAAACACAATATTTCTTGTTTAAGATTTTTCGCATTAAGTACGAAGTGTTCTATTCCATCGTCCTCGTCCATCCCTTCGGAAATATTATTTAATCCTTGATTATTGCAAAATATTCCTCGAAATGCATTTTTATGTTATATCGAAAAGGGAAGAAACTTATCGGACAACCTAACAGTTTAACTGTAACTTAGTCGTTTGTTCACCCTCAGCGGTACGCCAATCCGCACTACATACTTTATTCTGGAGAGAACATTATTTTTTCTCTTCAGTTGATTTCCAATAACTCTCAAAGAGTACACATTTATATTTGTCTTTAAAAGGTTTTACTATTTTTTCTCAAGTGCTAATTCAAGTTTTAGTTTTAACCTAATTACTGGTTCATTAAGTTGAATCCCGAAGAACACACAACTAAACAGTGCAAATTTATGCATTATTCGGTGTCCTAGACCAGGTTCCCACGTATGTCAAGAGGTTAATAAAACCTATCAAATATGTTCACAATATTTTGCTTTATTTATTATTCATAGGCCCAAGTAATAACTACTAGCGTTTCAAATTAGATAAATGAACTAACTTTTACTCAATAGATGATTGATTCATAAGGAAATTTAAGCGTCACCCATATGTGGATGACGTGGCGATGAAAGTGTTAAAGGACACGCAAAGTCCAGAATATATCTCGGAAGTTCGAGATTAAAATTCTGCCGATGACGCAGGATATGAATAGATACGAGCGAGCGCGAAAACGATTGTTATTTCTTTGTAATCCACGGGACTTCCGGTGTAATCTTCGGATTCGCGAATGAAAACGAACGAAAGTTTCGTACCGCGGAAAGTTCGAATCCCACGAGGTAACGATAAATCGAGAGATATATGGAATAACTTTTTATTGCGGTCGACTGGCACACGGGTGTAAATCTCGTTTCTCACGTTATTACTAATTCAAAGCGTATGAATCTCGTACATCTTCCCTGTTTTATGCTCGACAATTCTAAGATACTAATGTTCTACGGTCTCGAAGTAATATGTTACATGGTTTACTAATATTTCAGCTTTTTAACACTTGGCATGCGGGTATATTACGCCGCCAACTTACCCGCGCAGTAATAATCGATGATTATTTTAACAAACATCAAAAATAGATGATTTTCGTGATTATTTTTTCTTTTTTTTTTTGGATACCCGCTATCCAACACAAATGTTCTAAACGCGTATTTTTACGTGACCCGCGCTCCAGAGACAGACTGCGAAAAACGTAAAAGTATGTACGTTGCCCGCATGCCAAGTGTTAAGGTTTGTTTCGTGGTTTCTGTAAATCGTGAAATTACAGATGCTGATTGCTTATATATTTCTTTAAACTTTCAAATTTTTTGGTTTCTAAACTTCGATGTTACTGAATTTTTATGTTTCTTATTTTTGGAGTTCTTAAATTTTTAAATATTCATATTTATAAAATTGACAAGTTTATAGATTCTGTTATTTCGATGTTTTTGTACTCCTAAATTCGTATGCATCCAAATTCTCAAGTTTCAAGTGAATTATCAAATTTTTAAATTTCTGTCCTTCCAAATTCCGATTCTCTAATTTCCATATACTCAAATTTTTAAATTTCTAAATTTCTGTCCTTTCAAAGCCCCAAACTCTCAAAGAGTCAAATTCTCAAGTTTTTAAATTCTGACAATTTTTATTCTTCCAAAGTCCCAGATACTCAAATTTCCAAAATCTAAATTTTTACTCTTCCAAATTCCCAAATTCTGAAGTTTCCAAATTTCTAAATTTTGTATTCTTCCAAATTCCCAGATTCTCAAATTTCTAAATTTTTATTCTTCCAAATTTCCAAATTTTCAACTTTCTGTAGTTTTATTCTTCCAAATTCCCAGATTCTCTAATTTCCAAATTTTCAATTTTCTATATTTTTATTCTTCCAAATTCCCATATTCTCTAATTTCCAAATTTTCAATTTTCTACATTTCACCCATATTTTCCTTATGTTTTTACTACATTTCTTAAATTACAGAATCACCGAATTTCTTCGCTCTCCATTTTTGATTTCCAAATGCATATACATCTGTTAGCGGCAACGTATTTTTGAGGGTCAACGAAGGCAATTAGCCCGCCGCTATTTTGCTTTCGGACCATTTATGATAGGGTGTTTGTATGAATGGCAACCCGGGCGGTCGACGATGGCCAGTGACACGAAGTCATGTAGCCATCGGGTGTCGCCGGGTTGATTGTTTAAAAAGAGGCATGGGAATGTTCTGGAAAAGGCAAGCAGCCTGACGTTGCATTGCTTAGGGGTGTTGTTCTTTAAGGATCTGGCCACGGAGTGGGGAAGGCAGAAATGCCTTTTGGTAAGAGGACTAAGCTTGACCTCTTGGCACTTACCCCAGAACCTTGATCGACATAGCATCGAAATAACAATTACTCTAACACATCAACAAATTAAATTTGCCATAATTAAAGAGCTTGACGTTTTCATTATATATCCGAGTTCTCTTCAAATTTGTTTCTCAACTACAGTAACCTGTATTAATTCCAGTTAAAGCACGTTGTGTGACATGATATATTAGGTCGTGTTATAAGTAACATCCATTTTTTTATCAGACATTTATTTTTGCTTTCATTGCATAATAAAGTCATATTAATTTATCACGTATCCGACTCTATTATGGATGATGTACTATTATTATTATACAATTATATTATTATACAAATGTATTACTTTTACTTTTAACCCTTTGCACTCGAAAGGTGATTCACACTCACCGTTCTCTTTAACACATCACTTAGGGATAGGTCATTTTTAACCGAATCTACAGTGTTGCACATACGACGTGTAAACGTAATGAAACAGTTAATGGTGACTGTTAATAATGGAGAGATTGTAACATTGAAATAATTCATCCAGCTTTTCAACCAAAGTTTTGAAGTTGCTTACTGCTACCAATGGAAGTACCTTCGAGTGCAAAGGGTTAAAAATCGCCATTCGGGTCATTTACGGAAAATGGTTCATTTTTATTATGTGATCTCGTTTGTCTCGATGACTTACAGTAGGTAGATAAGAACATAAATTTCACCTAGCTACCTCGCAAATTATTTACGACTCGATCTAATAACAGACACGCGCATTATCCGTTCACGAATTACTTGTATTTGTCGAACAGGTAAATTCGTCGCTCAATAACACGTTAACGAGCAACTGCGCGTATTTATAATGACGGAAGTCGAGCACGTTTCAGTTCGTCTCGACGTTGCACGGTGACGAACGAGACCGTCAGGAAATATACCGCTATTTGATTACTATTCCATGATTGATTGCATCCCTGGATAAACGCGTTCCGTGTCGAGTTAACGTCAGATATTATTTAAATGCATTATTATCGAGCCCCGTTCGTTCACGGTCCTTGACCTCTTCCAGGTTTCTATTCATATTATCCCCGGCTTCGTGTTATCCGTATGAATTCTTCATATTTATTCCATCATCCTACGGAATCGAACGTTCGCCTGTCTGCATTCGCCGTGATTCGGTGAACTGCAACGTTATTTGTGTCTGTCGGATGCTCGAAAATTACCTTACCGATTTCGAACTTTTGCAAATTATGTTGAGGTATGTGTTGGGTCCTAGAATCACAATAGGCATTGAGAAAATTAGGTTTCGATCCAATGTTCTGTCAATACGATAGACACCGTCTTGTGTCTACAGGGTGTCCCACAATTATGGTGTGAGCTGGAAATGGGTGATAGATGGGGCTATTCTGAAAAACTTTTTCCTTTGCACAAATGTCGGATGAGGCTTCATTTTTAAATTATTAAGGAAAAACACCGACCAATCAGAACGCGAGGATCGCGCGCGCCGTATGTTCGATCGCGACCACGGCCAATTAAAACTCGGGCTTACACTTTTGCCTCCTAGCGCGCGCGATCGATTTGCTCTGATTGATTTGTTATAAGTGTCGTTTCTTGTCATTTTAATCTCTTGTATCTTTTTGTGTATGTGTTCTTTCCACTTTAGCTTGACATGTAGACAGAGTCCCAAATATTGAATCATTTTTGCTTTTGATATTTCATTTATAGGTAGCGTAACCTTTGCATCTTTGAAGTTTCTCCTCGTTCAAGACTGGGGAACATTATATGGTTACATTTGTTATAATTTACCTCTATTTTCTGATCAACCAGCTATTTTTTTAACAATTTGATGTGGGTTTGTAACAGTTTTATTATTTCGTGTGGATCTTCGTGTATTGCTATTATTGCAGCATCAACCGCAAATGTATATATTTCAGTATTTCAGTATGTATTAGGTTGTCCCATAAGTTTTTTCCCCTTTTGATATAATATAAAAACGCGCTTCGAGGAACATTTTGCAAGTAAGCAAGGAGCAAATGATATTTACTGAGGGATGAAAGAGGACGATATAGTAGAACACCTTGTATTTAATGCAAGAAATCTTAAACAATAAATATTTTGTATACGTTTTTATTAAACAAGGAAGGAATTTACGGGACAACCTAATACATATTTTAATATTTCAATATATACGTATTTCAGTTTTTCAGAATGTACATATTTCAGAACTTACAGTCGATGAAATATTTACCGTGTACAGGGTGCACAAAGTCGCTCTAAATACACCACAGATAGTAAACGACTTTCAAAGATTCAAGTTTCGAGACCGTTGTATTTTCGTAAAAAAATTCGCAGCACTTCGCCTCAGAAATTGCGCTGTTGCGTCTCCGCAAACATTTCGAATACCATCGATGTTAATAATTTCAAATATTTAGAATTTCGCCGCCTTCGCGAACAAATATTGTATTTAGTTCGGTCTGCGCTCGTGTTACGGTTTCGAAATTAAACCCGCCTTCAAATATTATCCTGTTTGCCTTTAAAACAGCGGCGCGCAAAAATCGAGCAAGAAATATACACGCGGCCGAGAAATCTCTCTCGTCGCCGTGCTTTAAACTCGAAAAGCGGCGAACGCCAAAACAAACCGGTTTTTGCCGCGATACCGATCGTTGCCGCGTATTTTCTCGCCAAACAGAGACACGAAATTTCGGCTACCACGGAAAGTATGGGGTCTACCACAAAAGTTCTGTCTGATTATTTCGTTTCGAGTTTCAACACGTATGAGCGTGCTCTTTTGAATCGTATATGGCTGTACCTCTATAATATAGAGTCTACATAAGTACATAATTGCATTTATACGCGTGTGCGCTCAATGAAATGAACTACGGTAAAGATATCTCGCGTCATTAAACGTGGGCACCGATACAGTTCATTTGCAATACCGTTCGTTATACGATCGTCACAGACTAGATTATTATGTGTTGTAATGGCGGCGTGTTGAAATTGGGACGCGTCGGGATTGCCGTGAGTTGGAATTGCGGTGAGCTGTAACTACGACGCGTTGAGTTACGGAGCGTTGGAATTGCGGCGTGATCGAATTGCGACACGCTGAAATTTCACTGCATTGGAATTGCAGTGCATTGTAATTGCGGCGCATTGAATTACGGGGCGTTGGAATTGCGACACACTGGAATTTCAGTGCATTGGAATTGCGACGTGTTGAATCACATTGTGCTGTAATTGCGGCGCGTTGAATTACTGGGCGCTGGAATTGCGCCATGTTGGAATTGCAGCACGCCGAAATTGCGCTGGGTTGGAATGGCGGTGCGTTAAATTGCATGGAGTTGGAATTGGGGCAGGTTGGAATTGCGACGCGTTGAATTGCGGAGCGTCGGAATTGCGACGCGTTGTGTTACGGAGCGTTGAAATTGCGGGGTGTTGGAATCGCGACACACCCGAATAGCGCTGGATTGGAATTACAGTGTATCGGAATTGCAGCGCGTTGAATTACGGAGCGTTGGAATTGCGGCGTGATCGAATTGCGACACGCTGAAATTTCACTGCATTGGAATTGCAGTGCATTGGAATTGCGGCGCATTGAATTACGGGGCGTTGGAATTGCGACACACTGGAATTTCAGTGCATTGGAATTGCGACGTGTTGAATCACATTGTGCTGTAATTGCGGCACGTTGAATTACGGGGCGCTGGAATTGCGCCATGTTGGAATTGCAGCACGCCGAAATTGCGCTGGGTTGGAATAGCGGCGCGTTAAATTGCATGGAGTTGGAATTGGGGAAGGTTGGAATTGCGACGCGTTGAATTGCGGAGCGTCGGAATTGCGACGCGTTATGTTACGGAGCGTTGAAATTGCGGGGTGTTGGAATCGCGACACATCCGAATAGCGCTGGGTTGGAATTACAGTGTATCGGAATTGCAGCGCGTTGAATTACGGAGCGTTGGAATTGCGACATATTGGAATTGTGGTGCGTTGAATTATGGAACGTTGCAATCGCGACGTGTCCGAATTGCGGTACGTTGGAATTGCTGCGCGTTGAAACCTCGGCACGTTGCAATTGCGTCGCGTTGAAATTATGTCGTCCTTCGATATTAAGCTGGTCGCGAAAAATAGATATCGATAAGGTTGATTCGCGGAACTGTATATTGTACGAATTCCAACGGGGTAGAAACGCTACCGAAGCGTGTCGTAATTTGTTCAAAGTTTTTGGCGGAGATACTGTTTCGGATAGAACACGTAGGAGATGGTTCGAAAAATTTGAAGCACGCGATTTCGACCTTAGCGATAAGACACGCTCTGGCCGGCCATCTCCGGTCGATGACGATATCGCGAACACCACGATACACCAAGATCCTTTTTCGACGACATCGAAGATCACGGAGCGGCTTAACTCGACGAACCATTTCGGGCCATATTCGGGAAGTAGGGTCGGTAGATCGTTAACCCTTATCACTCGTATGTCGAGCGTGTCTCGACTTCGCATTTCTCTTGGATCGTTTAAACAATTCAGATAAATAGGTTGCTCCAATATTTAGTTTCATTCGTTCATTATTTGTCATAAATTAAACACATATTTGTTATTTACCCTACGCTATTGCAATACATTTTGTGGCGGTGTACGCCACGACGTTATTTCTAATTTGATCTGTTGTTCATAAATTTCTTTCTCTTTCTATCTTTCTCTTCTGCCTGAGTATTTCTAAGCACTTCCTGCCTATTCTAGAATTTTATATTTTTCCAGGGTGTCGTGCAAGCCTGATCATTGTCCGATTGCACATTTGGCAGCCAGACTTGTGCGGACCTAAGTTTCCCTTAACTTTCCCTTTCACCCCTTCAACTTTCTACTTTATACTTCTCCCTTTTTTCCTACGTTTATCTCTTCTCATATTTGTAATATAATTAAGGTGCTGATAGGTAAAAGAAAATAACGAGCGCAAATGGTTAAATATATTAAAGACGGCATCATTTTTTTCCTCTTCATAAACGGACAGAACTTTCCGGTGGACCTAATATAAAGAGACAAAAAATCAAACGAGGTTTTCTCGTGACCGGGACCGTGAAAAATATCTACGAAGCAACATTTTCCCCTGACGGAGCACGTTACCCATGAAAGTTTGAACGTAGACTGATTCGCGAGCGGGTTCGAACGGACGTAGTCGATTAATCCGAGTCCAGCTTGGTTCTTTTATTTTCTTTTTTTTGCTTTCAGTCGTTGAGAGGGAAACCGTAGCACGAGGGGTGGCGAAGGGCAGAGAGAAAAGAATTTCGGTGGAGGATACGAGAGTCCACGGGGGTGGATAGCGAACGAGATCCAACATGGGAGAGAATCATCGGCAACAGGAGCAGCAGCCTGTTCTCCGTTCGATCAACAACGAGCACAGGTCGTTCGTTAAGTTCATCAACAAGACGCTGCACAGCGTCGTTTTGTATTGGATCGATTACCAGGGTCAGGCAGTCAGTTACGGTGTGTTGGCACCCGGTGATTGCCGGGACATCGACACCTTTGTCACGCATCCGTGGATCTTCGTTGATGCGGAGACAAGAGACAGGTACCACCCCCGCGATCCTCCTCTTTTCTTGATTGCTTCGTCGCTTTCTTTCGATGCTGGGTCGATCTTAACTCTTTCGCCAAGTTCTGCGATTTCACTTCGACGATTTTGGCGGCTTCTTACATTTGCCCTTCGATCGGTTTTGGCACCTGGAACTTAACCAGTTAAGTGTGTTTGACGACTATATCCGTCATGGAGATATGGCAGAATTTTCTGTCACGAGTGTACTCCTAAATCACAGTTAATTGGTTCACCAAATAAGTCTGTATTGTGGGGTATGAGATAAGGATGTGCGAGCTAGATGCGGATGTAGAGTGTTTGGAACAAGAGTGTGAATAAAGAGTGTTTGGACCGAGTGACAGTTCTTTGCAGTGGGAATGCGTGTGGTGCGAATGGGTCAGCGGGTATATCTGTGTGAGTGGTTTTCGGGGAAGAAAAGCGTGCAAGGATGCAAGGAAAGTTAGTTGAGCGTGAGGATTAGTAGAGAGAAGTCGAGAGTTTAAAGAGAGAATTGCGTGAGAAATTAAAAAGAGAGAAATTGTGAGAGCGAGTACTGTATTTTGTTTTATATATATTAAATATCTTTTGTTTTTTAAAAAGACTCCTTCTTGTCACCAAGATCCCTGCAGTATTAGTAATAAAATTGTCTATTTTATAAAATAGACCCGTCTTTTTGGCCCAACATTTTAACACCGACACTTATTCTGTGATTGACGAGTATACTTACAAAAGGGAGCGCCACAGTTAACTGGTTAAAAGGACCGGAACTCGATAATTCGAAGCTCTGAAAATGAGGTATTTGTGGAATTTTTAACCCCTTGCCCTACAATATCGTATTCGGGTCTTTAATAGCTAATGAATGTAGGATCGGGCCAGAGGGAGGTGTGAAGAAAACACACGCACTTTTGTCGAAATAAAGAAGCTTTACTAAAAAAAGGAGATAATATAAAATAATTAGTAAAAACGTGTTCGCTCGCGTCGCATCATGCATTCAACTGAAATTCGTCCGCTTCATTCACTTGTTACCTCACGCATTCCCTCTCACTCGCACACACATTCATCTGCAATCATTCGTATTCTCTCTTACAACGTTCACGCACTCATCTCACTCGTTCTCACGTACGTCCACGCACTCTCGCATTCCTTCATGAATTTAATAATTCATTCGTTCGTGAACGTGAAAGTTTCTTCCGAAAAATTTGTTCGTCCATTGGCAAATCTGAAATTTATTTGGTTCTGATCAGTGTCGCCATTCGGACCGGGTTTCTCTGCCTATGCGCTACGAAAGTAGTATTACACTATTCACGTACATAAAAAGAGCTATCACGATCGCACGTATAGTTTTAAAATTTTTGTGATTTAAAGGAGAACGTTCGATATGTGCATGTAAATATTGATATCGACCAAAAGTTTGCAATTTATCCAATTTTTTTTTTGAGTTAAAATAATAAATACATCGCTACATTTGTCATCACGGCCGCGCATGCGCAAAGAAGACCAAATCACGATATCGCTTCCAATTATGCCAGGTGCATGCATAACTTTTTTCCGGTTGAACTAAGAGATGGCTTGAGCGAAAAGTACGCAGCGTGTTAATTCGAATCATACGTCATTATGTTCGTCTGACATTAAACGACAAGCACGTACAAGTCGAGTCCGCCAAAATCTAGTGTCTTTGTAAGTGCGAAGCAATTGCAGGATTTATTGGATGATGACCCAACTCAAACTCAACATTAATTGGCAAAATCATTAAATGAAGTTCCTTGGTCTTTTATTGCTGTTATATTCAACCTTCGATATTTCAAACTTTGTAAGATTTATAATAATATCTACACCCTTGAAAATTACGTATCTTCTTTACAAAAAAAAAAAATGGAAAAAACTTATGCACGCGTCTAGCAAATTGTCCCTGTAATCGTTACGCGACTAAAAGAGTTAAGATCGACTCACGACATTATAAAACGAATCCACCAAATACAACCTCTTTCAACGGAGTTTTCCGGTCGCTTAGATACGAGTAATCGTTTTGTATACCTAAAACACGGACGAAGAACACGATTTTCACAGGTACACGGTGAATCAGAGGGACGTATTCTTTCCCGAAGCATGGTTCGTGAGGTATCGAGGCCTCCGACAGAGCGAGTTGCCTCAAAGACGCGAAAGAACAAACGTGTACATCACGTTGCCTGTTTACACGCTTCGAGAGTTGTCTTTGAGAGCGATCAAAAGACGCCTGACGCACGATCGACAGGCGTTTCAACTCGACATTCCGAGGAGCCTTCAACACGAACTGGCGACCATGTTGCCGCGAAACGACGACAGTAACGATCAGGACGTGGACGGGAACGAGGTCGATCGTGGTAGTCGAAATTCTTAGCGTTTGATCCTTCCTATCCTCGTGACCGCTCGCGAGTAAGTCGATCACGGTCCAACGATTCTATTGATGTCCTACGTGAGATGTATCCGAGATATTCGCGAGAAAAGTGACGCCCGGGAAAATTCGTGTTTCGTCGACTTTCGTGCTTAGAACGCGACGTTTCCGCTTTTGACTTTCTGTTACTCGCGGCGCGACTCTTAAACTGGTATCTGCTCAACGTTTCTAGCCGCGAATGGAAGTAATCGAGGTATTTCTTAAACGCTTTTGTCGACGCTTTATTTACGGGTTATTTTGATATTCGATGGATTCGTGTTACGTTGCCACGGTTCCGCTCGAGAATTCGAGGATCTGGACTTTTAAAAATTCGAAGATTTCGGCATTGGGAAATTTTGAAGATTGAAGACCACAGAATTCGAAAATTTGATTATGCGAGAATTCAGATCCTACGTTTCACGATGCATGGCGTTGTAATTTGGCGAGTGATAATGTAACGTGCGGTAATCGCGGTGTAATTTTGCATATGGCCATATAATGCGTGGCTGCTTAAAGATCAGATGCGTTGTGACATTACGAATCGGGATATAGTTATAGATTTGAGAGATGGTAATATTACCATCCAGTGTTATATAACACGCGGTGATTTAACAGACGGCGATATAACGCGAGGTTACGTCACGCGGCGTCAGAGAACTAGTGGCAATGTAACACGTGGCGATATAAAGCGAGGTAACGTCACGCGGCGTCAGCGAACGAGTGGCAATGTAACACGTGGCGATATAATAGGTGGTGATATAACGAGTGGTGATATAGCGCGTGGCGATATAGCGCGCGATATTCTAGCACGTTGCAGTTTCACGAATGACGATAGAACACGGGGTAACCCAATGCGTCTTAACTTAACAACTGATAACATAACGCGTGGCAATACAGCACGTGACGAGATAACGTGCGATAATCTAACTTGTAATTTTACGAAAGACAATATAACACGTGGAAATCCAGCACGTCGTAATTTAATAACTGACAATATAACGCGCGATAATTCAACGCGTTCCGATTTAGGGATTGGCAATATAACGCGTGGCGATCCAACAGATTTTGGTCTTTGCGAATGGCAATATAACGCGGGACGAATCAATATTCGGCGCCACAACGCTTGATCATACAACACGTGACAAGTTTAACTCTAGGCAATATAATGTGTGGTAATATAACACGGCTCTTCTATATTTTGCAAATTTTATAATATTCCGTTACATGACAGTACGTTTACGATCATCGTATCATGGAAATTTGAAATTTAATTTTCCACCTAAATAAAGTGAATGCCGAAATGAATTCATAATTATGCTGTGATCTATATTGGTAATTAACCCATCACGCAGAGTAGATGCTCGATATTTTTATGTAAAAGTTGCGGAAGTTCGTAATTTAAAGCGCATATTATCCGGGGATTATCAAAATCGACTCGATTAATTAAAGCGTTAACGCCTCACTGATTTTAACTCGATTAACTCGTCGAATATTTTATGAGCTAATAATCTTTCGTTTGAACGCATCACGAATTATAATGTCGCTTTCCTCACGAAAAATCCCGCGATACGTGTACATACCTGTAAAATATGTATGTTGTCGTTTGAATCTTTCAAACTTATCGATACGACAGGTGAATTTTCTATCTTTCGTTCGAAATGCACGAAAGCAACGGTAAATCGGGAAAGGGTTAATAAAAAAAAACGGGTTCAAAAAACGTGCCATTCTTATTTTTCGTTAATTAGCTATCGTTCGAAAGAGTTTCTAATATACAGGATGTCTCGTAATAAGTGTAAGACCCGCAAAGGGGTTGTAGGGGAGGTCCTTTGCAAAAATGGGGTCTAGGCTCTCGTTTTCGAGTTATTAAGGAAAAACATCGACCAATCAGAGCGCACGAATAGCGCTCGCTTAGCCGCAAGAGCGAAGCCTCGAACATACGGCCCGTCGCGGACGCGAACAAACAAGTTAGTATCGTGCTATATTACGTCAAAGTTGAATCACACATAAAATTGTCTTATCCCTTATTCAGTAAAAATGAATAACTGAACATTATTATTCCCAATTTTCCAAATCTTCAAATTCCCAAATTCCCATACCCCCAAATTTTCAATTCCCCAAATTCCCAATCCCCCAAATTCCCAACTTCTCGAATTCCCAATTTCCCAAACCTTCAATTCTCCAAATTCCCAATTGCACAAATTCCCAATTGCCCAAATTCCCAATTCCTCAAATTCCAAATTCCCCAAATTCCCAATTCCCCAAATTCCCAGACCCCCAAATTTTCAATTCGCCAAATTCCCAATTCCCAATTTCCAATTCCCCAAATTCCCAACTTCTCGAATTCCCAATTCCCCAAACACTCAATT
Organism: Coelioxys conoideus; assembly: GCA_947623535.1. Taxonomy (NCBI): domain Eukaryota; kingdom Metazoa; phylum Arthropoda; class Insecta; order Hymenoptera; family Megachilidae; genus Coelioxys; species Coelioxys conoideus. The sequence continues at coordinate 7,122,146 of OX392453.1, read as the reverse complement.
CCCCAAATTCCCAATTGCCCTAATTTTCAATTGCCCAAATTCCCAATTCCTCAAATTCCAAATTCCCCAAATTCCCAATTCCCCAAATTCCCAGTCCTCCAAATTCCCAGTCCCCCAAATTCTCAGTCCCCCAAATTTTCAATTCGCCAAATTCCCAATTCCCCAAATTCCCAACTTCCCCAACTTCTCCAAATCGCACATAAAATTGTTTTATCCCTTATTCAGTAAAAATGAATAACTGAACATTATTATGTATGATTTAACTTTGTCGTAAGATACCACGATACTAACTTGTTTGTTCGAGTCCGCGATCGGCTGTATGTTCGAGGCTTCGCTCTCGCGGCTGAGCGGGCGCTGTTCGCGTGCTCTGATTGGTCGGTGTTTCTCCTTAATAACTCGAAAACGAGAGCCTAGACACCATTTTTGCAAAGGAAAAAGTTACTTAGAATCACCTCCCCTACAACTCCCTTACGGGTCTTACACTTATTACGAGACATCCTGTATTTACCGAAAATGCTGTTCGAATATTGGTTTAGTATGAGCATTTAATATCCTTGTCACAATTCTATCGAGCTTTCTGATTATTTTATAGTATCGTTTAGTACCTAATTTTAATATTCCGATCGTAGACTAATCTATTTATAACTATTTCTGTTTTATTGTATTTTAACGGACGCTGTTTACCATTTCCATACACTTTTGGGTATCGAATAGGCGCATGTTTATTTAAGTTTCGATTGTTATAGGTCATCGGTGTTAATGCAATGAAAACAGAATGAATATGGCATTTTTTACGATGGGTATTTTTCTAACCAAACTTTACTCGCTCCGATCGTTGGCAAGTTGTTTGTTACTATCGTCTTGTTTATCAATACCTATTATTGTAATAGTTCCGTTAATGTTTCGAATACCTTCGTTACAAATAAAGGTAATGCAACTTGCCGAGTATCGACGAAATTTGCATTCGTCACTCTAAATTGCATTCGACCGTGTCATTTTATCGTTATTAGATTAATTTCATGGGAACCGTTTGTTGTATTCGATTACCGAGGTATCCGAATAATTTCGAGTACGAATTCACTATCACGGAATTATTTCGATATTCGATATCCGAACATCGCGAATCTACAAATTGTTAAATATTACTGAAAGACTATTTTTAATTACTGAAATGTTGATTTAATTATCTAGATTAATTGCTTGTCGAGAAAATTCCAATTGAAGGTAAAAATGTAACGCAACCACGTAAAATTTATTAACATAATTTCGAACTGCTCCAAGCGTACCAATTTTTCCGAAGACGAGGTACCTTGCATTTAATGAACAACACGATGAAGCAATAAAGATTTTTCAAACGATATTACTCCATTTTCATTCACGGTACCAATCAACTAAGACGATCCTACATTTCATTATGCTAAGAGTAGCCAAACTTTCATGGACCGAGGGACATTCCCGAAAATGAATATTTTTCGCGACGTATTCGAACGGGCCAATTTTATCGACCATAAGATATTTCTGATCCAATTACTTGAAGCTTAAAAACCTCAGCTACCCCGAAATGATACAATTTCGGAGTCCCAAAGTGACGGCGTGCGAAAGCTGAAAAGTTAAAAAATTATGAAGCTTCGAACTCCTGAAGTCTTTGGGGGTTCAAAAATTTCAAGATTCCAAAATTCCGAAAATCCTAATATCTCTGGTTTTTCAAATATCTCTATTTCTAAGCATATTTATAGATCATCAAACATTTATAAATTCACAAATATTCCCAAATATCCGAATATCCCTAGGGATCAAAATAATCGTAGAACTCACGATGTTTCTAAATCCCGAGATCCCTACATCCCTAGATCCCCACGTCCTTAGTTCCCTACATACTTAGATCCCTACATGATTAGATTCCCGCATCTCGAGATTCCGACATCTTTAGTTCCCTACACACCTAGATTCCTATATGATTAAATCCCTACATCCCTAGATCCCTACATGATTAGATTCCTACATCCCTAGATACGTACATTCCTAGATGCCTACAATCCGAGATCCCTACATGATTAGATCCCTACATGCCTAGATCCCCACGTCCCTAGATGCCTACATACTTAGACCTCTACATGATTAGATTCCCACATCTCGAGAATCCCGACATCTTTAGTTCCCTACACACCTAGATTCCTATATGATTAGATCCCTACATCCCTAGATCCCTACATGATTAGATTCCTACATCCCTAGATCCCCACATTCTTATATTCCTACATCCCTAGATCCATACGTCCCCAGATTACTACATCTCGACATCTTTACATTTCTAGATCCCTATATTCTCGTATTTCTATAGTCCTAGATCTCTATAGCCATATACCCGCAGATCTCTAGATACCGATATACCTAGATTTTTAGATCCGTAAATTTCTATAGCTTGGCATCCCTATCTCTGAAAATTCTGACATCCTAATATCCAGAAATCGGTTCGTCCGAAAATCTGACTATTAAAAACTGTCACATCCCAGTATCCTGTCGCCTGAAAGTCCGGAAACGGGAGAATTAAAAATTTCAATAGTGAATATATTCGAAAGATAGAAAATGTTTTGTGCGGAGCAGATCGATCGACCGTGGCGATGTTCGATTTCAACGAACTTCTCCATGTGTCGAAATGGGATCGGAAAGACGATCGTGGTACCCGTAGAGGAAATTTCGTGGGTAAATCGTGACGGCTGGTCGGTAATCCAGCCTCGTTTCCGCAATTCGTAAGTAGAGTTGCGAAGTTATTAAACCGTTCCTCATCCCCGGCCGTCCTTCCGTAATCAACCATGCGAGGCTATGCCGGCAACTTTCCTCCGGGATGTTTCCGTCTAGTGAAGTGCATACGTGCGTTGATTAACCATTAGCCGAGTAAAATACACTTCGCCACGAAACAGAAACAGACTTACGCTTTCCACCGTATAATAACTCCGGGCTATTCTAGTCCGTTTACAAGATTCTCGCTGTTCACCTGTATAGCATTTGCTAATTCGACCCTAACCGCAGTTCGTTCGATGCGTCTCTCGATTTTCCTTATCACAGCATTTTCTTTTGGTATTTCTTTATTTGTCTCAACAGTTTGTTTTGACGTTTCGTTATTTATCTTAACTATTTCTTACGTCTTTCGTTATTTATCTTAACACTATCTTTCGACTATAATTATTTATCGTAACACTATTTTACGTCTTTCCTTATTTATCTAAATACTATCTTTCGACTTTCTTTACGTATCCTAATACTATTTTGTCGACTTTCTTTATTTCTCTTAACAATTTATTTCGACTTTATTTATCTTAACACTATCTTTCGACTTTGGTTATTGTTGAGGGATATGAGAGATGGAAGCAGGTTGATAAACGTAATCTTAACAGTGAAAAAGAACTTTAATATAAAATGCGTGATAGTAATAACCCAGGCACAGCGTACTGTCCTGTCCTAACCGATCTTAACATCGAACTGCTGAAAAGCAGACGGTCGCAAATACTTATGCCTACGAAACGTACATGAGGTGTACCTTTTCAGGTACACGTACATCTATTTTTAGCTTTCTCGAAAAGCGTTACCGGTAATAAAACATCTCGAGAGCCGAACCATTTTATTGCTCCTCGAGAGTTTGTCGAAGGGGAGTTTTCTTAATTACAATATTACTTCAACAGATACACTAATTTACGTCTTTCCTTATTTATCTAAACACTATCTTTCGACTTTCTTCACGTATCTTAATACTATTTTGTCGACTTTCTTTATTTCTCTTAACTATTTATTTCGACTCTTTTATTTATCTAAATACTCTCTTTCGTCTTTCTTTATTTATCTTAATATTATTTTCCAAATTTCTTTACTTATTTTAACAATTTCTTTCGACTCTCAGTATTTATCTTAACACTATCTTCCGACTTTGGTTATGAACCTAAACACTATCTTTCGATTTTAATTATTTATCGTAACACTATTTTACGTCTTTCCTTATTTATCTAAGCACTATCTTTCGACTTTCTTTACGTATCCCAAAACTATTTTGTCGATTTTCTTTATTTCTCTTAACAATTTATATCGACTCTTTTATTTATCTAAATACTCTCCTTCGTCTTTCTTTATTTATCTTAATATTATCTTCCGAATTTCTTTACTTATTTTAACAATTTCTTTCGACTCTCGTCATTTATCTAAACGCTATCTTTCGACTTTTGTTGTGTATCTTAACAATTTCTTTCAACTGTTGTTATTTATCTAAACACTGTCTACCATCTTACTTTATTTATCTTAATATTGTTTTTTCGACTTTCTTCATTCATCGTAACAATTACTTTCGTCTTTCTCCATTTATCTTACCACTTTCTGTTGGCTTTCTTTATTTATCTTAAAACTTTCTTTCGTCTGTTGTTATTTAACTTAAAACTTTCTTTCGTCTGTCATTATTTAACTTAAAACTTTCTTTCGTCTGTCGTTATTTATCTTCATACTTTCTTTCATCTGATATTTATGACGATTACTTTGATGCTTCTACCATTTTACAGAAGTAATCCCGTGCAATGCACTCGTAAAGAAAAATGATACGAGATGGCAATTTTATGCATTAAAAATTCTGTTTCTAGCGATGTTAAAGCGTGTTACAAGATATTTTAGAGGTGCGTCGATGCGCTTGCAAAATGTAGACGGACATTTACGATGGATCTGTCTATGTCTCTACACGGACATTCCGAAGGAAAAATTATTAACGTGCCATTTCAACCAGCTGACAATTAGCAAGATTTTTAACACGTTCCCGGATGCGAATGCTGCAGCATTCGTTTTCGTCGCGATGTAAAATGACATGAAAGCTATAGGATTCAAGTTTTAAAATCAATTGTTATTCATTTAATTTTGTACCATTGTTCAACTAATACATTTATGTATTAGAAATCTTTTTGTTATATATTAGAATAATTATGTATGTATTTTAGACTAATTATTGTTGGTTAATCTTCAATCTTGAGGTGTGAGACGTTGGATATCTCTTTCTGCTAATCTTTATTGTTGTTACTTTAGGTTAGTATCTTTATCTTTGTTGGATAGTATTTTTATGTTTCAAACACAAAATCAATAAAAGCGACAATCGAGTTTTTTTAAGTGCCTCTTCTAATGGTGAACGGTGTTAAAATAAGTCGGAATCTAACACGGAAAGTTAGGTTCCGTGATTAGTATGCATTTCAAAGTAATTACCAATTGATTCATTAGGCATTTTTATATAAGCCGCGAAAAATTCTTGCTGTCCGCTAACGCATTAAGATTCAGAGATAATATATTTTATACAAAAACAATTTCTCAAATTTTCAATTACCCTAAAATTCCTGAAATTCCTAGAATATCCTAAAATTGTTAAAATTCTTAAAATTCGTAAAATTCGTAAAATTCGTAAAATTCGTAAAATTCGTAAAATTCGTAAAATTCGTAAAATTCATAAAATTCTTAAAATTCCTAAAATTTATAAAATTTTCAAATTCTTAGAATTCTTAAAATTCCTAAAATCCATGGAATCCCTGAAATTCCTAAATTTCTAAAAATTCCTAAAATTCTTAAAATTCTTAAAATTCCTAAAATCCCTCAAATTCGTAAATTACCAGATTAAAATTAAAATTCTTAAAATTCTTAAAATTCCTAAATTACCAGATTAAAATTAAAATTCTTAAAATTCCTGAAATACCTCAAAATCCTCAAATTCCAAAAATTCTTAAAATTCCTAAATTACCAGAGTTTCCAAAAATTTCGAAAATTCTCAAACATATAACTTCCAAATCCTCGATCTCGAAATTCTCGTATTCTCGAATTGCTAAATGCTCGAACGTCCACATTTAAAAAATGTTGCACGCAGGCGTGTGAAAAACGGGGATGCATTTCGCGGGTTGTCGATGCATTCACGTAGATCGAGACAATAAGAACCGATTTATGGAAGGAACGATACAGTAAATTGATATCGCGGTTTAGATTTCTGAACGGGTCACGACGGTGACACGAGTCACGAACGACGTATTTTCGTGGGTAAATAAAAGCCCGATGCACCGAACCACGTTCGATGTAAAACCGACGAGTGTTTGAATACCGCAAACACGGTATTCTTCCCTTTTCACCTTCTCGCCGCTTGCCGAACGATCCGAACGCGAGAACCCTTCTTTTCGGCTGTTTATCGACGCGTTTCGATACCGTTTAATCGAACATCGATCGATCACGTGCAGAGATTCGCGCGCGTCAGATTATACGAATTTCATCGCGACGCGAAAATCGTTTTAATCGTTAATTGGACGCGTGTCGATATCGGCAAGCTTTTATGTAAATTTTAATGACCTCATTTGCAAATTTTGTCGGCGACGTTATTAATACGTACGTCGCGAACTCGGGCCAACGAACGTTCGTCGGATAAATTTAACGTGTAATTATTTCATTGGTGTTTATTAATTTTAATAATAATTGTATGTTAATGATGGCCGTATTGTTTGTTGCGTTGTTGTTATAATTGATGTTGTTACATTTCGATCCTTCGTGTTGCTGTGATTTCGAGCAAAAAAAAATTTGAAAAAAAAAAGAGTGGTGCTGGTGTTGAGAGGACCAAACACGAATTTAACCCTTTGAATCATGGTTTATTTGTCAAGTACATTGTTGGATGATCAAGCAGATGATTTTGTATAAACTATGTGTTTACCAAATCATTTTACAAGGGAACACAAACTTATGTGGAAGGTAGTGCTCAAGAAAATATTTGACACGTATTTTTTTTATATCGGTCATCGTTTACATTGAAGGGGCGATAATAGCCCTCAAAGGTATCCTCTATTTTCGCCTATAGTTTATATACACAAAGTTACAAAAAAATAGATTAACATTTAGTAAAAAAAATTAAACAAAAACTATAAATTTTCAATATAGTTTTTAAACAAATGAGGTTCATTAAAATTTTCTTTTGCAGAATAATTTCCTATTTAAAGACACGCAATTTAAAAAAAAGCTTTCCTTTATCTCCTTTAGTTCCGGAGATATTCCCAAAAATATACTTCCATCCCTTAACTTTTGAGGGCTGTTATCACCACTTCAATGTGAACGATGGTCGATGTAAAAAAATACGTGTCAAATATTTTCTTGAGAACCATCTTCCACATAAGTTTCATTAAAATTGGAGTGTTCAGGTTGGATATGTTACCTTGTTAGTAATAGTCAAGTTATATATTACGCACTTAGTCCATAAGGTCTAAGGTCATCTTCCCTCGTTAGACTAAAATTTACATACATGTGCATTGTACATATATTCCCCGAGGGTAACTGGAATTCACTGATATATTGTATATACATGTATACTGGAAGTCTCAGATACATAATTACGTAATAGAGTAGTATAGTCCAAAGAGTAGAAAAAAAATAGTGGAATAATATGTGAAATGATAGAATCCAATAAAGAATGGCAATCATTAATATTACAATTTGTGCAGCAAAATTAATTGAAACGTAAAGTAACAGGAATTATAATACAGTAATATAATTGAATTAGCGAAGAACTGACACACTTGTAAAACCTAAAGTATAGTGGAACAAGTGCAATAATGAAAATGAAGAATAGTGAAATGCTGCTATAATCGTGTAACGTAATGAGTGATAAAATTAAATGGTGGAGTAGTGGAGTTGTATTGCAACAGAATACACGGTCAATGTATTTACTATATTATTTCTATTTCGCTGAGTATAATATTAACTGAAACTATGAAATACTAGCGTTATCGGCCTGTAGGTCGAGAGATTCAAACAAGCGGTGCTACGTCAAAGTGTTGGCTGATGTAACGAGAGTATTAACGGGTTAATAACTTCGTTATTGTAAATTTGAAAATTTAACACCAAGATAATAGTTTCGTGTACGTTCGCGTACTGAAGCGCGTAGCACATCGTTAGATTATCTTGTAGAATGGGGGTATTAACACGTCGATAGATTCTCCATTACAAAATCGAAAACTTAAATATGGTAACAAATAAATATGGTAATGTATATAAATATGATAAGAAATAAATATTGTAACGTATATAAATATGGTAACAAGTAAATACAGTAATGTATATAAATATGATAACAAATAACTATTGTACCGTATATAAATATGGTAACAAGTAAATACAGTAATGTATATCAATCTGATAACAAATAAATATGGTAACGTATATAAATATGATAACAAATAAATATGGTAATGTATATAAATATGATAAGAAATAAATATTGTAACGTATATAAATATGGTAACAAGTAAATACAGTAATGTATATAAATATGATAACAAATAACTATTGTACCGTATATAAATATGGTAACAAGTAAATACAGTAATGTATATCAATCTGATAACAAATAAATATGGTAACGTATATAATTATGATAACAAATAAATATGGTAATGTATATAAATATGATAAGAAATAAATATTGTAACGTATATAAATATGGTAACAAGTAAATACAGTAATGTATATAAATATGATAACAAATAACTATTGTACCGTATATAAATATGGTTGCAAGTAAATACAGTAATGTATATAAATCTGATAACAAATAACTATTGTACCGTATATAAATATGGTAACAAGTAAATACAGTAATGTATATAAATCTGATAAGAAATAAATATTGTAACGTATATAAATATGGTAACAAGTAAATACAGTAATGTATATAAATATGATAACAAATAACTATTGTACCGTATATAAATATGGTAACAAGTAAATACAGTAATGTATATCAATCTGATAACAAATAAATATGGTAACGTATATAATTATGATAACAAATAAATATGGTAATGTATATAAATATGATAAGAAATAAATATTGTAACGTATATAAATATGGTAACAAGTAAATACAGTAATGTATATAAATATGATAACAAATAACTATTGTACCGTATATAAATATGGTAACAAGTAAATACAGTAATGTATATCAATCTGATAACAAATAAATATGGTAACGTATATAAATATGATAACAAATAAATATGGTAATGTATATAAATATGATAAGAAATAAATATTGTAACGTATATAAATATGGTAACAAGTAAATGCAGTAATGTATATAAATATGATAACAAATAACTATTGTACCGTATATAAATATGGTTGCAAGTAAATACAGTAATGTATATAAATCTGATAACAAATAACTATTGTACCGTATATAAATATGGTAACAAGTAAATACAGTAATGTATATAAATCTGATAACAAAGAAATATGGTAATGTATATAAATATAATAACAAATAAATATGGTAACGTATATAAACATTGTAACGTATAAAGAAGGTAACGTATATAAACATCGCAAAATAAATATGGTGACACATACAGACGGTTGACTCCTATAATAAAATAACATTTCAACTATTTAAGAATACCATAATTATTATACCTTCACTAAATCATTTTATTCAATACTTGTCCCACCTCTCTGGAAAAATAAAAAATTAATCTTATCTAAACATAAGACGACTATACTTATGACCGTGCTCTAAGTCCACGCTCTTCAGTAAACTTCGTTGTATTAGTCACAATGTTGTTTGGGAATATATCGACAGCCTGTTACTTTCATGAAAAATGAAAGTCATACTCGTATGCAGCACGTCGAAACGAGCAAAATGACGAAGTTATCGTAGACACGATCTGCAATTTACAATATGTCGTGTTCTATGCATATGGAGCACCCTAAAGATAATTTGGTCGAGGACACTATTATCTATCGTTGACAACGCAAGAATTGGCGCGTAGAAAACTCAGCCAGGTGTTCGGAAGGGCTATGGCAACTAATTGTTTGGAATAGAAAAATGAACACCTATTTCGGACACCCGAAGCATTAAAATTCATATGGTCACCAAAAATACGTCTGACTCACGCGTATTATGGAAGGTAGAAACTGTGACACGCGCCAATTAGGCTAGAAACGATGACAATCGGCTAATGTCTCGAGAGTGAGCGACATAGTACGCATCGTGTCATGCAGCTGTAATTATCGAATTCTTTTTTTTATTATGGGTCGACGTGCTACGTGCCAACTCGTTCACTACATCCCTAGTTCCCTATTTCTCTAGATCCATACGTCTCGAGATCCTTACATACCCAGATCCCTGTATCCTACATCTTTACATCCCCAAATTCTTTCAACCCTGGATCTCTACATCAACAGATCCCTACATCCATAAATCTCTACATAATCAGATTCCTACATCCCTAGGTCCCCACAACTTTAGTTTCTTACATACCTAGATCCCTACATCTGTAGATTCCTACATCTGTAGATTCCTACATCCCTAGATCCCTACATCTGTAGATTCCTACATCCCTAGATCCCTACATGACTAGATCCCTACATCCCTAGATCCCTACATGACTAGATCCCGACATGCCTAGATCCCCACGTCCTTAGTTCCCTACATACTGAGACCCCTACATGATTAGATTCCCACATCTCGAGATCCCTACATGATTAGATTCCTACATCCCTAGATCCCCACATTCTTATATTCCTACATCCCTAGATCCCTACATCAGTAGATTCCTACATCCCTACATCCCTACATCTGTAGATTCCTACATCCTTAGATCCCTACATCAGTAGATTCCTACATCCCTACATCCCTACATCTGTAGATTCCTACATCCTTAGCTCCTTACATCTTTAGACCCCTATATCTCTGGATACCTACATCTTCATATCCATACTTCCCTAGATCCCTACATCCCCAGATCCCTACTTCCCCAGATCCTTACATACCTTGATCTCCACAGCTTTAGTTCCCTACGTCCCTAGTTCGCTACATCTCTCGCTCTTTACATCCCTAGTTCCCTACATCTCTAGCTCTTTACATCCCCAGATCCCTACATCTCTAGCTCCTTACATCCCCAGATCCCTACATCCCTAGCTCCTTACATCTCCAGATCCCTACATCTCTACATCCATAGATCCCTACATCCTTAGATCTCAAAATACCTAGATCCCTATATTCCTGTATTTCTACATTTCTAGATCATTATAGCCATATATCCGTATATTCATAGATCCTGAAATACCTATAGCCTCGCATTACAGCCGTACGTAAAATTTGACGCATTTGTCGAATAAATCGGAGTGCAAGAGTTTAAGAAACACACGAATTCGTAAGAAGCTTAGAAAACGTCGAACAAAAGCGGAGTGGACCAAAAGTTAGAAAATCAATGATGATCCGTTTCGAGGAAAGTTCTAAGCGAATATCGTAGGAGAGACTGTCGAATACTATTCGCGTATCAGAACGGTCAATTAAATGTACGGCAAATGGACTTTGGTTACTGGCTCGTTAATCCAGTTCGTTCTAAATGGATCTTAAACGCGGCATGAAATGTCACAGAGCGGTGGCGATCTAATGATCCAGCTGGAACGGGTTCCCTGGAAGCGTAACGTTCTCGCGAGATTCATCGGACAGATCGTTTCTTCCGTGCCAGCCACTTTAACCCGGCTCGTTCGACATTCAAAACTTCATTTTAAACGGAACAAGACATTTCCGCTTTAATGACCCTTAACTTTAACGGAATGAAAAAAGCGCTGCTACATTAACTCCTCGTAATACTCGCTCGGATGGGAGATCTAGTAGCATGTTAACTGTCGCTCCTTTTTCTTTCGAACGGATCTTTACGGCGAGATTCTCGTTTAACTTTAACGAACCAGACGGATTTAATTACCGGGGACCGTTGTGACGGAGTCTCCGATCCTCAGCCACTGGCTCTTTTTTTTTGTCCCTGCGTTTTCGAATTTCTAACGCTTTTTTAACACTACGTTTGTTAGTTTGCAGTATTTTTTTATTATAAGATTTGTACATTTTTATGTTTCTGTATTTGTAAATTTCGGGATTCCCGAATTTCTATGTTTGTGAGTTCTGGAAATTTTAAATTCCTAATAAATTCTTACACTTTTAAATTCCTAAATTGTTACATTTCTCACTTTCTGAGTGCCGAGATCTTTTAATTTCGAATTTTCGATAGTTTCTTAATTTTTGATGTTTCAATGTTCTAATTTTCTAATTTCTCAAATTAATAATAGCAATTCTCGAAATTCTCGAATTTCTACATTTTTCAATTTCCAAAATTCTCACAATCCAATTTTCCAAGCTTGCAATTTTTCAAATTTCTGATTTCCTAAATTTCCAAATTACCAAATTCCCCTAATTCCCGAATTTACAAATTTACAAATTTACAAATTTCCAGTTTCCAAATATTCAGTTCCTAACATCCCTACAATTCCTAATTTTCAGAATCCCTAAATTCCCTAATTCCCAAATTTACAAATTAAAAAATTTTTAAATTTACAAATTTCCAGTTTCTAATTTTTTAAATCCAGTTCCTAATATCCCTACAATTCCTAATTTTCAGAATCCCTAAATTCCCTAATTCCCAAATTGACAAATTAAAAAATTTTTTAATTTAAAAATTTCCAATTTTCCAAATATCCAGTTCCTGACATCTCTAGAATTTCTGAAATTCCGAAAATTCTTAAAATTCTTAAAATGCTTAAAATTCCTAAAATTCCTAAGATTCCTAAGATTCCTAAGTTTCCTAAAATTCCTAGAATTCCTAAGATTCCTAAGAGTCCTAAAATTCCTAGAATTCGTAAGATTCCTAAAAATTCCCAAGCTTCTTAAAACTTCTGAATACCCAAAAAATTTCTAAAATTTTCTAATTTTCAATTACACCGAATTCTCGTATACCCAGAATTTCAAATTTTTCAACTACTAAATTCTCGTATTCCCAAATGCAAAAGTGTCCACATATCGAAGCTCGTAGACTTCGAATTTCCATATGTTGAAAAAAGAGATTTAAATAGCCCACACTAGTGGCTCGACGAAGAATTGAAATGCTAGGTGAAACGGATGTTAACTAAAGGACGTTCAAACGACAAGTACGCGACGCAAAACATATTAACGTTACAGGAGCGCGAATGCACCACATGTGTTCCTCTCTCTCACACACACACAGATCACAATGGTGTTTATGTTCACGCGGAGAGCTCGATAACTTTGCTATACACAACACCATATCACCCGATTTTCCAAAATTGCTTCACCTCCAATTTCAAGATTTTCCGAGTTCCAAATAACCCGAAATTTTAAAATGACATAATTCTTGTAAGTATCGCGACGCAAACGTTGGCATCTGTGCCCTATCTCTCCCCTTCTCCGTTCATCCCCTATTGTATATGACGATTACGCTTTCGAGATCTCGATCGTAGTTCGGTCGACGAACGCGATAAACGGCTGGTCGATGGAATTATTTCCTTGGAACGTGCCAGCATCGCCACGGAAATGCTTGGCGTCCAAATTACGAGCCGGCGACGCCGACACGAGCATCGTAATTCATTAGACGCGCGTCAATACGCAGAAATAACGAGCCAGCAATTTTGCATCAACCCCCATATTATCGATTCCGATCGTTCATGGTTTTTTTTTTTTTGCATCGCGACATTACGTTCCTGGGATATCTGCACCTGGAACCGCGAACGGCACAATTAAATGATCGGCATTCGAATTTTCGTTCAATGATTTAACACATTGACTGCCAACTACGAGATATCTCTTAGTTGGTGCTGCAAGTTTAGATTGGCTGTAAATGGCTATTTGAGGTAGGAATTATTAGAAAGGATGAATGAAAAATGTATATAATGTAGAGAACATATCGATTATCAATTTTTGTTATTAAAATTATTATTAAAACTATTAAAATTATAACTTAGACGATTAGATCATATTTTGTAAAACTTCATGTTTTATAATGGGTTAAATAATTTTTGAATCCTCGTCTAAAATCGTCGATTGGAAAAGGTATGTGTGTTATTAGATATATAGAAATATTTTATGAAAATTATCCATTAATCTTGATAGGTACATATAGGTGTATTAATAAACATAAGTCATGTGTAGTATATAGTCAAATGTATATAAATAAGCGCAGACATTTTTGTTCAATTCAAATATTCATTGAATATATACATATATACTGAGTGTTCAGTGATTTTGACGATCGAGTGTGCATGTATTCGGCGAAAATTCAAAATCGATTTCCTCGAAAACAGATTCTCGCACGAACAATTTTTATTGTATATTTTCGACATATTTTTTCATATAGATGCAACCCTTTTTCGCTTGTATCGCTAGTTACCGAACACTATATATATATATACATATACAGGGTGTCCCAAAAGTGTTGAAGGAGCCGGAAATGGGAGGTAGGTGGGGTCATTCTGAACAACTTTTTCATTTGCAAAAATGTCGTATGGGGCTTCATTTTTAAGTTATTAACAAAAAACATCGACCAATCAGAGCGCGCTCGGAGGCAGAAGTGTAGGCCCGAGTTATAATTGGCCGTGGTCGCGATCGAATCGAGCGGCGCGCGATTCTCGCGTTCTGATTGGTCGGCGTTTTTCGTTAATAATTTAAAAATAAAGCCCTATACGAAATTTTTGGAAATGAAAAAGGTTCTTCACTTTTGGGACACCCTGTATATAAATAAGTAATTCGTTTGAAATAACTTCCCTCTAAAGGTGTCAGGTTCCTTTAATTTTTGAAAAAGGTAGCCCCTTATGTTTTCAAATTTCCACGAAACTAATTTAGACAGCGTGTTGATTATTTATTTTACATGCGTTAATGTCATAGTTTCGTAACTTATAATTCGTGCAAGAAACTTCAGTTTCAGTCTCTATTGTGTCTGCGATAACAGGTGTATGTATGTATGTATATTGATGTATGTATATTAGGGGTGTACGTATGTGTGTATATATAAATATACGCCACATATGCCACTTCGTCGATGTATCATTCAAACGCATACGTATTCAATTATTCCACTTGTTACAATTTACTCCGTATCATCCTATTACTTCAACGTCGCGATTAAACCCCGTAAAATTTCGTTGTACAAACACCGAACATTTACCAAAACAATTCGAATTAACGCACCTCGCTCATCAAAAAGCAAACGATTTCGTCGCTCATTCACCTACAGATACGCGTTCAATTCACGCGAAATCGTAAACGCGTCTATGTGAATACAGAGTATACGTTCGATATATTTACACCTATTTTTCAATATTTCCATTAGCGCGGGATTGTGCTGCTGCATTGTGATGTTCAGAAATGTTTACGAATTCAGATTTCTGAGTTTCGGAATTTGGGAATTTAGATACTTAGAAATCCCCCTAATTGTAATTTAAGAAGTTAAGAATTTGTTTATAAGGATTGTGGGAATTTAGGGATGGTCTTATTAGGAATTTAGAAATGTAGGAATCCCATATTAGTATTTTAGGAATTTCAGAAATCTCCTTATTCAACAATTTGGCAATTTAGGAAATTTTCTATTAAAAATTTAGGAATTTAGGAATTTAGAAATTTAGAAATTTAGAAATCCCTCCATTAGTAATTTAGGAATTTAGAAATCCCCCTACTGGTAATTTAGGAATTCGGAAATCCCCCTATTAATAATTGAGGGATTTACAAATCCCTCTATTAGTAATTTAGGAATTCAGAAATTTCCTTATTAGCAATTTAGAAACCCAGGAATTATGCTATTAGAAATTTAGGTCTGTAGAAGTCCCCTATTAGGAATTTAGAAATCACTCTCTTAATAATTTTAGAATTAACTAATCCTTTATCAGGTATTTAGAAATGCACGAACCTCTGCATTAAGTGTATAGAAATCTCTCTACTAAGAACATAGTAAGTTAGAAATCAAATTTACAAACTCACAAACGATTATGTTCATAGTTATAAAAATTGTAACACGAAGCCCATAGATTTCCCTGCCGGACGATCCGTGCTTACCGATCTACCTCCCTGATTGCTTTTTAAATGCAATCTAATGACAGCCTCACAATAGACCATGAGAAATCGTTTCGCGTGTTTATAACGTGTTATGTGATTGTTTTCATCGTTCGTGTCTACGGTTCTGTGACACGACACGGTGACCCAAAAAGAAAAGCCAACCATTACGAATTTCTATTAACAAACTTACGATCTGTTCAGCTTATCTGTTTCCTTTTTATTACACCCCACTCTAACTACCGTTACTGACTGAGTGACACAAGGGCTAGTATTAAAAATAACAACGAACAAAATTTGGCAAAATTTGTTCAGAAAGGTTTGCCATCGACGAGTATTTTTTTAATAACTAACCCCTCCCTTTTGTTTCGTTGAAAATACATTCTTTTGGATCGTTACTGTAAGGACATTTATTTACTGAATCTAACCTAACCTAACATTATTACTTCATTCTGTTTCGTTGAAAATATATTTTTGATGACCGTTACTATAGTGACATTTAATTACTGTACCCAACCTAACCTAGCTGCTCCATTCTGTTTCGTTGAAAATATATTTTTGTTGATCGTCACTATAGCAATATTTGTTTACTGAATCTAACCTAACCTAATATTATTACTTCATTCTGTTTCGTTGACAATATATTTTTGATGACCGTTACTATAGCGACATTTAATTACTGTACCCAACCTAACCTTGCTGCTCCATTCTGTTTCGTTGAAAATATATTCTGTTGGTCGTCACTATAGTAACATTTTTTTACTGAATCCAACCTAACCTAACATTATTACTTCATTCTCTTTCGTTGACAATATATTTTTGTTGACAGTTTCTATAGCGACATTTAATTACTGTACCCAACCTAACCTAGCTGCTCCATTCTGTTTCGTTGAAAATATATTTTTGTTGATCGTCACTATAGCAATATTTGTTTACTGAATCTAACCTAACCTAACATTATTACTTCATTCTGTTTCGTTGAAAATATATTTTTGATGACCGTTACTATAGTGACATTTAATTACTGTACCCAACCTAACCTAGCTGCTCCATTCTGTTTCGTTGAAAATATATTTTGTTGGTCGTCACTATAGCAACATTTGTTTACTGAATCTAAACTAACCTGACATAATTACTTCAACCTGTTTCGTTGAAAATATATCTTTCTTGACAGTTACTATAGCGACATTTAATTACTGTACCCAACCTAACCTAGCTGCTCCATTCTGTTTCGTTGAAAATATATTTTTGTTGATCGTTACAATACATTTATTTAGTGAACCCCCTTCCACGCTCGTTATCCTAGACAACAATTTGTAGATATCCCGTGATCCTCCGCGGAACTATAATCGGGGTCGTAATACGGCGAGCCGTTAGGCGGCGGGTGAATAGAGGACATTTGAATGACTGGCGTGCGGTTCCGAAACGAATATTACGAGGCGAACTAAAACAGCTACAGAAGAGATGAATCTGGCGATGCCACAGGAAATGCCGTTGCCGTTCACGGAACGGCCGCCCGTTGTTTATCTCTCGTCGCATCCGTTTTAATGCCCGTTATAATCGCGCCGAATGAAAGGCCAATGGGTTCCACTCTTTGACGCGATATTTCGACATTAATCCCCTTCCGTGACTGTCGTCCTTTCCCCTTTCGAAATTGTTGCAAAACGAGCGTGAACGCTCTATAGTAATTAGTTGGCCGACGGAACGGCCGTTATCGCGTGTTCCCGCATAAATAATGCAATCACACCGGGGGCCAAAGGTAAATTACGCGGCTGCTTTGTTTGCTCTCAATGGGATACCTAATAAATGTTAATTACCAATTACTCGCTACCCTTAACCCTTTGCCTGGGGGAGGGGGATCCTTTTAGGCACTTTCGGGGCTTCGTCCTTCTTCTTTCTGAAGAAAATACAAAATTAATTCGTTCGACGAGAGGAAGTCGTCGCTGTGTGCGCCACGGACGGAAGGACGTGATTAACACTGAATCTACGGGCTTATAATACATGTTCATTTTAACCCTTTGCGGTCGTATTATATTTATCACTAGATTTACGGAACCCGTCAAAATGACGGGTCTCAAATTTCTTATTTTAAATTACGAAAATTACACCCAACTCTTTTTTTACACGGTAGATACGTTCCTTAGAAAAGCGTGCAAAAAAAATCGTGTAAAAAAATACATGCGACATATGGTGAATTTGGTGATATGTTCCACAACTTTAAAAAATCGTGTAAGATGAAAAAACTCTAAATATTTTCCCAAAAAACCGTGCAAAAGAAGTAATAATGAAATCTATATTACATATGTATTTATAAAACAAAAACAATTCATTTTTATTAAAAAAAGAATTAAAATTAGTGTACAGTGAAAATTCAATCCATAAGTACGAAATATATAAAAATTCAAATTGAAATTAGGAATAAAAATCAATTTTGCAACTATTCATCGCTACTTGATAACAAACGTGCACGTTTATTACGGACTGGATCAAAAATGCTATCATCAGTAGATATGGCAGATATGTCTAGCACAAGTGTCGCGTTTGATTCGAATGAAGAATTTCGTTCGTTATTAACGGTCTCTGTTGGTTTTTTGTTGTTACAAAGTTTGTCATTAGCGGCTGTTTTTTTCGTTTCTCAAGTTGCTTATATAGGGTGTCCCAAAAGTGTTGAAGGAGCCGGAAATGGGAGATAGGTGGGGTCATTCTGAACAACTTTTTCATTCGCAAAAATGTGGTATAGGGCATCATTTTTAAATTATTAACGAAAAACACCGACCAATCAGAGTTAAAATGGCTGTCTGTGCATTTTAAAAAATAGCTACATTGTACTCAGCTATTGTTATCGAATTACCGAATTCGAAACATAAAATCTCTGATAGAATTGCATGACATAAAAGTATCTCGAAATTGTACGTATAATACGTCAATTTGAAGCTTGAAGTTTTATAAAAGTAATTACATAAACGTTTTGCTACAATTCGTAGTTTAAAATGGCTGCCTGTGCATTTTAAAAAATAGCAAAAATGTATTACCTTATTATTATCGAGCTACTGAATCTGAAGTATAAAATCTCTGGTAGAATTTCATGACATAAAAGTACATCGAAATTGTACCCGCGATACGTCAATTTGAAGATTGAAGTTTTATAATAATGACTATATAAGCGTTTTACTACAATTCGTAGTTTAAAATGGCTGTCTGTGCATTTTAAAAAATATCAAAAATGTATTAACTTATTGTTATCGAGCTACTGAAACTGAAGCATAAAATCTCTGGTAGAATTTCATGACATAAAAGTACATCGAAGTTGTACGTATGATACGTCAATTTGAAGATTGAAGTTTTATAAAAATGACTATATAAGCGTTTCATCAAAATGTTTAACAAAAAATGACTATCCCGTTCATTCTACCATACACTGTAAATTTCTTAAGTCAATGCTATCTTGTTACATAAAAATTGCGACACACTTTCATGAGATAAAAGTATCATAAAATCGAGTTTTCGGTACATCAATTTGAAGCTCACAGTCCGACGAAAACAACAGCATAAACATTTCGTGAAAATTGTTGATGCAAACAATAACGAACGTCAAATTTTCTGTTACCAATGTCGAAACAAGATAACGTACTTTCGGATTTGTTGTGTAGCGTTCGAAATTGAACGTTGGACATACGTACGAATCGATTGACAGACAACCGCTAATTAAATTGCGAGGGAAGCTTCTTGCCTGGACTATCCCGTGTCTGGAATTTCCATTTTACATTAATTACACGCAGATGGTTTTGTTCCCTCGCACGCGCCGCTGCGTTCGCGTCCATAGATCCTGCTTCTCACGGTCATATTTAGCCGTGTGTTAAATCCCGTGACGTGAATCGAGTCCACTCCAGCTCCCTCTCGCTTTCTTCCTTCTTTTTTGTCTTTTCCCGGTTTTTGCTAATTTAAATGGTAAACGAAATGCCATGGGCGCAAAGTGAATCGGTTTAGAACAGCGGACAGCTTTTATTATTTCGCCGTGCGAATTTTGTTGGCTCGCGGAACAATCTTTATAAATATCATATGTTTATGGTTTCTGATGTTTTAAATTGCTAACTTTCTTAGTATTCCAAAATAGAGATTCATTTATTTTTCACGTTCGCACATTTTGATACTTGCGTATTTCCAAGTTTTCGGTTGTTGATATTTGCGAGTTTATGAATATCGGTGATTCTAAATGTGGAATTTTATAGATTTCGAAATATTGATACGTGCGAAATTCTAATTTTTCGAAATGTTTTACACTTCTGTATTTCTGATTTTGCGAATTTCGAAATATCGATACCTGTAAATTTATAATTTTCCGAATTTCTCACATATTGATATTTCTGATTTTCTGATTTTCTAATTTTCCAAATTTTCAACTAATCGATGTTTACAAATGTCTAATTTTCTAAATTTCTAAACATCGATGTTCCTCAATTTATGGTTTCCCAAATTTCCAAATACTAATGCTACCAAATTTCTATTGTTCCAAATTTCCAAATATTGATCCTTTCAAGTATCTCCTGGTCCCCATTTCCAAATATTGATATATCTAAATTTCCGATTGTCCAAATTTCCAAACATTGATACTCCGAAATGTCTGGCTCTCAAAATTACCAAATATTTGTACTTTCAAATATCTTCTGTTCCTCATATCGATACATTGATGTATCTAAATTTCTGATTCTCCAAATTTCCAAATATTGATACTCCGAAATGTCTGGCTCTCAAAATTACCAAATATTGATCCTTTAAAGTATCTCTTGGTACCCGTTTCCAAATATTGATATATCTAAATCTCTGATTGTCCAAATTTCCAAACATTGATACTCCGAAATGTCTGGCTCTCAAAATTACCAAATATTTGTACTTTCAAATATCTTCTGTTCCTCATATCGATACATTGATGTATCTAAATTTTTGATTCTCCAAATTTCCAAATATTGATACTCCGAAATGTCTGGCTCTCAAAATTACCAAATATTTGTACTTTGAAATATCTTCTGTTCCTCATATCGATACATTGATGTATCTAAATTTCTGATTCTCCAAATTTCCAAATATTGATACTCCGAAATGTCTGGCTCTCAAAATTACCAAATATTGATCCTTTCAAGTATCTCTTGGTACCCGTTTCCAAATATTGATATATCTAAATCTCTGATTGTCCAAATTTCCAAACATTGCTACTCCGAAATGTCTGGCTGTCAAAATTACTAAATATT
Organism: Coelioxys conoideus; assembly: GCA_947623535.1. Classification (NCBI taxonomy): domain Eukaryota; kingdom Metazoa; phylum Arthropoda; class Insecta; order Hymenoptera; family Megachilidae; genus Coelioxys; species Coelioxys conoideus. Next base: position 7,101,023 of record OX392453.1, on the reverse strand, counting down.
TGTACTTTCAAATATCTTCTGTTCCTCATATCCATACATTCATGTATCCAAATTTCTGATTGTCCAAATTTCCAAACATTGATACTCCGAAATGTCTGGCTGTCAAAATTACCAAATATTTGTACTTTCAAATATCTTCTGTTCCTCATATCGATACATTGATGTATCTAAATTTCTGATTCTCAAAATTTCCAAACATTGATACTCCGAAATGTCTGGCTCTCAAAATTACCAAATATTTGTACTTTCAAATATCTTCTGTTCCTCATATCGATACATTGATGTATCTAAATTTCTGATTGTCCAAATTTCCAAACATCGTTACATTCAAATATCTCCTGTTTCGAATTTTCAAATATCGATACCTTCGATCATTTTTTCTAACACTAACATCGACAATTAATGGAGCGTAGCAACATTTCTGCTCCAACAAGTTGTCGAAACGTGAATCAACGACGTTTCACCGCCTCCGATGAAAAGTAATTTGCTTAGTGGGGCGATTTATACGCGCGTAAACGTTCGTAAATATATTTACCAGCCGGTTTATCGAAAATTGATTGTTCGTCGAGGCACGTACACGGGTTTTGTTTCGCGTTTCCCTTGATTCATTTCGGGCCGAATCGGTTTAACGGCGGCTGGCATAATGCGATAAATAACCGACGACAAATGTCCTTGTCAAAATGTTGATCGTTCATTACACCGGCATTCTCTGATTACCTCGAGCAAACCCGGCCAATTCGTGGCCTTCGACCTGCGGGTAAGCTTGATTGCCCTAGGGAGGGACATTGGTGTTTGGATCAGATATTCTAATTGGCTCTAACGCGATTAAAAACTCGGTTAATCCTGTTTACGGGATGGAAACTCATCGTGTCCTTAGAGATCGGAATTCGATAAACGTAACGGGTGTCTCGTTTTCGTACAACCACGTGATTGTCTTCAACTTCGTATCGGACATTTACAAAAAGAAACTCGTGCTTTTGTTTTTAATCGACGGCTTTCGGTCGACTGTGTGTCGTGCGCGAAATTTTCAATAAAATTTCTTAAGTAAAATTTCTTCCAAGGTAGTTTCGATGAAACAAGAGTACTGTGTACCAACAATGATCTTGAAGAATTTATTATGTATCTTTCTGTAAAGAAGGAAAGAAAGTGAAGACTTTTCGAAGAAAGCAAGTAATGTTTCCGACGAAACGATAGATTTTATGAAATAAAATATGAATGGAACTGTCATAGATTTTATGAAGTGAACCATCGTAAATTCGATGAACTAACATGCAACACCGTTTGTATATAATAATCTTGAAGAATATATTATGTGTCTTTCTACAAAGAAAGAATAGAAACGTTGAAAATTTTTTGATCGAAACAAAAATTGTTCATGGTTAAACAACAGATCCCGTGAAATAATCCATGAATGGAACTATAATATGTTTCATGAAGTGAACCATGGTAGATTGCATTAAATGATCTACGATAGACTCGATGAACTAAAATAATACACCGTGTGTAAATAATACTCATGAAGGAGTTCTTCTGTACCCTTCTAAGAAAATAAAAAGTGTTTCTGATGAAACGATAGATTTTGTGAAGTAAACTATGAATAAAACAATGATAATTTTCATGAAATAAGCTACGAATGAAATTACTATAATTTTTATGAAATAAAGAATGAATGAAACTACGTTAATTTTCATGGAATAAACTATGAATGAATCTAGGACACTCTTCATGAAATAAACTATGAACGAAACTAGAACAATCTTCATGAAATAAACTATGAACGAAACTACGATAATTTTCATGAAATAAATGATGAGCAAACCTAAAATAGTATTCATAAAATAAACTATGAACGAAACTACGATAATTTTCATGAAATAAATGATGAGCAAACCTAAAATAGTATTCATAAAATAAACTATGAACGAAACGACGATAATTTTCATGAACTAAACTATGAACGAAAGCACTAATGTTTTCATGATCCGAACCACGTTAACACTAGATTTACGAGCGATGAATGACCATTTATACTTGAATCGAGATTAAAGTATAAAAATATGTGAATAATGGAGAACGAGTAAATTAATTCATGCAATGATACTTTATTTCGATGAAGGATAAGATAAATTTTGACGAAAGCTTCTTACCAATTTTTCTCATTTAAAATTAGAAATTTAAGGTCCGTCATTTTGACGGATTCCGTAAATCTAGTGTCAAATTCGATGAACCGAATTGCGATAGATTCGACGAACTTAGATCAAATAAAATGCTGCACCATACGTACACTGTGCGGCCGACAACTTGGCCGGTGAGGAGGTTTGGCCAGACGTTCCGACGCGACGGCAGTACAGTAAAAGCCCACACAGTGCACTACTCGGTTGTTCGCCACAGTGCAAAACGTCTCTTCCTGCGCCTATGCGTGCGTCATTGCTGCGCCTATGTTCGCCTCGCTCGAGCCAGTCCAAGTGTAACACGATTCTCGCCGCGGTCCCTTTGATGGGGGCTGACGGATCTCCAGTTCGAAATTTAGCAATATAATTTTTTAATATTTATATTTTTTTGACTGCAAACTTTTTTAACATATTCGTGAGGTTTTTCCGATTAAAATAAGACCAAACAAGATATAATTACGATCACAATTACCTGTGTAACAAACCATAAATGTTTCGGACGTTACATTTACGGCAGAGATAGAAATAAACTTTTATGGCTTGTTACACAGGTAATTATGATCGTAATTATATCGTGTTTAGTATTATTCTAATCCGAAAATCGAGACGAATACGATGGTAAAAGTTTCATTCACGAAAAACCAAAAATAAAGAATTTTGATTTTTGAATTTAAAAGACAGAACACGCAGGAGTTTTTCATGTTTGCCGAACGTCTCGTACCTCAGTCCCTCTTTGTTTTTGTATCGCTATCCTTTTCTGCGTTCGATTTGCGTCGTATCCCCTCTCAGATTGGCTCGGAAACACGCACCGAATTGTGCACTGTGGCGACTATCCCCCCTCAGATTGGCTCGAAAATATATACCGAATCGCCCCTGTGCACATCGTATCCCTCTGTTCGAACATTGTCGGACATTTAAATGCCTCACCGTCTCAGCGGCGGTTTCTTTTTTCACCGAGTATCAAATTTCGCATCCACGGTCGCCACAGTGCACGTTTCGATTCCGGCCTCCGCTGCACTGTGCGGACTTTTACTGTAATTGGCCGAAAAAAAAAGATGGTCGTATCGAATCTCACGCATTTTCCGCGACGGAATTTATTGGTTTGAGCGGTCATACACACCAGTTGACCCGAAAACTGTAAACAATCGACAGTTCTCATCGGCCAAGTTGTCGGCCGCCCGCTATATGTACATAATGATCTCGAAGCAAGTACACTATGCAACCGACAAGAAGACCGTTTTGGAGGTTGTCCTGAAACATAAGACGTACGCGATCGCTCCTCCTACCCCCACCTAGACCCGTCGAAACTTGACACCGATTGACGATCGCAGACTACTGATTGTTTACGGTCTTCGAGTCAATTAGTGTGCGTGACCGCGCGACCCAATAAATTCCGCCGCCGAAAATGCGTGAGACTCGATGCGACCATCTTTTTTTTTCGGCCAATTACTGCCGTCGCGTCTGAACGCCTGGCCAAACCTCCAAAACGGTCTTCTTGTCGGTTGCATAGTGCATCGTGTACCGTTCCGCGACATAATCCCGTGGGAATCCGTTCGATAATTCGTCGAAGACAGTTTAAGCGAAACAATCGGCGGTAGGTAATTCGTAGTTAAGCAAGTAGCGGCCGAGAAGCAATTAGTATCTCCAAATAGATGCTAATTATAAATAACCCCGAAGAAAAGGGTGGCGCGTCGTGTCGATTGTTCTTCTAATTAGATTTCGACGACCGCGTTCACTGCGATGCAGCCAGAGCCCCTCTGTTACGTTCGCCACGACTTGCCGATTGCTAATTAATTGGCGCGCTAATTAGGACAGCCTGGTTGGGACGTTTGTGCAGCCTCCCTTGGAAACGTCGAACCTCCTCTCTACGTATGTGCGTCTTGATTGCGATGCCGTTGTAATTAATGAATTTATGCGTGCCTCGTACTTGCTTCGATCACTGCGTCACTTATCTACGCTTAATCCTTTGTGGTCGTGTGTCTTAGAAACATACTGATCTTGTATTATATCAATTTTATCTTGACACTTTATTCACCGGCAATTTTGCACAAAAACTGGCACACGTGCTCGGCTATTATTTCGTAATTGAATGTGGAGGTAAAACGATCGAAATGAACTCCGATATACTTTATTTATACATAATGAATTGAGATGCAACTTTGGAGATGTCTTTTGTATAACTAACAATATTTGTTTTTGTAAAGATTTCGTACATTTACATATTAAATTTATATAAGAAGCGTATAAAGGTTTTGTGCATTTATACAAGAGATGTATAAAGATTTTATACTTTTATAGATAAAATTTATACAAGAAGTGTATAAAGATTTTATATGCTTATACCAGAAATATATAAAAATTTTATACGTTTATACATTAAATTTATACAAGAAATGTATAAAGATTTGATGCGTTTATAGATTAAATTTATACAAGAGGTGTATAAAGATTTTATATGTTTATACAAGAAATATATAAAAATTTTATATGTTTATATATTAAATTTATACAAGAAATGTATTAAGATTTTATGCGTTTATAGATTAAATTTATGCAAGAGGTGTATGAAGATTTTATATGCTTATACAAGAAATATATAAAAATTTTATACGTTTATACATTAAATTTATACAAGAAGTATAAGTATGCAGATTTTGGTCATTTATACAAGAAGTGTAAGTATACAGATTTTAGACATTTATACATAAAATTTATACAAGAAGTGTAAGTATACAGATTTTAGACATTTATACATAAAATTTATACAAGAAGTATAAGTATGCAGATTTTAGACATTTATACATAAAATTTATACAAGAAATGTATAAAGATTTGATACGTTTATACATTAAATTTGTACAGGAAATGTATACAGATTTTATATGTTTATATATTAAATTTATAGAAGAAACGTATAAAGATTTAATCGTTACATTTCCTCGATCTTTTGGACGTTTTACAGACACCGTGCGAATAGACGCGTCGTTTCGATACGCGGAATTTAATTAATTTTAACGGAAGCTTAAAATCACGTCGGAAGAGTAAATTCGCGGAAACCTTTGTTCGGTTTCCGCTCGATTTCCCGCTGATAAAATCAACAGTTCGGGGCAATTAATCATTTTGTACACGTACGAATCGTGTGTGTCGTTTAAGGTGTATACGCGAGCGCGTCTCGAAACAGCAAATCGATACAGGCATCGAACAATATTATCAGCGTCAATACGTGTCCTGTATTTGGGCGAACTAAATATTTGAACCGTCGTTAATAAACGGTAAATCGATCGTCTAGATTAAAGCGGTTTATTAATTGCGCATAGACGATGTTACCGAGGAAAAGAAAGACTCGTTAACGATCGAGATGTCGATCTTTCGAGTGATCGAAACCGACGAACGATTCGTCGAATGAAACGTAATTAAACGAGAAACCGTAACGAGAACGTTACAACATTTCAATTTCCTCGGAGTTTGGCGAGTGGAAATATTCGTTAAAATTAATTACGGTAAACAAGTATTCTTGTGGAAGATATCGCACGGAAAGTTATAATTACGTTGCTGTTAAAATATTATGTCACAAACTTGTTACATAAACAATGTTGGATTAAAGCGTCTAAAAATGTTTTTACTATTTTATAGAAATACGGTGATAACATTATATTAGAAATAATATTATAAATTATATAATTATTATAAATAAGGTTAAATGTGTCTTATAATAATATCGAAACGATGTTGTACAATGTTGTAGGATGATGTTATAAATCGTTATAAAATATTACTATTGCTTTTGTGTGAACCGTTTTCTTCGAAAGTGGTATAAGTTCATTTTCCAAAAAAAAAATCGAGTTAGCTATCTTAATAATTACATTTCTGCATGTTCTTGTCATTTTGAAGCAACTTGTTACTAATATATATTGGAAATCATTATCATTATTATCATTATTGGATTTACCACCGAGAATTTAATGGATTTATTACATTACATACCACTTGCACATTATTGCTATTTAAAATCCCACCCTCACATAAAATCTGGAGAAGACAGTAATAATTAATGAAGTTAATGAAGTAGATATTTTTGCCATAGTTACTTTCTAAGGGCTCATGTTTGTGAACGCGGTTATAAAGAAATTAGCTATATGTGGCCCGAAAAGAGAATTCGGAGATCTTTTTCGGGGTCTCAAAGATTTAGGAATTTAAGAATTTGATATTTCAACAATTTTGTTGCGAGATTTGGGAATTTGAAGATTTGAAAATTTAGGCATTCTTGAATTTCGAAATTTAAGAATTTCAGAATTTGGGAATTTGGTCATTTAGGAATTTGGGAAATTGAGTTTTGGGAATTTGAGCTTTGGGTATTTGTGAGTTTGGAAATTTGGGAAATTGAGTTTTGGGAATTTGAGCTTTGGGTATTTGTGAGTTTGGAAATTTGGGAATTTGGGAAATTGAGATTTGGGAATTTGAGGTTTGGGAATTTGTGAGTTTGGAAATTTGTAAGTTTGGAAATTTGGGAATTTGGGAATTTGGGAATTTGGAAATTTAGGATTTAGGAATTTGGAAATTTGGGGGTTTGTGAGTTTGGAAATATGGAATTTGGGGCTGTAGGAATTTAGGAATTTGGGAATTTGGGAATTTGGGAATTGGAGAAATTAGCAACTTAGAAATTTAGGAATTCAGAATTCCATGAACTTGGGAATTTGAAAATTTAACCATGCCACTTGCACATTATTGCTATTTAAAATCCCACCCTCACACAAAATCTGGAGAAGACTGAACAATAATTAATGAAGTTAATGAAGTAGATATTTTTGCCATAGTTACTTTCTAAGGGCTCATGTTTGTGAACGCGGTTATAAAGAAATTAGCCATATGTGTCTCGAAAAGAGAATGCGTATACATGTTCAAACTTGAAATGAAATTATCTAACAGAACTTTCCGGTAGACCTAATATTTGGTAGGATTTATTAACGCTAGAACTACCAATCAGTCAAACTGACTGGTTTCATGGACCTTTTGACAAAATATGTGTTATGGTTTATTTAGCTAATGAATGCTGGTATATGTTAGATGATATTTATTTATTTATTTTTGTACTTCAGTTTTAATTCTAAAGTAAGTATGCATTTAATGTTGGTATTTCTAGTGTTAATCGTAAAAATACTATCCAGTAAAATTTTCAACTCCGTTTGGGTGGCAGTCAACGTGTTAATTACATCGAAATTTCACCTCACGCGGTATCAATATTGTTTTTTTCTGTTTCTACGTTTCCAGGTGTACGAATACCTGTGTCTCTCGCCGTAGTTACCAAAATATTAAACCAGCGTGCATTGTTTCAGCGGGGATTCCGTGCGTATCGTATTTGCCCGGCCGGGTTTCGCGCTAATTAGCCTTTTGCCGGCACATTTACAGCCACTTGCCTCATTGTTCCTCTATCATTGGTTCCGGCGTTAATGGAATCGATGGGGGCTGTCGAAATCTCGACATCGCGCAAAAGGATCCGCTAGATCCGCGTCGTCCGTACTAATTAGCGCGTTAATTAATTAGCAACCGTCAATTTGTCGTCCGGCACGGCGGGTAAGTAGGAATCCGCGGCTGGCCGATATTTAAAATACCATAACATCTGGAAAATTAGCAGAGCGCAATTAGCGTACGTGTCGGGCATCTGTTCGACCCTTCGTTTAAACGCGAATTAACTGGCCCTCGTCCGTCCATGAATTTTCCTCCAACAATCACCGGATTGAATCAAAAAAACAAAAAAAAAAGAAGAAACAAAAAACTGCTCATCCACGTTCATCTCTCTGTAAATAATCCTCGTGCACGATTTAACGCGAAAGCTTTTTCGGAAGTTTCTCGTCACGGTGAAGCGCGTAATGCAGATTATGGATTATCGGGAGTAAAAAAACTTATGGAAGTTTTGCTGCAACGAGCACAATAATCGAATTCACGCGTTCTGTTTTTTTTTAATGGAATGTGAGAATACAGAGAGTACGGGTTCGAGTGTATGGAAATCTGGGGACACGTGGATCTGGATACATAGAGCTCTAAGGATGTAGAAATGTGGAGTTTACTGGAAACGAGTATACAGAGAATGTACAGAATATGGGTCTGAGATTATTGGAATATAGTGACACAGGGATCTGGGAACATAGAGTTTTAGGGATATAGAAATATGGAGTTTACTGGAAACAAGTATATGGAGAATATGGTTCTGGTATTATTGAAATGTAGAGACACATGGATCTGGGAACACAGAGCTCTGGGGAAATAGAAATATGGAGATTATTGGACACAAGTATACAAAGAATATGGAAAATATGGGTCTGAGATTATTGAAATGTAGAGACACATGGATCTGGGAACACAGAGCTCTGGGGAAATAGAAATATGGAGATTATTGGACACAAGTATACAAAGAATATGGAAAATATGGGTCTGAGATTATTGTAATCTAGGGATACATGTATCTAGAAACACAGATCTCTGGGGATACAGAAATATGAAGACTATTGGACACAAGTATACAAAGAATGTAGAGAATATGAGTCTGAAATTATTGAAATCTATGAACACAAGGATCTGGGAGCATAAAGATCTCTAAAAATTCTTTTCAAGGTATTATGACTCTCATATTAATTGTAACTATCAGCTGTTTCATTATACAGGGTGTACCAAAAGTGTTGAAGAAGCTGGAAATTGGAAGTAGGTGGGGTCATTCGATTCTCGCGTTCTGATTGGTCGGTGTTTTTCGTTAATAATTTAAAAATGAAACCCCATACGACATTTTTGCAAATGAAAAATTGTTATTTCCGGCTCCTTCAACACTTTTGGGACACCCTGTATTTATACATCATATTCCAAATTGCTGTATTAAACAATGTGGTGAACGTGAGTTACCATTGTAGTACAAAGGGTTAACACGTTGACTGCCACCCGAAAGCAATTGAAAATTGCTTTAGTTAGTATTTTCATTTTGAGCAAACCTCACCAAATATGTTAACGATACTTTGTTATATTTGCTCTTCATAGTTCCAAGTAACTAATGCGAGTATTTACAATTAGAAAGGTGAACAAATTTTGACAATATGGCTATTAAATCTGTATAGAAATTTGAGTGTCAGCCACATATGGATGACACGGCAGTAAAAGTGTTAATTTGCGGACATTAGGTTGCGCAAATGCAGCGGCACGCATACTGACATGACACGTACAGACGCTTCGCTCTTATAATATAAGTTCCAATCAATTGCCGGCGGAAGTCCGGGAATAAAAATGCGAGGAGTTCGGAATTCATTGAAGCATAATCGCGGCTCGCCGATCGCAATTCCAATCGCGTCCGCAAATAATACGAATCCTGGATTCCCACGGGTCGGGTTTGTTCGAGGTTCAATGTTCGATCGTCGATCGTGCACGCGGCAAATTTACCCTGGACGATCTAACCGGCTGCTTTTTTCTACGATCGCACCCTCCTCCTTCCGATTCACCCTTCTGCGTCTGACTTTTAACCGATAACACTGCGCGTTTTGACTTTTTTCTGGACGCGTGACCGTCATTATGAAATTCTTGTAGATTTATGCGGGCTGAATACGAATCTGAAATAGATTTTCAGTTTTTGAAAAAATTCATGTTGAAAGAAATGGCGAATTTTCAATTTTAGAGATGTTTCGTGCTTTTACCATGGCAGTTATCCGATGGCTTTTTGCACGGGGAAAATCTGTACACTTTTCCGAGTAAAACCATATAGATTGTTATTACATTGTAAACATTTATATATGTTTAAATAATGGTCAATGTGAGATGTCTGCTATGGAGGTTTTTTTTTACAAGTAATGTGTAAAGATTTTGTACATTTGTTTATTATATTTGTACAAGAAGTGTACAAATATTTGATACATTTATATGTTTAAATAATGGTCAATGTGAGATGTCTGCTATAGAGGTTTTTTTTTTACAAGTAATGTGTAAAGATTTTGTACATTTGTTTATTATATTTGTACAAGAAGTGTACAAATATTTGATACATTTATATGTTTTCATGCAGGAAGTGCATTAACATTTCATACATTTATATGTTTTTATGCAGGAAGTGCATTAAGATTTCATACATTTATTCATTATATTTGTACAAGAAGTGTATAAAGATTTCATAAATTCATACATTATATTTATACAGGATGTGTATAAATATTTCATACATTTCTACATAAAATTTATTCAGGAAGTGTATAAAGATATCATACATTTATACATAAAAATTATACATGAAGTGTATAAAGATTTTATACATTTGTACATTAAAATTTATGCAAGAAGCGTATAAAGATTTCATACATTTATACATGAAATTTATTCAGGATGTCTGGAAGATTTTATACATTCGTACATTAAATTTATACATGAACTGTATAAAGATTGTATATATTTATACATTAAATTTATACAAGAACTGTATAAAGATTGTATATATTTATACATTAAATTTATACAAGAAGCGTATAAAGATATCATACATTTTTACATACAATTTATACATGATGCGTATAAAGATTTCATACATTTATACCTAAAATTTATTCAGGCAGTCTTAAAGATTTTATACATTCGTACATTAATTTTATACATGCACTGTATAAAGATTGTATATATTTATACATTAAATTTATACAAGAACTGTATAAAGATTGTATATATTTATACATTAAATGTATACAAGAAGCGTATCAAGATTTCATACATTTATACATAAAATTTATTCAGGAAGTCTTGAAGATTTTATACATTCGTACATTAAATTTATACATGAACTGTATAAAGATTGTATATATTTATACATTAAATTTATACAAGAAATGAATAAAGATTTTATACATTTCTATATTGTAAGACTACGAATATCTTTGTCCTTCATTTTTCTACCAATATTTTTGTATCAATTACCATCTAACATTTTTGTGTCGAAATAATTTTTGACGCTTTCGCGCCACTATAAAACATCGCGTTAAAGGAGAGTTCGTGAAACAACCTGTACGAGCAGCGTAAACATCCCGGAGAATTTTTTTGCTCCTCTTCGACGGAGAAACTCTTGAAGTATTTTCAACGATCGAGCCGCCGCGGCTCACGATTTTCCAGTCAATAATAAAGCTCGACGACACGAGCTTAAAGCTCTCGAGCGGACAGGTGAAGGACCAAAGTGGGTAGGCTGCATTCAGGGGTAAAATAATCCGGGGGATTACTTTCCGGCCATTAAAAGTAACTGACCCTAATGAACATCAAGTGGATCCGAGTTTCCACGCCATTCGCCCTTGGTCTCTGCGGTGATTAACATTTCGTAATTTAAGGTGCTCGACGCGCTTCCCATTTTAAGCGCGGGACTGTTCACGATTTTAAAACCGTCTCGTTCAACGAGCCAGCTCGTGACGTACACTGCCGCTCAAATCTATTGTTGAATTGTACGTTCTTCGGGATTCAACTTAATGAACCACGAGCTACTTGGGTCGTGGAATCAGTGAATCCACTCGAAAGACAAAAATAACCAAACAACTGGCGAGGGTAAAATGTTTGTACTTTATTGAAACTGAAACTTGAAGTAGCACTTAAGATAAAACAGTAACACATCGCAAACTGACAACGGACTTTAAAGATAAATATAAATGTGTACTCTTTGAGTCTTATTGGAAATTACTGAAGAGAAAAAATAATGTCTTCAGAACAAAGTATGTAGTGGGGATTGAAGTGCCTCTGGGGATGAACAAATGACTAAATTAAAATTAAACTATTAGGTTGTCCCATAAGTTTCTTCACTTTTTGATATAACATAAAAATGCATTTCGAGTAATATTTTGCAATAATCAAGGAGTAAATAATATTTCCGAAGGGATGGACGAGGGCGATAGAGTAGGGCGATTGTGTATTCATTTCTATTAAACAAGGAAGGAATTTATGGGACAAGCTAATATTTCATTGGTTGTGGACAATTTAAGAGAAGCACCACGCTTACCAAATGCTCGTCTCGAGGTCAATTTGACCTTAGGGAAAAAGTACGAAGTCGTTTGTCACCTAACGGTCCGACACTCATAAAATAATAAACCGCGCTGGCTCTAGAAAGTCATGCTAAATTAAAAATAGTTTAAGAATTTAGAAATCTATAAATTAAAAGAATCTTGAAACCCATAAAACCAGAAATCCAGAAATCTAGAAATCTAGAGGTCTGGAAATCTAGTAACCTAGAAATCCAAAAATTTAGAAATCTATAAATTAAAAGAATCTTGAAACCCATAAAACCAGAAATCCAGAAATCTAGAAATCTAGAGGTCTGGAAATCTAGTAACCTAGAAATCCAAAAATTTAGAAATCTATAAATTAAGATATCGTGAAACCCATAACACCAGAAATCCAGAAATCTAGAAATCTAGAGGTCTGGGAATCTAGTAACCTAGAAATCCAGAAATCTAGAAATCCAAAAATTTAGAAATCTATAAATTAAGATATCGTGAAACCCATAACACCAGAAATCCAGAAATCTAGAAATCTAGAGGTCTGGGAATCTAGTAACCTAGAAATCCAGAAATCTAGAAATCCAAAAATTTAGAAATCTATAAATTAAGATATCGTGAAACCCATAAAACCAGAAATCTAGAAGTCTAGAAATCTAGGGGTCTGGGAATCTAGTAATCTAGAAATCCAGAAATCTAGAAATCCAAAAATTTAGAAATCTATAAATTAAGATATCGTGATACCCATAAAACCAGAAATCCAGAAATCTAGAAATCTAGAGGTCTGGGAATCTAGTAACCTAGAAATCCAGAAATCTAGAAATTTAGAAACCTAAAAGTCAAGAAACCTAGAAATCTAAAAACCTAAAAATGTAGATTCCCTAACATCTGCCTATATTACATTCCCGGTTTCCCTAGGATCTCCACAAATTCTATGTAAATTCTACCCAAATTTTCCCAATTTTAGGTCCTCAATATCATCGAGATGACGAATCGTTAAGGAGCAGGAAGGAGAGCTCAGAGGTGCTTGCTCTCCTTGCAACCAATAAGGATGTTTCATCGGTAGGTAGGGAAGAATCGAGAGAATTTTCCATGGGACTGCATCATTTTCCAAAGTGTCCGGGGAACGTGGAAACATTTGGACGATAAAGAAACCGCAAAGCAATATATTTCCTTTGGGAACGGCAGTGTCCGAGCCTCGATTGCTCCGGGCATTTGTTACGGTCACTTACTTTCGACGAACTAGCTACGCGTGTCCCCCGGGACCGCTTTTCCGCCATTCCTCCATCGCTCCTCCAGATATTTACTTCGCTGCCACATTTTTCAACGTGTCACCATCGACAAATTAATTTAACGACCAAGCTGCTTTACGACTACGCTACACCGCTAACTGTGCGATGTGCCACTCTAACCTCAAAATGCATCGCTATCCCGTCAACGGATTCACCGATACATGCGATCGATCTATTCAATTTCTAATCACTTATATGTATTTTTAATTCATTCATGTTCATCTGTAATTATTTTTAATTCATTTGTATTTATTCGCATTTATTTCTAATTCATTTATAATTATTTATATTTATTTTCATGCTTATTCATAATTATTTTTAATTCATTCATGTTTATTTATATTTATTTTCAATTCATTCATGTTTATGTATATTTATTTCTAATTCATTTATAATTATTTATATTTATTTTTAATTCATTCATGATTGTTTATATTTATTTCAAATTGATGATATGAAACTGGTATGACTGTGAAGTTACTCTGTTTCTTTGTACCAAGAAACAAAGAGGGATGAGACATTTGTAATAAATATGAACCCTTTATGTTAACGTATGGGGTACATGTGGTCCTCCATATATGCACTCGTATAAAGTTTACTTGAACTAATGTTAGTCTCAACCCAGGTCAAATAAAACTTATTGTTCAGTTACACACAGCGTTTGTTTTAATGTTTACTTGGTTAACTGCTCCGCATAATTTGTACTAATCTCTGACTAATTTTGTTCTGATCTATAGCTAATTTTGTTCTGATCTCTAACTATTTTGGTTCCAATCTCTGAAGAACGAGTTGCTAACTGACCAATTTTGTTCTGATCTCTGACAAATTTTGTTCTAATCTCTAACTATTTTTGTGCCAATCTCTGAAGAACGAATGGCTAACTGACCAATTTTGTTCTGATCTCTGACAAATTTCGTTCTGATCTCTCACTAATTTTGTTCCAATGTCTGAAGAACGAATTACTAACTGACCAATCTCGTTCTGATCTCTGACTAAAGAATCGCTAACTGACACTGACTACATTACAAAACCACCGTTGTAGACTTTGTTTGTCATCACACTCGTGTCACGAGGACAGTTAATTAAACAATGCTCACCCAAACCTAACATTGCCACCCGTTGACCTGACTGCAGACGGGCTTGCATGTCGCATTGACGGATAAATTACTATGACCTTATGGTATTTTGCACAATATACTAACCTTGGATCGAGACGACCTTCGTATATTTCTCTGCACGATTATCGATTTTTTCAAAATTTAATCGGTATGAATTTTTTATCAAACCGAACTTCGAACGAATAATACTTAGCATGTACGATTAAATATGCACGAATGATTAAATGATTAATATATCGACAAAATTAGAGGAGCTTTCATTATAATAGTAGTAAAAATGTGGTTTGAGCGAAGCGATAACGGGTCAATTTTTAACCGGGGATAAAAGAACCTTCATTAAATGGTAATTAGTACGGTACTTAAATCGACGTATCTACACGGTATTCGCCGAGTAAAAAGCTTGTCCCGCGTGATAAAAAAGGTTCATTAATGGCGTAAAAAATTTCGTTCCCTCGACGGAACTATGAACTATTAAGTACAATTCGTGCGCGGAACGATCTCGAATTAACTGCACGTGGCAAAAAGCGCTTCCGGTCCCGGAATTAGAGAGTCGGTTATGCAAATATCCGAACGAGTGACGTTCACACAGTCGACGAGTATAGAGAAACGTTTTATTAAACCGGGAAAAAGAACGACGGAGATAGCGACGAACGGTCGTTACATTCGGTTATTTCAAGTAATCCTCTAGAAACATTTTCTCGCTTTCGCTGCAAAATTTAGAGGGTCGAGAGTTTGGAATCTAAGGATTTGAGGATCCAGTGACTCAGAAATTCGGGGAGCTTTTGGGGGTCTCAAAGATTTGGGAATTTGAAGTTTTGAAAATTTAGGCATTCTTGAATCTCGAAATTTGAGAATTTGAGAATTTGGGAATTTGGGAATTTGGGAATTTGGGAATTTGGTAATTTAGTAATTTGGGAATTTGGGAATTTGGGAATTTGGGATTCGGGAATTTCGGATTTGGTATTTGGGGTTTGTGAGTTCGGAAATTTGGGAATTCGAGGGTTTTTGAGTTTGGGAATTTGGAATTTGGGACTGTAGGAATTTAGGAATTCGAGAATTTGGGAAATTGAGATTTGGGAATTTGAGTTTTGGGAATTTGTGAGTTTGGAAATTTGGGATTTGGGAATTTAGAATTTGAAATTTGTGAGTTTGGAAATTTGGAACTTGGGATTGTAGGAATTTAGAAATTTGGGATTTGGGAGTTTAGGAATTTGGGAATTTGGGAATTTGGGAATTTGGGAATTTGGGAATTTGAGAATTTGGGAATTGGGAATTTGAGCTTTGGGAATTTGTGAGTTTGGAAATTTGGGAATTTGGAATTTGGGGTTTGTGAGTTTGGAAATTTGGGAATTTGGGGTTTGTGAGTTTGGAAATTTAGAATTTGGGAAATTAGCAACTTAGAAATTTAGGGATTGAGAATTCTACAAACTTGGGAATTTGAAAATTAAAGAATTTTGAACTTTTGAAAACTTAATAATTTAACAATATGACAATTTTACATTTTTAGAATTCGGGTACTTGAGTAATTCCACGACGAGTATTTAACAACTTCGGTCGATATAGTATATCGTCGAGTATCGGCATAAATTATTTTGTACAAACAAAATTACAGTATGTATTTGTATCTTCGATATGGTACACATGATTATTAATTCAGCAAATTAACTTCCGCGCAGCTTTATCATGGACGATTTACGTTACAGAAATTTTAATATCGCGTTGAAATTGACATGATATCCTCTTCAATTAGCTTTTATAATATTAATTCATGGCAAGAGGAGCTGCGCGACGCGGGAATGAGTCAATTACAATCCATTAGTGATTCTGCATCATATCGCATGATCACTGGATACTCCGCGATATGCAACCAGGTATGTACATTTAATATCATTATTCTGTGATTCTTTTGTTGGTTAGCTGTTTCAATTATAGATATAACCAAATATTATCAGGACGTTTGTACATGATTCATTGTCCAACTGCGATAACTATTTTAATATTAACGAACTTATTTTAAATCGATGAAAATTCATTTTAAAGAATCGTTCTAAATCGATTTTAATGAACTATTCAGAACAAAATTTGTCCAAGTAATTGAGATTACTTCGTTAAATGCTATAGTTGAAATGGAGAGTTTACTTTAAGAAAATCTGTACATAAATGAACTTTATTAAATATTTCTATAAGAGAATAAAAAATGTTGTTTATAGCTAAAGAGAGTATTAAGTGTCATAATATGTGTCGTTTTTATATTTACATATACAGGATGTATAGACAATGATTACAAATAATATTTTGTTAATAACTACACAATTAGAAATAATTATACTTTTATTTATTAAAGTTCATTTACAGTGTTGTTCAATAAAGTAATTAATAAACTATGAAGTACCATTAACGTGAAATAAAGGTAATGAAATATTTATTAAAGTTGTATCATGTGAATAAAGTAATTAATAAACGTAAGTTAACCCTTATCAAGCTACTACACCCACAGAATAAATGTTACTGCACGGCATACGTCACTCATATGATGTTTTACCATAATGGGTGGTTTTGACCTTGCTAACTTGTATACATACTGTATGTGTAAATAGCCAATTGTATATACATACTGTATTATAAATAACCAATTTTGTGCACATACTGTATATATAAATAATCAATTGTGTATACATACTATATTTATAAATAAACAATTGTGTACATACTGTACATACTGTATGTATAAGTAGTCAATTGTGTCTACACGTCGTATGTATACATATTCAATTGTGTACACATATCGTATGTATACATAACCAATTGTGTGCATATACTGCATGTATACGTAGTGATTTGTTTACACATATCGTATGTGTATATAACCAATTGTGTGCATATACTGCATGTATACATAAGCAATTGCGTACACATACTGTATATGTAAGTAGTCAATTGTGTCTACATATCGTATATATAAATAATCAATTGCGGACACATACTGTATGTATGAATAGTCATATCCTTTAATAAAAGCGTTCCTATTGTTCGAAGCTTGGAAATATCTGATAAAATCGGATTCCCGCATCAGGCAACTTCATTCTACAACCGTCTCCTGTAGGATTCCAAAGTATCCCGGCGTTTAATTTCGTTTCATCGTGTTCCCGGTTCGTGAAAGTTTGAATGGCAACAGGATGGTGTGGTGGCCGCATCGCGAAAGCTTTCGTCGAGGCCTGAAATTCGAAAAACTTGGTCCGTGGAATCTCTGTGTGGTAGCACCGGAATTCCAACCTACAGAGAGGAGAGATCAGAGACTTCAATTTACAGTGGATAGTTAGCAGCCATTCGTTCCTCCTATGGTTGCCTTAGACGCGTTAACGAGAATCGATCCCCGGGGACCGTGCCCGTATACAAACCGAGTGTACAGTTACCGGGATGCTAAGATTTGTCGCAAGACTCAACGAAACAATATACCGACATTCGATACCGTCCACGAAATAGTAACATTCATATTTTATCAATTGCGATCACTATAATGCTTATCGCAAGTTTAATACTTGATTCACTTACTTACTTAGCTACTTACTTATTTGCTTACTTATTTTAGTTACTTTACTTACTTTACTTACTTTACTTGCTTTACTTGCTTTACTTACTTTACTTACTTTACTTACTTTACTTACTTTACTTACTTTACTTACTTTACTTGCTTTACTTGCTTTACTTACTTTACTTATTTACTTACTTACTT
The DNA here is from genome assembly GCA_947623535.1 of Coelioxys conoideus. Taxonomy (NCBI): domain Eukaryota; kingdom Metazoa; phylum Arthropoda; class Insecta; order Hymenoptera; family Megachilidae; genus Coelioxys; species Coelioxys conoideus. The sequence continues at coordinate 7,082,723 of OX392453.1, read as the reverse complement.
ACTTACTTACTTACTTACTTACTTTACTTACTGTCTTACTTACACACTCACTTACTTACTTACTTTACTTACTGTCTTACTTACTTACTTACTCGCTTACTTTACTTACTGTCTTACTTACTCACTCACTTACTTACTTACTTTACTTACTGTCTTACTTACTTACTTACTCGCTTACTTTACTTACTTGCTCGCTTATTTTCTTATTTACTTGCTTACTTACTTTACTTACTTCTTTACTTACTTTCCTTATTTGCTTACCTATTTACTTACTTACTCGCTTATTTACTTATCCACTTTCTTACCTTACTTATTTACATACTCACTTACTTACTCACCCATTTACTTACTTTACTTACTTACTTAAGTACATACTTGATTTACTTACTAATTTTACTTACGAATCTTTTTAAACTTGATTGGTATGAATTGTATCGTGACTGAAGATCTCGCGCCGCGACAATACCGTCGTTTTAAGGCAGATTCATAAGTTTGGTGTCAGTAAATCGGTGTTCATCGTCGAAACTCGTAGCTTATGTTTAGCGTGTATAAATCCAGACTGGTGGATACCGATCGTAACCGGCGAACTGTTCGAAACGAGCGTGTATACACGCGCAGGAGCGCGAACAAGAACGCGACGGGCGAGCAGAGTGGAAACACGTCGAGAGCGTGTATCAATATTGGCCCAGGTTGCCTAAATGTTGGACCACGCGCTATCAGCTCCGTTGGGATACATTATTCATGCACGATAAAGTATTCTCTGGGCCGAGCTGCGTCGACACGCGTACACACCCGACCCCAGACCCCGACCCGTCAACGGGGTCGACGGTCAAAGGTGGCGAAACGAAAGTCCGATCATACGTGCGATACTTACGCTCCTGAAATTCGATTCTTCGCCCTTCCGTATTATACAGGGTGAGAGTATCTGTAACGGTGCTGACGACTTTTCACCCTCTCGCAGTCACCATACAAGAAAAAGATTACAACGATATTTGCAATATTGTCAGTGTTGCGGCGCATTTATAGAATCATAAAGCCATTGGGCTTATTTCGTACTTTAGAAAATTCATGAATAATCAACAACTGCCGTTTGCTGCTCTTTACAACGTGCAATTTATATTCTTAAACTTTTTTTAATTTAGCACGATTTTCGAGAGCCAGCGCGGTTTATTATTTGATGAGTGTCGAACCGTTAGGTGACAAACGACGTCGTACTTTCTACCTTAGGTCACTCGGGTAAAGAGTCTTACCCACTTTCCTTAAATTTTCCGCAACCAATGAAATAGTTTAATTTTAACTTGAACATTTGTTCACCCTCAGCGGTACGCCAATCCACGCTAAATACTTTATTCTGGAGAGAGCATTATTTTTTCTCTTCAGGAGATTTCCAATAACTCTCAGAGTACACTATTATATTTATCTTTAAAGTCCATTGTCAGTTTGCAAGGTGTTACTATTTTTTCTTCAGTGCTATATCAAGTCTTACAAGTCTGTTAGTTTTAATCAAGCACAAACATTTTACCCTCATCAGTTGATTTGTTATTTTCGTTTTTCGAGTGGACTCACTGATGCCACAGCCTAACTACATCGTGGTTCATTAAGTTGAATCCAGAACAAATACGCATGTGCTCTGCTTCTTAAATGTTCATCGATCTCGAAAATGAAGATATTTATCAGCCACCTTACAAGAAAAAGTTTGCAACAACATTTGCAGGGTATGAAGTGTACTATTTATATTTGAAGTGCACAGTTTGTTTTCTTGGCAAAGTCGAGGTTACCTTGGGTTTTTAACTAACATACAACTTGATTTACATAAGTGGACATGTGAAATATTTAGCTCTTGACTTTGGCAGTGCGAACATTGTGTAATTCGATGTAAACAGTGTAATATTGTTTAAAATATTGGAATTGGTCGGTGTTTTTATTTAATAATTTACAAACGAAACCTGAAACCCCATTTTTGTAAAGGAAAATGTTGCTTAGAATCAGCTCCCGTACAACTTCTGTTCGGCAACCTTCAATAGTTCCGAGACACCCTGTATACGTATTAGGCCGACGGGGGTTGAATTTATGGTAGCTACGTTACTTTTGCTTTGCTCGAGATTATAAGCGGTTTTAGGGTACAGTGCCCTCCTGGTTTAGTGCTGGCAGGGTCCTGGAATTGCTAGCACAGAAGAAGATACGAACGTATTTTATATTTTACGGCCTGGACAGTGATGTATGACGTCGCGATACCGCACGACGAGATATGGAAATTCGGATGGATGGAAGGCTGGAACTTTGAAATTCGACGACAGTTTAAAGCATAAATAATATTAAAATTATGAAGAATAAAAAGGAATCGAGTCGGTAGTGTACGAAATTATAAATTATACTTTTGTAATTATAATTTGAATTAGAAACGATAAATATAGTCTTAAAAATATATTAATCTACAAATTTGTGAATCTCAGAGATCCAGAACATGTACGAAATTGGCAAAATCTGCGAAATATAAGACATTTAGGGAAAGTGAGACATGTATCACATGTAGGAAGTATAGAAAATATAGAACATATGAGAAATACATATAGGAAATTCAGAAATCTAGAAGGCCAGAAACAAGAAATTAAAAAATCTAAAAATCTAAAAATCTAAAAATCTAAAAATCTAAAAATCTAAAAATCTAAAAATCTAAAAATCTAAAAATCTAAAAATCTAAAGATCTAAAAATCTAAAAATCTAGAAATCTAAAAATCTAAAAATCTAAAAATCTAAAAATCTGAAAATCTGAAAATCTAAAAATCTGAAAATCTAAAAATCTACAAATCTAAAAGTCTAAAAATCTGGAAATCTAAAAATCTAAAAATCTAAAAATCTAGAAACCTAAAAATCTGAAAATCTAAAAATCTACAAATCGGAAAGTCTAAAAATCTGGAAATCTAAAAATCTAAAAATCTAAAAATCTAAAAATCTAAAAATCTAGAAATCTAAAAATCTAGAAATCTAAAAATCTAAAAATCTAAAAATCTAAAAATCTAAAAATCTAGAAATCTAAAAATCTAAAAATCTAAAAATCTAAAAATCTAAAAATCTAAAAATCCAAAAGTCTAAAAGTCTAAAAATCTGGAAATCTAAAAATCTAAAAATCTAAAAGTCTAAAAGTCTGGAAATCCAGAAATCTAAAAATCTGGAAATCTAGAAATCTGAAAATCGATTATAGAACTCCCGAAATGTTGAAATCTGAGATTCATCTTGAGATGAAAAATCTAGAAATTTGGGAACCTAAGAGTCTAGAAACCTATGAACCAAGAAAATCGAGAAACTTAGAATTCTAAAACTACAAAAATCTATAAACTCGGTTTTCCTAACATCCCCTAAATTATGTTCGCGGTTTCCCCAGGATCTCAATAAATTATACCAAAATTCTTTCCGTACTGTCCCTGGCCCATAGACAGCCGCATGTTTTTCTACGAAAAATAACCGATTCCCGCGAAACGAAAAGCAATTAAGGATTTATGAAGGAAACGCGGTGACGCGAAGTTACGCGGCGTTGTTTCGTTCGATTCGTAGAGCGAGCACGGAAAACGTTACTGTAAAGCGGAAGTTCGCGGTCGGTAAAGGGTTGCCAGAAGGAAAATTATTCGAAATGTAAACGACATTCGACGAACGTCGTCGCGGCGGTAGACAGAATACGCTTAAAATTGAAACACGGTTAATTGCTCGTTTAGAATTTCCACCGGCGATACGATGGCTCGTTACAACGAATTTCCGAGTTTCTTTCCCCGCCAGGAAATTCCTTAATTAACTGGAGATATTGGAAGCTTCATTATGTAACGGTAGTAAACCGTCGCTCGTATAAACGAAACTGGCTGCTTACGAGAGCTCCGTTATAATGCAACTTTCTTCGCGTTGTACCGCGTGGCCCGAGGCTCCATATCGATCGATCGTCCCGAAATCGCATTTATTCATGAAATCGAACGACACGACGCTGTTACACAACAGGATGCAAAGTTATGCGACGGGAAGATAATATTTTCGGTGCTCCGACAATCCTGAACAAAATGCAGATCCTTGTTTCTTCCGGTTTCTACGGACGCAATTTTCGCGACAGCCACGGGGCCATAAGGAAAATTGCTTTGTTTGATATACATCGAAATAATAAATTAAACATTCTTCTAGAAACTAGAACGATTTGATCGATAATTGAGAATTTCTTATACGATTTTCACGTTTGTGACCATAGGGAAAATTGTTTCGGTCGATTACATTGAAACAATAAATGAAACATTCTTCTAGAAACTAGAACGATTTGATCGATACTTGAAAATTTCTTATTAAAAATTCTTGTGGAAAATTGAAAGAATTTGACAAATAATTAAGCACTTCTTGCACGATTTTTGTGATACATAAATATTGCAAATAGTGTCTACTTATGAAGTAAATTTAAAATTTGTTAAAAAAGTTCAAAGTTCGAAATTTGTTGAAAAAGTTCAAAGTTTAAAACTTGTTAGAAAAGTTACTACTCGTAGACCATCGCGTTGTTTAATGTCGGTCACAGTTATCATTATATACGATGGTGCAAAAAAGTATTCATACAGTGCATTAATTATACTTTCGTCCTCATTATTTTGGTCTTAAGACAATTACTTCTAATGTGAGACACTTGCATGGAAAGCACATAAAATACACTTTGAAACGATATACATAACCCTTTAAAACGACATGTCCTTTAAAACTGGGACATCCTGTATATAGTACGCTATATATTATTTGCAGGCTATACATGTATATGTATATGTATATGTATATGTATATGTGTTTGTGTATGTGTATGTATACGTGTATGTATATGTGTATGTATATGTGTATATATGTGTATGTATATGTGTATGTATATGTTTATGTTTATGTTTATGTTTATGTGATATGTTATAACGCGTTATATTTTGCCGTACATGTTACAACATTGGTCAGAATTTGTTCCCCTAATGTAAAATTTCTATAATATATCTTCAAACTACGAATAATTTAATCGATATAAAGGATAATAAATATCGTATCATAAATTTCACTTCTTTGAAACACGTGCGAAAGTGTCTGTTCAGTATCAGCCTGTAACAGATAGTATACGATGCTACCGACACCCTAAATCCTAACCAAAAATTCGTGTTCAACTTTCTCAGCTTCCTTCGAGCAGTTCACGAATCCCACGGAAAAGTGCCATCTTCCCTAACTCTCCGCTTTCTGCTTTTTTATCCCGATCCACGGATACAGGATCCATTTTTATTCATGCAAAGTGGCTCTCCGGCAAATCCTCGGCGAGTCGTCGAATCTCAGACTCCTTTCGCTTAAAACATACCGGTTCGATGTTGCAGCATAGCGAGGGTGATACCTTCTTTTTTTTTTTCTTCGAGACGCACGGCGAATCGTTGCTTATCGAATTTTTAGATTATTAGTAATTTTGTTATATTGTAATTTGGAAGACATTCGGGCGCGACGTTGGATGGCGTTTGTTGAGAGCACAAATGAGAAGATGGCAATTATAAATATGGCTAATCTTTGCATTTTCGGGGTTATCAACTTTTTAAGAAAAATTCAGAGATTTCTGGAATTCTTGAATTTCCGGTTCGGCGAACTTCGAAATTCTTGAATTTCCAAATTCACAAATTTCTGGAATTCTTGAATTTCCAAATTCGCAAATTTCTGGAATTCTTGAATTTCCAGATTGTTGAACTTCAAATTCTTGAATTTCCAAATTCTCGATTGTTGATTTCTCAAATTGTCGAAATCGAACTACACGGATTCCAAATTTGTCGAACATCAAAATCCTCGAATTCTTAGATTCTAAAATTCTTGAGTTCTCATATTTGTTTGTTCCCTTACCCACGCAACCGAAAATTCGGAAATCCCAGACATTCAGGTAACAAAATCTGTAATACTCAAAACTTGGACAGCACAACTCCCCGATTCTTAAAATCCCTATGTATAAAGTCTGTAGACCCCAAAACTCCTGCATCCCAAAATTTTCTAGGCTGCCGAAATCTCAAGATCCCAAAAATTCCCAAATTGTGAAAATCTCAAAATCCGAAAATTCTCTAGATCACGAATATCGCAGGATTCCTAAATACCCTAGACCGATAAAATCTCAAAAATGCGAAAATTTCTCGATCCAAAAATTCTCTAGATCACGAAGATCTTAAGATCTCAAAATTCTCTAGCCCGTCGAAATCTCAACATCCCTAAAATCACCAAATTGCAAAGGTATCAAAATCCGAAAATTCTGTAAATCACAAAGATCTCAAGATTCCTAAATACCATAGACCGATAAAATCTAAAAAATGCGAAAATTTCTCGATCTAAAAATTCTCTAGATCACGAAGATCTTAAGATCTCAAAATTCTCTAGCCCGCCGAAATCTCAACATCCCTAAAATCTCCAAATTGCAAAGGTATCAAAATCCGAAAATTCTGTAAATCACAAAGATCTCAAGATTCCTAAATACCATAGACCGATAAAATCTAAAAAATGCGAAAATTTCTCGATCTAAAAATTCTCTAGATCACGAAGACCTTAAGATCTCAAAATTCTCTAGCCCGCTGAAATGTCAACATCCCTAAAATCTCCAAATTGCAAAGCTATCAAAATCCGATAATCCTCTAAATTACAAAGATCTGAAGATTCCTAAATACCCTAGACCGATAAAATCTCAAAAATGCGAAAATTTCTCGATCCAAAAATTCTCTAGATCACGAAGATCTTAAGATCTCAAAATTCTGTAGCCCGCCGAAATCTCAACATCCCTAAAATCTCCAAATTGCAAAGGTATCAAAATCCGAAAATCCTCTAAATCACAAAGATCTCAAGATTCCTAAATACTCTAGACCAGGGGTGGCCAAACCATGGCGCACGCGCCAAATTTGGCGCATTGAAGGGTTTTTCTTGGCGCATTGGCAATTATAAGTTTCTCATTAAACTCTTGATAGAATCATTTTAGAAAAGTTCAACGCGTATGATCTTGTGGAAAGCTCGAACAGTGTTTACAAAAACTTGGCTATTAATTAGCTTTTAAGAAGCTTATATTCCCTTAAAAATACAAACAATATCCAAGAGCCCAAATCTCTGATAGAGATCCTTGTAAAAGGCGTTCAAGTTTTTTGGCGCATCTGGATTCGCTTTCTACCAAATTGGCGCATGACATGCGAAGGGTTGGCCACCCCTGCTCTAGACCGTTAAAATCTAAAAAATGCGAAAATCTCCAGATTCCAAAATTCTCTATATTATGAAGATTTCAAGATCCCCAAATAGTATCGACCGCTACAGTATCCAAATCGCTAAAACCTCAACATCCCTAAAATCTTTAGACCACTAAGAATCTCAAACCAGCGAAACTCTCAAAATCCCCAGAGCCGTGAAATCCGTGAATAAAAAATTCCTCAAATCTCCGAATCCTCGGCTGTTCGCGTCGCTGTAGATGCCGCATTTCCATAGCACCCGAAAGGAAAGCTGGATAGGCGAAACCGTCTTCGCTTTGTTTTTTACTGGTTCGTTCTGCAACTTTGTCGGCTCGCGAACAAGAAGACGAGGGCAACAGGAAACGGTCGACTCGCGTCCGCCGTCGTAGCAGCGCAGACGCGATGCACGGAAACAAGTTTTTGTTTGGTAAGTTTTCGCCGACGCAGGGTGCACTCGCGAACGCTACTCGGTCCACGTAAGTCTCCGGGATCTGGTAAGAAGCTTTGCAGCCGTCATGTTTGTTATCCTTCGTCTCGACGACGGTATGCACGCGAACTAGCATTGTTCGCGCGCGAACGCCATTGTGGTGTGCAACAATGAGCTGATACGAGGAACGCGAAATCCCCCTAGAAACTCTGACGCAGACGTCGCGTTCGTTAGCGGAACGTAAATTACAGTTTTCCCCCACCCTGAGACCGTAATCAACCGAACACCGAGACGTTCTTCTTCCACCTAACGTCGGGAACAACCTGCCGACTCGACACGAACGTACAATGTTGAAAAACCTGTTTATGAGACGCTATATCGTGCTCGCGTTTCGATCAACAATGCCGATAAAATAAACGGGCGAATCGGAGACTCGGTGCTCGAGTTTCGGATGTTACGTTGTCGCTCGACTTTATGGCAGTCGAAATGTAGAAAATTCTCTGTTTTGAAGTTAACCATTTTCGAAACTTATTGAGATTAGAGTTACCGCGTTTCACGTGGTCCAAAGTTTTGTATCAACGGATTCGTAAATTTGTTCGTTTTCAAATTATGTGTATTTGGAGCCTGGAAATGTTCAGATTTCTGAATCTGTGAACATTCAAGTATCCGAATGTTGGTATTTATGGATACTTAAGTAACTTAATTTTTTGTAAATTTCGAAATTGTCAAATTCCCAAAGTTCCATGTTTCCCAATTTCCAAATTGCTGAACTTTTAAGTTGCTAAATTATCAAATTACCAAATTGCAAAATTTCCAAATTTCCATATTGCAAAATTTCAGAACTTCCAACTTGCCAAATTGCCGAATTTCCAAGTGCGCAAGCTTCCAAATTTCCAAATTACCAAGTTTCCAAATATCCAACTGGCCAAATGACCAAATTGCTGAATTGTCATATTGCCAAATTACCAAACTGCCGAATTTCTAGAATGCCAAAATCCAACATTGCCGAATTTGCAAATTGTCAAATTTCCATATTGACAAATTTTCAAAATTCTAAATTACCAATTTTCCAAGTTTCCAAATTTCCAAATTTCCAAGTTTCCAAACGTCCAACTTGCCAAATGACCAAATTGCCGAATTTTCAATTGACAAATTACCAAATTACCAAATTACAGAACTTCCAACTTGCCAAATTACCAAATTGCCGAATTTCCAAATTTCCAAATTTTTAAATTTCCAAATTACCAAGTTACCAAGTTACCAAGTTACCAAGTTACCAAATTACAGGACTTCCAACTTGCCAAATTACCAAATTTCCAAATTGCCAAATTGTCAAATTTCGAAGTTTCCAAGTTCCTAAATCTCCGCATTGCCAAATTTTCAAAATTCCAAGTTACCGAATTTCCAAGTTTACAAATTTCCAAATTTCCAAATCTCCAAATCTCCAAATCTCTAAATTTCTAAATCTCTTAATCTTTTAATCTCCAAATCACCAAATCTACCAATCCCCAAATCCCCAAATCCCCAAATCTCCAAATCCCCAAATTCCCCAGATCCCCAGATCCCCAAGTCCCCAAATCCCCAAATCCCCAAATTCCCAAATCCCCAGATCCCCAGATCCCCAAATCCCCAAATCCCCAGATCCCCAAATTCCCAAATCTCCAAGTCCTCGAACCTCCATACCTCAAAATTTTTAAATAACATAACCTCCTCGTTAGGAAGCGTGTAAAGTGAGTATCGCAACGCTACCGGCACCTGATTTCCCCCCAGGTCGATTCAACGAACGCATCCGAGGGCGCGACCGCTTAATTCACGCGGTCGAAGCAAAGAAGATACGCCGTCGAGAAAATTGGCGGTGTTCGTTTGCTCGTTCTCGACGTTGCTGGATTTTCCTTTCGCGACGAGGCGTCCGACCAACGCCATCTTTTCGCCTCCCACCCGCTCTCCCCCCTTTCTTAATTTGTTTGGTTTTCTTTTTCCTCCGTACGGGGCAAAGGCTCTTGGGAAACGCGGCTCTCTTTCTTCTATTTTGAAGCTGCAGACACGGGGATTCGATTACAGTTCCTTAAAAGACACGACGGCCTCTTTGAAAGTTTCGCTCTTTCAGCTTTTTAAAGAAGAGACTTTGCCTTCGAGCGAGGCAAACCGTTAATCTCGCGCTTCGAGCGCTTCTTTCCATCTCTTTTTTTCTATCTTTCGTCTTGCTTCTCTATTTTTTTCTATTTTTCGCCACGTCTGAGCGTAATTACGACGACTTTCGCTCTCCGCGCAACGGTGAGACTGTCTTCGTCCTCGTTAGCCTCGGGGCTTGATCTTCGAAAAATTTTAGCGGTGTCGTTTATCGACGGGTGTTTGCCAATTCCTTAAACGAGCACACCCTGATAACCGCCAAGATCCAACGTCGTCATTATTTCCAATTCAGAGTTCCCTCGTAATTCCGGTAAACAATTTATACATATTGCGGGGGTGTGATTCGGGTCGTTGTCGTGCATAAGCGTGAAATTATTATTTAAATTAGCGTTGAATCATCAGATAACACTGTACAACAACCAAAAATTATATGAACTGCCACTATGAAATTCTGATAGATTTTTGTGAGCTGAATGCGAATCTGAAATTCGTTTTTCTCTGGTACGTACAGTTTTTTAGAAAATTAATGTTAAAAAAAAATTGCAAATTTTCAACTTTGGGAATTTTTTGTGCTTTTACTATTTTGCGCGGCGCGCAGTTATTCCGCTATGCCAAGACACAAGGTAGGGGGACCAACGCGCCGCGCCAACATTGAGTACCACTGGCAGCGACGCGTGTTTTGCCGAACTATTTTCCTTATAAAATGTAAACGAATATGATTTTTTAACTTCGCTCGATGCTTTTTGCAGTAGAAATTTCTGCTGTATCGCGTGCGATGGTTAGATTTTCATCTAGACCCACAGTTTTTTAAACAAATTTAAAAATATCACCAAAAATTGGTGCATTTTTGGGGTCTTTTTTACTTCGATCGTTGTTTAAACATATTTAAATGTTTACAATGTAATAACAATTTATATCGTTTTATTCGGGAAAGTTCACAGATTTCTCTCGTGCAAGAAGCCATTGAATAGCTGCCATAGTAAAAGCACAAAAAATTCCCAAAGTTGAAAATTTGCAATTTTTTTTAACATTAATTTTCTAAAAAACTGTACGTACCAGAGAAAAACGAATTTCAGATTCGCATTCAGCTCACAAAAATCTATCAGAATTTCATAGTGGCAGTTCATATAAAACAAAAAAGTCAAAATTTGTTGTACAGTGTAATTAGCAACAATAAATCTATGTTGAGAGTCACTGGGTTTGCAATAACGAAAAGCCCCGACACTTTCACCAATTGAGTGAAAACGTTGCAGACCCAGGCCGTTATTTTTCCTCAATAAGTGGATGCCTGTTTTGCCGTGCATTTTACATTTAGAAAAGTCTTTCATTTTTAGTTCGATTTTTGAACAGTCAGGACGTCCTTCGGAGTCGTTTATAATATGTCAAGTTAGTCGCATCAAAAGGACATTCAGATTTATTTTATTTTTAAATAAATAACCTCCCAATATCCAAATAATTAGTGATACTATTTGTTAATAAAAATCTACATTATATGTCACACATTTCACTAACATGGTAGGTGTTCATATACATTTGAGCGGCAGTGTAGGTCGTCGAGTGGTTACGTTTAAACGTTAAAGTACGCGATAATAAGACGCGCGCGCGTTTAATTAGGGCACTCGGCACTTTGTCCGGTATCGCACTCGTCCACGGTGGAATATTATTCGAGCGGCGTGGATTTATCCGGCCGGAGAGCAAAACAACTCGTCGTCGACACTCGAGCTTTTCCGGAGCGTGTCAATTTACGCGGCGAGGATGGAAAAACGCGGGCCGGATTCGAACGGTGCAAGAAATTGCACGAACCCGAACTTTTTCCTCGACTCGGCCCGCGGGAAAAGCTGTTGTAGCGGCGGCGTCAATGGAAATAACATCGATCATTTACGGACGCTTAGGTATACCCAATTAAACCTGTTTACAGGATCAAAATTAAATTATTACATTTTGAAGGATTCGTTATGGACATTAACACTTTCACGGCCGCATGGTTGCGCAGCGAACCGTCGCCAAACGCTGGCAATATTTTTGAAGAATTAATGAAAAAAAACTTTACGTAAATTCACGAAATAATTCAAGATTATTATACAACAATGTTTTTTCTTTGTGTGACAATTATTAAAACGTACAAATATAAAAAAAAATCATGACAACATAATAAACTTAACTGCTTTTTTATGACATTATTTTATCGTATCCGTGCAACACTCTCAGAAACAACATACCTTGTTGCTTATCAATAAGCAAAAATTGAAACGTATTTCGCGAAAAAGTACGCAGTTTCTAGTGATAGTATTTAATTACAAAGTGTTAACCAACTGACGTTTGAAAAAGCTTTGCAAATGGCTGACCAATGGCAGGTACCACGTGGGAGTCACCACGTGACACCACAGTGGTGTCACCGGCAGCCAACGAGTGGCCTGCCCATGGCACCACAGTGGTGTCACCGGTCGTGAAAGTGTTAATGGGTTAGACCACTCTAGAGCGCTAAAAAGTTACCTAATTTCAGGAATTTTTTCCGGACAAACTATTACATAATAGTTAATTTATAACTTTGTATAAATTATCATAGATAATTTATAGTTATAAATTATCATAGATAATTATCATAGATAATTTATAACTATATTATAACTATATTTATAACTATATATAATAGATAATTTATAACTTACATATAAATTATCTCATAAAAACGTTATATTTCGATTGTTTATCTATATTTACATCTTTAAAACTTTCGGATTCGCTATCTATTACTTTAATTTTTCGAGCTCTTACGCCTACTACTATATCATCTTCATCGCCTTTGTCACTTTCCATCTCACTAATTTCTTTATGAATACGTCGGATTTCGTCATAAACCGTATCAAAACACAGTTCGTCTTCATTAGAGCTGAGTTCATTTGTGAAAGACATTTTTGTAGGGATTCACACAAAATCACGTTAAAGAAATTCTTTTGATGCTTTTGCCACGCTTGCCAAGTCTCAACTGATATCGGAACCACTGCCAGAACTGCACTCATAGAAGAATGTTTCAACATATTATTTCTGTTATGATATGTCATTTCACACATTGTGTAAGAGACCACCGATTGCAAAGGAACCTTTCCAAGAACCAATAGTGCGACCGTATCGTTTGGAGATAACAAAATCTAACATATACAGTAAATTCTCGCACAGTGCAGCACTTAGTTTTCTTGCACAATGCAAAACATCTCTTCCTGCGCCTATGCGTGCGACATTGCTGCGCTTATGTTCGCCTCGCTCGCGGCAGTTCAAGTGTAACACGATACACTCACCGCGGTCCCTTTGATGCGGGCTGACCGATCTCCAGTTCCCAATTTAACAATATAATTTATTAATATTTATATTTTTTTGACTGCAACCTTCTTTAACATATTCGTGAGGTTTTTCCGATTAAAATAAGACCAAACACGATATAAATAGGATCATAATTACCTGTGTAACAAGCCATACAAGTTTCGGACGTTACATTTACGGCAGAGATACGAATTCCTTAGATTCTAACGTCCGAAACTTTTATAGCTTGTTAGACGGGTAATTATGATCGTAATTATATCGTGTTTGGTCTTATTTTAATCAGGAAAACGAGACGAATACGATGGTAAAAGTTTCATTCACGAAAAACCAAAAATAAAGAATTTTGATTTTTTAATTTAAAAGACAGAACACGCAGGAGTCTTTCATGTTTGTCGAACGCTTCAACCTTCTGCCTCTCTGTCTTTTCCACTCGCCGTCCTCTTTCACGTTGAAAACTTTAATCACCCGTTACGTACGTAAGTATTGACGTAATTACATTATGTTTGGTGTCATTTTAATCAGGAAAACGAGACGAATACGATGGTAAAAGTTTCATTCACGAAAAACCAAAAATAAAGAATTTTGATTTTTTAATTTAAAAGACAGAACACGCAGAGTCTTTCATGTTTACCGAACGTCTCGAACCTCAGTCCCTCTTCGTTTTTGTATCGCTATCCTTTTCTACGTTCGGTTTGCGTCGTATCCCTCTTCAGATTGGCTTGAAAACACATACCAAATAGTGACAGTGCGTCGTATCCCCCTTCAGATTGGCTTGAAAGGACATACCAAATCCGCGACAGTGCGTCGAATCCCCCCACAGATTGGCTTGAAAGGACATACCAAATCCGCGACAGTGCGTCGAATCCGACCACAGATTGGCTTGAAAGGACATACCAAATCCGTGACAGTGCGTCGTTCGAACATCGTCGGACATTTAAATGCCTCACCGTCTCAGCGACGGTTTGTTTTTTCGGCCGCCGGGAAAGGCGAGCCACGGTGAGCAAGGGACAGCCACCGAGTATCAAATTTCGCTTCCAGTATGCTCACAGTGCACAGTTTCGATTCTGGCCACCGCTGCACTGTGCGAGAATTTACTGTACACCGAGTGTCGACTCTCACTCGCCACACGTCCTGCCGCGCGAAACGCCGTAGCGACTGAGAGTCGCCTCTCGTCCGTTAAGGGTTAAGTGTCTCACCCTGTAATTTGTCCCGATCGCTCTACGCGTCTCTGCCTCCGCGGCAAAACTGTAAAAACGCGGTTACCGGAAGACGGGACACAAAATGGCGGAGGATCCTCGGTTCGGGACGTTCGCTTCTCTATCCGGCCACGCGGCTCGTTACTCGTTCCCTGTGGTTTATTCGCGGCTGCTAAGTGCCAAAGTACATCGAGACCGGTGCAGTTTCCTCGCATAATTTTCGCGTACCATGGAAATTTTGGCGACGCGACGGCGCGGGAACGGCATCGCGGCCGAATGGCCGGAAGAACGGCGTTGCTCACGGCGAAATAAACACCGCAGAATTTACCGCGGCGAAGTTTCCAACTGTTCCACCTAACCGAAATTCCGTATTGAACGCTAAAACCGCGCGAATAGGAGAACGTTTCTCGATCAATCACGAGCGAATCGCACGACGCTCTAAGACCCATCCTGATTGAATAAATTATGCAAATAAAGTAATGAGACTGGTAGCTAGGTGAAGTAATGAGACTTGTGCTATGAAAACTGCAAGGGGAGATAATAATCGTGTACATTCGAGGACTGATTTCACTCGTGAAAACGAGTTAACTGTAGGTACGTGTAATTCACGCATATTTCTAAATTTCCAAATTGCCGAATTACCAAGTTTCCAAATTTCTAAATATCCAACTTGATAAATTACCATATTGCCGAATTTTCAAATTGCTGAATTTCCAACTTCCCAAATGACCAAACTGTCGAATTTGCAAATTGCCAACTTACCAAATTACCAAATTACCAAATTGCCAAATTTCCAAGTGCGCAAACTTCCAAATTTCCAAATTACCAAGTTTCCAAATATCCAACTGGCCAAATGACCAAATTGCCGAATTTCCATATTGCCAAATTACCAAACTGCCGAATTTCCAGAATGCCAAAATCCAACTTTGCCGAATTTGCAAATTGTCAAATTTCCATATTGCCAAATTTTCAAAATTCCAAATTACCAAATTACCAAATTTCCACATTTCCAAGTTTCCAAACGTCCAACTTGTCAAATGACCAAATTGCCGAATTTCCATATTGCCAAATTTTTAAATTGCCAAATTACCAAACTGCCGAATTTCTAGAATGCCAAAATCCAACATTACCGAATTTGCAAATTGCCGAATTTCTATATTGCCAAATTTCTAAATTGCCAAATTACCAAACTGCCGAATTTCCAGAATGCCAAAATCCAACATTACCGAATTTGCAAATTGCCGAATTTCTATATTGCCAAATTTCTAAATTGCTAAATTACCAAACTGCCGAATTTCCAGAATGCCAAAATCCAACATTACCGAATTTCTATATTGCCAAATTACCAAACTGCCGAATTTCCAGAATGCCAAAATCCAACATTGCCGAATTTACAAATTGTCAAATTTCCATATGGCCGAATTTTCCAAAATTCCAAGTTTCCAAACTTCCAAATTTCCAAATTTCGAATCCCCCAAGTCTTCAACCCTCCGAATGCTCGCACCTTCATATTTTCAAGTATCCCAATATGTTCGTTAGAAAGTATGGAAAATAAAAATCGAGGGCATCGTGCACATTATTTTTCAGCCCCCGTGTCGATTCTCGCGGATACATTTTCAGCGGCTTTCTCCATCTCGCGATCACGTGGCCGATTCGCCGTGGAATAAAGAGACTCGTTAACGTCTAGTAGTTCGTCGAGCGGGGTCTAAAGGGCAACGATTTCGAAAGCTATCGCGGCCGATTATTGACATGCCCGCGGCGCCAGCAACGGATTCCACGTCTCGCGCAGGTTTCTACGGTTTCGCTTCGGTGTACTCGGGATAACAGGTTCGCCTGTACCCCCCGTGGCTGTCTTCGCCTTCTCGTGACAGCTCCTATCTTCCTTCGACGCGTCTTGCTTAGAAAACGCGACGTTCTCCCGATGCTTTGCCTCCTAGACACGGATAACATCCATTGTCGACCATTTTCTGTTCACGCTTTCGGCTTGTTAGCGCACGGTGTACACGCGTACCTCCAAATGCACTCTGATAGTTACTGGACAGAGATGGTTAACACTTATACCAAGGAGAGCCAAAGTTTGTGGTGGTCTAATGCTTATTTATTGTAACTGTTGAGCTGATATGATTCTAACAACTTATCGACTCCTAATTGAGTATTCTAACTTGTTCAAATGATTGACTAGCTGATTGTAGTTGTGCTGACTTGTTTTCTCTAAATCTGAATTTTGTCTAACTCTCTCTAAATCTGAATTTTGTCTAACTCTCTCTACATCTGAATTGTATCTAACTCTCTTTAAATCTGAATTGTATCTAACTCTCTTTAAATCTGAATTGTATCTGACTAGCTTGTTGTTCGAGTTTCATACGGATGAGGTTTAGGACGTGGCAGTAAAATAGCCACTTCTGAAAACCTTTAGTTTATTACCCGTACCATCTGTGTGCCGGCAGTACGATGGTACGTGACATATTTTAGTTTAACAAATCTATTCATGCAGCATTCATTGTTAGAGAAGGCGGTTATTGAAAAATGCGAATAACTAATTAGCGACCGAGATTGTCTCGTCCCTTCCAGTGCGCTCGTAGCGCATCGAGTTCCTGGGTGGGATGGCAACTCGGCCGCTGGTGGATACATGTCCGAAATTTTGAAAAAAACCCTTGTCAATAAACCGTATCGCGAAACTATACCGTCATTGAGTTGAAGATGAACGCGGACTTGGGGTAGAACTTTATGATGAGGTCGGTTTGGATTAAGCTGGACACTTAATTGCCCGGTGCTTACCCAAACCGGCTAATATTAATATCCCTTGACCTGGATATACAGGGTGTCCCACAATTATGGTACGAGCCGGAAAGGGGTGGTAGGTGGAGCTATTCTAAACAACTTTTTCCTTTGCAAAAATATTGGGTGGGGCTTCATTTTTAAATTATTAAGGAAAAACACCGACCAATCAGAGCATGAGGATCGCGCGCGCTCGGAGGCAGAAATCTAGGCCCGCGCGATTCTCGCGTTCTGATTCGTCGGTGCTTATCCTTAATAATTTAAAAATGAAGCCTCACACAACATTTTTGCAAAGGAAAAACTTGTTCAGAATAGAACCGCCTACCACCCCCTTCCGGCTCGTACCATAATTGTGGGACACCCTGTAGACAAGCTTATACATCGTACTAAAGAATAATTCTTATTATTTTATGCATCTCGAATACCGTTCTAAAACACAAATTCCTATTCCTTTATGTATCTCGAACACGATTCCTTTCGAGTCCTACGCTCGTTAATCCTTCGACTGCACTTTCCAACGAACCGATGTTTGCTCGTCGCTCGTCGAGATGTTTGCCATCGTAAAATGTCCATGCACTTACCGGTATTCGGTTTATTGGCTGTTGACGCGTCGACGTCGGACGACGTAGTTGGATCGCTTTGATACGTTAATAGCGAACGGTGGTCACACCGTTGTAAACTCGATCGATCTTGTAAGCTCGGGTCAATTAATTATTTACGGAAAGAGCGAACGAGAAAACTTCCGAGGCCTCTTCATGTCGAGACAGTGATGTATACTGAAATATTCGAACATGAAATCGAAAGATCAAGTATGCTCTGAACATTATGCTGTGGTACCACGTTCCTGCCATACAAAATGTATTTGTTCGGTGCCGATGGTACCACTTGGTGCCATATTTAAAAAACTGAAATAGCATTTGAACTATCTTTCTTGGGTGTTAAAAGCCGGAAAACTGACTATAGCATTGTTTTTATTTAAGTAAGAATAGAATACGGGAATTCTTGAAGGACATATCTACATTTTAGGAATTTATATTACCGCTGTCTTCGAAAAATTGTTTATAAAATCCAAAATTTTCATGATATTCTGCCGGCGTCAAAGAGAAGAATTTATCTAAGATCTGCGGACGGTATAGTGTTAACAGGTTGACGACCGTGACGGTCATATGTGACTCGCCCTGCAAGATCACTTAAATGAATTATTCATAAAAAGAGAACGCAAGAGGAACGTATGAGAACTCTTTATATAGAGACAGCTATAGTACATTAACATGTTGCAACACGAAATTAAAAGACCGAGTTACGCTTGTTTTTAACACGTCATCACCCACTGTGCTCATATGCGATTGACGTTGCAAACTGGATTAAATTAAATATTTATAGAAACAGCAAACGAGAGGAACTTTTGAGGACTCTTAATATAGAGACAGCTATAGTACATTAACATGTTGCAACACGAAATTAAAAGACCGAGTTAAGCTTGTTTTTAACACGTCGTCACCCACTGTGCTCATATGTGATCGACGTTGCAAACTGGATTAAATTAAATATTTATAGAAAGAGCAAACGAGAGGAACTTTTGATGACTCTTAATATAGAGACAGCTATAGTACATTAACATGTTGCAACACGAAATTAAAAGACCGAGTTACGCTTGTTTTTAACACGTCGTCACCCACTGTGCTCATATGCGATTGACGTTGCAAACTGGATTAAATTAAATATTTATAGAAGCAGCAAACGAGAGGAACTTTTGATGACACTTAATATAGAGACAGCTATAGTACATTAACATGTTGCAACACGAAATTAAAAGACCGAGTTAAGCTTGTTTTTAACACGTCGTCACCCACGGTGCTCATATGTGATTGACGTTGCAAACTGGATTAAATTAAATATTTATAGAAAGAGCAAACGAGAGGAACTTTTGATGACTCTTAATATAGATACAGCTATGTATATTAACATATTGCAACACGAAATTAAAAGACGAAGTTACGCTTGTTTTTAACACGCCGTTGACCATGTGTCGTCATGGTACTCATGTGTGATTGACGTTACAAACTGGATTAAATTAAATATTTATAGGAAGACCAAACGAGAGGAACTTTTGATGACTTTTAATATAGATACAGCTATGTATATTAACATGTTGCAACACGAAATTAAAAGACCGAGTTAAGCTTGTTTTTAACACGTCGTCACCCACTGTGCTCATATGTGATCGACGTTGCAAACTGGATTAAATTAAATATTTATAGAAAGAGCAAACGAGAGGAACTTTTGATGACTCTTAATATAGAGACAGCTATAGTACATTAACATGTTGCAACACGAAATTAAAAGACCGAGTTACGCTTGTTTTTAACACGTCGTCACCCACGGTGCTCATATGTGATTGACGTTGCAAACTGGATTAAATTAAATATTTATAGAAAGAGCATACGAGAGGAACTTCTGAGGACTCTTAATATTGGGACAGTGATGTATATTGACATATTGAAATATAAAATTGAAAGACTAATTTACTCTGGCTTTTAACACGTTGACGGTCATATTGGTCATATGTGCCTGACGTAAACTCGATTAGATTAATTACTTATAAAAAGTGCAAACGACATGAACTTATGCGGTGTCCTTAGCGTTGAAACAATGGTGTGCACTGTCAGATTAAAATGTGAAATTGAAATATTAAATTCTCTCGCTTATGGTAATCTGTACTGTAACGTGTCTGACCACGAACGTCAGCTTTCACTGCAACGATCAAGGTGCTAACAAAATAGTAATTGCAGCACCCTAAAAGAATGTATAATTATACATGTATACGATTATATATGCATATACATTATGGGTACCTTTTATACATTTATATGTATATATGTATTATATATTTGTGTGTGTGTGTGTATGTACATATGCCTTTCGTTGATGTTAATAGACACACGAAGGCTTTAGCAACGAGAAGATATAAAATCTTCATTTTATTTTGAAAAAATTGTCTCGTTTTGACCGTCCTTCGTTTTTTACGGCACCAATCGCTGTATCTTCATCGCGAAACGAATCCTGACAGAATTCCGAAAGTATGGTTGCACGAATCGTGAAGCACGTAAAAAAGGAAACTTCGTAAAAGCGCATACAAGAATCGTAGGAAGAGGTCGACGCGCGCGTGGAGGCTAAAATTCGTATTGAAATTGTAATCGTCGAAGCAACACGTCGGCACGGGGAGATACAGAGGATCTTTTCGGGAATTGTTCTGGAACGATAAATAAGAATGGAGGTCCGGAATTCGTAGGATCTCGGTCGGCTGGTATCGTTCTCCCCCGAAGCGGAGAAAATCGCGTTCCTCCGTCGGTTGAAAAGCCAGATGTTGAAATCCATTCCGCGAAGCTCACCAGACTGGGGAAGATCGTCGTATTTTCGTTCTATCGGAGTGTCGCGGCAGGAAAAATCCGTCGTATGAAATTTATGTGACTATGCATTCGCGGCTTACCAGGGGCCGTCTGTTGCCACCGTGGAGAGAGAATGGCAACGCGTTGCGCAAACTTACGGCGACCTCGCTGAAAAGGTTCGGGATGCTACGACGTTCCCTGTAAAACCATCTTCTTTCTAACGGGTGTACCCTTAATCCCTGGTCGACCGTGTTTGTAGTGTTGCTTTAACCGCTATTGTCTCGTTACTTCGCGCATAAATCAAACGCGACGCTCTCGCGGCGAAAAGGTCACTCGGTTCAAGGATATGACGACCTTACGAGTTTGTACGATCGGGATATCGCAAATTTTGGAATTCAGTGATTTACGGATTTAGGGAGTTTCAGATGGTGAAATTTGGGGATTGCCAAATTTTTGTGTTTGGAAATCGGTTTATGAATTCAGTGGTTTAGAAGTTTAGGTAGTTTGGGAGTTTGTGATTTTGCAGTTTAAGGGTTTAGAGAATTGGGAATTTAAAATTTTAGGAACTCAGAGATTTGGAAATATTGCATTACAGGAATTGAGAAATTTAGGTATTTAGGAAATAAGGTATTTCGGAATTTTGAGATTTGGGGATTTGGGAATTTCGAAATATAGGAATGTAGGCGATAAATTAATTAATTAGGAAAATGGGTCGGATAGTACCCGGTTAAGGATCGGTGGTGGGGAGCCTTGCACGCCCGAACGTTAAGAAGCGCCCGAAAACACCCGAAGGTAGCGGCGTCCGGTGGCTCAGGGAGAGCGTCGACGACTCGTAAACTGAGGGCCCGGGTTCGATTCCCGGAGTCCGCATTTTTAATCCTGACGACTACAGGAATTTAAAAATCTAGTAATTTAGTAATTTGGAAATTTAGGAAATCAGGTATTTAGGGATTTAAGGATTTTGAGATTCGGGGATTTGGGGATTTGGTCATTTAGGAATTTGAGAATATTGGAGGTTAGGAATACAAGGATATAGGAATATAGGAATTTAGTAATTTGGGAATTTAGGAAATCAAGTACTTGGTGATTTTGAAATTTTGAGATTTTGAGATTTTGGGATTTGAAGATTTGAGGATTTGGGAATTTGAGAATTTGGGAATTTGGGAATTTGGGAATTTGGGAATTTGGGAATTTGGGAATTTGAGAATTTGGGAATTTGGGAATTTGGGAATTTGGGAATTTGGGAATTTGGAAATTTGGGAATTTGGGAATATAGGAATTTAGATATATAGGAAATCAGGTATTTTGGGATTTAAGGATTTTGAGATTTGGGGATTTAGGGATTTGGGGATTTAGGGATTTAGGGATTTGGGGATTTGGGGATTTGGAGATTTGAGGATTTAGGAATTGGGGAATATAGGAATATAGGAATATAGGAATATAGAAATTTAGAAATTTAGAAATTTAGAAATTTAGAAATGTAGGAATTTACGAATTTAGGAATTTAGGAATTTAGAGACTTAGTGATAAAGTGATTTAAAAAGTTAGGTACTTAGATATTTTGGAATGTTGGAATCTTTTAATTTCAGAGTTCAGAAATTTGGTAATACAGTGATTAAAAAGCCGGGGAGTTAAAATTAAAATCAAAATTAAAATTATATCTTAGAAAAAATAAAAATAAAATTAAAAATTAAAGAAAAAACTAGACACAGATATTAAATGTTTATACTTCGTGAAGTTATCATACAAAGTTATAAAAATTGAAATGATCAGAAACGGAAATACTAAAAGACTCTGTAAATACGTTACGGTCATTGTTCCGGTTACTCGTTATATCGCCGCAAAGGTAAAATGTTTCAAGGGAACGCAGACGATACGATCGCGGATATAAGAAGTTTTACGGTGAAGCAATAGGAGAAAATCAGTGAAGACATTCCACCGTTCTAGTCAATAATTCATTTTCGCGCAAACTTTCTTCTTTCTAATCGTAATTTACTAATGGCTGTTCTTTCTTCGGTCGAGACAACAACAGGTGACAGAACAAAGCACAAGATGATTATTGGCTGCGATAGCACCTTCCTCACGGCTTCCTAATCGAATTCGAGAAATCGTACAATGTTCAATAGCTATTCTCTGCCAGCTCTTTTCACCGAACAAATACCGGGTGTCTTCTTACAAGATGGCTCCCGTTCAATACAACTTTTCTACGATTTAGTTTGTATCTTTTAAAGAACATCAAAGAAAATCATATTTCAAAATTTAAAGGAACTTATATCTCGAAATTTAAAGAAAATCAAATCTCAAAATTCTACCAGACTTGTTCTCAGCGACAAACATAATTTCAACAGTTGTTTTCTTGGTTAAGAAACTAATTGATGCTATGAATAAATGAATTTAATTGACAACTTCGCTGATATTATTGTTAATAGACCGTTTACTTTTATTTACAACCCGATCCATCACATTGTATACTGTTATTATCGGGGCAGTTTAATGATATTAACCCTTTACACTCGAAAGCATGTTTACCATAGGGACATAACTACTGTAAAACTTTCTAATTGAAAAGTTTGATGAATTTCTTTGAAATTGTTATTTTTTTTTATTATTAATCGCCAATGTTGTCTGCTTCGCTATGTTCAAACACCACGTGCACAATATTTACTATAAATATAATTAGAAGTTATTTATTAAAAATTGTGCATCAAATCAAATGGCGAATGTGAGCCGTATCTATAATAAAATGTAAAGAATTAATAATCATACTTATTCGGTTACAACATCAATTAATGGTTACATTAATCCTTTGCGCTCGAAAGGTGATTTACATTCTTCATGTTGTTTAATATAGCAACTTGGAATATGTATTTTTTTACCAAACCTATAGTGTTGCACATACAATGTATAAATACAATGAAGCAGCATTAATAATGAAGTGTCTAAAATTTAAGATACAATCCAACTATTATGAATCACTATTTATCCCCTTCCTCCATTGTTCTTCAAATCCGCGATCATTTGGGCACGAACACATCGCGTTAAAAACCGAAATCGCAAAACGAGCGACGACGCGGAACACAAAGAAGAGCAGCGGCAAAGAATTTATGGCAGATCCTCGCGATACAATCGGCGAAGCAATTATTCAGCAAACAGAGAAGATTTACGTTCCAATCGTGCCGATAATCGATCGATTCTTCGCCGTCCTCTACGCGTCCGTACTATCGACGAAAAGGAGAGGGTCGTAAATTAAGAAAAGAGCCACGAAAACGTGAAGAATCGCGTCACGGATCTTTCGGTAACGTAAATTCATACGTCCGATTGAAATCGTGACGTATTTCCACCGCGTAATCGTAACAACGGCGAAGAGGTGGAAAAGAAGAAAAAAACAAAAAAAAAAAACGGACGTCCTCGATCGAAAGGAGACCGGTGTAATTGATTCGAGTTTGATCGATCGCCGGCAGCGATCGTGGGACGGTTTACTTTTTCACCCGCGGGAACGCGAACGCTTCAATTAAAAATCGATACAGTATTTCAAATCGGTTTATGAGTTTAGTGCTTCGGAAGTTTAGGTACGTTGGGAGTTTATGATTTTGCGGGTTTCGAGATTTAGGAATTTCAAAATTTGGGGACTGAGGGGTTTGGGAATTTGGAAATATTTCGATACAGGGATTAAGAAATGTAGTAATTTAGGTGTTTAGGAAATCAGGTATATCGAAATTTTGAGATTTGGGAATTTGAGAATTTAAATATCTAGTAATTCATTAAGTTATAAATTTAGGAAATCAGGTATTTAGTGATTTGGGGATTTGATCATTTAGGAATTTGAGAATATAGGAATATAGGAATTTCGGAATATAGGAATTTAGGAATTTATTAATTTAGTAATTTAGTGATTTGGGAATTTGGGAATTTGGGAATTTAGGGAATCAGGTACTTGGGGATTTTGAGATTTCGGGATTTGGGGATTTGGGGATTTGGGAATTTGGGAATTCGGGAATGTGGAAATTTGGAAATTTGGGAATTTGGAAATTTGAGAATATAGGAATTAAAAAATCTATTAATTTATTAATTTAGAATTTTATGAAATCAGCTATTTAGGGATTTGGGGATTTGATCATTTAGGAATTTAGAAAATCAGGTACTTGGGGATTTTAAGATTTTGTGATTTGGGGATTTGAGGATTTGGGGATTTGGGGATTTGGGGATTTGGGGATTTGGGGATTTGGGAATTTGGGAGTTTGGGAATTTTGAAATCTGGGAGTATAGGAATGAAAAAATCTAATAATTTATTAATTTAGAAATGTAGGAAATGAGGTATTTAGAGATTTAAGGATTTGGGGATTTGGGGATTTGATCATTTAGGAATTTGAAAATATAGGAATATAGGAATTTAGTTATTTGAGAATTTAGGGAATCAGGTACTTGGGCCTTTTGAGCTTTTGGAATTTGGGAATTTTGGACTTTGGAAATTTAGGAATATGGGAATTTGGGAACTTGAGAATTTGAGGATATAGGAATTCCGGAATTTAGAAATTCCCTAAATCGAGTTTGATCGATCGCCGGCAGCGATCGTGAGACGGTTTACTTTTCTTTCCGCGGTAACGCGAACGCTTCAATTAAAAATCGATACAGTATTTCAGAAATGTGATCTCCCGTTCGCGATCGTGAAACGGAAACGCCGCGTGCACGTCTTCGTTAAGTAGCTTGTTAATAAAATTATACCCGATCGATACGGCACGAGTGGCTCCTCGTTCTCTTTTATTGCCTTTGTCCGAGGCCGTGTTCATCGAACGATATCAACTCCCTGATCTACTTTCATCGAATTGCCCGCCACGGCCGTGGGAATAAAAGCTTCGACAACGACAAAATTATATTTTCAATCCGTCGAGTGGACCGTTGCATTTATCTGCTTGTTCGGTGCATCGATTCACGGTGTTCGCTTCGAATGGCATTAGGCGAGGTACGATTCAATTTTAGTATATCACCGACGGGATTGTTACGTTGCGGCTATACAGTGCCTACCAAAAGTTTTGGGTCACCTACGCCATGTTTTAATGGCATGAAATATAGAATTATAGGGTTTGCGAGTGGTTGAGGTGTGGATGAGGAGTGTTTATGACCGAGCAACAGAGTCCGAGCAACGAAAAGAACGTTTGGAACAAAGTGACAGAGTTTGAGACATGAGATGAACAAGATGCATAAATGCAGTGGGGATGAGTCAGTCCGAGACAAGCATTTGAACACTTCAGAATGGGTATTAAACATTTGTACATTAAGATACACCGAGAATTATTCGTAAATTTAAAGTTGACAGTAGTTAAATCATTTATTGTATTGATTTAAAGTCTTTATGATTCACTAACTTGCTTGTTCACGACCACGGTGAGCCGTCACGTTCGAACCTATCACTATCTTGCTCTTATGGGTCCGTGTTTTTTCTTAATAATTCAAAAACCAGTGTTTTCTTACTTAGATAATATATCTTGTGGTCCCATGGTCTTACTAAAAATTTCAAATTTATATTTCGAATCATTAAGAAATTATTGGGCGGCCAAAAGTTTTACTAGTCTCTGTATAAAGCAATTTTTATTTCGCAACCCCACATATCATTAAAGATTCTTTGCCTTCCTCTTCCTCCCATCACCTAAAAGTGTGAAGGTGAGTGTTTTCTTATTTAAATAATACATCTTGTGGTTCCATGGCCTCCTAAAAATTTAAAATTTTATATTTTGAACCATTAAAAAATCATTTAAGTGGCCCCAAACTTTTGACAGGCTCTGTATAAACCAATTTTCGTTTCGCAATCCCGACAATACCACCAAAAAAGAAATTCTACGAAGTAGTGTATGATCGTTGGCACGATCCGAGAGAAGTCGCGTCATTAGTAGTCACGTAAACTCGAGAGCCACCTCCTTAAGGGTAATAGCGTTTTTCAGTTACTGGCCAAAGGGCGACTCGCATTTTTCTCTTTCACCGTGGCGGCATTTTTGTCCCTCGATAAACCTGCCGCTCGAACAAAGGGTGAGATAAGGTCCGCGTAACGGGAATCACATATTTCTGTCTACGACCCGGCGTTTCGTATTTCGGAATCAAACGACTGTCGCGATTTACGGGGGTGGTTTAACCCCTTGCGCTATAATGACGAACTACACTCGTGACGCACTTGAAGTTCAAATCCGGTAAACTGCGTTTGTATTTTGAACACGGTTGAATGTTCAATTTCAGTCTAATTGTAATTTGCACAGTTGAGTATCACGAAATGTAAGACAGTCTCTACATTCGAATTTTCTGTATCCACCTTAATATTGTAGCAGTGAATAGTTCGTTGTGTCTGACGCATTTGCCGAACGAAACACAGTGCAAGGGGTCAATAGAAAACGTGAAACCTGAAATCGGTCATTCCTACTGGTTGATAGTCTCGATATTGATAAATAGTTGAAAAATTAGAGGTAAAATATGTAGTGGTAAATAAGAATATAATGGGTACTCACGTTTTTGCTGGGTACACACAACGGTGTTCCTTCCCGCATGACATCAGCCTCGACCATCATACACATAATGACAGGATCACGGGAGTAGTAGATACGCTGCAACAAATGCGTTGTAGAAAGAAAAATATACAGTGTTGAGCAATAATAATCTTTGACAATTAATACCCGAATACGTTAACACGTTGACTGCCACATTGGAGCAATCGAAAATTCCATTAGACAGTATTTTCATTTTTAACGAGTCTACAAAATATTTCCACGATACTTTGATATATACAGGGTGTCCCAAAATGAACGAAACATCCGGAAATTGGAGGTAGCTGGGGTTATTCTGAACAACTTTTTCCTTTGCAAAAATGTCGTACGGGGCTTCATTTTTAAATTATTAAGGAAAAACACCGACCAATCAGAGCGCGAGGATCGCGCGCGCTCAGGGGCGTCGTGCAGGCACGAGTAACAGTGACCGTCGCCGTAAACGAACGTATGAGCATCGCGATGGTACGACACCCCTGAGCGCGCGTGATCCTCGCGCTCTGATTGGTCGGTGTTTTTCGTTAATAATTTAAAAATGAAACCCCGTACGACATTTTTGCAAAGGAAAAAGTTGTTCAGAATAACCCCAGCTACCTCCCATTTCCAGATGTTCCGTTCGTTTTGGGACACCCTGTATATTATATATTAACTATACAATCCATAGTTCCAAGTAACTGATATAAGTATTTTGTGTTAGAAGAGTGAACAAATGAATAATATTTAATTTGAATAAAACCATCTTGAATAATAGCGAATGTACAGCTGTTAAATCTGTATAGAAATTTTAGTATCACCCATATGTGGGTGACGTTTTGTAATAGAAAATGTGATGCTTGACACCGGCCATTTTGACTGGTTGCTAGTTTCAGTATGACGCATTTGCCGAATGAATCGTAGTGCAACGGGTTAACTGTCGCGAATCGCCTAATTGAGAATAACAATCGATGCGCGTGCGGCTAATGGTAAACGTCGCGACCACGGCATTCTGGAATCGCACGAAATCGAAATATTGTCTGTTTTGCCGTGAGCAAGGGTTCTATTTTACTTTTGAAAGAAACTTTCTGGTATGCTACGCTTCGCTAGCTGATTTAACGGCGGGTGAATATTATACAAAACGAACACCGATTTTGTGGAACAAATAATTATTTATTAGAACTATAGCGATGGGGAACAAATTGCGTTTGTACGAGTAATTGTATTTGATGTTGAGTGTGTTTTGTGTTTTAAAGTTTGTCTAATTCTAGTTGACTCGTTGCATGATTCTAACTGAATGTTTAATATTTACAATATTTTTTTATTCATAATTTATATTTCATATTCATAATAAATCAATTTTATATTTATAATATAGAAATCATAATTATTCGTCCAACAAATAATATGTTTTTGTAATCTGTACGTAAACACATACACTTTATCGCGTAATTAATACTTCGTTGTATTCCGTGCAAATTTGCTTCGTATTTTATCAAACATCGGCGAATAACAGGTTTCATAAACAACGAAATTGTTGAGAATGTTTTTTATTTTTTCGTTTGTAACAATAATGTTTTGCCGTATCTTTTCAAAATGTATTATTCTACTTTATATAAATGGGTTTTTTAATAAACGATTTGTTAATTGTTATTCCCTGGGTAGTATTATTTGCGAAAATTCGGCACGTGTTATCTTTCGATATGGATCAAAATCATGCGGTTGAGGGCTGCTCGATGAGATAAACAGAAATCATGTTGACATTATGTTAAAATTACAGATGATGAAAATGGTCGTCGTTAACACGGGTGTCGTTCAATATATTCGCTATCGTCTTTGATATTAAATAAATTTCAAAATTGAATGATATAATAATAGTAAATTAGAAGTGGAATTTATTTAAAGGATTCAAAATTTGTCAAGGACCGAAACTTATATTAACACTAGGTTTACGGAACCCGTCAAAATAAAATTATTAAAAAGCTTATGTCAAAATATATGTTAACCCTCATTGAGATAAGGAATCTTTCTATAAACTGGTTTATGTATTATTCATTATTTTCTTATTTTTATAGTTCATTTTCAATGTAGACATAAGTGGTCATTGAACGTCCGTAAATCCAGTGTTAATGATGATAGCGAACATATTAAATGTCACCCATGTTAACGACGGCCATTGCTACATGTCATGTATAACGTAATACATTAGTCTACAATAATAAATTGAGAAAGTTGAATCGTTACGAACTAAAGTTTAAATATTTTTTACATAGCAAAAACAGTTCTTGTTCGTTGATTTTATCTACGAACGCTTTTTATGAATCGTGTTGAATTATCATTAGATAATTAGCAAAAATAAATCTATGTTGAGAGTCACCGGGTCTACAATAGTAGAAAGTCTTGACGCTGTTACCGGAGTCAATGGGCATCAGACCATGTGTATACCTAAGGGCCAATCTAAGTAACTACTGGTCGGTAGTTACTACGAATCTCTTTTTCTTGTATACAATTCGCCAGAAGTTAAACTCGTGCCCTATACTGGCGCTAGCATGCGCGATTATTGAGGTGGAAGGACATTTAGATATAGGATCAAGTCATGTCCAGGAAGGGATGACCTGCTATGTGGTCACTGGAATTTCCCAAACGTCATAAGGATGTACGTGGGAGCAAAATTAACTCTTTGTACTCCAAGGTATTTTTACCGGCAACGGATAACAACTCTAAAACCTCTTGGTTGAAAAGTTGGTGCATTTTTGGGGTCTTTTTTACTTCGATCGTTGTTTAAACATATTTAAATGTTTACAATGTAATAACAATTTATATCGTTTTATTAGGGAAAGTTCACAGATTTCTCTCGTGCAAGAAGCCATTGAACAGCTGCTATAGTAAAAGCACAAAAAATTCCCAAAGTTGAAAATTTGCAATTTTGTTTAACATTAATTTTCTAAAAAACTGTACGTACCAGAGAAAAGCGGATATCAGATTCGTATTCAGCTCGCAAAAATCTATAAGAATTTCATAGTGACGTTCGAGATATATCGAAAAAGTCAGAATTTGTTGTACAGTGTAATTAGCAAAAATAAATCTATGTTGAGAGTCACTGGGTCTACAATAGTAGAAAGTTCTGACTCTGTTATCGGAGTCAATGGACATCAGACCATGTGTATACCTAAGGGCCAATTTGGCAAAAAAGTTGCAGACCGAGGGCATTATTTTTCCTCAATAAATGGGTGCCTGTTTTACTAAGCATCTTAGAAAAGTCTCTTCACTTTTATTTCGATTCTTGAACAGTTAAGACGTCCTTCCGTGTCGTTTATAACAAAGTTAGTTTCATCAAAAGGACACTCTAGATTTATTTTATTGTTAAATAAATAACCTCACCATATCCCGATAAATCGTCGTTGTGCTATGGATATATGATACGCCTCGGATTATGCGAAACCGTGCAAGTCCAACGTTAACCGGTTAACCGTGGACGAGTACGCTCGTCACGAAGAAGCAGCAACTGGTGAAACGAAACGTTTAACCGGTTAAAGAAGAGCACGATAGGGATTCCAATAAATTCGAACGGTAGTTAAACACGAACGATCGAACGTACCGATCGGAACCTATAATGCGTGATCGGAATCATTGGAACGTATTGTTACGTGGATAGAATGGATCACGTAGCGTCGTACAATCAGGGAAACAGTGTATCCCGTAATTGTAGGGGACGCCTATCCGGGAGATAAAGCGACGAGTATATACACTGCCGCTCAAAAATATGTGGACACTTTCTTAACTCTTATAACTACTGTTGTATTAAGGTCTTTACAACTCGGTATATTCTACAATAAATTTTTGTCGACTCTATTCTCTATTCTCTATTCGCTATCCGTTATCCGTTCTACGTCGCGTTTCGCGAATCCTCTTATATATATACACACGCTCTCTCTCTCTCTCTCTCTCTCTCTCTCTCTCTCTCTCTCTCTCTCTCTCTCTCTCTCTCTCTCTCTCTCATCACCATACCTCATTCGCTCGATCATACGCTCGCTCGGTCGCGCTAAATTTGAACGGTCCTACACTACCTAAAAAAGTTACGATGTCTCTGGCAAATTCGATTACCTTGTACGTATTTCGGTTCGTGCATGGTTGGTGAACATATTTTAATAATGATTCCATTAACTATCTTAACAGCGATGATAGAAAGTTGTGTTCGTCGAGATTCAGTTTAATGAACCACAAGCTACTTACAGTGTAGAATCGGTGCATCCACTCAAGAAGCAAAAATAACCAAACTGACGAAGATAAATTTTGTGCTTTATTGAAACACAAAACTTGATTTAGCATTTAAGGAAAATGTGTAACACCTCAGACACTGATAACGGACTTTAAAGATAAATATTGGTTCTGTAGTCTTTGAAAGTTGTTGGAAATCTAACAAAGAGAAAAAGCAATGTTCTCTTCAGAAAAAGTACGTAGTGGGGATTAGAGTGCCGCTGAGGATGAACAAATACAAGCTTTCTTGGATCGTAAAGAGACTTCGGAGAGACATTCGCATTTCATTCGCTGTTCGCGTTGGAATTCTTGTTTGATATCGATTTTAGTTCTTATACATTCCTACACGAATTTTTATACACTCGATCGGTCAATTTTGTAGGGATCTTAGTGACTGGTTTAAAGACTCAATGACTCGTTTTAAAGAAAAATATTTAATTTTTTAAAAATAGACAAAATACAATTCACGCTCGCACTTCTCTCTTTTGACTCTTATGCTCAATTGAGATTCCTTCCATCCTCACAACACTCTCCTTCTCCCAGTTCCACTCATACACAGTCACAACCGGTGACCAATTCGTATCACACGCATTCCCATTGCGAAGAACTATCACCCGATCCAAAAACTCTTCATTCACTCGATCCAAACACTCCTCATCCACACCTCGCACAAATATCCTTATCTTGCCCCCCCCCCCCTCCCCACAATTTTGTAATTAAGTATAATTGTTCGGATTTGATGTAGTCCGCCGATCTTGTTGTTGGGATATCCATTCACGCTGCGACGCATATATGGTACACTGTGCGGCCGACAACTTGGCCGGTGAGGAGGTTTGACCAGACGTTCCGACGCGACGGCAGTAATTGGCTAAAAAAAAAGATGGTCGTATCAAATCTCACGCAATTTCCGCGACGGAATTTATTGGTTTGAGCGGTCATACACACCAGTTGCCCCGAAAACTGTAAACAATCGGCAGTCCTCATCGGCCAAGTTGTCGGTCGCTCGCTATACATTATTTGTTAACAACAATATATACGGATCGCAGGAACACGGCAGGTGTCCACATACTCTTGAGCGGAAGTGTACATCCGCGGAGGGAAGATGTGAGGTTCGCGGAGTGTTTCGAAGTTTGAGCTCGCGTCACCCGAGTTTTCTATAGGAAAATCAGTCGCACCTGCACATGCAGGATTATTATAATCTAGCGGAGGCACCGGGGTCGTTCTATGGCGGCAGATAAGGGAAATCCCATCGCAATTTCAACGAGAATACGACAATGAGCCGAACCGCCTCGAGGAGCCGAACAACCGGTGTAGGTATGCAACAATGTGCCAGGTTGGATCAATGTCTATGGAGGCGACAGGGGATGGATACTTCTTGCACTATAGTGGCCATAGCGGGGTCGGATAATTCGATGACAACGGGACAGCTCTATTTTATCGGGCAGGGGTATCGATTGCTCGGGCCAGCCGGATAATGTCTACCGGGGACGATGCATGCTCTAGTGTGTGCTCGATGCTTGTATTATTACAAGTCCCGTGATCGACAGTTATGTTGTTTCGCGTTGTACGACCGTCGGACGTGTCATTACGCGGTGCATCTTGTTTGAACATTCGAGAATTTCTAATTTTCGTCGTTCCTCGTTCTTGAAGTTACGAAGTTTTCGAAATTCTCACGGTATCGGATCTTGAATTTACAAGTTACGAGATATAAAGTTTATAGGTGACAAGGTTCCAGATGTCCGGGATCCAAAAGGACGAATTTAGAAATGCTCAAATTATAAATTCGAAATTGATCAAACTCGAAAATCACAAATTTTCATAGTTTCTAATTGGAAATTCGAGATTCTTCAGATTCTAGATAGCAAATTCAGAAATTTCCCCAATTCTAGGTACCGAATTCCAAAGTGTCCAAATTCTAGATACCGAATTCCAATTTCCCCAAATTCTAGATACAGAATTCCAAATTCCCTAAATTCTAGATACCGAATACCAAATACCCCAAATTCTAGGTACCGAATTCGAAATTCCCCAAATTCTAGGTACCGAATTCGAAATTCCCCAAATTCTAGATACAGAATTCCAAATTCCCTAAATTCTAGATACCGAATACTAAATACCCCAAATTCTAGGTACCGAATTCCAAATTCCCCAAATTCTAGGTACCGAATTCTAAATTTTCCAAATTCTAGATATGGCATTCCCAAACTCCCCAAATTCTAGATACCGAATTTCAAATTCCCCAAATTCTAGGTACCGAATTCCAAATTCCACAAATTCTAGGTACCGAATTCTAAATTCTCCAAATTCTAGATACCGAATTCCAAATTCCCCAAATTCTGAGTATCAAATTCGACATTTCCCAAATTCTAGATACCGAATTCCAAATTCCCCAAATTCTAGGTACCGAATTCCAAATTCCACAAATTCTAGGTACCGAATTCTAAATTCTCCAAATTCTAGATACCGAATTCCAAATTCCCCAAATTCTGAGTATCAAATTCGACATTTCCCAAATTCTAGATACCGAATTCCAAATTCCCTTAACTCTAGGTGCCAAACTCTCAAATTGCTGATATTCTAGACACCAAATCCCAGATTTCCCAAATTCTGGATGCGAAATTTCTAAATTTTAAACTTTCCCGAAATTTGTAGTTCTTAATTTCCAAATCCACCCAAATTGTAGTTCTCAAATTCCGAATACCCCAAATTACAGATTCTAAATCACCAAATTCTCCAAGTCTGCAGTTAGTTCCCATATTCCAAATTCTCCAAAACTCCATTTCCGAAATTCTAGATTCTAAGTCGCCAAATACTCAAAATCTCAAGTTCCCAAATTAAAAAAATTCTAGATTCAAAATTGCCAAATACTCAAAATCTCATGTTCTCAAATTCAAAAATTCAAAAATTCCAGATTCTAGAGTCTACATACTAAATTGCCAAATACTCAAAATTTCAAGTTCCCAAATTCCAAAATTCCCGCGATTTCAGCAACCAAATCTCCGAAACGAGCATACAATATGCCGCCAATCGTCGCGGTAGCTCACCTTGAACGTAATGTGTCGAGCACAATGAACGAGCATAGAATGAGCGTAAGAATAGATTAGGAACTCGCGCATGGTCACGAACGAGCCTAATTTTTCAGGCTGCCCCGTCCTGCGGGGTGAACGATGCAAATTGTCCACTCGGCTTCGGTCTTCGCGAACGCTATGCCGAATGTATTAACCGGTCAGGTTAATTGAATGCTCGTTGCTGCATCTGATTATGGAAGCACGTAGGTTGGCCTGGGAGGAGTTGCCGTGTACAAGGACGCATCGCGCGTACACATACGTCACCGAAGCGACGTGCATGCAGATCGACTGCACGTCGCAACGAGATCCGTTTAACCGTTCATTGTCCGACGAACCCTCGAGGAAATGAACCCTTCCCCTGATTGAAATGTCACGCGAATTTCTTACCACCGATCGATGCTCCGCCTGCCGAAGAATCATGCTCATTGACCCTTCGCGTGTCCTCCGCATTTAACCCTTTGCCTTGTGCTTTATTCGTCAGGTGCATCATTCGCAACGAACTAATCGCAGTTACAAATAGGAGTTGAACAGATGTTACAATCATATCAGCTCAACAGTTACAATAAATAAGCATTAGACCATCAAATACGTTTGACTTTCCTTGGTATCAGTGTTAACCATCTCAGTTCATCAAACATTAGAGTGCACTTGGAGGTACACGTGTACACAGTGAGCTAACAAAACCAAAGTAGAAAAGAAAATAGATGAAGCATGCTACGTGAACTGGCTTATACGATGCTCCCCTATCTTGACAAAAGTTAACCCTCAACGGTCGTAAGTCGCCTCTCACGAGACAACTGTACTTTGGCTTTTGGTAAATTTCTATAGCGATCGTAGCAGCGAATATTTTTGATGATACGAATGATTTTAATTCTAGTGACGAGGCTAGCAATCAAATTTTATTACATTCGAGAAGAGAAAAAATTTTCTTCGCGTGGAAAAAAAATGACGTGGAAATAGAAAATATTAATAACTCGGACCATAATTGGTTTGAAATTGAGAATGGTGATGAGATGGCGTCTTTAGTAGATCGTTTTAAAAAAATATATTTATAATACTCTTTCAAAAAATACATAATTTTTAACAAACTTGTTATTCTTATAATACCGAAAATTGTTGCATATTTACAGAAACCAGCTACAACCTAGTAAGAATGACGTATAAAAAACTAGCGACCGATAAGGGTGAACCCTCTTGCGACGCATTGAGACTCGAGTTTCGAACCCATTCCTACTGTTTTTGAATCTCCAACTAAATTCACAAACAATTACAGTAATTCAACAAAACTTACTGTTAATAATTCAACAAATAAAATCAATCTCGATATTTCTTATGAAAAAGTATGCTCTGATCATCAAATTAATAACAAAAGAGATTTTCGAGAACCTCGAATTTCGAACCCATCCCTACTGTTTTTGAATCTCCAACTAAATTCACAAACAATTACAGTAATTCAACAAAACTTACTGTTAATAATTCAGCAAATACAATCAGTTTCGATATTTCTTATGAAAAAGTATACCCTGATTACCGAATTAATACCAGAAGAGATTGAATCGATCTTGGAGAACCTGGCGTTTCGAACCCATCACTACTGTATTTCAGTCCCAAACTGAATTTATAAACAATTACAGTAGTTCAACAAAAATTACTGTGAATGTTGTAAATAGCTTCGTTCATTCATTGCACTCGTTATGTTTAATAAGTTTATGGTCAAATAATGTATTTGTAATTGATTCTATGTTCTCTTTACAATTCATCTGTTTTGGTCTACGGCGTCTAACAAACTGTCAATCTTATACTGTTCAATAAACATTTATATTATTCTGCTCAGTATATGCTTGTATTATTCTGTTAATTATACTCAAAAGTTAATAATTCAACAAACACAATCAACCTCAATATTTTCCACGAAAGAGTACGCTTTAATCGCCTAATTAATAAAGAACAGAGTGCGTCGAGGTGCTCCATAGAACAACGGTACAACAATCGATGAATCTAATCGGCGTCTAAACAATCAACGCATTAAAGATATCGCGCGCGAAAGTCGAGTAAAGAGTGGTATACATATATTCGTAGCGAATAGGTAACGGAAAAACGTAACCTAGCCGCGATAATTCGTCGTTGGTAAAATTATTCGTCTCTAACAAGCAGGAATTTCATTTACTGTACAACAGGTTGAGTGGTCGGCCGGCGAAAAACAAACAAGTGAACAGTTCCCTTAAAATTTAATCAACCGTAACCAAACAACATTTTTTCCATCGCTGCTGGCTATTACCTTTTCATCGTGAAACTTTATGCGAGAAACGAGCCGCTCCCTGACCATTTTTTTTTTTTTACGTTGTTTATTGCCGGTTTGAATTTCGCTTTGAAGCATCGGTAACAAGCCAATTGCCGGTGATTAATTTCTCTCTTTTTTTATTATTATTATACAACTTTCCTCTTTGTTTTTTACCCCGGTAAGTGTCTTTGAACGAAATCGGCGGCTTACGAACGATCCGTCGCGACGAAAGTTTCAAAGTGGAAAGTGGTTTCCCCGCGCGCGATAAATAGTTGAATATTCGCAAAAAATTCGGTCGGGGCCGATGCACCCTTCCCTTTTAGGACGCTGCGAAGCGGCACGTGAAATTTAGGGCGTTCAACTTCCTGATTTGGATGGTTAATTTTGTTACGTCGTAGAATACATATTGCAGCGAGAGGATTAGTCCTCGGTCAAAGTTTTCTTCGATACAGTAGTTCAAAGGTTTTTTCGTTTCTTTAGATACATTTGTAGTTTAGAATAATAGTCTTTACCCGTAGCAGAAATAGGACCCAAGGAGTTGTTACATTCTAACGAGATTTTTTTATCGATTTATTGTCAGTCATACCTGGGTGTCAGAACCTTTAATCTTAGCCTTAGAGTCTTTGTTTGCACTTTTCCATTCGTGTCCAGGTACTCCTTGAGTTTACTGCTCGCTACGGTCATTTTGAGGAAAACAGATAGCTTCATACGTTACCGATATTTCCATTTCCACTCGAATTTAGGTAGCCGATATGTTAAGGGCTGACCGATCTCCAGTTCCCAATTTAACAATATAATTTGTTAATATTTATACTTTTTTGACTGCAAACTTTTTTAACATATTCGTGAGGTTTTTTCGATTAAAACAAGACCAAACACGATATAATTACGATCACAATTACCTGTGTAACAAGCCATAAAAGTTTATTTGTATCTCTGCCGTAAATGTAACGTCCGAAACATTTATGGCTTGTTACACAGGTAATTGTGATCGTAATTACATCGTGTTTGGTCTTATTTTAATCAGGAAAACGAGACGAATACGATGGTAAAAGTTTCATTCACGAAAAACCAAAAATTAAGAATTTTGATTTTTGAATTTAAAAGACAGAACACGCAGAGTCTTTCATGTTTACCGAACGTCTCGAACCTCAGTCCCTCTTTGTTTTTGTATCGCTATCCTTTTCTACGTTCGGTTTGCGTCGTATCCCTCTTCAGAATGGCTTGAAAACACATACCAAATAGTGACAGTGCGTCCTATCCCCCTTCAGATTGGCTTGAAAGGACATACCAAATCCGCGACAGTGCGTCGAATCCCCCCACAGATTGGCTTGAAATGACATACCAAATCCGTGGCAGTGCGTCGTTCGAACATCGTCGGACATTTAAATGCCTCACCGTCTCAGCGACGGTTTGTTTTTTCGGCCGCCGGGAAAGGCGAGCCACGGTGAGCAAGGGACAGCCACCGAGTATCAAATTTCGCTTCCAGTATGCTCACAGTGCACAGTTTCGATTCCGGCCACCGCTGCACTGTGCGAGAATTTACTGTATTAGGTTGGCAGCGGAAGTATATAGGAGCTTTAGTTTTTCTACAGTTTTTGCGCGAGCCGCGATCGTCGACTTTCTTTTTGTGAATCGTTCACTTCCGTTGCATCGGTAAGACTGAGCGTTTACACAATTTCCTTTATATATATGTTCTTTGTTTCTCTTAATAAACCCGAACAAATTTATTTTCACCCACGAGCGTTAACACCCTCACCAACTTCCCCAATTTTGTACGCCTACTTCGAGTGTTGGTAAAATGTAAAACCTCTTCGGAGAGGCACTCTCGACGCAATAGTTAACAAGTACGCATCTAAATAAAATCTAGTCATCCGAAATCTGATCCATTCATTTCGATACAGTCCACTTTTATCGCTTATTGGGAATCTACTGGTTCCACGCGTTGTTTAATCGTCGCTTGATACTGCTGACGCTGTAACGCACATACAAATTTTCAATTACCAACTTCCTCGCGTCGAATTTTATACGCAAACCTTCGGATTCTATGCACCGAATCACCGGACCTTATGTTACAAGTTTTAACGGCTGCACTATGAATTTTACTACGTACTACGAATTTCATGGTTCGATTAGGTTACTGTAGCGATACTGAATTTTCATTTTGTTTTTATTAAATGTTTGGGTAGTTGCTCGTTTTAAATCGGGAATTTCGATTTGCGTGTAATATACTTCCTTTTTTAATTGGGTCACTGATATATTATAAATTAGACAAGATTTTAATTCTGAAATTTTTATATAGGAATTGCTAATTTCGAATTGGATTTAATTTATGGATTTTCAAATTTTCAAATCCTGTATTTCTGGGATTTCTTAAATTCTGCCATTTCTGAATTTCCAAAGTTCAGGGTCCACGAATTTTTTCATTTATAACATACTTTCATCTACAAATTTCTAGATCCTCAATTTTCTGGATCTCCAATTTCTATGCTCCTAAATCCTAAATCCCAAGACAAACGTCGTAACTTTTTGTAAGTAGTAATCCATACATTTTTTAGCGGCAGTGTATCTCGTTCAACATCCGGAAATTCCATCGACGGTATCGTAATATCGATTACGTAAATTTTTTGTCCTCGCGATTACGCAACCCGCGAAGACACCGGGGATCGTTATTTCCGGAAACGGACATCGCGAACGGCAGATTTATTTGTCTCGAAAACAATTAATCGCGCGATCCGTTCGAGCGTAATCGCATTCGCGTAAGAATCGAAGGTAACGATAAAACGTTTATCGGTCGAATAGAAATACAGGGTGTCCGGGGTTTTAATGGACAAATTTGGTCAGCATAACCTACGAATGAAAGTAAGAAAAAAATGTTATTCGTAGTTTGCTCCAGAATTTCAAATTCCCCAAATTTTAAATACCAAATTCTACATAAAAAATTCCAAATTCCCCTAACTTAATTAACAACTTCAGAAATATCCCAAATTCCAGGTACCGAATTCTATATTCCCCGAATTCTAGATACCGAATTTCAATTTCCCCAAATTCTAAGTACCGAATTCCAAATTTCCCGAATTCTAGATATAAAATTCCAAAATCCCCCAAATTCTAAGTACCAAATTCCAAACTCCCCAAATTCTAAGTATCGAATTCCAAATTCCCCAAATTCTAAGTACCGAATTCCAAACTCCCCAAATTCTAGATACCGTATTCCAAATTCCCCAAATTCTAAGTACCGAATTCCAAACTCCCCAAATTCTAGATACCGTATTCCAAATTCCCCAAATTCTAAGTACCGAATTCCAAACTCCCCAAATTCTAGATACCGTATTCCAAATTTTCCGAATTCTAGATATGGCATTCCCAAACTCCCCAAATTCTAGATACCGAATTTCAAATTCCCCAAATTTTAGATATCAAATTCCAAATGCCCCAAATTCTAAATAACAACTTCAGAATATCCCAAATTTTTGGTACCGAATTCCAAATTCCCCAAATTCTAAGCATCGAATTCCACATTCCCCAAATTCTAGATACCGAATTTCAAATTCCCCAAATTCTAAATATCAAATTCGAAATTTTCCAAAACCTAGATAACAAATTCCAAATTCCCCAAACTTTAAATAACAACTTCGGAAACATCCCGAATTCTAGGTACCGAATTCCAAACTCCCCAAATTCTAAACACCAAATTCCATTATTTCCGGAAACGGGCATCGTGAACGGCAGATTTATGAATAGATGAACCTCAAATACCGAGAAAAAATAAAAAATTGTATGAATGTCGTACCTCGGTACAATAAGCTTCACGTTTTATAGAAAAACAATAGTCTTTTCTGCAACAAAAACATGTTTATTTCCGTGATTTTAATTTACATTTACGTTACCGGGTATATCGTGTAAAAGAGATGGTGGCAAACGTCACGGAAAGGTTCGAAGCGAACGATAATCCGCCCGATACAAATATCGTGATCGTTTTTTTGTTTTTTGTTTTTTTTTGCCTGGCATAATCGAATATGCGCGGTAGGATGGGCGAAAAATACACGGGACACGGCGGAAAACAAAATTTCTCGCGTCGATGATCCTCATCGAACGCGGCGTGCACGTGGCGGAAATTCGCATAAAAAGCACGGTGCTTTCGTTTGTTCTCTGAACGGATAGCCTACACGGAAAATTAACGAACAGAATGTTATTTCGTATGACGACTGCTCGACGATGGACAATTTGTTTCGTCGTCGATGACGCGCGTCAATGTTTCGACGAACGCGTTCCATTACCCTATCCGCTTATTATTATATTTATCGACTTTATCCATCGATTTATCATTCGGCCGATTGAGAATTGTCGGGACATTAAATTTTTCGCGCCGTTACTGAAACCGACCGGTCAAACACTCATGATACACGTGTGTACATACAGGGTATTTCACCTAATTTGACCACCTTAACACTAGAACTACCAACCAGTCAAAATGACTGGTTTCGGGTTTGGCATTTTTTATTACAAAATTTTATTGCAGTCCTTTTATCAAAATGACTGTCATGTTTTATTGAGCTAATGAATGGTTGCATATGTTAGGTGATGCTGCAATATTTATTTATGTTGGATTTTTTCAGAAATCCTGGATATTTTGAATGAATTTTAAATATGTTTCTTAGCTGCGAAAACGTACGTTCAACTACACTTAGGTATTAGTCAGAGCAATAAAAAACGGTCAGCTCGAGCCCTGCGCCGAGGTCGTAGCTGACCGTTAAGAGAAAAGCAAGACTCTCTCCTGTAGGGGGTGCATAGCTGTACTTCCCCTTAGCTTATGCGTAAAATAGGCTTTTTAGCAGTACAACCTAAGCAGTCGGTTCGTCAACAACACATAGTAAGGACAGTCCCTGAATTTAGCGCGTTTCAGGACTGAACACATTATACATCTTTTCTAATTTTACTGTATATATAATAAATATTCGTTAGAGTTTGTTGGAGGCAAACAAACTCTGTGGTTGATTATTCAACAATTTTTTTTTTTTTCTACTTTATTTTCAGTTTTGAAGTAAGCATGCATTTAATGCCGGTTCTTCTAGTGTTAAATATATCGCTCATTTTGTACGATAGAAAAAATGTGAGGGAGCGGAAATATTCTGTTCGGAGGCGACAATACGCTGGTAGGTCGAATTTTGTTTTCAAGGTTCTTATATTTTTTTTTTTTTTTTTCGAAATTTCAAGGTCATCGTATTTTTTTTTAAATGGCACTGCATATTTTTATTACACAAATTTTATAACATACAAAAAGACGAATCCAACGAGGTGTAGTATGTTGGCCTTCATTAGTTGTCATACTTATTTTGGTTCCAAAGTCACCGTTATTCTCTTAAATAACACTTCGTATTTTTTACTTAACAGTATCATATTTTAAAGTATCATATCCTAAAGTATTATATCCTCTATCAAAACGAGTTCAACGACCTAGCGTGCCAATACCTTCGGATGACCTTGGAGGTAAAAAAGGTCTGCTTGAATGTGTGATCATAACATGTGTTACTACGTAGAGCGGAATTGTGTCTATAACGACATAGATCATACTGCGAACATTTGACATGACTTTTTTTTACGAAATCATTTGCATTCGTTTAGTCAAGGTTCCTGAATTCAGTATAATTTTAAGTGTTATTAACACATTACCGACCGGTAGCCTATTAATAGGCTTTTTGTCGCCAACGCTGTTTTGACGGGTTTACCGTCTTGTTAGTTAGTTTTGCGGTATGCTGCTTAGTTGCATTAGTTGTATGGCTATTTGGATTCGCCAATAAATAATCAATCATGTTTAACAGAAAATAAACTATTTGTTTTGTACAAGTTCTTGAAATACGTTAGAGCGTCTAGACGCGTGGGTTAAGCAAGCACGCGGGAAAAGAAGTGGGAAGTAAGTAATATAGTCACCAGTGGTCGAAGTTTAAAACCCCAATGACAATGTAGAGTTTGTGCAGTTCATAAAAAAAGAAGTAGAACATGTTTTGTTTGTAAATTTTGCGAAATTCCATTACATAAAGGCGACTGTTTTGAACGATATCATACTTTAAAAAAATATGAACAATTTTTTATTTGTAGTCACCACTGTATTATATAAAATAAATATAATTTAGAATTAATATCATTAAAATAGAAGATTTTATTAATTCTAATTATCCTATAATAACAGAAAGCAGAAAATTTTATTTCATCATACAAAACGCACAGACAATCCCGCGCGAGAGTCTAAACCAAAACAGAGCCGGCGCCAGAGAGAATCCGTGGCTGAGTGGCCGGTCAGTAAAGCGTTAATATACACAAGTTATGGGCACTCGTTCAAACGGACTATCATTTCTTGTTGAAATTTTCATCTTTTTGCCTTCAAGGTCCTCCGAAGATCATGGCATACTAGGTCGTTGAATTCGTCTTGATATAGAATATGATAGTGTTACGTCAAAAATAAATAGTGTCATTTAAAGAAACAGAGATAACCTCTAAATTAAATTAATTTTGTTTCAAATAACGTGGCGTGAAATAACTGATGAACTCATCTTTCTTAAATTTCGACTTGGACCACTTTCATAATTAACATTAAACGAATTCAATATAATGTCGAAGCAACAACCACCATCTAATAGTTAATTTTCGACAATATCATAAAAATTTCGTCGAATTAATTTAGTTTAAAATAATGCGATGTGAGAATAAATAATCTTTTCAATTTTCACTTAAATCATGTTCATAATTATGGGCGCAATTGACATTTCAAAGCAATTAGGTAACAGGTACATCATCCGTGGCGAGAATTACACGGTGGCGTAATCTAGCGCGAATCGTAATTCATAAGTATCACGGAAACGTCGTTAATGCGACCCATAAAAATTTAACGATTGCCATTATCGTAAAAAATGTGACCGGTCTCGGATAACCTAGGCAGAGCCGCGCGTGAAAGTCATTTCGGCCGGCAATTAGCCTTGAATTATTATGCAGTAACGCAGTTGTAATTTCCACGAAAATTACCCGTGTAACCCGACGGAGCTTCTTCTGTTTCGTTCCATTATTTTCCTCGCAATTGGCCGCCTATCGCGATAACGATAAAACGGGGAAAGAATGTAAAGGGAATTTTGATTGCGCGGAATTCCAAGTTTTATCGCGATTCGCGCACACCTAGACACCGTATTGTGTTTTAAATTTCATTTCCCGGCTATTCTTCTCGCACGCCCACGCTAACGCGGCAAATGTTTTAATGATTTCCCGTTTGAACAAAAAGCAATTCGCAAAATGCAAAAAACAATTCGCGCGCCGGAGAACGTTTTGACGCGTTATGCCGGTTGCGCCGCGGAAAATGCATGAAAATGAAAAATGAAATTACACGGCGTTCCGGGTAACTCTTTTCACGATTTTTCAAGTACTCGCGATAATCCGACGGAAAAATATTTTAACCCCTTGCCGTACGATTTATTTCACAGGCGCGTCAGTTCGTACTCGGTGTTAGAGGCTGCATTATTGAAACGAACGAAGAATATCGGTATGGCTTGTCAGTTTTGTAATCAGCGACCCTTAACCTTGCAAATTATACTTGGGCACGAGTTTCAAATCGAGAGGTATTCGAAATCAGAGTAGGGTGTGTCATAATTGACG
This sequence comes from Coelioxys conoideus, assembly GCA_947623535.1. Taxonomy (NCBI): domain Eukaryota; kingdom Metazoa; phylum Arthropoda; class Insecta; order Hymenoptera; family Megachilidae; genus Coelioxys; species Coelioxys conoideus. The sequence continues at coordinate 7,038,527 of OX392453.1, read as the reverse complement.
GATGTGTGCGCCATGAGTCGGAGCCGGTGAAGTATGGTGTTATATCCCGACGTTGATTTTAACGACCACCTTTTCTCAACCAAAGAAATAAATATATTTATAATTTATAAGTATCAGAGACGGATCGGGAATAACGACAATGTTAATACTTCGATGTGTACTCTTTGCGAGTTGTTGGAATTCTGCTGGAGAGACAAAATAATGTTTCTCTCCATAATAAATACGAGGTCTGTTCAAAAAATAACCGAACTTTATTTTTCTAATTTTTTTTATTTGATATATAACTTATTGGTCTTTGTCCCCTTCAAAATACTCCCCTCCTCTATCCACACACTTATTACAGCGGTGTTTCCATTTTACCATGCAGTCCTGGTAAGCTTCTTTAGGAACATCCTTCAATGCCAGTGACGAATTGTGTTTAATGTCTTCAACTGAGTCGAAACGCCGTCCTTTCAGCACTGATTTTAATTTTGGGAATAAGAAGTCGCAGGGAGCAAGGTCTGGGGTGTAGGAAGGCTGGGGAGGACAGTCATCTGATTTTTTGCACGAAACTGGCGAATTAACAAGGCTGAGTGGGCAGGCGCGTTGTCATGGTGAGGATATCATGAGATGTCTCGCCACAACTGTGGTCCACTTAATTTTGTCCATGACTGTATTTGTGATATTATCCCTATAGTATTGTTTATGATATTATCACTGCAACATTATTTCTTATATTATCCTTGCAACATTATTTCTGATATTATACTTGCAATATTATACTTCTAATATCCATCAGGGCCTCGTCTTCGAAATATTCTGAGAAATTCACAAATTCTCGCTCAATTTCGGCTCGTCCCACTAGCGGTGCTTCGACTACCCTTCCATTTGTTTCGTCTTTGTTTTTCATCGGTATCATTGTTTTCGACGGAATCTCTCGTTGTTATTGAAATTTTCTTCTCATCGCGTTTGTTCGCAATTAACTCGAATTCATTGATACGTACCGTTATTCGTTAATTACTGTTCAACTTGTTTCGCTTCCGGTAACGCTCACATTGTTGCTTTACCAACACGTACTTAATTGCTTCCGCTTTTATCTTGAACGAACAAACTGAAAATTGCAACCGACCTATTTTCTCAGTCTCTTTCCCGTTCTTTCTCTATACACCACCTTTTGTATACATTCTACATACATCGTTCTACTGTATACACCAATTAATGAATTTATTAATATTATACATAAATTTATTAATATTCAATATTATACACCGATAATACATAGCAGTATATCGGTAGTAATTTATTGTATACACCAGTATGCTGGTAGCAATTTACTGTAACGATAAGTATACTGATATTAATTTATTGTAAACACCGGTATACTGAAAATAATTTAAACGCCAGTATAGTGATAGTAATTTATTGTAAACACCAGTATATTTGTGGCAATTTATTATAAACTTTGGTATATTGATAGTAATTTAGTATGAACACCAGTTTGGTGGTAGTAATTTATTGTAAATAAATTGACAACGTAGGTGCAGTAATAATTGAATTGTTAAGTGCAATGTTAACGTAACAAGTAGTAACAATGAAAGTGAATTGTTAACATAATTTCATATACAAACTTCTCGTCGGTGGATAAATATTAACACGTGGATGAATACTCGTTTTTACCATTTTTGAAGAAATGAAAAAAATAAAAGATTATTAATGTTGATGTTGCTATCAATTTTCACGCATAACGTAATATATAAGTCTGTAAATTAAAGATAAGGGTCTGCTAGTTCTTGCGTACTTGGTCCTATTACCATTGATTATCTCGGTAATAAATCACGAACGATCGATCAGTGTACATTAACAGGCATATTGAAATTCGACGATGAACGCGCGATAATTCCGGCAGTACTTAAATCTGATGCATAATCTATGGATACTTTACATATTACGTCGTTGAGAATCTACATAATCAATGATAGAATCATTAGAATCATTATAGAAACGCCTATCCAAGGAGAAATACCTCGGGACGTGTTGAATTATTGAACATAATAACACCGAACACGGAGAACATAAATAATAACGTATACGAAGAAATATACTTTCAGGAAAAATTATTTTTAGGAAAATCGTTGTTGGCTCTCCGGTTAGAATATTTAACACTAGGTTTACGGAACCAATCAAAATAACGGATCTTAGATTTCTTATTTTCAGTTACGAAAGGTATTAAAAAACTTATTGCAAAATGCATCTTAACCTTCGCCGAGATAAAGAATCTTTCCATAAACTGGCTTACGTATTATCCATTATTTATTTGATTTTATAGTTCATTTTCAATTCAGACATAAGTAGTCACTGAACATTCGTAAATCTATTGTTAACACTAAAACTACCGGCGTATAATGCACGTTTATTTTGAAATTAAAACTGCAGTTGAAAAACAAATGATCGAACGACGAGAGACAAATTAATGTACACATTAATGCTTTATCTCGATGAAAATCAACAGAAATTGCAACAAAGCCACCTGAACATACATTGTAACTTTCAATTAGAAACTTGTTAAATGGCCATTTTGACCGTTTTGATAGGTTCAGTGTTAACGCTAGAAATACCGTCATTAAATGCATACGTACTTTAGAATTGAAAATGAAGTAGAAAAATAAATAAATGAATATTGCAGCGTCACCTAACATATACAACCATTTATTAGCTCAATAAAACATGACAGATATTTCGACAAAAGGTCGGCCATAAAATTTTGTAATAAAAAATGTCAAACCCGAAACCAGTCATTTTGACTAGTTGGTAGTTCTAGTGTTAATGGTGTCGGTTGGAAGTCGTCGAGGAAAATGAAAACTTTTCACAATGCGTACATGATGGTTTTCAGAGACGACGGTTTTCCGTGCTTCTACATATATATCCGGAGAATTCGTAAGAAAGCGTAGACGTCGGTAAAGGCGGGAGAAGGAACGCGATTTTCGTTCGACATAATGTTCGCCGAACGAAGCCGCGTAATTAAAACCCGCAGCATTAAGGTGGAAGAAGTAAGAAATTGAAAGCGCTTGTTCTAATGCTTCTCGCGGCAACGTTTCCGAGAAATTAAAACATCGCTTAGTCTCTCCCGGAGCTAATAACAGGATATTAAAGAAGCAGAATGTGCAACGGGGAAAATGGTCGAGCGAAAAAAAAGGGGGATGGAAGGGGGTTGAAAAGGTAGAGGCAAAGATAACGAAGTAACCGGCGGCGCCTTCGTTACAGTGGCCATTACTGTAGCGGATTAATTGAAATCGGAGGAAAAGCCCTCGAGGCTGATACGTCTCCGGACTTCGAAGGAAATTCGATGCGAAATCTTCGCGTAATGAACTAACCATTACCGAACGAGAGCCGGAGGAATCACGGACCAGCCATTATACGCCGATCCTGTCCAGCTATTTGCTATCTCACCCATGATTATTCATCGTTCACGTTGGTACAGCCCACCACCCTGCCACCACCTTTGTCCATTCTGATTTATCATTGATAGGACTCGCCGCGGACACGTGGCAGATAATTTATGGCCAGACGAAAGGCAACGATCGTGCGCCGTTATCGACCATGTTAAGAGCGCGATTCATTTTTACTGCTTGGACGAGTCCTTCGCCGATGGCGAATTTTTCATTTTGTATCTCGAAATTTGTGCTCAGAAAGATACCCAATTACGATCGGGGTTTGTTTCCCGCTTTTATTTGAGGAATTGTGGGAGATCCTATGATTTTAGACATTTTAGAAAAATTAGGTGATTTAACGAATTTTCGGAAATTCTGTGATTTAGGGAATTTTAGGAGATTCTGCGATTTAAAGAATTTTATGAGATTCTTTGATTTAAGGGATTTTATAAGATTCAGTGATTTAAAGAATTTTGTGAGATCTCATGATTTTAGAAATTTTAGAAAATTCTGTAATTTAAGGAATTTTAGGAGATTCGTTGATTTAAGGAGTTTTGGGAGATTCTATGATTTTAGATATTTTAGAAAAATTATGTGATTTAAGGAATTTTGAGAGATTGTGTGATTTAAAGAATTTTGGGGGATTCTGTGATTTAAAGAATTTTGAGAGATTCTGCGATTTAAAGAATTTTCGGAAATTCTGTGATTCACGAAACTTTAGGGGATTCTGTGATTTAAAGAATTTTGGGAGATTCTGTGATTTAAAGAATTTTCGGAAATTCTGTGATTCAAGAAGCTTTAGGGGATTCTGTGATGTAAGGAATTTTAGGAGGTTCTATAATTTAAGAAACTTTAGGGGATTCTGTGATTTAAAGAATTCTAAAAAATTCTGTGATTTTAGGAAGTTTAACAGTGAACTGCTTTGCGCAAAATGGCACCGTGAACAGTGATACACTTATGCTATATAACATAATTATTTTTCAATAACAAAAATTGAATTCATAAGTTTTTAATGAAACAACTACAAAGTTTTTAAACTGCAATGATTTAAAGTTCATAAAAAAAATTGTGCAAATTTATGCACTTTTTAATATCCTAAACCAGGTTCCCCCCTTAAAACAGAATTATTGTAACACCATTAAAGATAATGAATAAAACATGGTAATAGAAAGGCAAAGTCGTTATTTGCTCCATAATTAGGAAAAATTCAGTACGCCAGTACAGAAGAATTTAATAGACCCTCGAATCTCGAACTCTTCCGTGACTTCAGCTGGGGAAAATTGAAAATTTACCGGTCGCTTTCGGTTATAGTGTATTTTGAAGTTAACGGAAAGTTCAGCAATTTGCTTCCGTCGTATTAACGGATGGAGAAGTTACCTACGCTTTGAACTGTAACGACGGTAGAACGGCTTCGACCGAAGCTTCTTTTGTCGAAGTTAGGCTTCTTTGACGAATTTTCCTCGTTGCTCGCGATACGGGAGACTGCTTGTTACTTTACGTGCATTTTACGCGTGTAGTATTACCAACGGCGATGTAATGAGAGGCCACTGTATTCTTTCCTCTCTGCCATCGCAATGTTCTCCTCGTGTGACACTTACGCGTACGGTGACCGAGTGCAATATTAGAATTTTCGCAGTCGCGAATGTTCAAATAAACATTAAATCTGGGGAATCGGAAGATTTTGGTAATTTGGCAATTTGATGATTTGAACATTTTGGAAATTTGAGCAGGAAATTTGGCAAGTAGGGAATTTGAGAATTTGGGACACTTGGCAATTTTAGGATCTAGAAATTTGGGGAATTTGGCAATTTCGGGATCTGGGAGTTTAGGAAACATGCCATCTGAGAATTTAGGAAATGGGGCAACCTCAGAATTTGGGACATTTGGCAATTTCAGGATCTAGAAATTTGGGGAATTTGGCAATTTCAGGATCTGGGAGTTTAGGAAACATGCCATATGAGAATTTGGGAGCATTGACAATTTGGGAATTTGAAAATTTGGGAAATTTGGTGATTTAAGAATTTGAGAATTTGGAAAATTTGGTGATTCAAGAATTTGAGAATTTGGAAAATTTGGTGATTTCAGGATCTAGAAATTTGGAGAACTTTTCAATTTCGGGATCTGGGAGTTTAGGAAACATGGCGATCTTAGAATCTGAGAATTTTGAAAATGTTGCAATCTAGGAATTTGAGAATTTGGGACACTTGGCAATTTCAGGATCTAAAAATTTGGGGAATTTGGCACTTTCAGGATCTGGGAGCTTAGGGAACATGGCGATCTGAGAATTTGGGAACTTTAGCAATTTGGGAATTTGAGGATTTGGGAAATTTGGTGATATAAGAATTTGAGAATGTAGGAGATGCGGCAACATGAGAATTTTAGAATTTGGAGCCTTTGATAATTTTAGGATCTGAGAATTTGAGAAACTCGGTAGTTTGGCAATTTGAGAACTTAGAAAACGTGACAATTTGAGAATCTGAGAATTTGTAAAATTTGACAATTTGAAAACCCGAGAATTTGGAAAATCGGCAATTTGTTTATAGTTGAATTACGAATTTCCATTAAAATTTCAATCACATTTCAGTACTACTAAATATCACTAATGTCATCTCACAATATCTTATTACTAGTTTTGGGGTCCGTGAACCTGTCCCTAAAATGGTGGTCACAGTCCCCGGATAAAAAATTCAAAATTATCATCTTCGCCTCCGATGCCAATTTGCTACATTAATTTTATCAAAGTGACGAAATAGGGACAGAATGAATACCGTACATCGATCTAAAGAATTTCCTGATTTACGCTCAAACGATCAACAACAGTGCCTCACCAAATGAAGATATAACATCTTATAATGTCATGAATAAATAGATACCGTGCCATAATGTAATCGTTATCGATCAGTTTGATAATGACTATCGATGAAATGGTAATAACAGCGCCTAGAGTCGAATCGTTGATGAAATTCATGACAGATCATAGCGCGAGACATCGTTGACTAACGGGTTGCCGGTTATTAACGCAACAACATTTACCGTGTCCCAATTTCGGCTGAAATATTCATTAGAGCATGCATCATGGAACACCGGGGCGGAAGTTTCGTTCGGTAAATAATTCATTCTCTTATAATATTCATATTGTCGGTTGTATATCGGATTTTGTCTTCGCGATTATCTCGCGACATTCGTTCAAGATTCATGCTCAATTGCAGCTCCAATTCGTGCCGATGTCGCCGTTAAACGATCTACAATAGTTCTATCGCGATTAAACTCGCGAGAGACCTAAATATTTTCGATCGGGTCGATAACCATCGGCTGCGATTGGCGCCGCGTACCATTTTTGAACGTGGCGTGAACTATGCTCGTTACGGAATTCAACGTTTTACCTTGGTCCAATTTTATCCGCAAGAACCACTTTGAAGTGCTGCTCTATCAATTATTACTCTACTTTTGAAAATTCTGTGATTTCAAGAATTTTAGAAGGTTCTATGATTTAAGAGATTTTATAAAATCCTGAGATTCACAAAATTTTGCAGGATCTTATGATTTTAGAAATTTTAGAAAATTCTCTGATTTAAACAATTTTAGGAGATTCTTTGATTTAAGGGATTTTATAAGATTCAGTGATTTAAAGAATTTTGTGAGATCTCATGATTTTAGAAATTTTAGAAAATTCTGTAATTTAAGGAATTGTAGGAAATTCTGTGATTTAAGGAATTTTATGAGATTCTTTGATTTAAGGAATTTTATAAGATTCAGTGATTTAAAGAATTTTATGAGATCCTATGATTTTAGAAATTTTAGAAAATTTTATAATTTGAAGAATTTTAGAAAATTCTGTGATTTAAGGAATTGTATGAGATGCTTTGATTTAAGGGATTTTATAAGATTCAGTGATTTAAAGAATTTTGTGAGATCTCATGATTTTAGAAATTTTAGAAAATTCTGTAATTTAAGGAATTGTAGGAAATTCTGTGATTTAAGGAATTGTAGGAAATTCTGTGATTTAAGGAATTTTATGAGATTCTTTGATTTAAGGGATTTTATAAGATTCAGTGATTTAAAGAATTTTGTGAGATCTTATGATTTTAGAAATTTTACAAAATTTTATAATTTGAAGAATTTTAGGAAATTGTGTGATTTAAGGAATTGTATGAGATGCTTTGATTTACGGGATTTTATAAGATTCAGTGATTTAAAGAATTTTGTGAGATCTCATGATTTTAGAAATTTTAGAAAATTCTATAATTTAAAGGATTTTATGATCTATGATCTATGATTCTATGATCTAAGAAACTTTAGGGGCTTTTGTGATTTAAGGAATTTTAGGAGATACGTCATTGTAACATGTATGTATAGAATTTCTATAGGACGTATATAAATTTCTATAGAATTTATAGAATTAGAGTATAAGACTCCGGTGTTGTAGTCGCATTTTGTGCTTGTTGGGCAAATTTTTGTATAGGGAGTTCGAAGAGCTGACGCGGTACAGAAATGTTTATAATAAAATTCATTACCCCGGTCTTCGAATCATGAAAATCAACTGAATTACACATGAATAAATCCTTAATAAATTTCAGCAACATTCGTCTCCGTTTCTGCTACAAAGAGCTTCGAATACTTTTGTGATACCGTTGTACATTTTATGGCACACGTTATCGTCCGTCGTACTCTGTGCTCGATAATGAAGCATCGCAATAGCGAAATAGCAAGTTCATCCGTAAAATTGTAATATCGATTACCCGTCTTAATTTTTCTCCCAGGGACATTATGCGCTTCCGGGGGCAGAAAAAAAGAGACGGTGTCCCGTTGAATAAACGTCGAGCCCACCGGTGATTTGTCACCTGGACGGTCCACCTTTTCTTTATAAGCTACTCGGTTTACGCATTAATCCTGTCGGATGAAAAAAAGCCCCGTGCAAACAACGTTTCAACACCGTGCCGCGACGTCCACGCTTTATTTCACTTTTTCTCATCCGCCACCAAATCGTTTCTTCTTTCTCTTGCCGCCGTTCGGCGGGCGTGTTTTCATCTCTGTTTCGTGCGCGACCGTTCTACGGTTACACGCACGGAAATCGTTGCATACACGGCTACGCGGCTATGACACGCGAGCTCGTAATTAAGCCGGGCTTTAATTTATTACTTGTAATTCACGATTATTAACAGTGGGAGAAAGGGAAAGCTCAGCCCCGGCGAGACGTTAACGGAGACGTGTAATTAGTGATGATTATGAACGCGAACGAACGACGGCCGACGATGAAGAAGGATGCGGAAGGAAAGACGCGGCGAACGTATTACTACGTGCTAAGGCTAATAGTCTTGTCGCTTTCATAAAGCTTTAATCGTTCACACGTTGTTTCCCATCCGTTCCTCCTGATTTACCGAATATCCGCCGTTGAAACCCGTTTATTATTTTATATTGTAAAGTCTTGCTGTTGCGGCGCATTCATAGAACCATAAAGCTATTGGGCTTATTTTGAACTATAGAAAATTCCTGAATAATCAATAACTGCCTTTTGCGGCTCTTTACAACGTGCAATTTATATTCTCAAACTTTTTTTAATTTAGCATGGCCTTCGAGAGCCAGCGGTTTATTATTTTACGAGTGTCGAACCGTTAGGTGACAAAGGATGTCGTGTTTTTTACCTTAGGTCACTAGGGTAAAGAATGACTTCTTGCCCACTTCCCATCAATTTTCCAGAACCAATGAAAATACATTAATTTTAATTTAGTCGTTTATCCACCCCCAGCGGCATGCCAATCCCCACTACACATGTTATTCTGGAGGGAACATTATTTTTTCTCTTTCGCAGATTTCCAATAACTCCCAAAGAGTACACATCAATCAATTAACATCTTGGTCATTCCCGATCCATAACCAAAAATTTGTAAATTATAAATATATTTATTTTTGGTTGAGAACTTTGAATTTAATTTCTCACCGGATCGGCGTTAAACTCAACGTCGGGATATAGCAACCGCCAAATCCTTTGTCAATTACTCACAAATTCGTGTCTTTCCACTTTGATGTTTGCTCGCATTTGATTCCTAATATATTGTAATTATAATTATTGGAAATTACGATTACACGCACCACTGTGTATATATTGAAGTAAGGACCCCTACTTGCAAAGAAAATGAATCTGTAGTTTCATGGCACTATTCCCGAACACCGAGGACCAGGGAAACCAGAAAGTGGCCATAAGGAACCATAACGAAGTGCAGCAATCCTGTACTACCTTATTGTGTTAAAGTCCGTATAGTCATTTTAAATTCTCTTCAGTTAATTCGCTATCTTTATTTTACATTCTACGGACTACTACTGTGTAGTATTTATACGAACGAATCTTTCGTTAAAGAATAAATGTTCATAATAAACTTTATTCCTACACTTTGTTATTATTTGTAACAAGTAAGTAAAAACAAATACTCTGTTCACTACAAACTACTATGTATTTGGATGCAAATGAATGTAAACAAAATTTTTGTTCAAAAATTGTTTAAATATTTTTGTAAAAAAAAAGACGAAATTTTTGTACAAAAATTGTTCAAGATTTTTTGTAGAAAAGATTTTTCAAATATTTTTGTGAAAACGATACGAAATTTGTGTAGAAAAAATTGTTTAAGAATTTTTGTAAAAAATATTATCCAAAAATTTGTGTAGAAAAAATTGTTCAAAAATTTGTGTACAAAAAATATAAAATTTTGTAGAAATTGACCAAATCTGTTGAACGTATATATTAACCTTGACTTAGTCTTAACGATCTTGAACTCGACTCAATGACAAAGTTACAAGATCGTTGCTCGAAACTTAAAATAGTTTATACCGAGTTCACTGCAACGTTACGAACTTCGTATAAATTATTTTACGGTTCTATCCGAACAAGATTCGCCGCTTGGGAAAATTTAAAAGATTGCCCGCCCATTAATTATTATTCGTGAATTAAAATCATCGAAACGAACTTGTTCCCGGATGCATAGGTACGCGAATGGAATTAGAATGCCTTGACGAGTCCGTAAACATTTTCCCGGGGCTGTTTTCCCGAACGCATAAATATTTCATTTGAATTTCACGTACAGTCGGGGGTAGCTGCAAACGACGACCAGCCCGGTGAATATTTCGTCGGAAACAAACGACGGTGGTGCGCGACTTTTATTTCGTCACGTTTTGCAAAAGGAACGACGCTCCTCCGCACAACTGTTTTGTATTCAGAAACAAACGAAATATAACGAACTCTCGTAAGGCGCGAACTTTTTGAATTAAGGTCAGCAATTTCAGCGAATGGACCGATTAATAATCACGAATGCGCTCCGCGTGATAAACTGTTATTAACGGCAGCGCGCTTGACAGTCGATTTAACCGGCTCATTTGGACGAGCGCGCCGTGAATTATTACACGGGACACCGGCTTTGTGTCGGAAAAAATAATGCGACGCGAAAGTTGGTAATTTATAAATTCCGGAATTTGCTAAACTCTCGTTTAGCGAAACGTCGGAAGAGCGAACGCGTTACGCGTCCGTTTCTGAATTAATGGATTAATGTCGTCGTGCGCGTCTCGGGCGCGGTCGTCGACTTTCGGCCGCCTCCGGAACACTTCGGATAAACCCGAATACACTTAGCGGCACACGCTACGCAACTAACGCGAGACACGAAGACGTTAATTTTTACTAATAAAGAAAAAATATGAAGTGCACATAGCGTCCGAAGATCAACAGAATGGACTTTGTTTATTATCTAGGAATAGTTTTGGGATATCATAATCTGTTCCCTGGTTAAGTGCTACTTCGATATTACAAATTGAATTGTATTTCCTACGTATTACGTCGACAGAAATCGAATACTGCGAGAAACTCTGTTGACCCTCGCGTATGAAGGATTAAAATGGTGGACGAGGAATTAGCGAGACGAAGAACGAAAGGGACGCGGTAAAGAGAAAAAAACAGTCGCTCAGCGAGAAGTTTCTGGCAAAGGATCTCTTTGTTGCTAATCTTTCGGAATGTACACCCCCTGCCACGGTGCTTTTGTTAAGCCCTGCAGTTTTCCGTGGCGCGGCCGCGATCGTGTATTTGCGATTTTATCGAGTCGGATGAACGGAGGAGCATCGCGTAATCCCGTAAGTAACGCAGTTTTTTTCTCCTGCCAGTGTGTACCTACCGATGCGAGCGGTAATTGCACGTGGATGTTCATTCGCGGTAGATACCAGTTTCTCTGGATCGCTCTGCGAGACTCCGTCGTTTGAACGATGTTAATTTTCTCGCAAACAACCGCCCTAATAATCGTTCGGCGAATTATGGGTATTTTAGCCGTGCTTAAAAAACGATCTATTAAAGTTTTTGCATCGCTACCGCGGATTAGACGAACCGGATAAACTGGATACCCGTATAACGCGGTTAATATGTGCTGTACGAGTTCACGGTGTAGCGAAACGTTCTGTACGTGAACTTTTCTCGCGCAACGCGTATAATATGAAGTAACGCGACTGTAATAACTGTTTTCTATGTTCTTTATTTTTCATATTTCGCTATAATCTTCTGTTTTATCAAATAGATTAAATTTTTGCATTTTATTAGATAGCGTCGTAGGTCATTGAATTAGTCTTCGGTTCAGCTATCCTGTTATGATAATATAAATTTATAGTGTGATGCAAATATGATCTTCAGGAAGTATGAATTTGCAAATTGCAATACATTATATTTATTATATAATGTATTGATTGATGGAACTAAATTATTCACCCCATTAAATTTTCACGTGTCGTTAAATATCGACGGAATAAAAATATCGACATGTAACAGATTTGAAGCATCCTGTACACGAACTGATACAGCATAAACGCGAGTTTTTTTTTCTCTCGTCGTGTCGTTACATTTATTTCGATATCCCGATGCCACGATTACAGTCAGTTACGTGTCATTAACTCGCCGAGTGGCTCGAACGGGGCCATTACCGGAACAAGGAATTAAGAATGCAACAACGATTTCCTGCGAATCTGAAGATGTACGAGGGCGAAGTAGAAGCGTGCGAAAGCGCATAAATATGCATAAACGCGCGAGCACGCGCGCCGTATCGAGGAAAGCGAGCAACGAAAGCGGGATTAGCGGCCTACGACCGCCTTACGTTCCGTCTTGCTTCCGGTTAATGAAACGTTTGATAAAAAGTGGAAGATTGCCGTTGTTCTTGGCCACGATAATTGCAGCATTCGTGGCAAACGAAGGAACGAGACGAGGGCTGCGAATGATAAAGTTCCGAGCGACATGGAACGACGAGATTAAAAGAAAAAAAAACGCGGATCGCGATTGCAAAATGTTAGGGCGTGATCCGTCGCGATTTATATCGAGCAGAAGTACAAACACGGCCGTTCGAGTACCTGCTGCTAACATTTCGAAACGTGACTTCGATTCTGGATGCTTGTTAACACGCGATACTGTTGTAATAACGCTAGATAGGATCAAAATGTTCCCGATCGTTTGTTAACTTTTACAAGATGGACAGTTTATTTGTCTCATTGTGCGGAGACTTCGGATGATCAGTATACACATAGTCGCGGACTACAGAACGTTGATTTTTTTATTTCGCGCGTTGATGTTTTACGTGCATTCATAGAAATCGACACGGAATTTAATGGTCTATCAAAATTCATCGAAAGCGTTTTTGTAAAGATGCAAAAATCGATATCAGAGATTTTTGTATTTTATTATCAACCAGCTGTTCCCGGCCACGCGTTCATGCGGTTTCGGTGTTGGTAAATGGAAAAAGAACAAAAGAGGAAGCGGACCCGTGTATGTGTTTTTTAAAAGCAAGACTTTTCATGTTACTGGTGTAACATCTATACATAACAGTTATATAAAAACACGCGCATATTCGAATGCAACGTTATATCAAAATTTCGAAACAATCAGTGAAAAACTTTCGGAAATTTAAGATTTTGTGCAAAGGAACATTTATATAAATTATTTGGTCTTAACATGTTAACAATGTTGTACAAAAATATCTCAAAAATTTACTAACAGACAAAATTCAGATTTAATTCAATCGAATCTACGAAATCACTTATTACTGCCCCCGTTACCACCCTCATGTACGAAGATACATAATACGGAATGTACTAACGTAACAATTTTTGGGGTGTTCGTTTCTATCGCTGCGAGTGAAATAAACACTAAATTATTTATCAAAATTGGGTAAACAATTTTCAGCGAAGCTAAACATCGTTCATGTTAAAACGTTCGTTTTATTTCGCCGCCGTAGAGCGTCGGGAAAAAAGTGAAATCGTAGTAATAGATGATATGAATAATGAAAGTGGCTGAAACGGGTTTATATGTATGCAGACCGTCTAGTAAAAAGTTTTCGGTTTCGCGTGCATTTTCCGAAGGCAGGTGGTAAGGACGGCGCTGGGACTGGAAAGACTTTCGCGAACTCGTAAGAAATTAAAGTTTGTTCACGGAACTCCGCAGCAAGTCGTTTCGTTGGTCGTTTTCGTTGTCGCCGTGGTCCTCGCGACTGCCGTTTCCTCGAAAACCCGAACACCGCGCGCGAGGATATTGCGGCGAAATAAATCGACCGTCTTACCTACGTATGCGACGCCTATGCGAAATTTTTCTACCGGACGAGAATTTTTGTCCGGGGGTAATGTCCCGGCAAACTGAACCGGTCACCTCGGACTTTTTTGTGAACCGTCAAAACCCTGAAATGTCTGCTCCCGTCGTCTTCTTCCGATGACAAATAATACGAATAAAATGTGAATTTTTTAATTGATTGTTCAGTGGACTTGATAAATTTTTCAATTTTTCAATTTGGCAAGTTTCAATCTGGCAATTTCCAATTTGCCAATTTAAAATTTTCAATTCTCTATTTCTAAATTTTTTAGTTTCAAAAATCTTACAGACATAAATTACAGAAATTCCAAATTTTCAAGTTCATAAATTCCGAAAGTTTAAAATCCTCGAATCTTCAAATTTTTGAATTACTACTATTGACGAATTCGCGAATTTCAAATCATATTGCCAAATATCTAAGACGACAATTTCGGAATTTTATAATTCCAGAAATTTCAAAGTCTCACATGTCTAAATACTAGAATACCATAATTACAATACAAGAATTCCCGCTTCCAAGAAAATCAAATTACGAGAATAATGAATTCCAAGAATTTCACACTTCTTAGAATTCCAAATTTCAAGAACTCCGCATTCTACGAATCCTGAATTTCAACAACTCCAATTTCAAAAAATTCCGAACTTCCTGGAATTCCGCATACCAGGTACTCGGAATTCCACGAATTCTAAATCCAAAGAATTTCAGATTCCAAGAACTTCAACTTTTAGAAAAATTCCGAATTCCTAAATTTTCAAATTTCGAAAATCCCAAATTGTCAAATGTCCATATTCCAAAATTCCATATTCCCGAAATCAAAGAATGCCCAATTGTCAAATTTCCGAACGCAGAGATTCCTCAATCCCTGCATCGGATCTTAGTACACTGAGAGTCAATAATTATTATTACGAATGTGTTATCCCACACACGACCGGTTCTGCTATGCGAGTAAACACGATGAACCTTCCTACCGTTGTTGGCCCCATTTTTCTCGGGCCGACGTTTTTCTTGCCGTTACAGACGATTCGGTAAAGAACCCTCCGCTTCTTCTCCCCCTCACCTCTCGTCTCATTTGGTGGCCGTTTTCGCGACGCCTCATTTTCCCCGTAATCGTTTCACCCACCCCATGCGCAATAGTTTCCATCGCGGTTTTCTTTCTCATGCACCGCAGTAAACGTCTCTGTTACTGATTCGTTTCATTACCTCCGTGTACGTTGTTCTCTCGTCTCCCTCTCTCTCTTTTTCTCTCTTGTACATTGCATCATTCCCCTCTCTCTCGCACGCGTCGGTCACGCGAACGCTCCCTCCCTCTCTCTCTCGCGCAACCCATTGTTCCCCTCTCTCTCGCACGCGTCGGTCACGCGAACGCTCCCTCTCTCTCGCTCCCGTTGCGCCTTGTACTTCCGGCGGATCGTGCATTCTCGCCGTAGCATTAGCATAAACCTTTGCATCCTCCTAACTATCAAAAATTCTGCTTGTGGACATTCGTAGGACTGCAACGACGGAAGAGCGCAGTCTTAATGATCGTCGCTTCTACTTGCTACGCTTTCCCGTCTTTTTTCAACGAAATTCCGTGCAACGCGACCCGCGGGGTAGTTTCAGCATTTTAATTTACTTTCTTCGTCTTGAAAGTTACCCCGTGTAAACGCGTTTTAAGTTATTTGAGCGTCGGTTTTAGTAGCGATCTTTCCTTCGGGCAAACTTTTTCGCCGGAAATCCCGGGAAGAACGTAGTCCCTGTATTACGCGTACGAAAATTTATACCACACCGGACAGTATGAAATTTCTCGGTTGTTCACATTTTTCGACGCTCTTAATTTACATTCCATAATTTACGTCTTTCAGCTCTCGAAGCAGTTCACGTGTTCCTTTTTTTTTTTTTTTTTTTTTGAATTTGCAACGAGTCGGATCGAAGCACGCATCGGAGGAAAGAAGTGAAGTAGAAAGAAGAAAGAGAACGAACGAGGCATGAGGAGACGAGAAAGAACAGATAAAACGACGAACTGCTGGAATCGGGTGAAAGCTGTAGAGAGCACACAAGATATCGGTAAGTCGGACACGTTCGATCGCTCGAGAACTCGCTGTCGATCGTGCGATTCGATTCTTCGGTTTGAAAGCCGCGGGCTTTGCGGCTGTTGAAGTCTAAATTTATGGCTGTCTTCGCTTGTCGATATCGTGTATTCCTAGCTGTTGTTATCGTACGGAAAGTGGATCGCATGTTAATCTGTACGTCGAATGTTTTCTGTTGAAACGATTTATTAGAACGTTCGAGTAAAGAACCGAAAGATTTTTTAACGTTTTCACGTAGATAGATCGATAATTCTACAAATTTAAATTCCGAAACATCTCGATCTCGATGTTCCAAGAATTCAACATCCTTAGATATCCAAATCCCACGAACATTGCGTGACCGGTCGTCGTATGTAACCTAACCTGACTTAACACATTCACGCCGGCGAGTACCACCGGTGGCTCACGGCTTTAAAATACTATACATAAAAACTGTGCCGGCGGGAACGTGTTAATTTACTAAGTGACTCTTATCTTGTTATAGTCAGAATCGCTGGAATTAACGAGTTTGATACTTAAGTTTACCTGTTGTACACATTAATTTTCGCTTTCGTGTATTTATAAAAACAGTAGAACAGCATGCTAACTTATACACCGCCATTAATACGTAGAGATATGCACAATTCAATGTAACAGTAACAATAGTTTGCGAATATTTTGGAAATTTAAGTTTTTCGTCAATGGCGTATAAGGAATATCATGTCCCCGAATAATAGTAAAGAAGTATTATAGTCACCCCATGTTGATAGAGTAACCAGTTAAGTGTTTTTCACGACTATATGCGTCATGTATATGTGCCAGAATTTTTTGTCACGACGAGTATACTCCTAAATCACAGCTAACTGGTTCACCAAATAAGTCAATATTAGTAATGAAATTATATATTTTATAAAATAGACCCACCTTTTTGGCCTAATATTTTAACACCGACACTTATTCTGTGATTGACGAGTATACTTACAAAAGGGAGCGCCACTGGTTAAAGATTAGCCCTTCAAAAAATTCATAATTATCTCGTGCGACTGAGGGTTGACAAACTCGAAGCGATTACTTTCTCTGATACGACGAAGCGGATATTTCCAATCTGAAAGAATAGAAAGTGCTGTGCTTAAAATACAGAGGGTGAATGTTGTACGTACAAGCGTGCATACGGGTTTTGAATTGGTTTAAAATCGAATTTTCGCGTTTGATAAAACTCAAATGGTTTCGAAGTCAACCGCCGCTCGCACGTGTTGGAACGGGAACGTTAGAAAGAGACAGCGTTATGCGAGTTCGCACGTGTCGAGAGAGAGGAAGAGTGGGGGTAATGGTGGGGATGCGCGCGACGCGTGGCAACACGCTAGCCGCAGCATCCGCGTGAAGTCAGTCGGCTGTCGGATCTCGTGCTGTACGCTTCGAGGAAGGGCTGTTCGCCATTTCCAGTCGGTCGTGCATCACACGCTACGAACCGCGTGGTTTTCCGCGGAAGTTACCCCAGTGTGTTCTATCCAGTGCTATCGCGTTTGTCTTGTTGTCGCCACGTGAATCTTTCGGCGGCTTTTCGAAGTTTCTCGAAACTGTGTTTTGGAGGAATTCCATGGGACGCGCACCGTGATAAAGGAAGGTCACTGGACAAGCAGGCTATCGGTGAGTCAGCTTCTCTTTTCGATTATGTTATAAAACGCGTAATCGTTCGAGACGAGAACTGGGCTATCGTACGTTTCTTTTTCTTGATTATCAGAATAGAATACGATTTGAAGTTTTCGGTTCGTTACACGTTTTCTCGGGTACGTGTCTGCGGGAGATGTAAAAGCGTTGAATAAACATTGTCAGCGTTTAGATAGAACCGCCGGTAGAAACGTAAACCGTGTAGCGAAGGATTATATTCAACGAGAGACGAGTTAACTAGTTGAACCACGGACGAACGAGTTACGAACGAGGGCACAAAGTCGTGGTTTCCTTTGCTGGCAAAGTAGGAAGAACGCAACGAAGCTGTAATCGAATGTTGATATAGGCGCGTGATATTCGATAAAGGGTTTCAAACGTCTGTTATCGCAGGCGTGTAATTTTCAACCATACGTCTTTGCATACGTTTTCACGTACCCGCGAAGTCGTGGTTTTCTTATCCCGACGATATTACATTATTTTTAGACGCTTCACCCGTTAATAGGGTAATTTCTTCGATCGAAAGAACGTCGCTTTCTTTTTGCGCGGGTGCGATACGTAAATAAACACGGATAGACTTGTCTTCTACCTATTCCAATAAAAACATATCGATATATCGAGAGCAAAGGATTCTTGATGAATGTACTGCTATCTACTACGAGTTAAATCGTAATATCCGGTTAGGAGGTTAATGTTACGTTCTTGTGACATAACTTGACATGGTTCGAGAACATGTAGGTGGTAAGTTCGATACATGATACAGTGCCATGACAACATTGTTGTTATGACATCGTCGTTAATAAGTACATTTTGTTCTGGAATGTACTATAGGCCTACTAATAAAATCGATTAGAAATAAGTAATGCATGGTGATGTGTCTAGATTAGATGATCGTATTCCTAGGTTCTACGATCCGAATATCTCTCAACCAGAATATCCCTCGATATAAGATTTCCAAGAACTATATATCTGTCGGTCCAAATACTCCAAAATTTATACGGTCATAAATTCGAAAACCCTAGGGTCCTAGACTTGACTTTCTACGTCCCGAACATACCTAGGTTCGAATGTCCTTAGATCGAAGTTGTCAATGACCCTAGTATCTCCGATTCGAATATTTTTAGTTCCATGACCCAAAATCCCTAGTTTGGAATATCCTTGGCGTTCGAATACTAGGTTCGAGTTGTTCGCGATCCAAATATGCAAGGATCAATTTTTTTTAATAGAAACACTGCAGGTTCAACTATCTCTAGAATATCCCCAAATATTCATACGGGCATATTTAAATATCCCTAGATGCTAATATTCACACATTCCGATATCTTCAGATGCGAATATAGCAAGACCCGAAATTTCGTAGGTTAAAAAATCTGGCAGCACCTATGACCATATATTCCTAGAATCGGTATGACACAGTATTAACCCTCCGCACTCGAAATCTTTACCGGTAGAAAAAAGCGACTCTAACTGTTTGGTTAAAAAATTTGACGAATTCTTTTAAAGTCATTGTATCTCTATTAGCAATTGCCAATATTTGCTGCTTTATTATATTTACACATTGAATGTGCAACACTACAGGTTTAGTTAAAAAATAAATATTCCAAATTGCTGTATTAAACAAAATGGTGAATGTGAGTCACCTTTCGAGCGCAAATGGTTAAAATATTATTCGGGTTATTAACCTGTAGTAGCAAGTAAAAATCTGCCTTATCTCGCGAAGTTACACGGTCGATAATAGTCGAGAGTACGAAAGAAAATTCGTCGAATCGGAACGAAGTGTGACTTAATAAACGCGAGTGACAGCCGGCATAGCAATTGCGTTGTGTCAGCCCGCCAGCGCCGCACGAGATACACCACCCACACGTATTTCAACGTTCGTTGCTGTCTTCTCTTCGAGCGATATGATACGCGTATAACGTTGAAGCGTTCAACAGGGACCGAAGCACGGCGTCGCTCTCTTCCTATACACTCGAGCGTCCTGTTTTTATGTAGTTCCTGTGACGTCTTAAAATATGGAGCTGCAGCGAACGCGCTGCGTTACGCAGCGGCGTATCGCGTGTTTTCGGGGCCCCGGGCTATTCCCTTAACGTAAACACGCTTCCACTTTTTTTTTTTCGCCTGAAGTATATTATCCAACCTACGTTTCGCGAGTAAGGAGAAACGAGTTTATTGGCTCCTTTTATAAATTTAACATTTCGTATCTGTTTGAACGAGAACATCTCGAGACTCGGTGTAATTGACAGGACACGTTGATCGATCAACGTGTTCTTTTACAATAGATGGTTATATTTTTTTTCGATGGATTTGTTAAATGTTTATGTAATTCAAGTTTTACAGAGTAATATATCTTACGGATATGGAGCTCCCGAATTTGCCTTTGATGTTAGAAAAATGTTTGTGTCTTCGTGATTGAAATTTCTCAAGGTCACAATTCGCGGTCAAGCAGCGTTTCAACTCTGGAAATATTCAAATGTGGATATTCCATTATTATCGCGATCGTGGGTTTCGTCAACCAGTCTCTGTAATTTACAGCCTACACCAACATACATATGTACGTACGTACATACATACCTACATACATATGTGCATTTATATGTATATTAAATTTAATATATTTATATATTTTATATATTTTATATATTTAATATATTTATATATTTAATTTAATTTATATATTAATTTTATAGTAGACTCATCGTTGTAATAATTAGCGAATTTCATCAATGAAGGACGTTGTGTTCGTCGTCTTCCAGTTGACGAGTTTACTTTTGTGTTATCCCCTTTTCGTCCAAGAACTTTAATTTTGCTCGTGTTTGTAATTGCGCTCATTTTAGATTTTAATTATTGAATTTCACACTTACATGTCGCTTTGATAATCAGTGAATTTCTTCACGCTAGAAAATTACATTTATATTTTCCCCGATGGAGTAGTTTATTTTCGCTTACCGATCAAGTTTCCCAAATTCGAATTATCGATTTCAAATTACTCGTCGTTGGTTGATCAGACGACGATGAAGTCGTAGTTTATAATTGACAAGTAAAATTTGGTGAAAGGAACGCCCGGAATGTTCTGTCTTAAATTCGACATTAAAATTCGACGGTCCGCCATTTTCTTCGTCGATTGGTCTATTGTTCCGTTTATAGACGGTTCGAAACTCTCCGTCGACTTCTCCTCGGGATTACTCGCCGATTTTCGAGACGTCCGTCGAAACTTGAGAAATTGTTCGCGCGCGAAATTTATATCGCCTTCCTTCCTATTGCCAGTCGATAATTAGATTCTTATATCAGGATAAGTTTTGAGTAGGCGTGATCCTATTAACACCTTGAGTGCCACCCTAAACAGTTTCAATTTCTTTTAGGAAGTAATTTTATTTTCGATACATTTTATAGACAATTTTCATAATATTCTACCCTGGTTTATTTAATATATTTACTAAAATTTTGTATACTTTGTTATGTTAAATGTTTCAACTAAAACTAGCGATAGATTTATGTATGAATGCATACGTCACCCGTATGTGGGTGACATGACACTCAATGGGTCCTTGAAACGGTCCTTGAATACCATTTTTGTAAATTTATGTTTCTAACCGTTTCTACCATAGCAACAATAATATCCAATGAACCGCTCCTTGGTTAACATATTTTTATTACCCTTTTCCGAGTTTCACCAAATTTGAACATACTAGTCCTAAATGTCATAGTTGTCACATGTTGGACATCACAAACTTTTCAACCACCAATAGCCACCTTTGTAGACGCCTCCTAAAAAGTTTATTAACCGTTTGCGGACGAGTGGCGACTCTCACTCGCCATTTGATACAGTCGAACAATTTTTAATAAATAATTTTTAAGTACATTTTCAATATTATACACGTGAAGTTTCAATACAGCGACACAGACAATATTGCTAATTAACAATAAAAATATGTTTGTTTCAAAAAAATTGATCAAATTTTTTAACCAGAAAGTTTTTCAGTTGCTATTTGCTACTGGTAAAAATATTAACGACCGCAAAGGGTTAATATGTATACTCGGTAAACCAAGCGACAGAATTCAACAAGGTTTTAACAGACTTCAACAGTACTCGATAGATTGTCAACCAACAGTGAACAGTAAATGTCAGCGAGCCTTGGAATAAATACATGATAAAAACTCCTCCAAGTTTTCCCTCGCTCATCATCAAATACGGTCCACTAATACGAAGTTAGTTGTACGCGTTTAATCGTCAAAGCGAAGGAAAACGCGTACGCAACAGTTGACTCCCACGAAGAACCAGAATCCGGTTCGTTTTTTCTCGACGTTTCTACGACCCGCCCCCTCTTTTTTTTTTAGCCTCGTTCTTGGACCCCCTGGACAAACGATAACGCGTCTCGACCGTTTGCTTTCCTTCAAAACATTCTTGAATTCCTATTTCAAGCAGATCCATCGAGATGCTCCAGGTTCTACGTGTTTTTTTTTTTCTTTTTTTACCTTGTTCTTACGATGTTTACGTTACGATTGCTCCCGCGAGAAGTTCGGAGAACTTTTCGGTCGGTAGCCAGGAAAAATGGTAATTTCGCCGGAGGATCGCAATGGTAATTCTACTTTTTACGCGACTTTTCGAAAGCTTCGTTTATAGGGGTTCTAATTTTCTTGTTATTCTTCGGGCGAAACGGTAGAAACGTCTGATATTTCTGCGGAATGGACTCCGGGGCAGTCGATAAAATTCGCGGGCATGTTTGAAAAGTCGTCGCGAGTCTTTTATACGAACTGGCCGCGATACGGTAGGTAACTGCGAATCATATAATTAATACTTTGAGTGCCATGTCACCCACATATGGGTGCCGTACGAATTCATAGATAAATTCATCGTTTATTTCAAGTTGAAACATTTAACATAACAAAGTATAAAAAATTGTTGTAAATATATTAAAGCTTATGGAACAAATCAAGGTAGAATATTATGAAAATTATATATAAAATTTATCGAAAATAAAATTACTTAAAAGAAATTAAAACTGTTTAGGGTGACATTCAAGGTGTTAAATTACGTCGCTCTACAATAAAAATGAATACATTTATTTCTCGATTCGAGCGGTTCTCAAAGTAACAAATTTAAAAAAGCGTAGACACGATTTTCATATTTTTTATTTTTAGTCGTGAAAATTTGTTGAAAGGCGTCTTAACAAATTTTGTAATTTAAAATACGGAATGCGTGAACCGGTCATTTGACCAGTTTTATTACGGTTCTTATTTTCAGTTACAGCGTATCTTAATTCTTTTAGGTTCGATACGATTCTTGAAATCTGTGACGATGTTCATCGACGCTAGGATTTATACAAGGACTCGTTTTTATTTTACTTTCAATTTCAAGAAAATGCGCATCACATGTCGATTCGATGTGCATACATATATCGATCACATATCACATATCGAGTTATTTTTACATACATAAACGGTCCTGTGTGAATTTTATAATTGTTTAAATATTTCTGTAGAAATAAAGAAAAGTTACACATATTTAATTTAATACGTATAAATATAATAGGGGTGGAAATATTTTTTTTTTTATGCAGATCTTTACTCTACGAATTTAACCCTTTGCGGTCCGCGATTTCTTTTACCTACAGCTCCATAATTAATTTATAAAATAGATCAAGAAAT
Source organism: Coelioxys conoideus (assembly GCA_947623535.1). Taxonomy (NCBI): domain Eukaryota; kingdom Metazoa; phylum Arthropoda; class Insecta; order Hymenoptera; family Megachilidae; genus Coelioxys; species Coelioxys conoideus. Next base: position 7,015,172 of record OX392453.1, on the reverse strand, counting down.
GAATTTACAATAAAATGTATTACGATAATGCGGGGTTAGTGACAAACATATTGTTCATTTATTAAAAGTAACAAAGAAATGCAAACATGTTCAAACAACCTATTTATCTGAATTATTTCTACGAACCAAAAAAAAAACGCGATGTCGAGCCACACTCGACATAGGACCGCAAAGGGTTAAAACAATCTGTCGATCCCTAACCTTCTCATTAGGTTCTTTCACAGTTGTATTTTTAAAACCATTTATTTTTCATTTTTTTTTTAATTTCACGAAATTTTCACTCTTCGCTGATATAATTGATTTTAAAAGAATGTCACGAAATTTTCGCTGTTGGCACACTTAATAGATTTTCAAAGAATTTGAGAAAATTTCGTGTTTGTTCGTTTATTAGATTTTTAAAAAATTTCCATCGTCGGCTCAGTTAATGGATTTTCAAAAAATTTTTGCTGTTCGTTTATTTAATCGATCTCTTACATATTCTTGTACATGTGTCGGTTTTATTTTCAAACCCCTTTGTGGTACGATCAGTGTATCGCCCTAAGAGGAATTCGGTAACGAATCTGTAACGATTATCTGTCGTTCGGAATCGTGTTTCCGTGTTGCGTTGTTTCAAAACGTTATTTTAGCGAGTTCGCAACTGTTTGAAAATCAAAGCTTTGAACGGAATCCGTGGAATTGCGTTAGATAAAAATTCCGCAGGATAAAGTTAGGAATAGTTGGATCCGTAGGGGTAGTTTCGGTTCGTTCCGAAACACGATTTTCCTCCCAGCGATTTCGCTGTATAATACTCTCGAGACCGCAACCCTCCCCCATCTTTCGATAACGGACCGAAAAAAAGAAACGAACAACCCTCTCTGAATATAATTCGATTAGGTTCTTCGAACATTTGTCTAACCTTTTTTATCTCGATACTCGGCTGTTTATTCTCTCTTTCGGTTACATATATTTATAACGTCCTTGATTCTCGCACTTTTAATGTTCTATATGTTTAAACTGTGTCTTTTAATCTTCAGCTTCTTGTATTACTAAATTTCTTTGTTGACTATGTCTTCAGCTATTTAATTTCGTGTATATTTCACGTATAGTCCATCATACATGAATTTCGTTCATAGAAAATCCTCCATTATTCTTGATTACGTTCTTGATTCTCGTACTTTTAATGTTTTATGTATTTGAATTATGTCTTTTAATCTTCAGCTTCTTGTATTACTAAATTTCTTGGATAGTGATGTTTTCAGCTATTTAATTTCGTGTATATTTCATGTATAGTCCATCATACACGAATTTTGTTCTTAGATTAAAATCCTCCGTTTTTATTAATTAGTTAGCTACTTTTAACGAGATTACTCGTCACGAAGAAACGATAGCCGGCGAAATAGAATAGTTAGTATTATGCTTTTGTAATTTCTTATATCGATTTCCTACCTCTGAATCTCTCATTAGTTCGACGATTCAATTCTTCTGCTCGATTTCTTAATAATAGTCAATTGAAATTCGTTAATTTCGTATGGTTTCGAGTTGTATCTATTTACAATATATTTTATCGTTGAAATTAATTTATAATTGCACTTGCGATATTGTAGGTTATATCAAGTTCAATTTTGAAAATTATATCCAGTTGAGTATTGCTAATTGTATTCAGTTCAATATTGCTAATTATATCCAGTTCCAAATTGAAAATTATATCAAGTTCAATGTTGAAAATTGTATCCAGTTCAATGTTGAAAATTGCATCCAGTTCAATATTGCAAATTATATCCAGTACAAAATTGAAAATTATATCAAATTGAATATTGAAAACTATATCCAGAATGAGTATTGCAAATTGTTCCCAGTTCAATATTGCAAATTATAACCCGTTCAAAATTGAAAACTATATCCAGTTGAGTATTGCAAATTGTACCCAGTTCAATATTGCAAATTATATCCAGTACAAAATTGAAAATTATATCAAATTGAATATTGAAAACTATATCCAGAATGAGTATTGCAAATTCTAACCAGTTCAAAATTGAAAATTATATCCAGTTAAATATTGCAAATTATATGAAGATGAACATTACAAAAATTTCAAAGAATCATTCGCGTTCCACTAATCTTAAATTCTTCAGGAACGAACATTCTCCGCCTCCCCGAATTTCCTCCCTCGATATCGAAGCTCTAAGTTTCTTTCAATTTTAAATTAACTTCGGTGAAGCTTTAAAACGGGAAAAGAAAGCGTTTCACAGAAGGCAATCGAGTTCGTTCGCGTTCGAAATGAAAGATAAAGCGTGGCAGAGGTCAAAGGGGAAATCGATTGTCTGATCGAATCGTTTTGAGGACAGACTATGGTAGCTGCCATGGAATTATGTCACTCAATTATGTCGAGTCTATTAGGTTTGGTTAGGTTCGAGATCTTACCGTTCGAATCAATTAGGTTGGATCAATTTAAGTTAGGTGAAGTTATGGTGAAGTTAGGTTAGGTTAATTTTGCTACGATGTTGCGTACACGTGACACGTATCAACTCGGAGAAATTACGTATGGGAACATTTACTGTGCATGTGTGTAACGTGTTCTTCGGTCTCTGCATGTACATATCTCTTTTATCCGTTTCCTAATTTGAGAAAGCATTTCATAATATCATTATTATGTGTACATGACATAACATCGGAGCATGATACACAGTATCGTTGTTGGATAATACATAATATCATTATTAAATAATACACAATATCGTTGTTACATAATATATAATATCATTATTATATAACATATGATATTGATACTATATGATACACACTGTCGTTATTAGTAATACATAATATCGTTATTGTACATATAATACATTATATTGGTACTAAATGATACACACTGCTGTTATAACATGATACAAAATATCATTATTATATACTAAATAATATTGGAACTGTATGATACACACTATTGTTATTACATGACACATAATATCATTATTAAATAGTACATAATATCGGTACCATGTGATACACGATAGATTTATTATATATTGCATAATATAGTTATTACATGATAGATAATATCATTTCTATATTCGTATCATATGTATATCGCTAATATTTGATATGTTACGTATGTAATGATATTTCCTTAAAAAGTATTAGTTCATGTTAAAATCCATCTTGTTGGCCGATATCGCGGAGGGTGTTCATGGTAAGGTGCCATTTATAAATATTTTAAGAACACGGGGCCGAACAGCGGCAAAGAATCTATCCAATTCTTTAGGATAAAAGTAATTTTTCCGCAGAATTTGAGAAGCGGTGCGCAATAATTCAAAGACAGCGCCGCTCTATCTACCATTCTTACGTTTATCTTAGCCTCCATAACTCTGTCTTTCGCGATTATTGTCCCTCGGAGAGTATTTTTCGAGCAAGTGCTATCTCCTTGCCCCGGGTTATTCTTTCTTGTACAATACGTACATCTCCATTTGCATGGTGTACACGTAAGTTCACCTTTTTTTTTTTATTTGCGTTTCACAAAATACCGGAAAATGCGTTCGAACGAGAGATATTATTCGATAATGTCGGAATGTCGCATATTCGGTTAAAATATAACAATCATAACTGAGTAAATATTCGTGAACAATGAAAGTTCAAGGTACTTTGTGTAAATTGAAGATTGGACTAGTGACATTATTTGGTGGTAGTATTATTTTTCTTGAAATTGTTTAGCGAAGTTATTATTTTTTTTTGAAATCGTACCTTGCTTTTTTGTTTATGTTTCGAACAGTTTATTGAAACGAACAGTGTTTTGATTGTAAAACCATTTAGTTCTATAGATATTGGCATAAGTAGCCGTGGCAGAAAATTATTTTGATCTTGAGTAAATAAAAAAAATAAACAAAATTCATTCGCTGCAAAAGTCATTACACCATTGCGAGGAAAGTGCAATGTAGTCATTGTGACTAATATCTATACAAGTAGTCTCGATACAAAATTATCTTGACTTTGAATAAATAGAAAGAAATAAAATGTATTATGCCATTGCAGGAACAGTATAACACGAAGTAGGAATTTCAAAATAAAATTGCAAAAGTAGTCATTGTGACTAATATCTGTACAAATAGTCTCGATACAAAATTATTTTGGCTTTGAATAAATAGAAAGAAAAAAAATGTATTATACCATTGCAGAAACAGTATAACACGAAGTAGGAATTTCAAAATAAAATTTCGAAACTAGTCACTCTGACTAATACCGATATAAGTAGTCATCTATACGAAATTATTTTGACTTTGAATAAATAAAAAGGAATAAAATTAACTATACCATCGTCAGGAAAGTGCAATACGAAGTTCCAAAATAGAACGATAAGGACAGTCATTTTGGCTGGTGTGATCATAACATTAATTTTCATCGAGCATTCGAAAGAGGAAGTCGAGGAGGTTGAAAGAACCGTCAAGAAGCGCCGCCGTGAAAACTTCCGGCCCGCCGCGCTTCCGTAATAACCGTGGAAAGAAATAACAATCCGGATTAAGCCGAGCTTAAACGCGTTATCGCGGGATTGATGCTACGGTAGAAGTTTGTTTTCCGTCGGTATTTCGCTGTGTTTACGATTACGAGAAACACGCCAGAACCTCTTCATTCAGACATCCGTTGCATTTTCCGGTGGTGAAAGTTACTTTCGCCGTCTAGAACCGAGCAACTTCCGTTTCTCGTACGACCAACATCATCTCCGTCATTCTTCTGAATTATGCCAGCGTTTTTATCACCGTCGTTGTCGGCTTTGTCGCGCGACCGACGCTGGAAAACCTCGAAACTTCGTCGACGAAGTTTTCTTTATCGTTTATTATGCCGAGGAGATCGGGAACAAGCGGAACAATTTTCCTAAAACGAACACCGATTATGTCGATGTCGATGAGCGACGATTTTCTCATCATTTATTTATACATTCATTGATACAACTATTTCATCGAAATACGTCGAGAGGGTAAATTATCCAGCTGACTGTTTTTGACGAGTATACTCGTCATTAAAGAGTGTACAATTTTGTGTTAGAACAAGTATGCAGGGTGTCCCAAAAGTGTTGAAGGAGCCGAAAATGGGAGGTAGGTGGGGTCATTCTGAACAACTTTTTCATTTGCAAAAATGTCATATAGGGCTTCATTTTTAAATTATTAACAAAAAACACCGACCAATCAGAACGCGAGAATCGCGCGCCACGCGATTCGATCGCGACCACGGCCAATTATAATACGGTCCTACACTTCTGCCTCCGAGCGCGCGCGATTCTCGCGCTCTCATTGGTCGGTGATTTTCGTTAATAATTTAAAAATGAAGCCCCGTACGATATTTTTGCAAACGAAAAAGTTATTCAGAATGACCCCACCTACCTCCCATTTCCGGCTCCTTCAACACTTTTGGGACACCCTGTATTTGTCATGAGAACAAGTAGCGATAATTTGCAGTTTAACCCCTCACTACAAATTCCCTAAAACGAATACCGATTATGTCGATGTTGATGAGCGACGATTTTCTCACAATTTATTGATACATTCATTGATACAACTATTTCATCGAAATACAGCGTGAGGGTAAATTATCCAGCTGACTGTTTTTGACGAGTATACTCGTCATTAAAGAGTGTACCATTTTGTGTTAGAACAAGTATATTTGTCATGAGAACAAGTAACGACAATTTGCAGTTTAACCCCTCACTATAAATATTGTCACGCACTAATGATATCAGGTCACAACCAGATTCGTTTTTTGGCTGCAATTGTAGGGACATCCTAATTAGAATCTGTATAACCAAGGATAGTTGAATGCAAAATGTGCCTAACATTTCAATTTTCTTTGGTTGCCTTAATGTTGTAGCAATGATTAACTAACTATGCATAACGCAACTGGCTAGAGAATAGTAGGGGGTTAAATTGCAATTTTAGTGAAAACTGAAATATAAAATTTCAAGATGTTTGAAATATTTTGAGACAAAGTCGAAATAAAGATTTAATAAAAGTGTATAAATAATTATTACAAAAAAAAAAAATAAACGCATATATTATGAATTATTTTACGCACAGGTATCGTTGTCTTTTATTAATTATCATCGTATGCACATTGTTTCGAAAATAATACTGCAAAACAGTCTTGATTTTCGAACTTTCTTTAGCCACCTTAACACTAGAAGTACCGCCATTAAATGCATGCTTACTTCAAAACTGATAATAATGTAGAAAAATAAATAAATAAATATTACAGCATCACCTAACATATACAACCATTCATTAGCTCAATAAAACATGACATACATTTTGACAAAAGTACGACAATAAAATTTTGTAATAAAAAATGCCAAACGCAAAACCAGTTATTTTGACCGGTTGGTAGTTCTAGTGCTAATGTTATACCAGCGAGCAGTTCACTATGTCTGACGCATTTGCCAAATAAATCATAATGCATGGGGTTAATTGCCCCAGAAATTAGTCGCCTGATTTTGAACAATTTTTTATCATAAACATAAATGTACACAAATATCTGTGTCACGAATGTGACTGTACCGTTAACGAAGCATATTGTAACTTTTATAATGTCTCCCAGCTTTTTACTTTCTTTTCTTAGGATAATCAGGAAATTGGCAACTTTATTCCGCGCATCGCAGGATCTTCCCGACGATCAGTTTACCGAGAGGAGAATAAATATGAAATCAGGAGATCCGTTGGATAAAACGAAATCCGTCATCGTGACGCGTCCGGTTGAGCCCCGCTCTGTTGATTATCGATCGTAGAATCGCGAGGAAATCAATATCGCAAGCTGACGCGAGCACCCGTAATCGAGGATCAAATTAATTAACAGCATCATGAAAATTTATCGCACGAAATTGCCCTCGTGGCAACACGAGGCCTCGTTCTGTTCTAATAATACGCGATTAAACGATCCGCATTCTCCGACCCACTTTCAACCACCCTCTTCGAGTCGACGCCACTTACCTGCACCCCCCGTTGAAGAGTCTCGCGAATGAAAATCAATTTCAAGACCGCGAACAACGTACACCGTCGCTCAAAAGCACGTGGACACTTATCGTGTTCGTGGAATATGTACACTATGCGGCCGACAAGTTGTCCGGTGAGGAGGTTTGACCAGGCGTTCAGACGCGATGGCAGTAATTGGCCGAAAAAAAAAGATGGTCGCAGCGAATCTCACGCATTTTCGGCGGCGGAATTTATTGGTTCGCGCGGTCACGCACACTAGTTGAACCGAAGACCGTAAACAATCAGTACAGTAAATATTCGATAAGTGCACATCTTTCGGGTCTGAACGCGTGCACTTATCGTACAGGTCCTACATTTCTTGATGTTTTGCCGAACGTAGAAAAGGACAGTGAGTGAAGGAGAACGAATGTAAACAAACAGTACCATAACAGTCGGACAATACTAATGCGGAATAAAATTTTTTTATTTTCGACTTTTTTGTTATGAAACTTTTACCAATAGATTTTTTACATTTTTCTGATTAAAATGAGACCAAACACGACGTAATTCGAGGTATATTTATTTACAATAACTTATTGGAGTAAATTTCTCCATAGATATAAGCGAAACACGATTGGAACCAATTAATTGTGACAAATATTAAACGATTTATAAATTTGGAGGGACAACTGCAAAGTTGCAAAAAGCAACACCAAGCGATTTACTGTTGAAACCGTTAAAAAAATTCTAAACATCAATCAATGTAGGACCTGTACGATATGTGCACGAGTTCAGACCCGAAAGTTGGGCAGATATCGAATACAGTACTCTCCGTAAATGTAACGTCCGAAACTTTTATGGCTTGTTACACAGGTAATTATGATCGTAATTATATCGTGTTTGGTATCATTTTAATCAGAAAAACGAGACGAATACGATGGTAAAAGTTTCATTTACGAAAAACCAAAAATAAAGAATTATGATTTTTGTATTTAAAAGACAGAACTCGCAGGAGTCTTTCATGTTTGCTGAACGTCACGAACCTCAGTCCCTCTTTGTTTTTGTATCGCTATCCTTTTCTACGTTCGGCTCACAACAAACTTATTCGCGGCGTCTCGAGGGGTCTTCCCCCCAGTGGTGGGGATAACTTTCGTGCACTTATCGTACAGGTCATTCGTGCACTTATCTAATATTTACCGTAGTCTGCGTTCGTCGATCGGTGTCAAGTTTCGACGGTTCTAGGTGGGGGTAGGAGGTGCGATCGCGTACGTCTTATGTTTCAGGACCACCTCCTCACCGGACAACTTGTCGGCCGCATCGTGTAACTGTATCTACTATCTGACTCAGTGTTTCCCAACGTGGGGCCCACGCCCCACAGGGGGGCAATTCGAAAATCGACTCGACACGAGTTTAACCCTTTCGCTCCGGGACATTTAAACGCAATGCCAGATTTCGGTGCCAAATTTAACGAAAAAAGCAAATTCTTAAATAATTGCGGTAAATAATTATTAAGTATAATTTCGCTTGACGAGACCAAAATATCAACTGGGTATTTGGTGTCGTTAAGTAAGCCACCCTGCGACAGACGGCAGGCTCCGCGGGGAACTCTGGACGTTCTAAAATCTCGCAAAACAACGCAGTTGTTCGCACCTGAATGGCCCATCGCAACTACTGTAGTGTTCCAATTCAATTTTTTAATATTAAAAATCATGTATGTTACATAGGGGGGCATAAGAATTTCAGAAAGGCTAATGTGGGGCATAGCACAAAAAAGATTGGGAAACACTGATCTGACCGGTTGAACAAATGAATAATAAATCTAACAAGGAGAGTGCAAGATCTTGGGGTCACGGATTTAGTTCAAATTTTGTAGGATGGTAGATTTAGTTTCCCTGTGGATGAAGATATATACAGAGGCCACTATTCAATAATTTTTTAGATATTCGCAATTGAAGATGCAATTCATTCGTTAAATTCAGTTCTGTAGCAAACGATTATGAAATGAAATGTCTTTAATGACTAGAAACCTTAACTGGCAGTTAAAGGGCTTTTCTCATGTTCTTCTCGGGACATGCTTTTATTGTTTTATAATAAATGTTATTCTGGTTTGGAATGATAATGACAAATAAAACTCTTATCTCCCCGAGACGTCTCGAAACGTCACGTTAAAAACAGCAGTCACTATTTGACCCATTGGAACAAATTCAAGGTGCACGATCCCGTGAATGTCAAAGAAAAAAACAATGATGTTTCGATGTTTGCCCTTTGTTCCAGAGTCGAGTCCGCCGTGATTTCGAGAATAAACTTGTGTAACAGAGGATTCAATGAAGATATCGCTTCTAAAATTTGTGTCGTTTGTCTCCAAGATCGATATCCGTTTGTTCTGCGCGCTCATGTGAATCGTGTGATCCGTTCGGTCATAACAGACACAATCCCGGAACTTAATGATCGCACCACGTAAAAGAGTGCCCACATATTTTTGAGCGGCAGTGTACCCCGAGTGTTCCTCCCAATTTTGTCGTCGTCGGTTGTTTGTGCTCGCGATTCTGTTCGAAATTGTTTCGAGATTCAGAAGAACGCGAGGGGGTTGAAGAGGGTTCGACACGGTTAAGGCCGTTTTCCTTGATGTTAAATCCAACGATACGGGCTGAAACGAGCTACTGTACTCCCTTTTGCTCTCTTATTCTCTCAAAGAGCCCGTTTTATTTCTCTTTTCTTCAACCCCCGTTCCTCTCCACCCTCCGTCGTCCTTTTCTTCGCACGGACACCGAGTATTTTTTTTTTCTAGCCCCTCCACAATAATCTGTTTTTTTCTATCGGCCACCTTTATTACCTCGGACGTTCCCTTTCGTCTCGCCGCGAAGGTGTTACACACCCTTTTATTCGTTGCATATTCTCTTACCCCCTTTATTCGCATTACGGAACCTTCGTTTTGTCGCGTTAACCATTCCGTTTGTATCGCTCTCTGTTTGTCGTCGAGTGTATTTATTTTTTTCTTCTTTTTCGACCAGTGGATTAGGTTGCCTCTTATCCGTGCCACCTGCACATCCCTCTATTTTTTTTTTTACGTCCCTTCTCGTCTACAAGTTTTTACGCCGGTTACTTGTTGTCTCTTCCACTTTGCCGCCCCTTTTTGCTCGCCCTACGTGTTTCCGCAGCACCGTGTATCCGTTTTTCCGCGTCTGCCTCTTCTTCCCGCGTAAACACTCTTTTCACCCTGTTTTTCATAACCTTGATTACGCTACGCGTTCACCCTCGCTCGCTGCGCGTTTTTCTCCCTTCCTTTTTCGCCGCGGTCCTTTGTCGTCTTCCGGAAGACGAATCGGTGAAATCCGTGTCGCAAGAAACGTAACAGGTTATTATTTAACGAAAATCGACCATGACGAGTAGCTCCAGTATGCATAAATTTGTCAGAAATTAATTTATACTTTTTATTTGTCCGTTTTACTTCATCTTGGGCTCCAAATGTTCTAAACATTTTAGAATCTACGAAAAATTGCAATTTATATAACTTTTGCAAAATTTACAATTCAATTAACCAATGGCAATTAAATTTTTCGCATGACGAGTATACTCGTCATGACACAAAATACTGACTTTTCTCCATGACGAGTATACTCGTCAATCATAGCTAACTAGTTAACTGTTAATTTAAGAAGTTTTTTTTTTGGAAAATGCGTACCCAAACCGAGTTTAGCAATGACCAGTATACTCGTGAAACACGAAGTATGTGTAATATGGAATTATTGTTTAACGACATGGTTTTCATTTTTTTACTTCATCGCCCGCATTTATTTATTTGCATGACGTCGACCAATTTTAGTTTGCATCTTGATTATTTTCTGAACTTAAAACATTGTTTAATTGACTCTTAACGAACGAACGCCGCCATATTTGCGACATTATAAATATTCCGAGAAAATCCAATGACGCCACTTTTAAAGAAATTAATCCTTTTTCTTGCATTTTTTATTTTGTATAAGTTATATATCTATATGCTATGAACAATTATTCATATATGATTTATAAATTTATTTTTTATACATTTACAGTGTATCATAAACATAAATGTATAATTTCTGCATATAATGTACGAATGTATACAATACATATATGTAAGGAAAAAAGAAAACACTTATATGCAAAAAGTTTATTAATATATATATATTATATACATTTATATATTACATGTATAAATTATACATTTACGTTTGCAATGCATTATGAATCAATAAAATATAAGTTTACAAATATATACAAATCTATACACTGCATACATACATCTATTCGTACATTTCAACCCCCAACCCTCAAAGTTATTTTTCTTCTCTCTATTTTTCTTCTTCTATTACTAATTCTTGCTTTAGTATCTTTTTGTATGGACACATCTGTTCGTATACTACCTATTATTACTATAATACTACTACTTATTACTATATTATCACTATAATAACGAGTTAAACTCGTGACGCACCTGAAATCCAAATACGGTAAACTTCGTTTATATTTTTAACACGGTTAAATGTTCAATTTCAGTCTAATTTTGATTTGCACAGTTGAGGATCGCTGAATGCAAAATAGTCTTAACATTCGAACTTTCTTCAGTCGTCTTATAGTTACAGCACCGAATACTTCATTATGTCTGACGCATTTGCCAAATGAAACATAGTGCAAGGGGTTAAGTACGCGATTTTTCTCACTGTAGTAATAAAGCAATTAATTTGGCACAACCATCGAGCGATTAATTTTGACACGTCGATCTACTGGATATTGTTGTAAAAAAAATGGGTTAATAATTTACGTCCGTAACACTCGGTAATAGAGGGTTTTTTTTTTTTAGCTGGACGCAGTTGATTGGAAGTTCATCTCGTACGTCTTCCGCTTCTTTTTCTTCTCTATCGCCCTCTGCACTCGACTTTTTCTGTCTTTTCTATAACTGCGACCACCGCACTTTATTCTCCTCTTTCTTTCTCTTTTACCCTCGGTTGTTGTATCGTCCGTGCCGTTTTGCAGCCCTTTCTGCCGAGTCTCGGTCGTCCAACAGGCAATTGCGGTTGCCACGTGTCACCCTTGATTCTCCTCGTTTCTCCCCTTTTTCTCCGGCCATCGTATCTCTTAAGGTGTTCGTAAATTCCCAGCATTCTTATATAAAGCAGAAGCACGATGTTGATTAGTTTTTAGACGCACGTGGCTGTACCACTGGCGCAGTAGTATCGCTCGCGTTTACTGCTACGTGCGAGCTATGATTCGCTTTATTTAACACTTTGAGTGCCGTGTCATCCACATACGGATGGATTCATACATAAATCTATCGCTAATTTTAGTTAAAACATTTAACATAACAAAGTACGAAAACTTTTGGTAAATACTGGCGTGATTATCGAATAAACGAGGGTTGAATATTATGAAATTGTCTATAAAATTTATCGAAACTAAAATTACTTCCTGAAAGAAGTTGAAGCTGTTTTAGGGTGGCACCCAATGTGTTAAAGCGTTGTCATTATCGAACGACCAGTTGCTTTGAATAGTATAATTCCCATAGCAGTTCATATGTAGATTTTCATCTATTAATAGTATGACTTTTTTGAAAAATTTCGCGGAAAAGAAATTAGTGTTGGATGTCTCCCTTTTTATATTAACAATAATACAAACGACATATTAATAATAATACAGTGACAAAGGATATGTTCACAATATTCAGCAAATAGAAGTTTAATTGTATTATGTTATTACGAGAATGTTTCTTCTGCGGGAGATGTAGGTGCATTCGTAATAAGCAGTACTTAAAATGAGTCTCTGATCAAGTTAATTTATTAATTATTAATAACTCTTAATGTAACAATAGTCCTATAATGCATGATTACTTCGAAGTTAAAAATGATGTCGAAAAATAAATTAACAAACGATGAAACATGTATTAGTGCACAAATTAATTCTTTATCTAGATAGAATCAGCTCAGATTTCAATAAAACCATCTTAACAAACTGTGTCATTTGAAATAGGAATTTTTAGAACGATCATTTGACCGATTTGGTATTTTTAGTCTTGAAACAGTACAATAATTAAGATTGAAGTGTTGTTATTCAATTGAAACGATGTCAGGTCTCATTTCTTTCATTTCCAGTAATTGAAACACGTTCAACTAGTGTCGGCCTCTCTCCGGTCTCGAAATCCGAATTCTCCGGATTACTCAAATATTTCTGAATACGGTCCGAAGCTTGGGTACTCGAAGATTTTCCAATACTTGGGAAAGTGGGAATATTTAAATATCACGGAAAATTGAAATATTTGTATACACCGGAAAATTGGATTATTCTAATACCTCGGAAAATTGAATTATTGGAGTATCCTGGAAAATTGAAATATTTGAGTGCCTGGGAAAATGGGAGTATTCGAGTACATGAGAAAATTAGAATATTTAAATACCTGGGAACATTGTAATATCCGAGTACCTCGGAAAATTGGAATACTTGTGTACCTAATAAAATTGTAATATTCGCATATCTTGGAAAATTGTAATATTTGAATACCTGAGAAAATCGTAATATTCGAGTACCTCGGAAAATTGTAATATTTGAATACCTGAGAAAATTGTAATATTCGAGTACCTCGGAAAACTTGGAATACTTGTGTACCTGAGAAAATTGTAATATTCGAATAACTTGGAAAATTGTAATATTTGAATACCTGAGAAAATTGTAATATTCGGGTACCTCGGAAAATTGGAATATTTGAATACCTGAGAAAATTGGAATATTCGGGTACCTCGGGAAACTTGGAATACTCGTGTACCTAAGAAAATTGTAATATTCGCATACCTTGGAAAATTGTAATATTTGAATACCTGAGAAAATCGTAATATTCGAGTACCTCGGAAAATTGTAATATTTGAATACCTGAGAAAATTGTAATATTCGGGTACCTCGGAAAACTTGGAATACTTGTGTACCTGAGAAAATTGTAATATTCGAATACCTTGGAAAATTGTAATATTTGAATACCTGAGAAAATTGTAATATTCGGGTACCTCGGAAAATTGGAATATTTGAATACCTGAGAAAATTGGAATATTCGGGTACCTCGGGAAACTTGGAATACTCGTGTACCTAAGAAAATTGTAATATTCGGGTACCTCGGAAAATTGGAATATTTGAATACCTGAGAAAATTGTAATATTCGGGTACCTCGGAAAACTTGGAATACTTGTGTACCTAAGAAAATTGTAATATTCGAATACCTTGGAAAATTGTAATATTTGAATACCTGAGAAAATTGTAATATTCGGGTACCTCGGAAAAATGGAATATTTGAATACCTTGGAACATTAGAATTTCGAATACCTCGGAAAATTGTAGCATTCGAGTGCCTCGGAAAAGTTGTAGTACTCTAGTTCGGTTTACAACCTCATCCTCGGGTCGACGGAATAGCCGGGGGACTCGAGCGTTTCCGTTCGTCCGAAGTTCGAGCGTAGTTCAAGGAGATAAAGGCGAGAGCGAAGATGGCCAGTTGGAAAAATTCAGGAGCGGCCGTCGTAAAAACGGAATCAAGATTTTACGAGTCGAAATGTTGGAAGCTGCTTTGTGCCGTTTCCTCGTAAATAAAGACGCGTTCGTTGAATCACGTGGCCATGGCGGCGGGTTTATTCGGTGCACCGTGTCTTGGCTCGAATGCAAACCGTCTGCAATTAGACTCCGAAACAGGGATACTTGAATATGCGTGACAGGTCGCTGTTCGAAGCGAAGGGAAACCGTGGCTGAAGAAGTTTCACCCAGGAGAAAATTACGCCGACGGGGAAACGGTCAGCGCGAATTTTCCGGAACGAGAAAAATAGAAGCGCCGTGGAACACTATTTTCGAGGAAATTCAACCCTTCCCGCTCGAAACCCTTTTTATCGTTGACAAATAGCTACTGTAAAACTTTCTACTCGTGCGTATTATAAATGTAGTTAAAAGTTATTTATTTGAAATTGCCGCATTAATGCATTAATTATTGATGAATTGATTTAAAGGAGCTTTATGTGAAATCACCAGAGATTCAACGTGTGCGACCATATACATAAAACCATGAAAAAATAACAGCAATAATAATACATTCAATACAATACATTTAATACAACAAATTTAATATAACATATTTTACACAACACATTTAACATAACAAATTGAATTTAACACGTTCAATTTAACAAATTTAATACAGCACATTTAATGCAACACGTCTAA
The DNA here is from genome assembly GCA_947623535.1 of Coelioxys conoideus. Lineage (NCBI taxonomy): Eukaryota > Metazoa > Arthropoda > Insecta > Hymenoptera > Megachilidae > Coelioxys > Coelioxys conoideus. The sequence goes on along the minus strand of OX392453.1, from coordinate 7,000,023 downwards.
TACAACACATTTAATATAACAAATTTAATTCAACAAATTTAATTCAACACGTTTAATTCCACAAATTTAATATAACAAATTTGATACAGCACATTTAATGCAACATGTCTAATATAACACATTTAATATAACAAATTTAATTCAACAAATTTAATACAACAAATCTAATATAACATATTTAACACAATAAATTTAATACACCACAGTAAATACAACAAATTAAAATTTTTTTTTTAATTCGACATATTTAATACAACAAATTTCATACAGCACATATAATGAAACACATCTAATACAATACATTTAACATAACAAATTTAATACAATAAATTTAATTCAACAAATTTAATACAGCACAGTAAATACAACAAATTAACATTTTTTTTTTTAATTCGACACATTTAATTTAACAAATTTAATACAACACATTTAACACAACAAATTTAATACAGCTCATATAATGCAACACATCTAATACAACGCATTTAATATAACAAATTTAATACAATAAATTTAATTCAACATATTTAATACAACAAATTTAATACAACACATTTAACACAACAAATTTAATACAGCACATATAATGCAACACATCTAATACAATACATTTCATATAACAAATTTAACACAATAAATTTAATTCAACATATTTAATACAACACAGTAAATACAACAAATTTAATTTAACATCTTTAATGCAACAAATTCAATACAACGTAATTTCCAAAATCTCGTGACTTAAAACTCGAAACAGAGATTTGGTTTTTGCAACATCTTATCTTAAGAATCGACGACAACAAAATTTATCAATTTATTGTGTCTCGCGCAACACACGCGCACGTCTCGTGGTTTCGTCTTCGAAATATATTCCGCGAGTTAAAAAAAAAAATCTTGATTCGTTCTGGTCGATAGTCTACTTACAAGAAGAATTACAATTAACAGGGAACAATCATGAGTTTTGCCATAAAATTTCGTGGATTGTAAATACAATATTTGTGAACTCGGGCGATTTTATTTTGCCACGAGATAATTGCGAACCGACGGAATTTCGAAGTTGTAAAATGTTTTAATTGGAATGTATTTCATTGTACGAACTAATATCTGGCAAAAATACAGCAATAACATATTTTTTTTTATTTTGTTCTGGGAGCTTGGAAACATTGTTACTCGAACGCGCTCTCCCGGTTTCCATTTTAATTGCGAAACGTGCCGATAATATTGTATCAATAATATAATTTCATCAACAACGGCTAATTACGGTCCGACGTTTAAATATTGGACTTGGAAGACCATTAATTCGTGTTTTCCTTATCAATTATTCATGAAACTTGCCGCTAGTAAAGTATTTGTCCGCCACGACGCGTTAATTATCACTGGAAAATCGTTTGCTATAGTTGAACGTTATCTGGCGTGTGTACAACACCGAATTAATTGCAAATAAACCCGACGCGTGGATAGATCAGAAGACCGTACGTAATTTTCGTGGTGAACCGACAATTTTTCCAATAATCGACACGTTTTACCGGTGCTCGATGGACGATAATTATTTATTTTATGATCGTCGGTATGGTACACGATTATTTAAATTCGTTTAATTTCGGTGAGCGTTCTTGAATTTACAGTTTTCGGAAGGAGCAAATTTCGTTGGTCATACTATTGAATTATTACATTTTCGAATTCTAAAATTACCAAATTTCAAAAATTTGTCACTTCGAATTTCTCAAATTTTCAAACTTCGAAATTTTCGAATATCTCAAATTAAAAAGTTCACAAATTTTTTGAATTCCAAATATCTCACAATTGTAAAAATCTCCAAATTCGAGAATTTCAGAGTTTTCAAATATTTCGAATTTTCGCGTTTTCAAAATTTCCAAATTTGCAAGTTTCCGAATTCCCGAAATCTTCGGGTTCGCAAATTTTCGAATTCTCGGCATTTACGAATTTTCAAAATACCCAAATTCGCAAGTTTCCGAATTTCCGAAATCTCCGAATTCGAAAATTTTCGAATTCCCAACATTTTCAAATACTCAAAATTTCCAAACTCACAAGTTTACGAAATCGCAAATTTCCGAATTTCCAACATTTTCAAGTTCTCCAAATTTCCGAACTCACAAGTTTCTAAATTCTTAAATATCCGAATCCTAAAATTTCTAGATTCTCAAATATGTGAATTCTAAAATTCCTAAATTCTCAAATGCTTTCAATTCATCCCATTAAATTTCAGAATTCCCATCTCTTAAACACTTAAATTCCCAAAATTGCTAAAATTCAATAGAACCCTTTCCAAAACTTCTGAATTTCCCGAGTAGTAATCATCTGAAAGTTCTCAAATTTCCAAATTTCTAAATATCGAAACTCGCGTATTTTCCAAATTGTCAAATGTTCAAATAGCGAAACGTTCGTGGAATTTATCGCGAATTATCGACGTACCTCCTGAGATACTTTATTCGCGCATTAAGCGGATTCAAATCCGCCATCAAAATATGGAAATTCGATGTTTCCGCCCGTGTTTCATTATAACGCGGCTGACATTCTAAACGCGATTTTCCGGTAAATTGTCGAGTAACGTCTGCTATCGATTTAGCAGATCATTGTACACGAATTACCACTTCCCGTACCCATCGACGGGAGCAGAATGCTCTCGTTTAAGTGCGCGATTCTTTCGTAATCGAATACTCGAATCCAAACGTTATTGGATAGATTTTATGAATTTTTAAATTTGTGCATCCTCATGTGATGGCATTTCTAAATCTCCACATACTCAAAGCATCGCATTTACTAATTTGTACATTTCTAAATTTCTACATTTGTACATTTTTAAATTTCTAAATTTCTATATTTGTACATTTTTAAATTTCTACATTTCAACATTTTAACATTTCAACATTTCAACATCCCAACATTTCAACATCTCGACATCTGAATATCTCAATATCTGAATATCTCAACATCTCAACATCTCAACATCTCAACATTTCAACATTTTAACATCTCAACATTTCTATATTTCAACATCTCAACATTTCTATATTTCAACATCTCAACATTTCATCATCTCAACATTTCAACATCTCAACATTTCTATATTTCCACATCTCAATATCTCAACATTTCAACATCTCAACATTTCAACAATCAACATTTCAACATCTCAACATTTCAACATCTCAACATTTCAACATCTCAACATTTCAACATTTCAACATCTCAAGATCTCAACATCTCAACATCTCAACATCTCAACATCTCAACATTTCTACATTTCAGCATTTCTAAATACCCTAGATTCCAAATGTTAAAATGTCCGAATATCTGAACTGCTCTCGTTTAAGTGCGCGATTCTTTCGTAATCGAATACTCGAATCCGAGCGTTATCGGACAGACTGCGAATTGCATTTTTCTGTAAATCACCGTCTACGAATACCGTTCGCTATTTATAGCGGCGCGAGATCGATAACCTGAATATCGCGGAATAAACTCGAACGAATCGACTTTTAAAATATCAAGTGTTTCGCTGATTTTACCGATTCAGGACGAAATGACACGCAATCCATTTATAGATACGGAAAATATAGGGTAGCCGAACACGATTCTCCTTTTTCATCGGAATAATAATCTTTTTACTCGTATTATCGCAGGGAGGGGGGCGTCGATTATTCAGATTTTGCATTTATTAACATTTTACCGGGGCGCGTTCAATTTTACTTCTTGCGGACAAATTGGATATGCCGAGCATTTTATATTCAGTATCTTTTAGATTCTCCGGATGAACATTCAAGCCGTGGAAAATGAAAAACGCATTTGCACACGAACGATAATGATTATCTTATAGTTGTTTAATAAAAATGTTAATCGTGTAAAAAATAAATATAAGATGATTTCAAATCAATCTGGGATAACTTATGTAACAACATTGTAAGTTTTCGCCTATGACATTAAAACTACCGACGTATAATGCACAATTATTTTGATGTTAAAAATGAAGTTGAAAAATAAATGAAAAATCGAAGAAACATTAATGAATACACTTATAGATTATTTATCTTAATGACAATCAGTATAAATGTCAAGAAAACCAACTTAACAAATTTCGCCCTTTGTATGACAATGCAGGGTGTCCCAAAAGTGTTGAAGGAGCCGGAAATGGGAGGTAGGTGGGGTTATTCTGAACAACTTTTTCATTTGCAAAAATGTCGTATGGGGCTTCATTTTTAAATTATTAACTAAAAACACCGACCAATCAGGGCGCGAGGATCGCGCGCCACGCGATTCTCGCCCCTGACGCAGATAAACAACAAAGATGTGGAGCTTCCTCGCATCGGCACAAAAGTCATTGTATCCCTCCGCACACGCGTTCGAATTCAACGAAAACCGAGAAACAAGTGGTCAGAAACGACCCGAAGCATTTTTCCGCGGAGAAAGTTGGATGGTTGGAAAACGGGGGTGGCCGTTTATCCGGCGACCAAAGTTGGTTGATTCCATTTTGGTTTTTCGTCTTAGCCGGTTCGATTTAGCCGTCGCGGTGCACGTTCCGCATTTAAAGCAGGAAATTAAGCGAGCAACTCGCGCTCTTAGCTTCACGACTCGTTCCCGCTCGAATTCCGCGACGAATAGACTTAGACTCTCGCCTGAAATGTAATTCAAGCAGGCTTTGTGTCGTAAAATGCGCAACGTCGACGTCCCGTGGCTCGCCTAATACTCTATTGTTTCGCAAAACGAGCTGCTAATGCGCTTTCGTGACAAGGCTTCTTCATGGATTTTGTCTTTGGACCATGTCCTGGAACAGATTTTACCTCCCGCTTGCAAATTCGCAGCGTGTCGCGTTTCAAACTGTGAGAATATTTGATGCAGCGTAATACACTTTTGCTTTATGTCAGGTTGAAGCGTTCGGTCATCTGGGTAATTAGAAATCGAGCAAGATCGCACATTGTACAGTTTTCCATTTTCAGATTTTCACAGTTGGAATCATTGTGACGATCGAATTTGTGCACCCACGTGTTCTCGAATTTTCACGTTTTCATTTCTTGGATTTCGTAATTTCGATATTTGCGAGTTCCGCATTCCAAAATTCCTGTATTTCTAAATTTTCATTTGACATTTCAAAAGTTGCAATTTTTCTTACGTTCGAGTTTGTGCAATCTCGTTTTCTCGAATTTTGGGATCTCCACGTTCCCAAAATTTCGGATTTTTTAATTTTGATATTTCCGAGTACGGCGCCCCTAAATGTTTATATTTCCAAATTTCTCAAGTTTCAATTTTTTCTTACTTGCAAATTTGTGTCCTCGAATTTCCACGTTTCCAAATTCTCGGATTTTCTAATTTCGATATTTCTGGGTTCCGCATCCCTAAATTCCTGTATTTCTAAATTATCATTTTCACATTTCCATTGTTCCAATTGTACTTACGTTCAAGTTTGTGCAATCTTGTGTTCTCGTATTTTGGAATCTCTACATACTCAAATTTTTAAATTTCCTCATTTCCATTTTTTTCCGACTTCCATATCCCCAAAATTTCTATGTTTCCATATTTCTATTTTCGGATTTCCGAAGTTTAAATTTTTCTTACGTTCAAATTTATGCACCTTCGTGTCCTCGAATTTCTACGTTTCTATCTTCAGTTTTTCCAAGCTTGTACATTTGTACATTTGTTCATTTCTACATTTCTACATTTCTACATTTCAACACTTCTACATTTCTACATTTCTACATTTCTACATTTCTACATTTCAAATTTTTTCTCATCTGCATTTCAATATTTGTACATTTCTAAATTTCTAAATTTCCACATTCTCAATTCCCTAGATTCCGAATTAAAAAATGTCCAAATATCTGAATTTCAATTATCCAAATTAGTGAATTCACCATCCAGAAAATAAAATCGCGACGTCCTGGAAACGTCTATTCGCCGAAGACTTGGTCGTCTTACCGAAGCGGTCAGAAGTTCGAGCATTCGTGGCTCTCTTCTTATTCAACGTCCCAGAAACTTTGGATGTGTAATCGGAGCTGAAAATGCGTGTCAGAATATGAGCTCTCGTTAAGTATTCTCATTAAAATTTTCCCGAGAGCACCGGGGGGCCAATGTCTAATAATAGAGCAGTCTGAAAGGCTCGCGGTTTCCGAAAGTCGAGAAGGGATTTTCGGTGGTTGGCGCGCTTGATTAAGAACCCGACTATTCGTCCCCGCGAAATTAAAGCTTACCAACCCTACCGATCGGAATGATAGATAACCCGGTTTTAAGGGGGGATCTCTATGTAGATACACTCAAAAAAGTCATTTTTTTTTTTTTTTTATTTAAAAAGTTACTGTTGAATAATCAACCACAGAGTTTGTTTGCCTCCAACAAACGCTAACGAATATTTATTATATACAGGGTGTCCCAAAAGTGTTGAAGGAGCCGGAAATGGGAGGTGGGTGGGGTCATTCCGAACAACTTTTTCATTTGCAAAAATGTCGTATAGGGCTACATTTTTAAATTATTAACGAAAAACACCGACCAATCAGAGCGCGAGAATCGCGCGCCACGCGATTCGATCGCGACCACGGCCAATTATAACTCGGGCCTACACTTCTGCCTCCAAGCGCGCCTATCAAAATATTTATTCACTCCTTACCCTTCAAAAAAATGATTGAAAATCGGCTTAATTTCGGCGTTCTACATAGTGGTCCCCCCATAATCGAAATATCGGCCCGGCTTCTGTCTTGGTCCGCGAATTTTTCGTCGCTCGAACGACGAACAAAAATTTGATCGAACGTATCGAGGTTTATATATTCGAACTTTTCTTTTTGCGGATAACTTTTTCGATCGATTAAAAGCTATCCCGGATACCGGCGAATTTCTCTCACCAAATTCCACTATGGTTTCGCCCGAAAATGTATTCACTTTGCGCATTTTATTTTATGGACTGTTCTTCGCAATGTATTTGTCGAATGTCTTTCGTGTAGAGATATAAAATAAAGGGAGAAATTTAGTCGAATATTTTTTAGTATTTATTTATTAAGTATATTTTAATTGTACAATTCGTGTCGGTACAAAACATAAAACAAATAACAAAAGGAAATTGTTTGGACTTTACGCTGTATAGAAAAACCGGTCTATTGTAATCCGAAACGTGCAGCACAGGCACAGAACATTTTAAGCGTTAATTCATTACAGTGCACCATAAAACATCGCCAAAAACTAACTCGATAACTGCTGCCATAAATTTAAGGCATCTGCAAACCATAAGGAAGGGTCGTGGGGTGTTTCGACCCAAAGTTAAGATATTTAGAAATCGCCGGACACAACCCTCGTGGCATCACCCCCGGACACCACCCTACCTGAGAGTGACCAGGACGTTGGGCGGGGATTTTGTCAAGAAATAGGAAATACTAAGACCGCCTCCTTATCCACCAAGACAACATTACTTATCCAATCAGGGAAGTCACTCACATCGACAACCCTGACAACGAACTCATAAAACTCAGCGTTTTTTGTAAAAGAACAGAATTTTGAAATCGTACGTACTTGCGATAAGACTTCTCCGGGCGAACTCCTGTATTTTCAAAATATCGAGCGTACTCTCGTACTTATATATATTTTTAGTATAAGTCAATTATTACTTTCGATTAATTTACTTATTAACTAATAAACATCACTCAACTGAATTTTACACAGTGCACTTTCGAAGTATTTATTTCAATATTTCAATATACAGGGTGTCCCATAATTACTGTAGGAGCCGGAAAGGGGTGGCAAGTGGGGCTATTCTGAACAACTTTTTCCTTTGCAAAAATATTGGATGGGCCTTCATTTTTAAATTATTAAGGAAAAACACTGACCAATCAGACCGCGAGATTTTCGCGCGCTCAGAGGCAGAAGTGTAGGCACGATTGACCGTCGTCGCGAACAAACATATGGGAATCGCGATGATATCTCATCGGATCGGTTACCCAACGATAGGTAAACGATAGATAACGCCAGATGTCGATGCAGAATGTGAGTTTTTTCTTTTGTATCATTATAATTTACCGAATGTTCGAAATTTAATCAATGTGATTATTTCTTTCCGATAACGAACCACACTATCGTTATTACATTCGATTTATCCTGACTATATATATATATATATATATATATATATACATATCATTATATATATATATCATTATATTTCAATAATGGACATTACAACTATGAAAGAGGTTGTGCCAAAAACGAAAGCATAAGGGAAACATGGTGACAAAGGTTCACATGTACAGAAAATTCGACATTTCATATGCACCGACCTAATAACTGCCTTTGCAATGAATACATTTCGATCGAAATTCCACGAATGTATCTTCGTCGAAAGATTGCGATAATGTTTCTATACGGTACCGGTTAGTTTCGGTTAAAACGAAATCGTGGAATATCGTTGGAATATGGAATTTTTGATGTCGCCACTCGCGGAGGAGTTACTTTGTTCTAAAATTTAACCGCTACTTCTCGCTACATAGCGTGATAGAGGTCGGTCGGGTTCTCTACTTTGGACGCAGTAAATTCTGGAAACAAAAGGATTAAAAGTTTCGCGAAAGTGCTCGTAACAATACGTTTTACGAAACCCTTTCCTACAGGTAATCCGTTTTTTAACTTCAACGTCGGGCTTGCACGTTGCCCCTTGTGTTTCCGCAAGAAACGCGGAGCCCACTTTCTGTTAAAATCCTGCGATTCTAAATCAAACTGGCGATTCAATCGATCACTGGGATTCTACCGAATCTTTTTATCGCTGTTTCATATCCACACACAGTTATTTGTATGAACGTTCAAATTTTTCAAATAAATGTTGATCCTTTGCACTTTTTTATATTTCTGTTAGCTATACTTTTGAATTACTTTATAGGATATATCAATGAATCAGTTTTCAATAAAATGTATCCCAATGGTGGAGTGTACTAAATTTAAAATATATTTCTAACTGTATATCGGCAATCTTCGACGAAATGATATGTAAGTATATGTATGTACTAATATAATCTTCATTTCTTTGCCACTTATAATAAATTAAGAATATATTGGTTATATTTACTAACATACCATTTTTTAAATTAGTATTATCTTTTTAGTACGATTCTATTGTTATATTCATCGTTTATTAGAACGTTATTCGACAATTTATTACTTCCTATTTCGGTCTTGTTTATCGTCATTTTTTACTGATAAAATCCTGTATGTAGGTCACGCGCAGTAAACAGAATGCTACAAATGACTGTCATTAGTAGATTTATTACTCCAATCGCTATAACAATGAACTCGATATCGTACGTTCATCTTGCAATTACATGAACCTTGCTTATTATCATAACTCAATATCGCGTTCGTATTCGTCGTTCATTAACACTGAAACTACCGACGTATAACGCACAATTATTTTGAGGTTCAAGATGAAGTTGAAAAATTAATCAACAAGCAATCAAAAATAAATTGATACACATATTGACTGTTTATTAGTAATTACATATTAAATATTAAATTTTTGTCTTGATGACAATCAGCCCAGATTTTAAGAAAATCATCTTAATAAATTTTGTCACTTGAAATAGGAACTTTGTAAAACGGTCATTTGATCACTTATAATTTTAGTGTTAACACTAAAACTACCAAAAGAATCGAATGACCCTTCTACAAATTTCCTACTTCACATAAAAAAATTTTTTAAGTCGGTCTTCTTGACGTTTATTTTGATTATCATCAAGATAAATGATAAATAAGTGCATTCATTTATGTTTCGTTCTTTGTTCATTTGTGTTTCAACTTCATTTTCAACATCAGTGTTACTCGACATCAGTTTTTATCTCAGGAGCTCCTTTGTCGAGCGAGACTCGACATTTTTTCCAGTCCAAACATATTAATGTGGCACACGCGACATTGACGCACAGTCTTCATGGAAGTTGGTAAAATTCGAACATCCTCGATTTAATATTAATTGTATCTTTACCGTACTCGAGAGAGCTTACTAGATTAGTGCAATGTTATAGCTATAAAGCAAGAGACCTCTCGGTACTAAATACCCTCGTTTAAGTACTCGTTTTATATGATTTTTACATGACTTAGGTCATCCACAGTTATCTAACATATATGAACCTGCTAAAAGTATAAAGATTGTATACATGGAACCCTCTAAATGTTAACACATGATGATTGAAATGAGCGTGTATCAGAAAGATTAACCCATTGACTTCCAGCTACGAGATATCTCGTATTAAGCGTGTGTATTAAAACTGCCAGCTACGAGATATCTCGTAGTTTCGTGCTGCAATTTTAGATTAATTACAAATGGCCATTTCAGTTAAAAATATTTTAAAAAGGTGAAAATTATATTATTATTATTATTATTTATTTTAATTACTGTAAATGCTATTACAATATTATATCAGTAACTTAATATAATTATATTTTGTAAACGTTCATGTATTCTTCAAAATAAAACCTTGGCACCCAGGACAAGACGCTCTAAATATGTCTGGCTGTCAATGGGTTAAGAGCGTTTGGAGCTGCTGGTAACAAAATTGACATATAATTCAGAGCGCAAAGGGTTAAGGATTTGGGTAATAGAAGCGATTAGTAAGAACCCCTAACGAACGTATCGATCGGTATCGAAAGATTCGCCGCGGCGATCACGAGTCTGAACGGTCCCGATAAAGCAAATGGCATTGTCACGACCGCATAAATTTTCCGTGGGACGCGCGTGCAACAGCATCCAAAACAGGCAGAAATGCAATTGTAGGCGGGTTGCGTTTCTCGAGTTGTTTCCTGTTGGCCGGATTCGTCGGCGCGTGCGTGTACCCGCGTCAAATTTGCATCAAAGAGCAACCCGGGCCAATTTAAACAACGACGAGAGAGCAGTCCCCGTCGTTGTACAATAGAATTGAAAATTCACGAGCGGGACGTGTCCGTGACTCGTCGCTACACGGCTGCGAATTTTCATAGACGCCCCGTTAAGGTTTACTGTGACTTTAGATTTTGTATTGCATTAAGGGGTAACGCCACTCTAGAAGTCAGAAAAAAATATTTTCGGGAATTTTTAAAATAAAAATCATACAAGGTACACGGTCAGGGACAAAAGAGATGTCTTGTACATGTTTTGAAGATGATTTATAAATTTTGTTAAACAAATTGAATTAAGAATGGCGCTTGCTAGCTGTAGCGTCCCGAAGTACGATAACTCGTGGGGATGCTGACTCGCGGCAGGACGGGTCTTGTTGAGATGATGCGAATTTCGTTTTATAACTATTTAACACGTCTGCTCTTGTCGCGTGATTTCCTCGCAATGGCCGAGAAAAAACGCGGTCTTTGGGGATTCGTCGTTTCATTGTTTTTCTAACTCCCCCCGTGATCGCGCCGTGGCGCGCCTTAAACCCCCCTCTGCTGTATTTACCGACGGATTCGTTGATGGTAATTACATATGTGGTTTTTATACAATTTACAATATCCGCCAGAGGTCGACGCTTGGACCCAACACTAGCAATAACATGTTTTTTGGTGTGGGCCGATGGCCGAATTTTTTTCTCATTAACGGATGGTCTTAAATAAAAAAATCCAAAAGTTTCTGACGTGGCTGTGTCCGCCACGACGTTATTCCTAACTTTCTCTTTTGCCTGAGTATTGCTAAGCACTTCCTCCTTATTCTTCAATTTCCTGTTATTCCAGGGTCTCGTGCAACCTTGGTCTTTGTCAGATTGCACATTTGGCAGCCAGATTTGTGCGAACCGAAGTTTGCGTTGACTTTCCTTTCCACCCCTTCAACTGTCCACTCTATACTTCTGTTTTTCTTTTCCTACGTCTATCTCTTCCCAAAAAGGGCATAAAAACACTGATCATCGCTCCACTTGAGACACTCGTTATCTTCATACCGTCACGTTTACACCCGCACAATCTCTGACGCTCTTGCTACTACTCGTTATTGCTTGATACCGTTGTTACTTGTTGTTATTTAATCGTTGCTTATTTATTGAATAATTGTTGAATGATTGTTAACATATTTACAATTCATTCACACACACCTCACGTCCTCACTGATATTATCCACGTTATTTCCCGAAATCCTGTAGCCGAAGTATTTGTCGCGATCGTCCTTCTTCCAAGTAAATATCAGAAATTCATCGATCGTGTGTCGCACGGCAACAAGGAAAATACGTCGATAACTTGTCGAACGATTAAAAGTAGATTTTACGGGCCCAATAAAAGTTTCGAGCACGTTATCAACGATTTTCCAATAAGCAGGGATTGAACGAGCAGTCGTGTTGATCGTGTAACGTACGGGTCAGAAGGAGGAATTCGGAGGGTCGGGTCGATTTGAGGGCAATTGGCCAGAATTAGAAGGAAGGGGTGGAAAAAGTGGTCGGAACGAAAGGACGGGGTCGTAAAAGGCAGGAAGGAAGGAAACGCTGTTGGCGGTGGTCCTGGTTCGAAAGGGTGAACAGGGGTTACGCGCGGACCAGTAAAACTGAACTTGTCAACGAACCCTCCGGAATATTATTCAAACTATTAACGTAGAATACCGAAGCAGCCGAATGCGGTGGTTTCGCCGTCGAAACTGCGCGTAGTTCTATTAACATTCTCGGCAGCGCGAGTATAGTTTCTACCCCGCGAAGTTTATTTTCAAATACAGCGTTTGTCCAATAAGTATCGGGATTGATTTTTTTTTTTTACAAATGTGGAAGGTCGGGAAGCAATCTCTGTATGTGCGTCGCAGCGTCCACAATTATATCCGTGACGATTGAACGACGCTGGGATTATTGGCAATCCCGACAATTACTAATAGTGGACTGTATTTGGAATGATATGTAACTCCGAAACAATTACAAATAATTGTTAAACTTTATTAACTTGTAAAATATAAATGTTAACGTACAACTAATGAGTACTAACACTAAAATACTATAAGTTGAATATTATGTAACTAAACGAAAACTAGAGAATGACTGTGTACTGTTCGAAAACTATGGAAGGAACGTGTACTGTTCGAAAACTATGGAATGAATGAATTTCCGAATCTTTTCACAATCCAAGAAAGCTCGGGGTAGGCGTGTAAAGTTTAAGAAAAAGGTGAGGAAAAAACTGCAAGTATATTATGATTGGCTAAACAAATTAGGGCGGAATGGAAATGTGGAGAGGGATAGAGGCGTTTCCAAAATGTTCGTAGTTAGTAATAAATTTAAGGAATACCTCGACATCTATAGAAAATACAAAACAAAGACTCTAGTACTAAGGCGAAGGACGATGAAACCCAGATGGGACTAAACAAGACACGAAAACTCTGAACGAAATATAACGATTCCCTGGGTCTTATTTCTACTACGGGACAAACAAACCTCTTGACTTTCTAAATCTAAAGCGGTCGAAGGGACGAAAAAGTCGATGCCTATTGTATGTGACAAAGTTTGGGTGGTCGCCTAATTTGCGCAATATTTAAAGTAATTTACGACCGAACAATCTCTATTGGCTATATGGTGCAAGAGGTACAGTAAAAGCTCTCGTCGTGGACGGCAGGTCGGAATCCAAAGTGTACTCGGCGAGAGCCGTAGAGGCGAAATTTGATACTCGGCGGCCGTGCCTTCCTCGTCACGGGCCGACGAAAGGACGAAGGTCAAATATAGGTGAAACACATACTAATGCAAGCAAAGACAAAGATTAAAATGTTCTTATTTCCTTGTATTTTGTTATGAAACGTATACCATCGTATTCGTCAGGTTTTTTCTGATTAAAATGACACCAAACATGGTCTAAAAGTTCTCCCCGTGGACAGGCGGCCGCAATCGAAAGTGTACTCGGCGAGAGCCGTAGGAGTTGAAAATGTACTCGGCGGGTGCCGTTGCTGAGGCGATCACCCTCGGAATCAGTCAAGCAATACATAAACACGATCGGTTATCGAAACGACCGAATATCGGTGAGACACATACTAATGCAAGCAAAGAAAAAGATTGCAATTTTCTTATTTCCTATTATTTTTTCATGAAACTTGTACCATCGTATTCGTCAGGTTTTTCTGATTAAAATGACACCAAACATGATGTAATTACGTTAATAATTACGTACGTAACGGGTGAATAAAGTTTTTAACGTGAAAGAGGACGGCGAGTGAAAAAGACAGAGAGGCAGAAGGTTGAAGCGTTCGGAAAAGATGAAAGGCAGGCGGAGCTCAGACCTTTAAATTAAAAATTAAAAATTCTTATTTTTGATTTTTCGTAAATGAAACTTTTGCCATCGTATTCGTCTCGTTTTTCTGATTAAAATGATACCAAACACGTTATAATTACGATCATAATTACCTGTGTAACAAGCCATAAAGTTTTATTTGTATCTCTGCCGTAATTGTAACGTCCGAAACTTTTATGGCTTGTTACACAGGTAATTGTGATCGTAATTATACCTTGTTTGGTCTTATTTTGATCGGAAGAACTTCACGAATATGTTAAAAAAGTTTGCAGTCAAAAAAATATAAATATTAAAAAATTATATTGGTAAATTTGTAACTGGAGATTTGTCAGCCCGCATCAAAGGGACCGCGGCGAGAATCGTGTTACACTTGGACTGGCTCGAGCGAGGCGAACACGGGCGTAGCGATGACGCACGCATTGGCGCAGGAAAAGACGTTCGTCCTCGGGCGGAGCCGACCAAGTAGTACACGAGGAGAGCTTTTACTGTAGTTACACTATGCGACCTCCATGAAGTCCGGTGAGGAGGTTTGGCCAGGCGTTCAGACGCGACGGCAGTAATTGGCCGAAAAAAAAGATGGTCGCAGCGAATCTCACGCATTTTCGTCGGCGGAATTTATTGGTTCGCGCGGTCGCGCACACTAGTTGACCCGAAGACCGTAAACAATCAGTAGTCTGCGTTCGTCGATCGGTGTCAAGTTTCGACGGTTCTAGGTGGGGGTAGGAGGTGCGATCGCGTACGTCTTATGTTTCAGGACAACCTCCTCACCGGACTTCTTGTCGGCCGCATAGTGTATGTATAATAGAAATCTAGGTTCATTTGTTTTTCACCATTTGTTTTGTTTATATCGTGCTTGAAGCGGAAGCGTATCTAGTGTTCGCGTCGAGATTCAAGATACAGCGAACCGTCGAGCAGCATCGTGCCATCAAATTTTGCGTTAAACATTTTATTGAACTTTAACAAGTATACAACAGTTTATTTTTAACAACATATCACTCTATAGCCGTAAAACGCTATAGAGACACACGGGTTCGGATTTTAAGAAAAAAATCTCTGATCGTGTGTAACAAGCATGATGGATTCGGTTACGTAATTCTAGAAGGTCGTTTATCGGCCTAGCAAACAAAAATGGTTATATCTCAGAAACGGTTGTCCTCTCGACCTATGTTTACTAAAGCTTTTTTACTCGGTACAGTGTATCCTATATAACATATAAATATTGAATGCTGTTTTTGAATACCCTGTAGCATTTATAAACCATGACAACTGGCATCATCCAAGTAAATATTAGAGTGCATTGGGGATATCCACGTACACCGAGAGCTAACAGTTACACTGTATTACTATATTACTGTCAGACTGTTCCACTATTCTACAAGTTGTAGTATACGTTTAGTACCACGAACTCAATATAAGTTCACTCGGAGGTTCGAATTTGGTTCGCTGTCTGCTTTCGCATACAATCGTTTATTATTCTACAGTATTATACAGCGCGTGCCTGAAGCTTGAGGCCACCTAAATAAGTTTTAAATTGTTCGGAACATGGGATTGAAATTTTTAGAGACACGATGGGGTCGCAAAATCAGTTATTTAACTACGGAAACGTCCATCTGTATTCTTCAGAGGAGTGTGGAGCAGAGGGATAATGCTATTGTTTGGTACTATACACTATACCGTATTGTTGTTCGCTATCATACATTAGAGCGTATCATTATTTGCTATCACATATTGGAGTGTTCGGTATCATACATCGTATATATTGCATATGATCATCCTGCCGTTTAGTGTCATAGATTCCAATGTGACTATTGTTCATTATAACTCAGTACAGTGTACTGTTATTCGTCATCGTACATTATAGCATATCATCATTTACTATCACACATTGAAATGTTAGGTATCATACATCGTATATATTACATATGATCATTCTGAAGTTCATTATCATTGATTACAATGTGACTACTGCTCATTGTCACAATGTACAGTGTAGTGTTGTTCGTTATTACAGCGTATCATTATTTACTATCACATATTGGAGTGTTCAGTATCGCACATGGTATATATTGCATATGATCATCCTGTCGTTCAGTATCATAGATTACAATGTGACTATTGTTCATTATAACTCAATACAGTGTACTGTTGTTCGTCATCGTACATTATAGCATATCATCATTTACTATCACATATTGGAGTGTTCAGTATCATACATCGTATATATTGCATATGATCATTCTGTCATTTAGTATCATAGATTACAATGTGACTACTGTTCATTGTCACAATGTACAGTGTACTGTTGTTCGCTATCGTACATTATAGTGTGTCATTATTTACTCTCATACATTTGAGGGTTCAGTATCATACATCATATATACATATATGATGCCACTGTCGTTCAGTAGCATACGTTACAAGGTGCTATTGTTCGCTGTCATAAATTACAGTGTAACTATTGTTCATCGTCACACGATACCATGTACTGTTGTTCGCCATCGTACATTACAGAATCGTATCGTTCATTATCACGCATTACATCGTTAAGAATCGTGTTGTACAGTTGCTCTACGGTGTACAACCACGTCCCACCGTCCGTTACAGTTCGGCATCGTCTACTTCATTTACTACCGTTCCACTATCATCTATTATCCGTCCGTTTTCCCCGTCTAATATAGTTTCCATCTACCGTTGCGCACCGCCGTACTCTCTCTCTCTCTCTCTCTCTCTCTCTCTCTCTCTCTCTCTCTCTCTCTCTCTCTCTCTCTCTCTCTCTCTCTCTCTCTCTCTCTCTCTCTCTCTCTCTCTCTCTCTCTCTCTCTCTCTCTCTCTCTCTCTCTCTCTCTCTCTCCCCTGTTTCTCGCGGCACAACCGCCATAACATTAATACGAATCACTTCCAATTACCAACGAACCGGCCAGCCATCGACCAAGCCGTCTATCCATTACCGAGCGAGCTTCTTACCCCCCGGGCGCAATATCGAAATGTCGTTGAGAAGGCTCGCGGCCTCGATTAAAATCGAGTAAACTGTAATCCATTAGCCTGATCAACGGACGTCGCGTGGCCGACGGTAAACTACAAGCCATCAAAGACGCCGAAACGCTCGACGAGAGTATGCGACGAGTAGCGAGCGTTGCAACGAGACGCATAAGCATTGTGACACGACGTAAGCGTCATGTCGAGACGGACAAGAATAGTGGAACAACGTAAGCATCATGACGATGAATCATCGTAGGAGACAGAAACATTGTGACGCAATGGACGTATTGTGACGAGACGGAGAAGTATTGTGACGCAATGTAAGCGTCATGATGAGACGGAGAAGCATCTTGCAAGACGTAGCGTTGCGACGCAACAGAAGCGTCATGACGAGACGGACCAGTATTTTGACGCAACCTAAACGTCATGTCGAGACGGAGAAGCATAGTGGCACAACATAAGCATCATGAGGATGAATCATCGTGGGAGACAGAAACATAGTGACGCAATGGACATATTGTGACGAGACGGAGAAGTATTGTGACGCAACATAAGCGTCATGTCGAGACGGACAAGAATAGTGGCACAACGTAAGCATCATGACGATGAATCATCGTGGGAAACAGAAACATTGTGACGCAATGGACGTATTGTGACGAGACGGAGAAGTATTGTGACGCAACGTAAGCGTCATTACGAGACGGAGAAGCATTGTGATACAATGTAAGTGCTATGACGAGACGGACAAGAATAGTGGAACAATGTAAGCTTCATGACGATGAATCATCGTGGGAGACAGAAACATTGTGACGCAATGGACGTATTGTGACGAGACGGAGAAGTATTGTGACGCAACGTAAGCGTCATGGGGAGACGGAGAAGAATTCTGATACAATGTAAGTGCTATGACGAGACGGACAAGAATAGTGGCACAACGTAAGCATCATGACGATGAATCATCGTGGGAAACAGAAACATTGTGACGCAATGGACGTATTGTGACGAGACGGAGAAGTATTGTGACGCAACGTAAGCGTCATGACGAGACGGAGAAGCATTGTGATACGATGTAAGTGCTATGACGAGACGGACAAGAATAGTGGAACAACGTAAGCATCTTGACGATGAATCATCGTGGGAGACAGAAACGTTGTGACGCAATGGAAGTATTGTAACGAGACGGAGAAGTATTGTGACGCAACATAAGCGTCATGGGGAGATATAGAAGCATCGTGGAACTTCGCAAGCGTAAAAATTTGAAAATTCGAAGAATAAGATTCTGTAAATACGAAAATTTGAAAATTCTCATGTTCGATCATCCGAAAATTTAAAGTTCGAGGATTCGAAAGTTGGAAAATGTAGAAATTTGAAAACTTTGCAAGTGCGGAAATGTGAAAATTCGCGGAACAAGTATCTGTAAATGCGAATATTCGCACATTGAAAAAATCTCGAAAATTGAGAATTAAAAACCCGTACCTTTGCGAGCAAAAATTTCTAAGAAAAGTTAAATGTAAAATAAATTGCGATAATGGAAGCGTCATGCGAGACGAAAGCATCTCGACGAGGCAGAGAAGCATCGTGACATAACGTAAGCGTCATGACAAGACGAAAGCGTCGAGACGAGACGGAGAAAGCGTCCTGACGCAACATAAGCGTCATGATGAGACGAAAGCGTCGTGACGAAACGTGCGATACGCGTTTGCGAGTCGACGGAAGGTGGAATCGCGTGTTTCGATGGAATTCGCAGCATCCGTCGGAGCACGGTTCGCCGAGAACAACCCTTGAAATCGAACAGAAGCAAAGGGGATGCAGAACGCTCCCTGCCTCGTCCTGGAATTTGATTCCTCGACCGCTCGAAATCGCGATGCGTATGCGGAATTGTTCCTTAAATTCTTCCCTATTTTCCGTAATCATTCTTTCTCTGCTATTACATTTTTCTTATTTTACTATTTTATCATTTTCATATTTCACCATTTTGTTTTTATATATTGATGTAACATTAAAACTACCAAAGGGGTGAAAATAATCCTTTTGGGTCATTCCACGCCGAATCGATCACTTTTTGACCGCACCATCTGTGATTTTGTATTTATCAAAATATATTACAGTTTATGCAAAATTATGGGAGGTTTAAGTCATCATTTTGCGGATTTCGAATATGTTAAAAAATCACAAGCCTCCAAAGTCTGCAATTTTTACCTATTTTTGCGAAAATAGACTTCACTTATCAATTTTTATTTCTCAGAAACTACTCGGCCGATTGAGCTAATTTTTTTTTTGTTTCATTCATAAAGTATTGGACTACTATAAAATATTTCTTCTGACTTCACCAATTTGTTATATAAAATGAAAAAATTTAAGCAATTACTTTTTTTTCGTTTTTCAATGAGGGGCCCATCGGATTAAAATTAAAAAAAAAGTATGGTCATATTCCCTGAAGCTTCCCCTTTAAAATGAACCCTTCAGAACGATGGAGACTCGAAAGTTTATTGCCGGTTGTTTTTAGCATTTATGTTTTATCGTTTGTTCATTTACTTTTCAACTTCATTTTTAATTTTACAACATTTTATTATTTTATTAGTTTATTATTTTAATATATTACTGTTTGATTATTCTGTTATCTTAATATTCTTAGTGTTTTAGTATAATCATTACCTTAATATTCTACTATTTTGTTATTCTATTATCATAATACACTATTATTTTATTATTCCATTGTCTTAATATTTTGCCCTGTTATTTTTTTTTTAGATCCCTGTGTCATACAATTTATTTGTCAGGTGCGTCAGTCAGAACTAACTATACATAACTACAATACTACGAGCAATGAAAATTAAAATGTTATGTACATTTTATGTTCAATAATCTTCGATCATGTAACTTATAATTACATATAAATTCTACATATAAGCGTATTCAAAATTTGAGTAAGATTTGTTGCATTCAAACTGTGTTGTGCGTCATGGATCAGACTCGTCAACGGATGACAAGAAATTAATATTCTTTGTATGTATTTTACACTTACATATTGTCTTAATATTCTGCTAACTCACCGTTCAATACTCATAATATTTCACTATGTTACTCTTTTTAAAATTATTCCAAGAATCACTTTTCTGAAAGATATTTTCATAATTCTGTTTCTTGGACCATTATGTTAATATCTCTATTCTACTACTTTAACATTCACAACATCATATTTATAATGACGTGTCTCATTTTAAATTAGAGTCTCGAAGCGAACACATCGATCGCATGGAAAAAGGTTTCTTACCTTTTCATTATTCGCTGGCATGCACCTTTCGGGGACAATTGAAGGTCGATGCCGGATGATGGTTGCCTTTGATCTTGAATCCTATTTTCCGGCAACGCTGCTTCTCTCTCGGTCCATCCTTTGCGTCCTTCCGGTTCGACGATCCCGTCTTTGACACCCTCTCAGATCCGTTTACCCACTGTAATTGTAATTCCTGCTTGAACGCTGCCAGTTTTTGTACACGATCGAACTTGCGATCTTTCCGGTTACCCTCCTGTTTCAGATTTTACCTTCCCCATGGTTGCCTTCGGAAAATTTACTTTCTCGTTACCCTGTTCTTCGATTTTTTGAAGCGTCTTAGTTCCGACAATTTTGCAATGCGTGTACGGTTTTCCATCACTGTACAGCTCGGGGTAAAGACACAAAAATTCAATATTTCATTAAAATTCACATAGACCATAAATAGTCCCAAACTTCGAACGCACCCCAAGTCCGCGGCCCGTTGCAGGCCCTTATAAAAACTCTGGAAAGTCCAAAAAGTCCCGTTCCTCTCAACATCCCTACTGCCAACTCGCATTCGTAGAAATGCGACAATCCGAAAGCTCTAAATTCGAAAGCAAAAATTTTTAACGAAAACTACCCGCGACATCATCGTGCACGGTAAAACCGTGCGTCCCGTTTTTTAAACGAAACCCACCGCGAATCTATAAAAAATAAATAGCTATAACAATAAATTGCGATAAAAATAAATCCGCGCGTGGGTTGGTTGCACCGTTTATTCCGATTTTTGCGGCGGTGTGTCGGCGGCATAATGTTCGAACGATCCCGAAACGATCGGGTAATCTGAAATTCCGTGGGCATCGTCGAAGCCGTACAGCCAAGTACATATTTCTCAATTTGTTCTCCGCTCACGCCCGCTCGTTTCGAATGCCGCGAAAAACATGCTCCGTTTTGTACGCCCGTTGCGTAACGCGTTGTATCGAGCAACGATGCAATATTCAAAGGGGTATGCAAAAAAAGTATAGTGGCCGCGTGTTGTCGAGCGTACGCGAAGGAATCGACGGATCTTCGGACACTTTAGCGCAGGGGTGGCCAACCTTTCGCATGTCATGCGCCAATTTGGTAGAAAGCGAATCCAGATGCGCCAAAAAACTTTAACGCCTTTTACAAGGGCTCAGGTAAAGCGAGATATTGATGGAATATACTCTGCTTAGGATGAAGGAAGAGTTACTTAATCGCACAACAGATATAAATTATAATTGTAGGCTTATTTATGGTTTTGGCGAGTCCCTTTTGTGACTTTAGAGATAGTCCAGGCCCTCGTGGGGTTACGAGAAGTGTTTTGGCGATTCGGACCACCCTGACACGGTCACGTACCTGTTAGGGAAATTGTTATTTTAATGCTATGTCGATCAAGGTTCTGGGGTAAGTGCCAAGAGGTCAAGCTTAGTCCTCTTACCAAAAGGCATTTCTGCCTTCCCCACTCCGTGGCCAGATCCTTAAAGAACAACACCCTTAAGCAATGCAACGTCGGGCTGCTTGCCTTTTCCAGAACATTACCATGCCTCTTTTTAAACAATCAACCCGGCGACACCCGATGGCTACGTGACTTCGTGTCACTGGCCATCGTCGACCGCCCGGGTTACCATTCATACAAACATCCTATCATAAATGGTCCGAAAGCAAAATAGCAGCGGGCTAATTGCCTTCGTTGACCCTCAAAAATACGTTGCCGCTAACATACCCTTAAGTGGGCCCTGACTCTTCGTCCCCGAGACGAATGCAGACAGTTAGAATACAGACGTCTTACGCGACACAACTCGAAGAATAAACCAGATAATATTAACACTATTTATTTTGGACCGTGGTGTACACATACTTTTGAGCGGCATTGTACGTCCGATTTAAACTATTGAACATTCCGAAACGATTAGTATTTCAGATTTTATACTCTGAGCTTAGCTATCGTTAAAATTTTAAAATATCGCGACTCGTTAAAATTGTAAAATAATGCGAAATATTGCAAGCTGCAAACGTTCAAGTGTTGTTTCGCGCGATTTATGCTTCCAGATGCGAATAGTAAAACATTTTCACCGTCCATCCTCCTATAATTCAAAAGTGGGATACGAGCAATTAGGATAGTGCGTGGAATTTTGTGATTCGCGACTATCAATTTTAGCCGAAGATTTCGGATTTTTGTGTATTATTGTGCTTATTGAGAGTGTTAGTATTTGTGCCCTTTTGTGTTGGGAATTGTTTAGTTAATTTTGGTGTTAGACAAAAGACCTGTTAGCGGCAACGTATTTTTGAGGGTCAACGAAGGCAATTAGCCCGCCGCTATTTTGCTTTCGGACCATTTATGATAGGGTGTCTGTATGAATGGCAACCCGGGCGGTCGACGATGACCAGTGACACGAAGTCACGTAGCCATCGGGTGTCGCCGGGTTGATTGTTTAAAAAGAGGCATGGGAATGTTCTGGAAAAGGCAAGCAGCCCGACGTTGCATTGCTTAGGGGTGTTGTTCTTTAAGGATCTGGCCACGGAGTGGGGAAGGCAGAAATGCCTTCTGGTAAGAGGACTAAGCTTGACCTCTTGGCACTTACCCCAGAACCTTGATCGACATAGCATCAAAATAACAAATTTCTCTAACATCAGAAGTGGGATACTATAATCCAATCGCCCTACACAGTTACTTGATAGAATCGTTGTGCGTGTATAGTCCACTTAAAACATTTTTGTGCGTTAAAATGGCAGAATCTGGTGAATCGAGTGTTCCCTCGTTCGAAGCCCTTTTCCGAAAATTCATGGAAACCATTACCACAAGTGCGGTGCCGGGTGTTTCTGGTGTGGTGCCTCCCGTTGTCGTCGATGCGATTCCGGAGTTTGGAGGCGCTGATCTTGGTGAAGACGCGAAGAAATGGTGTGAAACGGTGGAACGCATCACCGAAAAACTACCTCTTCCGCAACGACTGAGCCTTGCGACTCACGCATTAACCGGACCAGCGAAAAAGTGGTACCAAACTTGGGAAGGCAAGCCAAGAACGTGGGAAAAGTTTTCTCAAGACCTGTGCTCCGTATTTGTTACCGAAGATAGACTTTGTGAACGGTTGGCTCGTGCTGTGGCCTATACGAGTGACGCCGCTGAATCTTACTCCG
Organism: Coelioxys conoideus; assembly: GCA_947623535.1. Lineage (NCBI taxonomy): Eukaryota > Metazoa > Arthropoda > Insecta > Hymenoptera > Megachilidae > Coelioxys > Coelioxys conoideus. The sequence continues at coordinate 6,976,460 of OX392453.1, read as the reverse complement.
AGTATGCGCGTAACAAACTCAAATATTATGCACAAACGCAGATTGAGTTTAAACAGCACGAACTGATCAGTTTAGTAATAGGACACGTGACCGACGCAACCGTGCGTCAGTCCTTAATAAACGCGAGGTATGGTTCCACGGTGGATTTGTTGTCGGGGATATCGCAATTTGTGAAGGCGAAAAACAGCAAAGAACCGGTCCGCGATTCGCAAGAGGAAAAGGGACGATTTCCCTTAAAAAGACAATGCTATAGTTGCGGTGAGTGGGGCCACACGGCGAATTTATGCTCGCGACGGTCGAGAACGGGCAGAAAACGGAGCCCACCAAGGAGCCTTTCTACGTGCTCCTACTGCTCCAAGCAAGGACACAGCGAGATTAATTGCTGGGCCAAGCGAGCACGCCGCGACGAAAACGAATCTAGGAGGCCTTCTACCAACGCCGGACAGCTACAAACAAACGTATGCTTTTCGGTGGACCACAAGCTAACACCGATCCTCTTACGCGATACCCTAGTAAGAGAGAGCCTTATCGATAGCGGTGCAACATGTTCGCTGGTGAAGGAGACAGTAGCGAAGCGGGCGAATTGCAAAATTAACCCGTTCGCTACAACGATTAAAGGGTTGTCTGACTCCTCTGCTACCACCGTCGGAAGCACCACGGCGTTTATACGAACGGAAGGATTGTCGGTGGAGCTAGATTTATTTGTCGTCCCGGATTCCTCCATTCCATACGGGCTCATCGTGGGGAAAAATGTTTTATCGAACGGCGGTGTTCGCATCATCACCGATACGGACGGATCAACGACCCTCCAGCGTGCGACGGGTGGTCAAGGAGAGAGAACGTCAAGCGAGGACCCGATCTGCTACACCTTGGACAGCGTCAGCGACGAAACTAGGAAGGATCTTTCGGATCTGCTGAATCGCTACAAACATATGTTGGCAACGGGGAGTCAGGTGCGAAAAGTAAGTACGGGAGAGATGAAGATCGAGACAAAGGAGGATCGAGTGGTAAGTTATAATCCTTATCGATTATCGATTGCGGAACGCGAAAAGGTGCGTGGCATTATTTCCGAATTACAAAGAAATAACATTATCCGAGAAAGCACTTCCCCCTACGCGAGTCCTATCATTTTAGTAAAGAAGAAAAATGGGGAAGATCGCATGTGTGTAGATTTTCGAGCATTAAATAAGATCACCGTAAAAGATCGTTATCCGCTACCTTTGATTGAGGATCAACTAGACCGTTTAGGCAAGGGGAAATTTTTCACTACGCTCGATATGGCGTCAGGATTCTATCAAATCCCAATAGCAGAATGTTCGATAGAAAAGACCGCGTTTGTAACGCCCGACGGGCATTATGAATTCTTACGCATGCCGTTCGGGCTATCCAACGCGCCTGCCGTGTTTCAGCGCGCTATTAACGTCGCGTTAGGAAATTTAAAATACAACGTAGCGTTAGTGTATTTAGACGATATATTAATTCCGTCCGAAACTGTAAAAGAAGGATTCGAACGCTTAGAGCAGGTTTTAAAAGCACTGGACAAGGCAGGGTTTTCCTTGAATATTAAAAAATGTTCTTTCTTCAAGACTCAGATTGAATATCTAGGTAGGGAAATTTCGGCCGAAGGCATTAGACCCGGGGGGAGTAAAGTAAGAGCATTGCTTGACGCGCCTATACCTGGTAACGTAAAACAGGTACGTCAATTAATGGGTCTTGCGAGTTATTTTCGCAAGTTTATTCCGGAGTTTTCGGCCCGGACCGCCTGTATAACAAAATTAACAAAGCAAGGAGAACCCTGGAACTGGGGGGAACAACAAGAGGAGGCACGGAAGTACATTTTGAATAAACTTAGTTCAAAACCGTTATTAACTATCTTCGACCCGCAACGGGAAACCGAGTTACACACGGACGCTAGTTCGCTAGGGTTCGGCGCAATTTTGTTTCAAAGGGTGGACGGAGACTTGAGGGTGGTATCTTATTTTAGTAGACGTACGACCCCCGAAGAGTCGCGGTATCATTCGTACGAACTTGAGACTCTAGCAATAGTAAACGCGTTAAAATACTTCCGCGTCTACCTCGTCGGCATCAACTTTAAAATCGTCACTGACTGCAACGCGATAAAGGCCACTAATAGTAAAAAGGATTTAGTACCCAGGGTAGCTCGGTGGTGGATGTTTTTACAGGACTTCAATTTTGATCTAGAATACCGTAAAGGAAAACAGATAGAGCATGCGGATTACTTTAGTCGGAATCCTCCCAAAAATTGTCGCGTCGATTTCGTTTGCGAGGGCTCTTGGCTAGAAGTAGCCCAGAGAAATGATGAAGAAACAAAAGAAATAGTAGGAAAGCTAGCCTCTAACCATAGTATAACGTCCGACTTCGAATTAAGAGATAATATTTTATGCAGGAAAATAAAAAGGGACACAGGTCGCGTAGTATACCGTAGTTTCGTTCCAAAGGGAAGTAGACTTGGGCTGCTACGTCTCTATCACGACGAGAATTGCCATGTTGGTTATGATAAGACTTACGATCGAATATCGCAGAAATACTGGTTTCCGAAAATGCATGCATTCGTAAAGAAATATATTAACCATTGCATTACCTGCATTGTATCAAAACGACATACAGGACCAAGACAGGGCTACCTGCATTCAATTCCAAAAAAATCCGTACCGTTCGACACAATACATTGTGACTGTGTCGGCCCATTCGAACAATCTAAAGAAGGTTTTCAGCATATTTTAATCATTGTCGACGCATTTACGAAATACATTCAATTAGTACCGTTGAGAACTTTAAGTGGTCCTGAAATGCTACAGATTTTTAGAGAACGTCTCACATTGTTTGGGACGCCGCGAATTATAGTCTTAGACAGAGCCACCAATTTCACATACAAACCTCTTACACAGTTCGTAGAAAAACATGGGAGTCAAATACATTTTATTGCTACAGGGGCACCACGGGCTAACGGTCAAGCCGAGCGATATGTAGGGACCGTAACAAACCTTCTTACCGCGGAAACAAAAAAAGGGACAGAATGGCCGAGCAAACTAGCAAAGCTAATGCTGGCTCTTAATACCACTATACAAAAATCGACAGGATTTTCTCCGAGTAGGCTATTGTTTGGCCTTGAACAAGGCCCGGGTAATGCAATGCGTGCCGAAGAAATATTGCCGGCGACAAATGAGGAAATAGACGTAGTTCGTGACAGGGATGTAGCTGCCAAAAGATTAAAAGAAAACGCAGTCCTACAGGAAAATAGATTCAATAAAACGCGTAAAGATACAATTTCTTATAAGGAAGGCGATACCGTCTTTGTAAAGCCAGCAGACAATAGAAGGGCGAAATTAGACGTTAAGTACACCGGACCTTTTACGATTTCAAAACTTATAACAAACGATCGTTTCGAAATTATAGGAAAATCGGGCAGACCACAAACGGTACCCAAGGATCGACTTAGAGCATGGAATGGAGAATGGGACGACCCACAATTAAATGACGATGACGCTGAGTCTATTGATGGACCGTGTTAGCGTCGAAATATTTAGCAATATCTGTTAATTGTTTTTCTTTGTATTCTGTATACTACAACGCGTTCTCTCTGTTTCTTTTAAATACTTACTTTTAAATAAATATTTACCATTTCCTCAAGTTTGTACAATGCCGTAATAACGATATTCTAGATGTAGATATAGTTTAGCGAAACACTTTTTATGTTTCTTTCTTCTCGGTTGATACCCTACGGGTCGTGGGTTCGTCATGTATCTTGAAGTATTAACACTCCGTCGTGTTTGTCCATGCGTCTGTATAATGAAACAACTAATGACTAGGTTAGATGATCGGCTTTATAACATTTTGAGTGTATGCCGTGGGATTGAATTTGTTTCCTTAGTTAAAGGTCTGAAGACATTTGTATACTCCGTAAAGCGCTGAGTCGTCGGAGGTGTGATACTTTCAGATAATTGTATACTCCGTAAAGCGCAGTGCCGTCGGAAGGGTGATACCTATAGATAGTTGTATGTATACTCCGTAAAGCGCAGCGACGTCGGAAGGGTGATACTCGTAGATAATCGTATACTCCGTAAAGCGCAGTGACGTCGGAAGGGTATTGAAATAATTGGTGTCCGGGAATAACGTATGAAAGGCGTCAATGTCGGGTACAGAGTAGAACGTTAAGAGGTCGAAAGGATTATCAAGGGGTGGCAATAAAGCTACGGACTTGGTAGAAAATTCTTCGAAGGAAAACGTTTGAAATGTATACGAATTGCGCGGAATAAAGGACGTTATCAATCCTGAAGGGACAATGTGATAAATGTTTTTTTTTTGGGGGGAAGCAAACATATGTGTGCGTTTGCTTGTGCAAATTGTTGCTTCCCGAGAGCGTGAAGCATATCAGGTTGGCCGTGTTAGCGGCAACGTATTTTTGAGGGTCAACGAAGGCAATTAGCCCGCCGCTATTTTGCTTTCGGACCATTTATGATAGGGTGTCTGTATGAATGGCAACCCGGGCGGTCGACGATGACCAGTGACACGAAGTCACGTAGCCATCGGGTGTCGCCGGGTTGATTGTTTAAAAAGAGGCATGGGAATGTTCTGGAAAAGGCAAGCAGCCCGACGTTGCATTGCTTAGGGGTGTTGTTCTTTAAGGATCTGGCCACGGAGTGGGGAAGGCAGAAATGCCTTCTGGTAAGAGGACTAAGCTTGACCTCTTGGCACTTACCCCAGAACCTTGATCGACATAGCATCAAAATAACAAATTTCTCTAACAGACCGATTTGTTAGAGAGTGTCGTAAATTTTTGTAACGTACGTTGACTTTGAGAAATACGTAAAGATGCCCGGAAAATTTAGTTTGAACGCTTTAACGATCGCGGAGTTGAAGGAACTCCTTCGCGAAAGGGACTCTCCAAAACCACAAATAAGTCTACATAATAAAACTTTAACACGTAGCTATAATGTATTAATTGCTCTTTTCTAGAAAAAAAATTTCTTTTGCGCGCCAAGAAAAATCCTTCAATGCGCCATGGTTTGGCCACCCCTGCTTTAGCGATTCAGGTTGCGATACGAGACCGATCGGATATCCTTTTAGGACAGCAGATTTATTCTGTGTCCGGGCCACAGAAGCAAGGTTTATGGCAGGGACCAAGCTTAGGTTGCTACGCGACAGATTTAAACAACCCCAAAAAGGAGGTACTCAACTAACTCTTGACAGATTATAAAGCAAACACCAAAAAGCTAAATAAATAAATAAATAAGTTAATACTTTAAAACACCGTTTTTGTTGCATATTTTTTTACATCCCTCTACTTTCGAACATTGAACATTCGCACACACTTTCAGGAACCAATCGTGCGCGAAAGTCGAGGCTCCACTATTACCAATGAAAGGATGGTACATAATATGATAACTACTCTATACGAGCTAATTACTTATGGATGACTGTCTAATACATATTGTGGGATTGGCTGGGCCTCCAGACCCGAAAGGACAAAAGGATGCGGAAAAGGACGTGTATCAGGCGGATGCCGGTGGCTCAGTTGGGAGCGTCGACGACTCGTAATCAGAGGGGCTTTCCATTCCTGTTTCAAGTCCGAATTTTTTCCGTATTCCTACAAATTGGGGGCTCAGCCGGGATGGAGGTAGACATCAAAACACCGACCAATCCACACAAGGCAGACGACGACAACAACATATTGTTGCCAAAAAGAAGCGTTTAGCGGCGAAGCAGTGGGCCTCTCTCCCACATTGCGTGCGAGTTCAGAGTTTAAGAGTTTAAAGAGTTGTGTCGAGAGATGGCGCTGCGTGAGAGAGATTACGGCGATTACGAAGACGAAGATTACGGCGAATACGATTACGAAGATTTATGAGTTCTTGAAGAAGTTAGCGAAGCTGTGATGGACATTCGAGGGCGAATGTCGTTGCAGGATGGCCGAGTGTGGGATTGGCGGGGCCTCCAGACCCGAAAGGACAAAAGGATGTGGAAAAGGACGTGTGTATCAGGCGGACGCCGGTGGCTCAGTTGGGAGCATCGACGACTCGTAATCCGAGGGGCACGGGTTCGATTCCCGTTTCAAGACCGAGTTCTTTCCGTATTCCTACAATATTGTGCGGTAATATTATATCCAGTTTGTCATTAGAAGATCAGTTAGCATTAAAGTTTCTTAGCATTAGTTTCTTCCCAAGGCATCGGGTGGTCCTTCGATCTTAGATGGCACTAAGCGCAATATCTCAAGAACCTGATCATTCAGAGATCGAGTTCTAAACACATCCCGTTCTATCCAGTTAAAGGCGTTATTTCATCGATTCCGGCGTGGCTTCGTGCAAACGAAATCTCTTGCGTACGTTCGTGGACGACGTTTACGAGCTCGCATGCGACCGGCTCGCGTTTATCGTTTGTCGATAACCCGCGAAATAAAGCTGCTGCGAGCCCTTTTCTTTACGGAAGTCGTTTCGCCGGGAAATCGGCTCGTTATCCGATCTTTACTTCGGCTCTAAAGGGCGAAACAACCTCTACTCGCGTGTAACCACCTTCTAATTACGTTAGACGTGATCTTAGAGCGCCGGTTTCATTGCACTTCCGATAATTAGGATTATTGGCGGAGATAAAATTAACTTTATGCGAGAATTCCGTGTCGCTGTTAACATAGGGCTGTTCCGTGTTTCTGGATCGATGGATATCTCTAGATCAAGTTCACTTTGACCTTGTAATCGAAAGTGAAATATCTTTATCACTCTGTCTTGTTCTGAGGAGAGAACGCGCCTGGATGGATGAGAGGTATCCCTTTGCACTCGATGACATTTTCATTGTTGCGGAGTAGCTACTGTAAAACTTTCTGTCTGAGAAGATTAATGAACTATTTTGATATCATTATTTGGCTATTATTCACACTAGAAGTACCGGCATTATACAGGATGTCCCACAATTATGGTACGAGCCGGAAAGGGGTGGTAGGTGATGCTATTCTCAACAACTTTTTCCTTTGCAAAAATATTGGATGAGGTTCCATTTTTAAATTATTAAGGAAAAACACCGACCAATGAGAGCGCGAGGATCGCGCGCGCTAGGAGGCAGAAGTGTAGGTCCGAGTTTTAATTGGCCATGATCGCGATCGAAAATAAGTCGCGCGCGATTCTCGCGTTCTGATTGGTCTGTGTTTTTCCTTAATAATTTAAAAATGAAGCCTTATCCGACATTTTTGCAAAGGAAAAAGTTGTTCAGAATAGCCCCACCTACCACACCTTTTCGGCATGTACCATAATTGCGGGACACCCTGTATGCATACTTTCTTTGAAGTTGAAAATAAAGTAAAAAAATAATTAAATAGATACTGCAGCTAACATATACAACCATTCATTATCCCCATAAAACATTCACGGACATTTTGATAAAAGTATTGTATGTTTCACTGTGTTCAAACATCACGTGTACAATACTACAAATGTAATTATAGGTTATTTTTTAACACTAGGTTCACGGGACCCGTCAAATTGACGCATATTAGATTTTGTATTTTCAATTACGAGAATTATTAAAATGCTTATGTCAAAATGCATGTTAACGTTCATCGAGGCAAAGAATCTTTCTATAAACTGATACACGTATTGTCATTATTTACTTATTTTTATAGTTCATTCTCAACTTAGACATAAGTGCTCATTAAACGTCCGTAAATCTAGTGTTAAAATTGTTGCATTAAATCAAATCTCGGAAAGTAGACACCCTGCGAAAAAATGTTTCGGGCAAAAGTTACCTATTTTCTTCTGGAGAATATGATAGTGTAATAAAAAACGTTTTCTTTTTATTTAAAAAAGTAAAGTTGACCTTCATATAACATTCAGCAGCACTCATTGAAAAAATCCATCCCTGCCATCCAATTTGCTCCCTGACACACGGCAACTTTTGTCTGAAACACTTTTGTCAAAAAAAAACTATGTTGTTTAAAAGATATTAACCTGTCTCAAAATAAGTGGACCACCCTGTATATTTGTATGCAAGTGAAGACGCACAGTCTGTCTGTCTTCTGATACTTTCTAAGAATAAACATTGTTATTTTATTTGTAAATATTTTGTTGTTCGGCTCAATTTGTAACTCACCTCCTGTTTCGTGGCATAACGAAACACTTAGGAAAACGTACAGTAGTAAATAATATTGGACATGACACAGTACAGCAGGACGAATTGACCGTTAATAATTAAGCTCACATTGATATACAGTCCACTCATTTATCTTTAAATAACCTCTTCAAGGATCATAGTAACAGAAACCAGACCTACGTATAATTTATGTTGGGTCGCATATCTTTCGAATTTCGGATTGCAATTATAATTTCCACAATTCATTGACACATACTGAAGCAATAACCTTTTAGGTTTTAAGGCTTCTTTAACATTGAACAGAACCTTCCTTAACTCTTTCGCTACGGCGGGCCTTGCCGCGGAGTGCCTCGTCTAGAACGGAGCGCCGTGCCGAAAGTGGGAACATTAAGCGCGCGCAGTCTTTAGCATTCGGGGCCAAGACTTTTGTCTCAAAAACGACTTTGTGACATTACTTTTAGAAACAAAATGATTTGTGTTCATAATTTTTCCATGGAGGTATTTTTAATTCAAGTACCCGCGCAAGATGTGTTAACATTTGGTTCCATTTTTCGAGCGGGTGACTAAAGTCACCCGTTGTGTATAGGTGGTATCTTGTGACGGGTGACTATAGTCACCCGTCGGGTATGCGTGTCGTTTCGTGGCGGGTGACTATAGTCACCCGTAGTAGCGAAAGGGTTAAGGAAGTTCTCATAGATTCGAGACTCGCCCGAAAGTATGTTTTGTTCGACTATCGTAGGGTAGATAATTTATGACTTCCGGGGACCTTTACATTCGCGTTCATTCTGGCCAGGGTTTCGGAAATAACCCAAGACTCGCTTGTACAACTAACTCGATGCAATGTCTAATTCTCTGTTTCGTGTCACCAACGGGCCTCCTGTGGTGCCGTCCGCGAAGTCAGAGACAAGACCCGCCAAGCGGGTTGTAGCTTACGAGCGTCTCTAAACCAACATTTCTAAACCAACACTTCAAGGACAAGTCCCAACGTAAAGGGACTAAGCCGCCACTTCTGGGGCTCACGTGCACCACAGCCAGCAGGATCTTCAGCTAGCATACATGGGCAGTGTCTAGCGTGCTGATTTGCGAAACCATGATAGCCTATGACATTTCACCAAAGGGTTTGGCACCACACTGATTGGTGGCCTTTGGTGACACCCACGCTAGACCAACTCCCTGAGGCTTTTAGGCTGACTTGGTTGGTGCACAGACAGAGAGTCGACTTGGTTTACGAGAAACCAAAAAAGTGGTCTTCTGTTTGAAACTGTCCGAGAAACAACTAGCTTTTCTCTTGCCTTGACAATCGTTAGAGTCCGAGCACTTAACTATTATTTTTCACACAACTACACGTATTTATAACACATCATCAAGAATAAACAGATATTTAATACAACTGTCACACTAATTATTATCCTTACTGCTGTAAAAGGGGTAAGGAAGCGCTGCAGTTCGGGTATTATTCCATAATCTAATATCGCGAACTAGTGCTAAAAAACACCTCCCCCTATCGAAGTTTTTAGCTTAAAAATCGTAATTTTACCCCCCTCGATCTGGTGATTCTTTTAGCCGGAGGTGGTTCTCATGTCGTATCAATGGCACCGGAAATACCTCGTCGCCATTACGTTCCTGCGTTCTAACGTCGGCGTAATAGTGTGTTCGACTGGCGAAAATTTCGTCCATCGTCTTAGCAAGGCATCATAAAGTGGTCCTCGCAACGAGGCGAATTCCGGTGATTCCGGTCGTTCCGGGGCGCAGTTTTCGTCGGCTGTTTGCAGCAGCACCGGTAGAAGGCCATCGGATACGCGGAATATTGCGACCGTTGTCCAAGTCTCTGCGAATGTGCCGTGAGTTTCTCGAGAAGTAACGGCGTTAGTAGCCGGGGATGGCCAGAAATGTGTGGCCCCCCGGGTGCCGCGAATGCGTTCTACGTGCTTGATAAAGTGTCGTTGCCGCGAACTTTAATGCCATCGAATATTTTCGAGGTTACGGCCAACCAGTACCGCAAATTGTATCCCGTGTTTCGCTAATTACGCTCATCCTGTTGCACGCGTTGCCCTTTCATCTTCTTTGCGCGCGGCCTTTATTGCGCGTTCTGCTACGCTCGCAGAAATTTATTTGCCGCACGCTGCTGGAATTAATTCTGCGCACTTTGAATAAACATACTCTTTAATTATTCTATAAATACATTTGCTCGGCATTTATAATATTCTATAAATATAAATATATATATTAACACGTTCCCTGCCAAGCTGTTTTTGCCCAACTTGTCGTGCAGGCCATTTGATGTTTTGACTAAAGATTGGTATATTATCATATAATATTTCATTACATCATCGGTGTTTAGTGTGTTTGGAATGGTGGTCACTATCAATGCCTCATCCTTTTGGCGGAAATATATTTTATAGAATCAAATTTGGCATAAAATGTATGTTTTCAGCGCTTTAAATGAATATGTCTGCGTGTACCATTTGTGATACACGTGGTCTGATGGTCAAGCTTAATGTGTACCATAAATGGTACACGTGGCATCGACGTGCTAAATAGAAATATATATATATATATATATATATATATATATATATATATATATACACTGAGCAACAAAATTAGCGCAACAAGAATTTTTATCAAAATTTCACTCAACTTTAAGTAATCGAAAAAAGTTATTACAACATTACAATTACATTATCTTACAAATTCTTTTTTCATGTTTTCTAATTTATATACTACATATTTATTTATGTTTAATACATACGAATACACTTATAGAACATATAAATATATTTTTAGAATAAACTTTTGTTTATTCAATTTATATGTATATGAATATTCTGCTGTGCTAAATCGATACATTAATATAATTAGAAAACAATGATTAGAACATAAAATATATATGATTATACATGAGTAAATAATTTGATTATATGTAATGCTATGTAAGTAAAAATATAAAAGTATACACAATTAATTCCAATAGATGGATGTGTCCATTATACATATGTATTTATTATAGGTACATCTATAATTACAGATATGTATTCATCGTATGTTTGATTATACATATACAACATACATATCTATACATGCAAATGTATATACATGCACAATGTGTTTAATTATATATACATCTCCACAGTATGTTTAATTATACATATCTATATCCACAGTACGGTCAATTATAAATGTACTTGTGCATCTACGCTATGTTTATTTAATACATGTACGTTTGTTGTTTAAGCAAACGGCGTCTGTGTTGCGGTATTTATACCATATATGTAGAAACACGGTATTGAACCAGAACCGAAGGATATTCTTATTGTATGTTGCGATTTCGTAATTGGAAAAATATTTGAGAGCCGGTTGATGTACCTGAGATTGTCGAAACGCCAAACATTTCGGTTTCAACGATACTCCGCTCGATCGTGCAAATCATGAGCAGACACTGTAACACGGTTTTCAATTTGAACGAGCCACTTCGGCATCATCGAATCAATGGGCGAAGAAAAAAGGAAATTCGGAGCCAGCGAACCAACCACTCGTCGAAGCGAAATCAATCGGTCGGATTCTCGCGTGTTCCTCGCCCGACCGTTCTCGAGGAGCCACCTGATCCCCAGGGGTGTTCTAGTCCCTGGAAGGTCGGGCAAAAAAGTCCAACGTGTATAGAAAGTAACCGGGGATGGCACAGAAGTTGCGGGTGAAAAACGCCGAGATATTCTCATTGCATATTCAACGCGGCTGCATATACAGTATGTGCGTGCAACGTAGTCTTCCCTTAAATTGGTATAAACGTAACAACGGCAGTTTTCTGTTACACGTTTTCGATTTTGGAATGTTTTCTAACTAATTTACGCATCCTGAATTTTCGTCTTGTTTAATTATTCAATTTTTAGGTTCTTAATTTTCTTACTTTTGTATCTTTCGTTTCTGCATTTTCAAATTTATGAATATTGTTGTGCTATATTTTCAAGTTTTAAGGTTTCCAATTTTTAAATCTTATGCTTCGACACTTTCAAATTTTTAATTTCTAAGTTTTCTAATCTTTTGAATTTCTAAATCCTATGCTTCAACATTTTTACATTTTAAATTTCTTAGTTTCCACATTTTGTTCCTCCACATTTTCAAGTTTTACATTTTTAAATTTTTAAATCCTGTGCTTCAACATTTCCATCTTTCAAATTTCTTAGTTTCCACATTTTGTTCCTCTACATTTTCAAGTTTTACATTTCCAAATTTCTAAATCCTGTGCTTCAACATTTCCATCTTTCAAATTTCTTAGTTTCCACATTTTGTTCCTCTACATTTTCAAGTTTTACATTTCTAAATTTCTAAATCCTGTGCTTCAACATTTCCATCTTTCAAATTTCTTAGTTTCCACATTTTGTTCCTCTACATTTTCAAGTTTCATATTTCCAAATTTCTAAATCCTGTGCTTCAACATTTCCATCTTTCAAATTTCTTAGTTTCCACATTTTGTTCCTCTACATTTTCAAGTTTTACATTTCTAAATTTCTAAATCCTGTGCTTCAACATTTCCATCTTTCAAATTTCTTAGTTTCCACATTTTGTTCCTCTACATTTTCAAGTTTCATATTTCCAAATTTCTAAATTCTATGCTTCAACATTTTTACATTTTAAATTTCTTAGTTTCCAAATTTTGTACCTCTACATTTTCAAGTTTTATATTTCCAAATTTCTAAATCCTATGCTTCAACATTTTCACATTTTAAATTTCTAAGTTTTCAAATCTTGTAGCTCTATACTTTCAAGTTTTACATATCCAAATGTCTAAATCTTATACTCCTACATTTTCAGATTTTAGATTACAAAGTTTCTGACTCTTAGAATGTCTTCACTTCTACATTTTCAATTTTTACGCCAGCAGATGTTCCAATTCATGAATTCTTGACACCTTGACTGCCACCACACCCACAGGGTGACGCTTAAATTTCGTCGTATCAAATACTCGAACGTACGAATAACAAATAAAAGGAAATGTCGTGAAAATATTTCATAAGATTTTTCAAAGATGAACATACTGCTTAATGCAATTTTCAAATGCTTTCGTATAACAGTCAACGCGTTAAGCTTCCGAATTTTCACACTCACAAGTTCTCAAATTTCAAAAATTCCACATTTACAAAGTCTCTATAGGTTCTAAAATAACATAAAAACAGTAGACAAAACAAAAATAATTTTTTTGACTCCATCTACGTAGAGATCCACCCTTAATAAGAGCCTGGACTGTACCTGGATGTTACAAACGTAAAAAAAGAGCAAGAGAAAGAGAGAAAGTTGGCTCCGGTTGATGTACGAGCTGGAAAATAGGGCTGGAGGACACATGGGGTGGTTGCTTGACCCCCGTATACGCGTTTACGAGCGAGCGTGATTAAATGCTTACGCGCGGAATAAACTACCCCGATCCTGCACCACCCCGCGTTTTATTTTCCTTTGACGCCGCTGTTTTTTTTTAAACGTTCGTTATGGTCGCCGTTGTTATTGTCGCCGCGCCTCGAACGTACAGCTGCTCGTTTCGGCCCCGATCAATTATGCAATTTTAATTCGACGCACAAGTGCCACGCTCGATTTACCCGGCAAACCCTTCGATGCGGCTTTCGACGCTCAGGTGAATTGTTTGCGAAGCACCTGCAGTTTCGATTGCTGTTTTTCTTTTTTTTTTTTTTTTTTCGAGGGGAGAAATTCGCGGGATGTTGAGGACCTTGGTTGCGAACGGGGTTGTTTTTAACACTAAAACTACCGACAATTATTATGAAATTAAAAATGAAGTTGAAAAATAAACGAACAAACGATGAAACATAAATGAATGCATTTATTGATTCTTTATGTTGACGACGAACTGTACGGATGTTAAGAAAACCACCTTGACAAATTTTGTTATTTGAAGTAGGAAATGTGTAGAAGGATCATTTTACCCCTTTGGTAGTTTTAGTGTTAAGGGATAATATGGTTGGGTTAGTGGCTCGAGTTAATTGTGATGTTCGTGTTTCTTGGATGACAGTAATATTTGAGATTTTTGGATTTGACATTTTAATATCTGAGAATCGAGGGCATAGAGATTTGGAGAATCGTCAAGGTTAATGCAAGGTGCATTAGAAATTTGGAGATTCGAGAAGTTGAGGGTTAGAAATTTGGAGATCCCAGAAATCGAGGATTAGAAACTTGGACATCCCAGAAGTCATGGATTAGAAATTTGGAAATCCGATAGGTCGAGGTATAGAATTTGGGAGATCTCAGAAGTCGAGGATTAGAAATTTGGTCCTACTGAAAATCAAGGATGAGAAATTTGAACATCCCAGAAGTCGGGGATTAGAAATTTAGAGATCCTGAAAATCGAGGATTAGAAATTTGGTGATCTTGAAAATCGAGGATTAGAAATTTGGAAATCCCAGAAGTCGGGCATCAGAAATTTGGAGATCTGAGAAGTCGAGGTATAGAAATTTAGAGATCGCAGAAGTCGTGGTACAGAAAATTGGAGATCTCAGAAGACCGGGATTATAAATTTGGAGATTTGAAAAGTCGAGGTATAAAAATGTTGAGATCTCAGAAGTCGAGTATTAGAAATTTGGTGATCCTACAAGTTGGTGATTAGAAATTTGGAGATTCATGAAATAAAGATTTAAAAATTGGGTGATCCGGAAAATCAAGGATTAGAAATTTGGAAATCCGAGAAGTCGAAATTTAAAAATATGGAGATCCAAGAAGTCGATGATTCAAAATGTAGGGTTGCGATGATCCGAAGATCGAAGAATTTGGAGAACCCTGAATCCTCATGTATGCAGATTTGGCCATTTAATGATACTGAAATTTGAAAACTAAAGACTTGTGGAATTTTTGAAACTTAGGAATGCACAAAATTTTAAACGACTACTATTCATACTTTGAACGTATTTTTAACCACTTTCCCATCGTTTCTCGGGAAAGTGATAAGGACATTTTTTGTTCCTTGGGAGACACACTAAAAGATCCTGCACGAATTTTTCATTTCCAGGCGATGCCAAAAATGGGCATTTTTTAACACCCTCCTTTGCAAACTTGAGAAACATCAACTTCCGATTTATGGACAAGGAACATCAACTTCCTTCGCTTACGCATCCGAAACTGTCCAAAACTGCTCTAAATTCTCGAACATACTCGTACCACGGATTCCCCCTCCCGCAACTCGCTCGTTATTACCAAAACAAGGACGTACGTAGCGAAGCATATACAGCGAAAATATGAGTACCTCCGTAGCGGCGTAAAATCGTAATGACCTTCCGCATAAAGCCCCGACAAAGAAAAGCGAAGAAGGATAAAATGAAAATGGCGTGCTCGGGGTTGAAATATCGGTTGCGTGGAAAAAGTGGGGGCGGTACAACGTTGTCCCCGTGTAGCAGAAGCATTGTTCTTTTATATCGTTCGATAAATACCCGTGCCAGCACGTGTAGGGCCTGTAAACTCGAAAAACAGCGCGCGAGGAACGTCGGGGGAAGGGTCAAGGCTTGATGTACGAGCTGAAAAAAAAATTGCCGGCTCGTGGATCGAGAGGGTTTGTCCGCGAGGTTACATACGCAAACGCGAGGTTAAATGTCCACGCGCGGAGAAAGAGGAAGCTCGTCGACAAATTAACGTGATTTATTTTATTTCGTAGCAGCTCTCCATTAATCTCCCCTGCTCGCAGAGACGCTGAAGAAGTTGCTCACGCGGTAACCAGATTTTCCCGTTGCCTTTTTCTTCGATTCCATTACCTTCCGGGTGCTTATTAATCCTGTTGCGGCGCATTAACACTTTGACTATCGTCTAAACGCAGAGGATATTTCTGAGACAGAAAGTGAGACGATAGACGATGGTTACTGACTCGGAGTCTCATAGCTGTCGGATGACACAGGACTGTTTGTTTGTCCGTTTTGAAGTTTGTGAAAATGGCACGCAGTTTAGCATCGCGTTGGCTGAATGAATTAATAAAGAAAATATATTAGGTTGGTGCATATGAAATGTCGGATTTTCTGTACATGCGAACCTTTGTCACCATGTTTCCCTTATGCTTTCGTTTTTTGCATCAACCTCTTTCATAGTTGTACTGTCCATTGCCAGAGTCACATTTCAACAAAGAAGATTTTCTTAAAAGCGTTTCCTTTTGTTATTTGTTTTGTATTTTGTATCGATGTTACAGTGAAACTCCGAAATCTGGGGAATGTCGACTTTCACCGGTGAATGTCAACATTCACGTAGTCGTTTGGTGTATGTCCGAAATATTTGCTAAATACCCTTATTTCTGACTTACACCGGTAAATGTCGACATTCACCATGCACTAATTGTCGACATACACCGGTGAGGGTTCGAATGTACAAGAATGTAATGAAATATTCGATCTTCCACCGACGTATTTGGCATGTGTTGACATTCACCGGTGAAAGTCGACATTCTCCAATTTCGGTCTTCCACGGTAACATCCACACGAATTCAGCCGATATTTGTGTAATTGTTGTATACGAGTATAAATTTGGCAATAATGCTGCAACAGCTACCGGCAATATAAACCATGCGTGTGAGGAAAATGCTGTAATCGAACAAAATGTGCGACTGGTTTGAGAAGCGCAAAAAAGAATTGAAAATTGTATACCCATCACTCATTAAGATAATTCATATATAGACACTATAATAGAGTATTCTTATTTATTTTAAGTGAATTCAGCATCATTTCGCCCCGAATTAGCAATTCCCCTACTTATATGCATCCACAATACTCAAAGGGATAATGTAACTGTTAAATGTTCACAAAAATTTGAGTGTCATCTATGTAGGAATACGGAAAAATATCGGACTTGAAACGGGAATCGAACCCGTGCCCCTCAGATTACGAGTCGTCGACGCTCCCAACTGAGCCACCGGCGCCCGCCTAATACACGTCCTTTCCGTATTCCTTTTGTCCTTATCGGGTATGGAGGTCCCGCCAATCCCACACTCGGCCATCCTACAACTACATTCGCCCTCGAATGTCCGTTACAGCTTCGTCTCATCACTTCAAGTAACTCCGCAGTACTCGCAGCCAACTTCGTCGTCATCTTCGCAGTGGCATCTCTCCGCCAAACGTCAACTCTTTGAACCGTCAAACTTCACAACGTGAGAGAGGCCACTGCATCTCGTAAACACTTCTTTGACTGCAAGCATACGTTGTCCTGGTGTGCCTTGTGGAGATTTGGTCGGTGTTTTTATTATCTTCCTCCATCCTACTTCTGACACCAAATTGTAGGAATACGGAAAAATATCGGACTTGAAACGGGAATCGAACCCGTGCCCCTCAGATTACGAGTCGTCGACGCTCCCAACTGAGCCACCGGCGCCCGCCTAATACACGTCCTTTCCGTATTCCTTTTGTTCTTATCGGGTATGGAGGTCCCGCCAATCCCACATCTATATATGAATGACATGACAGTCAAAGTGTTAATTGTGTGTATAACACGTTTTGCTAATAGAAACGCACTCGCGACCCACAGTGAAACGTCGAAAACGCACCGAATCGCCGAGCAAAGAATCGAGTTCGAGGAAGGTAAAGAAACGGAAGTGCCCGGAGGAACACGCTATCCCGGAACCGACCGAAGAAAACAGTCCGAGCAATTCGAAGCGAAGCCGGACCAAAAGAAAAATCGACCCTCCTCTTTCCCGTTTCGCGTTAAGGAAGCAACCTTACCTCTGTTGGCATTTCCCGCGCATTGTTTCACTAATTGTGACCGTGTCTCTGTCATATTTCCAACGGAAATGAAAATTTTTACCCGGGGACCGGTGTTTCTTCCTCATTTTCAGTGCCGTTTCCGCGTCTTCAATTTTTTTTTTTTTCCTTTGTCCGACGACGCGCATGCGAAATTAGGAGCATTCTCGGTTAGACGACTAGCCTCGGTTTCTTCGTTCGCGAAATTAAAGTGGCTGTTTTGGGTCGGTTTCGCGACGTTTCTCGCGCGATGTCGGAGATTTATGAAACGCGTCGGGAAAATGTACGCGAGCGACGCTCGACGGTCCGAAGTCGAGCAAAACTGCCGGCATAAATAGGTTTCTTCGTACGGAGAAAAAGCGGCGGGGAAGAGCGGATAAAAATTCAATTTAATTGTCTCGGTTGGATTCTTGGGTGCGGCGGTGCACTGGTCGAGTGCCCGCTGGACAGTTTGAGGGCATAGTAAATGTGCACGGTGCGAGCTGCTTTGAGTCGCGGTGATACTTATATTTTCGTGTGTGAATATTTTCAAATCCACAAATTCTTAAATTCTCAAGTACTTAATTTTTCAGATGCTAAAATTGTAAAATTCTGAAATGCTTAAATGCTTAAATGCTGAAATTCTCAAATGATCAAATTCTCAAGTGATAAATTTCTCAAATGCTCAAATTTTCTGATGATCAAATTCTTAAACGCTTAAATTTTCAAATGACCAAATCCTCAAATGCTTAAATTTTCAAATGATCAAATTCTCAAATGCGCAAACTCTAAAATGCTCAATTATTCAAATTTTTAAATTCGCAAGGGCTCAAATGTACAAATTCTTAAATTCTCAAAGGGTCAAATTTTCAAATGTGAAAATACTCAAATGATCAAATTCTTCAATTCGCAGATGCTGAGATTTTCAAATGAGTAAGTTCTCAGAATTTAAAATGTCGAAGTTCTGAAGTGTTGAAATTCTTACATTCTCAAATACCTATATTCTCAAATGTCAAAATCGTCTAGTACTGAAATTTTTAAATCATCATATTATCAAATAGTCAAATGATCAAATGATCAAATGATAAAATGATCAAATGATCAAATGATCAAATGATCAAATAATCAAATGATCAAATGATCAAATGATCAAATAATCAAATGATCAAATGATCAAATGATCAAATGATCAAATGATCAAATTATCAAATTATCAAATGATCAAATGATCGAACTATCAAATTATCAAACTATCAAATTATCAAACTATCAAATTATCAAACTATCGAATTATCAGACTATAAAATTACCAAACTATCAAATTATCAAACTATCAAATTATCAGACTAACAAATTATCAAACTATGAAGTAATCAAATTATCAAGTTAATAAGTTCAGAAGTTCAGGAATATGGAAATGGCGGGTCGAGATCCGGAAATTATAAAGACCCAACTTCGTAAAAAGAGAAATTCCCGACTAAATAATTTGTGCATTTTCGTCAAACGATGAAATTCGGTAGCGTCATTTTGACGCGGTTAATATTTGGAAAGTTTCACGGAGCGAAATTTCTACGAATTTCCGCGTTGCGAAAATCTGCCTTCCTGTTACTGCCGTTTTCGCTTCGACTCTCCGTCGGCGCATCAACTCTTTTCCATTCCGGTAGAGTGATCCTTTTTCCGCGCACGCTACGGTTTACCAAATTAGAAAAAATGACAAAGAAACAATGGAGAAGTACAACGAAATATTTTGGCGCAATAACAAAAGAGGAAACTAACCTTCGATAATCCTTTGTTTCAGATTAATCGAGCCACGCTATACAACTGCAGCCGTGCATCATCGAGGCACACAGGTATTTTTCTTTTCTACATTTTCAAACATTTATTCTTAACAATTTTTTCAACTTCAATTTTATTGCTAAATTCATATATATATATACATATATATACGATTAAACAATATAATTGTAATTACAATATGGATAAACATGCAATGTCCATATGTTTCTTTAAGCGCTATCGATGCACTTGTTTCCATTTTTTAATAGGCACTTATATTTAAGAGATTTACATTATGAAAGTCTAAGAACTTACGTTTGAATCAATTTAAAAATATTGAGTAATTTTTGTGAATTTCGGCGATGTATTCATAGATGCGTGAAATTTTATTATGTGATAAAATTCAGTAAACCTGTGTAACTATCGCTGCTTTTTGATTGAACCGTTGTAAGAAACATCTTTTTCCAAAGAATTTGATTTAATAACTAAACAGCGTGTTAACATTTTTATGATAAAGCTCTACGGTAACGAATGAATATTATTTGGAATCTAATTTTAAGAGGGTCTGTCTTGTCGAGCAACACGCTCTTCTGAAATCACCTCGATGAACATGAACTGATGGGGACCGCACCCTGTGACTGGCTAAAATTATAATATTGTGGGAAGGTAGCTGCCTAACAAATTGATGGGGGTGAAATTTGTGGTTGGCGAAATTTAGTACTGCTTTACCGAGGTAACCGCTTACAAGTCACGAAAAAGAAACAATTGATAGTAAGACGATCGTAAAGGACGAAAAATGTTCAATGGTTTCATAAATTTATTCTTGCTACTGGTCAGTTGAGAATCTTTTAGGATGGCTAGAGCCATTTACAGTATGAAAACTCCGAAATGTTTTATTGTGTATACACACAGTTTTTGTCATTTGAACGGGTGATAGGGTGTACATTTCTGAGGTTGCATACGAAATTAATATAATCCCTTCGCACTCGTAAGATGGCTCACAATGAGGTACCCTGGGAAATACCAATTGTTGCGTCACTTTAAATAGTTATGCATCAATCCCTATAAATTATTATCGACACACGACCTCGAAGCCCCCTCATAAATCTCCAGGTTCGGAATTTCTATTTTTGTACGGCAATAGCCAAAGAAATCCGAACCGACCCGTACCAGCAGTAAGTGTATGAAACCATGGACCATCGTTCTTTAGAAAAAAAATAGTTTCGCGACGACGACCCAAGTTTATTACTTTGGGTCCCACACGTTAATCCTCGACTCCGTTAAATTCACCCTTCGTACTCAGAGTCACAGCGTTTCTCCAGCTTATTACCTGCTACGGGTTTCTTCACCAAAACACGCGGACATCCGTCGCACGTCACCCCCCTTAGTCGTTGCCACCTCCAGAGATGACCATCACCTCTCCGAGGGCGGCAACCTCCGAAAAACCATAACCAATGACAAACCTCACCCCCATCCGAATTCTCAAAGCGAAGGTGACGTCGACGGCAAATTTGCGACAAACGACAGAACAAAATCAAAATCACAAAGTATAACACGAATAAGAACAAATTATAACACGATTAGATTAAGAACACGAAAAGTATAACACGAATAAGTACAAACATAAAATCACGAACAACGTAAAACACGAATCGAACATTGTACTATAACACGAACACTTATAATTATCGAATTAACTCTTACACAACATCGCGATCGAATATCATACATCACGAGCATTTCAACTAGATCCAGGCTCATTAAATTGTGGCTGGGTCAGAACTCGCGTAGGGTGCACGAATCCACGCAGTTCACGCAACACCAATGTAGGGACATGCGTACCCGAGGAAATAGGAATCCAGGGCTATAAGTACCCGATGACATAGGTATTTGAAGAGATACGAATATATGGATATCAGTTTCTGGAGATACACACCAGCACTCAGAAATATAAAAATTCGCGAACGTAGACACGTGGAAACGTACAAATTTATGTAGAAATTTATAAACACGGTCCCGATAGAGAAAAACCAGGGCACACTATTTGCTTGGATGGTAGGTAGAAATACGTAACGAGTCTCTGGCTGTCGAAATGATTCCACGAGGCGGAGAAAGGGCAGAAAATAGAAGAAAAGTTGTAGAACAGTCGGAAGCAAAGAAGGTCGAGGAGGGGTCGATTTTTGCGAAATGAAGAGCAAAGGGGCTTCGAAGGTCTCGGAGGAGCGAAACAAACGTCGGGAAGTTGAAGAGAGGAAACCGGGGAAAACGTTGAACGAAAAGTAAAACAAGAAACCTCGATCGACGAAACCCGAGAAAATTGTGTGTGATCAGCGGCAGTGGTTTCGAGAAACCGGCGAAGAAAGGATAAAACAGCTCCAAAGTAAAGACTAAAAATAAAGAGAGGAAACTGACCTATCGGGGGAAGTCGAAGTAAAACGAAATAGGTATGTGGAAATAAAAAATTAAATCGAACTTGGTCAAAGCGTTTTACCACTGCTTTCGTCTCTTTTGTCTTTCGATTCGTTTTTCGTCTTTTCTTCTTCTTTTTTGCCTCTGTCGCGGTATTAGTCATTTCGAAAGTGGTTTGCGAAACGATCGATGTGGAACGTTAACGAAATTATGTAATATTGGGATCGTCTGTTTTATTTTATACATTAAAAGACTTGTTTGCTTTATTTTATATAATATAAGGATTGTTTGCTTTATAGTACAGGGTGGGTAAAAAGTTCCCGGAATTATTCCGTTTTTTTAAATAGTCTGTCATTTTTATTCAAATCAGTCAGTCAACAAATTTATATAACACAAATCTTCTTTTGTTTAATAATAACGAAATGCAACAAAAAAAATTACAACAAATGTTCAAAGTTTCCTACCTCAGCTTCAACACATTTTTTAAGACGTTTTGGAAAATTTCCGACTATGCTCGCACACTGTTCTACAGTTATTTCGTCCCAAGATCGTATCAATGCTCTTTTCAGCGCGTCCACTGTGTTGTATCTTCTTTCTGAGATTTTTTGCTCTAATATTGACCATACTGAGTAATCCATTGGATTCAGGTCCAGTGAATTTGACGGCCAAACATCCTTTCCCCAGAATCCGGGAAACAGTTCCTCGCAAGTGGCGATGGTTGTTTGAGCCGAATGTGCAGGTGTCCAACTGAATCACGTATCCTATATCGAACTTTCATGAAGAATTAAAACATGCGAAAAGAGGTTGCAAAAAACACAAACAAACATTAAAATATTACGTATAAACTAAATTCCGGGAACTTTTTACGCACCCTGTATATGATGTAAGGATTGCTTGCCTCATTTTATATATTATAAGGATTATTTGCTTTATTTTGTATAATATGACGACTGTTTGCTTTATAGTATATGATGTAAGGATTGTTTGCCTCATTTTATATATTATAAGGATTATTTGCTTTATTTTGTATAATATGAGGACTGTTTGCTTTATAGTATATGATGTAAGGATTGTTTGCCTCATTTTATACATTATAAGGATTATTTGCTTTATTTTGTATAATATGAGGACTGTTTGCTTTATAGTATATGATGTAAGGATTGTTTGCCTCATTTTATACATTATAAGGATTATTTGCTTTATTTTGTATAATATGAGGACTGTTT
Organism: Coelioxys conoideus; assembly: GCA_947623535.1. Lineage (NCBI taxonomy): Eukaryota > Metazoa > Arthropoda > Insecta > Hymenoptera > Megachilidae > Coelioxys > Coelioxys conoideus. The sequence continues at coordinate 6,953,275 of OX392453.1, read as the reverse complement.
GCTTTATAGTATATGATGTAAGGATTGTTTGCCTCATTTTATACATTATAAGGATTATTTGCTTTATTTTGTATAATATGAGGACAGTTTGCTTTATACAGGGTGCCCCGCAATTATGGTACGAGCCGGAAAGGGGTGGTAGGTGATGCTATTCTGAACAACTGTTTCCTTTGCCAAAATGTCGGATGAGGCTTCATTTTTAAATTATTAAGGTGTAGTCGTCAGGACGAAAAATGAACTTAACCCTTTCGCTTCGGCAGTCCAGTCCGCCGAAGTGTCGTCGCCGTACGGAAGCACGTGCCAGAAATGTGCACAGTGTTCGTGGTTTTTGTATACACGATTTTTAAGTCTTAAATAATTGCTATGTTTTAAAACAATTGTTTTTAATATGAATTATACAATTAATATACGATAAATACGATATACATAATAAACACAAATACGTAAATAAAAATAAATACGATATACATAATAAACACAAATACGTAAATAAAAATAAATACGATATACATAATAAACACAAATACGTAAATAAAAATAAATACGTATAAATAAATAAAACTAAATACAAAAAAATACGTAAATACAATATACATAATTGTAAGATAATAGGAAAATGCAATGAACGATGAAGTTTGCACTTCACCGAATAAACGTTGTGTGGGCGTATTTAAGAATACTATCTTTCTTTATTATCTCTGCTCTCGGCGAAAGCCTATACAAGAATGTCTTCAGAGACGCATATTCGTATCAAGGACACCCTCGTTAGTATGGTCGTTCTTTAGGGCACTAGGGCCCGGCGAAACACCTCTGACGGAGGGGAAACGCTGACGAAAAACATATGGCGTGTATCGAATATTCGTTGATTTCTAATTTTCTTACATAATTGTAGGGGAATTGGTGTACGCAGGGGGGGGGGGGCGCAAGCAGGTAGAAAGATCAACCGATCGATTCCTGTCTTGTGTCCTTTGGAGGGTATCGTCTCCACGTACCCGAGTCGCTAGCCGACCAATGCTGGAGGCTGCGGGGCCTCCAAACTTGGGACCGGCTTGATCGCGTCGATCCCACCAGTGATCCAGACTGGTACCGCGGGGACCGGGGGCCCACTGGGCTTTGCCCTGGCCCGGTCATGGGAAGGACCATCGCGGGGGCAGTGGTTAGGCCGCATGCTGGCCAGAGGGCCTGCTAGTCGAGCCTTCGGCGGGTGAGCTGCGTCCCAACAGCTCGGGAACCAGCCTGCATAGCTGGTAGAGTGTTGGAAAGTCACTCGGCTCCACCAGAAGTCTGGTATCAGGGCCCGTAAGAACCTGTGCCGCTCTGGTAGTCCCCTGCAGTGTCGGGGACGCGCTGATTGGGCGTATCCCAATCCCGCGCCCATGGGGGCCGTGTGGTAGAGCTTTTTGCGGGAACCGCACGTTAAATTACCAAGGACAATCTCTGTAGGGGAATTGGTGTTTCGGGGTGAAATAACACTGCTTCAATTAAAAGAAATAAAAATATAGAATGTACTTTATTATAATGTCTATGGTTCCGCTAGTTTACTATTCCCTATCTCTCATTCACGCTATTCGCTGTTCACTAAAAACTCTCACGCTCGCTATTTCGCTGTTCTCTCAATACTCGCTGATACTCGCTATTAACCGGTAGTAATACGGTAAAATAAACGCGTATAATAACGTCTTGTACAATATCGTTAAATGACTATATATTCTTTAGACGACAAAATGTGGGCGATGTCGCGTTGTCAATGATTCCCCAAAGAATGCCCTTCCTCGAGACTGCGAAGGCTTTACTGCCCCTCGCCAAAACTCAAGGGCCTCAGTTGTTTACTGCCCTGACGTCACAATATCGGGTCCCAACGCATTGGTGGTCGTCGCGCTGGGACCGTATGCGTCCTATTTCGAGTTCGAATGCAGGTCAATTTGGAATTTTCTTACACTAACTTCATTCACCCCCGAAAACCATTCCGAACATCCACGCGATCACGTCCACCATCCTTATCGTTTTCCGTTCTCACGATCCTCGCACGCTCGGTCCTGCCATACGCTTCCAAACACTTTTCTTTCGCACCTCAGCCTCTGGAACTCAGTCGCACGTAATCACGCTGTTTACCGTCGCACGAATATTCCATCGCACGCTCTTTCCAAACACACCTAATTATACGAAGCAAAAATATTCTCATCCTACATAATAGTAATATACAATTATTTTTAATTTGAGAACTCTTGTACAAAATTATATTAGTTACTCTAAAGACATTAGACCTATCACAGTTGACATATTTTTTGGATGCCGGATATGTCCGGCGCTCGTACGCGAAAGGGTTAAGGAGTTATAAATCAATAAAAACCTCGTTAGAATGCAATGACTCCTTGGGTCCCATTTCTGCTACGGGTAAATACTATTATTCTAAACTACAAAAGTATCTAAAGGAACGAAAAAACCTTCGAACTATTGTATCAAAGAAAACTTTGACCGAGGTCTCGTTTCCGAATAATATTACGCGAAATTAGTCGAACAATAGGTTGGAGCGAAACATCGTTCGCGATTTCTCTTTGCCTCTTTCGGACAACGCGGGCTTATCAGCGAAGGAAGAGCGTGTTAGATAATTTAAATTGGAACACACCCAACAAACGGGACAAACGACTTTATCAGTAGACGAGACCACCTCGGCACGGTTTCTTCATTTGCATCAGAATCAGCGTGCAACTATAAATATCCGTGATTCGGTGGACGGTGACGGTTCTGATTAACCGGTACACGGGGCTACCAATAAATTTTCGACCGGCGCGAACTCTTCCCGTTCGTCACGATCGCTCTTCTCTCCGTGCACTATTCGCTTCGTTTAACCCTTTACACCCCTTCATTTCTCCTCCATACCAGCACCTCAAGGGGGAACCTCTATGTGGATGGAGGCAAAGAAGCCAATTTTTGTTCGAAAAGTTAACACTATTTCTACCACGATTTTGTGTATACCTATTTCAACCAAAAGATGTCTTTTGACGCCTTTTGAATACAAATCATTGCCGAAACTGGTTGGGATTTCAAATTATGAGTTAAACGTAGATAATTTGAGGAATATATTTATTGATACACTGATGTGTATTTATTGAAGATTATTTAATTCATCAAGCTACAAAATATTAGGGTCATACAAGTTTCTACCTTTTTGTAATATGACACAAAATGGGATAGCGAGATAGAGAAGGTTGATAGAGCTGAACAATTAATGCAACGAATCAACTTTGAACTATAAATATTGTGTATGAATGTCTATCAAAAAAAGGAAAGAACTTATGGGACACTCTAATATACAATCAATGCAGTGGTGTACACTAAAATGCAACAAGGGAAATTAGCGAATACTATCAGGTCAGTCCAAAAGTTCGTGCGCAATTTGGTGAAATTTTTAAATGGTGTAAATAAAACACAATTTAACATCTTAATCTATGATGTATTATCCTCCGCTATCTACAATATCTTGCCATCTTTCTAATAGCTTTTTTATTCCATTGGTGTAAAAAGATTCTGGTTTTGAAGCAAAAAGACTTCTGAGTTCATTTTGTATATCCTGTTTAGAATTGATCTGTTTGCTTTGGCAAAAATTTTTTAAGGCACGAAATAACTGAAAATCACTTGGGGCAATATCCGAGGAGTATGCAGGTTGCGGCAAAAGCTCCCAATTCAGTTCATTAATTTTTTGCAGCGTTGTTCGAGCCGTATGTGGTCTAGCGTTATCATGGTGGAACGACACTTTCTTCATATTCACCAATCGCGGGCGTTTTTTAATCAATTCTGAATTTAAACGGCAAAGTTGTTCACTGTATACATCTGCATTAATGGTTTTATTTGGTTCTAACAATTCATCTTATCGATCTGGTAATGAGTCATCGCGAATCCCATACATCCTACTAATGCGCACGAACTTTTGGACTGACCTGATAGCTGGAAAAAAAATGATATCGTTGAATTAATTTAACGATCATTGTATGGAAAATAAAGAAATTAATTGTGGAGAAACGATTCAACATAGAGAATAATTTTATGTTAAAATTTGAAAGGTGTCTTTTGGCACCTCTTGGTAGAAATAGTGTTAACACTAGAAGTACCGGCATTAAATGTATGCTTACTTCGAAGCTGAGAATAAAGTAGAAAAATAAATAAATAAATATTGCAGCATCACCTAACATATACAATCATTCATTAGCTCAATAAAACATGACAGACATTTTGACAACAGGACGGCAATAAAATTTTGTAATAAAAAATGCCAAACCCGAAACTTGTCATTTTGACCGGTTGGTAGTTTTAGTATTAATGTTGAACTGTTGTTCTTCGGGGTTCAATTTAATGAACCCTGCAGTAGTTAGGTTGTGGAATCAGTGAATCCACTCGGAAGACAAAATAACAAAACTGACGAGGGTAAAATATTTGTGCTTTATTAAAACTAAGACTTGATATAGCACTTAAGAAAAGATGGTAACACCTCGCAAACTGACTACGGATTTTAAAAGATAAATATAAATTGATGAGTACTCTTTGAGAGTTATTGGAAATTTACTGAAGAAAAAAATAATGTTCTCTCCAGAATAAACTATGTAGTGGGGGCTTGGTGTGCCGCCGGGGGTGAACAAACGACTGAGTTAAAATTAAACTATTTTCATTGGTTCTGGAAAATTGAAGGGAAGTGGGCAAGAACCGCCCTTACCAAATACTCATCGCGAGGTCACTTCTTACCCTAGTGACCTAAGGTAAAAAACACGACGTCCTTTGTCACCTAACGGTTCGACACTCGTAAAATAAACCGCGCTGCTCTCGAAAGCCATGCTAAATTAAAAAAAAGAGCGAGAATATAAATTGCACGTTGTAAAGAGCCGCAAAAGGCAGATATTGATTATTCATGAATTGTCTAAAGTTAAAAATAAGCCCAATGGCTTTACGATTCTACGAATGCGCCGCAGCAGTACACTAAAATGTTCGAACAGAAGTACACCGGATAAACTGCAAAAAATACATAACCTAACGATAAGGTATTAAAGTAATACGGCAATAAAACAGAAAAAGAAGCTGGATCCATTCATTTGATTTCGACACAGGGCGCTTATCTCGGACAAAAGGAGAAGTCGAAATTCGTTGGACAGTTTAATCTCTCGATTAATATCGAAGCAGTCCGGTATTATCAGTAAAGTAATAATTCATCTATCCGTCGACGTTTTCCATCGATTTCGAGCTGTTTGTAGAACGGATGAATCGAACCTGCCGTTTATCAGCGGAGGATCGAATTTTTTCAGTCTAGCGACGCCGCCAGGATAATTGCGCGAAATCGCATAATCCGGTTAAGGGGGCGCAATTTTGTCGCATCGAATTCGTGCTTCTGATTGCGTACAACACGCGTTTATGCCCCGTGTTTATCGAACGATCGCGACACCCACGCGAATATTACGAGTATCGTAACGCGACTATAACCGCGCCGACCTTGCGAATCATTTTTTATTTTTCATCCCCCCGATGCGATCTCGGCCATGCTCGAATTAACGCTTCTGTATACACCGAGGGACAAGATTATTCGTACTGTTATACACTCATAACAAATATTTTGCTCATGTTAGTCACCTCTTGCTCATCCAAAACCTAATCGCGAAACAGTCACGAAATTTGTCATTACTCATCCCTTCGCCTGCAAAACAACCTTCTCCTTCCCTTCTGAACTATCCCATCCCGAAAATACATAAAAGACCCGAGTCGGCGTTCCTCCAGTTAGTCTTACAAAGGACATCACCCAAACGTTACACGCCGATTTGGATGAATTTTTGATATGTTATAAAACTCGAAAAAATATTTGACACGTATTTTTTTATACGTGCGAATATCCACTCTGAAGTGGTGAAAATAACCCTTAAAGTTGGGGTGGAAAAAGCTATTTTTCAAATATCTCGGGAACTATTAGGCCTAGGTAAGAAATTCAAAATGCAAATTTTTCCTTTTTAGAAGGCCAATAATATAGCGCAAACAGATTTTTGAAAAATTTGTTTGTTTAAAAAATATATTAAAAATTAACATTTTTTGTTCAATTTTTTGTATAAAACGTTGAACTATTTTTATCAAATTTCACATACGTAAACTATAGGTTCAAACAAAAAATACGGATAAATTGGAATTTTTAATTTCATTCGTAGAAAAAAAAATTGCTATGGTTGAAGTTATACGCACATTTTATACCTTCTCTTCGGGTGTACGACTGATTTATATACATATACATAATATTCTGAAAATTATATTTTTTATACTAATTTATTAAAAAAAGAAACTTCTATGTCCTTAGTTGACCCTATAAAACATGGGGCCCGAGGCAAATGAAGTGACCGCGCCTCGCATAATCATAAGCGTCCATCGAATCGTCGAAGCGTCCATCGGTCTTTCGAATAACGAATACTACAATACCTCATATATTTACCTGCGTTGTTGGCCGCTATCATCCAACAGATCATAAAATGTGTAAAATATAATACAATTTACAGTACACTCGAAATATAGAAATAGAAACAACATTTTCAACGTTATTAATTATAATAGTGCTAGTATAATAACGAGTTAAGTATAATACCGAGCGTTGATTATCAACTTGGACCAGCGACTTTTATTTTATTGGATAGATAAAACAATCTCGTGTCTTGATTACGGTATATATGTGTATGTACATGTGCATACATATTTATCATTATATATTGTTATAGTCGGAGTGAAAGATTAGGTACGCGATCATATAATGCATGACTAATAATCAGTTATGTACGTATGCTATTAAAGTATCATTAATTATTATATACAGTGATGGACGAAAGTATTCGTACATTTAGAATATAGAAATAGAAACAACGATATTTTCTATGTTATTAATTATATCTGAACGTATACAGCTGTATATTATACATAATACTCGTCTATAAACTAATCGTCTTCACAGGAGTGTCGATTATTAACTTATTGTTAAACCAACGACTTTTGTTTCGTTGGGTACTTAAGACAATATTGTTTCTTCATCATAATATTATAAATGTGTACACACATAATTATCATTATATGTTGTCGTGATCGGAGTGAAAAATTATGTACGTGATTATATGATCCTTGAGTAATAATCACATACATGCGTGTGCTATTAAAGTATAATTTATTATTATATACAGTGACGGACAAAAGTATTCGTACACTCGGTACAATACACAGCTACATACGTTCAAATACAATTAATAACATAGAAAATATTGTTGTTTTTATTTATACACGCCAAGTGTACCAATACTATTGCCCGTCACTGTATATAACAAAAGGGAGATAAACACGGAAAAAAAAGAAATATGACAAATAGGTGGCTGGGTTTGCTCGTTGGTTGGCGTTCGTTCAACATTTTCGCCTTTATTTCCAATATTTGCGTTCGCGGTTTATGGTAGTTTGCGATGAAAACTGCACCCGGATCGTTTCAACCTCTTTTACTATCGATTATTTAAATCGCGACTCCGACCGATTCTTACACGGTTTCCGCTCGCGAAAATTCGCCCCCCTTTTCATTTCGGTTTCGGTTTCGTTTTCGCCGGTGTCGTTGTTTTCGATCTCTCGTCGTTATCGAAATTTTCCTCTCGCCGCGTTTCTATACGTTATTAACCGGAATTCGCTGATATTTACCATTATTCGTTATCTATTGTTTCGAGCCTGCTTCTGTTTCGGTAACGCTGACATTTTTGCTTTACTCGGCCGTAATTGCTTCCGCTTTTATCCCGAACGAACAAACTGGAAATTGCAACCGACCTTATGTTCCTAATTTCTTTTCCGTTCATTCGACTCGTTGCAATCTCGGTTTTTTGTTAACTCGAATTTTTATGACCATACGTTGTAAATTAACAAGTTGACTGCCACACTAACGCAGTTGAAAATTTTACTAGGTAGTACTTTTACGATTAAGAAATCCTATAAAATACCAGGTGTATGCAAAAGTTTTTTCCGGTTTTTCTTGGTAAAGAAGACACGTAATTTTTAAGGGTGTCAAAGGGTCAAAAGGGTCAAAAAGAATTAATTTTGGTAAAATAACTAATACTTTTTTTTTATTTAAAAAGTTCCGTTGCTTTTCAGACATATTGTGTACATCTTAGAAAGTTTAGTATATCGAAGGTTGAACAAGACAGCAATAAATGACTAAGGAACTTCATTTAATGATTTTGCCAATTACTGTTGAGTTTGAGGTGGATCATCATCCAATAACTCCTGCAATTGCTTGTCTTCTCACTTATGTGGCCTATCAGAGCGTTCACTGTCTTTTACATTGAAATCGCCATTTTTAAATTATCGAAACCGTGTCTCACATGTTCTAATCGATGGAACGTGATCACCGTATGTTTCTACCAACAAACGATGACTTTCAACAGCCTTTTCCTTTTGATCGAATAAGAAAAGCAACGCGTGCCGCAAATGTTATTTTTCGGACACAAAATTCGGCATGATCACTGAACGATAAAACAAAGACACTAGATTCTGGCGGACTCAACTTGTACGTGCTTGTTGTTTAATGTCGGACGAACGTAATGACGCATGATTCGAATTAATACGCTGCATACGTTTTCGCTCAAGCCATCTCTTAGTTCAACCGGGAAAAACTTATGCATACACCTGATATATTCACAATAGTTTGGTTTATTTATAAACAAATACACATATAAATCACAGGAAGCCCATTAAATTCGACAATTGCGGTTAAACTTTTATATCTTTGATTTCCTTGTTGAGGAACAATTACTAATAATTTCTTGACGTTTTTCCGATTGAAAATGAGGCCAAACACAATTTAATTCGGAGTACTTTCATCCCTTTAATCGTCGACAGTTTCTTGTCTACTCTGTTAATCGAGTGATTAATATAATTAGATTAGTCGAAATTGTTGGACACCCCGTATATTTAGCCACGCGCTCGTCGTCTCGTTACCCCATTGGCTCATATTCCATCTTCCCTTTTTCGCATTACTGAAAAGCGAATTTCAGCTTCCGGTCGTTTTTTTCTCGCAGCCGCTCGTATTCGTCACATTTTTACCCTCGGTTCCACCCTCGTTTACTCGTTCCTCTGTTAACCCTTTCCACTCCCCTTCTCTCTCTTTCTCTTTTTTTCCCCGGCCACTGTTTTCGCTGGAAATTACGTCGACAGTAATATAAAATGCGTGGGTTTATCCTTCCGGAAGTTCGAGTCACTCTTTGTGTTCTCGTACGATGCGATCCTTTGCATGTCCCCTCATTTTTTTTTTCTTCTCTTCTCTTTCTCTCTCTCTCTCTTCGCTTCCTGCTTTCCCTCGGTTACGTGGCAATCCAATTACCGAATTAAATGTATGAAAAAAAGAGAGGATACGGATCTGTGTATATGGGAATGGGGGATGATTATGTTGTCGGGAAGAGGGTCGAATCGTGTTTGCGTTGAGTAACTGCGATCCCGTTTCGCGATTTAAAAATTTAATGCACGACGCTTTTATGTTTGTATATTTAATCATTACATTTTTTTTTGTACGCAGTAAAGATTGGCTTCAACGTTGAATGCATTTTTCAATTTTCAACTTTCTAATGTTTTCTTTTTTTCAGTGCAAATAGCAGATACAGTCATAAAGTTTAAAAATTTGGTTCAATTATATGTTTCAGAAAAAGAAAAAAAATACAGCGAACGACTGTTCGCAATGTTGTGCCATGAACAGTGACACGTTTGTGTTATTTAACATAATTATTTTTCAATAAAAAAAAATTGGATTCATAAGTTTTTATCGCCAATGAAGTAACTAAGAAGTTTTTAAATTGTTTGGAATGATTTGAATTAAAAAAAAATTGTGCAAAGATATGCATTTTTCAATATCCAAACCAGGTTCCCTCCTTAAATTATAAAAACGTTTCTATCTTTATTTTAAACTGCAGAAAAATCTGTGTGTATTCGTCGGGATTCAACTTTTAATGAGCCACGAATTTAGTTGGGTTGTGGAATCAGTAAATCCACTCAAGAAGCAAAAATATTCAAACAACTGGCGAGGATAAATTATGTGCATTGTTAAAACTAAAACTAGATTTGGCAGTTACGAAAAATAGTAACACTTAGCAAACTGAAACGGATTTTGAAGATAAATACAAAGTTGGTTATACACTCTTTGAAAGTTATTGGAAATGTACCGAAGAGAACAAGTAATGGTCTCTCCAAAATAAAGTAGCGAGGATTGAAGGGGTGCTGAGGGTGAACAAATGGCTAAGTTAAAATTAATCTGTTAGATTGTCCCATAAAAATGCAACAACATAAAAATGCACTTCGAGAAATATTTTGCAATAATCAGGGAGTAAATAATATTTCCGAAAGAGTAGGCGATGACGATGAAATAGAACACTTCATGTTTAATGCAGAAAATCTTCTACAAGAAATACTGTGTACCGATTTCTATTAAACAAGGAAAGAATTTACGGGATAACCTAATATTTCACTGGTTATGGACAATTTAAGGGAAGCACCACCCTTACGAAATGCTCTTCTCGAGGTCAATTTGACCTCAGGTAAAAAGTACAAAATCGCTTATCACCTAACAGTTCGACACTCATCAAACAATAAATCGGTGTGGCTCTCGAAAATCATGTTAAATTACAAAAAGTTTGAAAATATAAATTACACGTTGTAAAGAGCCGCAAAGGACAGTTGTTGATTATTCGTGAATTTTCTAAAGTCAAAAATCAGCCAATGGCTTCATGATTCCATGAATATACCGCAACAATCTTAATGCTTTGAAAACTGACAATGAGTTAATGTAGCTCAAAACTGGGCTCAAGGACCAGACCCGAAGTTAGTCACCGAGTGACAAAGAATCTATAGAAAAGTCTCCGTGTCCCTTATCTCGGTTGCTGTTTACAGACCTAGAGTTGAAATATTAACATTCGAAAGGGATCGTTACGGTAATTAGGACAGCTAGCAATATGTACACAGCAACAACATTTGGCCTGCACACTGTTAGCACCTTCATGGCATGCAACGACCATAGCTGTTTTTGAGTCTGTTCATATATTTCTTCGTTCACGATTTCTATGTTCAAGTGCTTTCGACGGTTTCAACAGTTTATTGCAATGCCATAAACGTGAGTTTCCGGAGGGCTCGAGGACAGGGCCTCGGAGACAGTAACTAGGACCCACTTGACGACCACCCAAAGGAAATTCTGTCTTAGGCCCGTTTTCTCATATTACCACCTCCACGCGACACATCTTACTCCGCGCAGACTACACTAAAGTCGCACGGGGTAGGATGATGCCCAATTTTACACAATGTGATTGGTAAAACACTGAACCAATCAGGACAACCACCCGGTTTTCCTACTTTTCCTCCTCAGGTACTCTTCCTGGAGGAAATCAGTCTTATTCAACATTTAACAGTAACAACATCTTTGCAACCTTCACGTATATCTGACAGTATTATACATTTTCACAGTCTCATTACACAACACAGTTACACTTACAACAACCAACTGTGAATTTAGTTTTAAGTGTTAATACATTAAACATTTTATTGAACTTTAACAAGTATACAACAGTTTATTTTTAACAACATATCATTCTATAGCCGTAAAACGCTATAGAGACACACGGGTTCGGATTTTAAGAAAAAAATCTCTGATCGTGCGTAACAGTTGTAAACTGTTTAGTCTACAGAACTGTCTCCCATACCGACGTCGATTGGTTCTTGTCGAATGCATACTCCAGCAATCAATTAATTATTAACACTATCGAACGCGAACGATGCCGTTCGACCGTGATAAAACTGCCGGTTAATGACGTAGTCAGGGCTACGGTCGGAAAACCGGGAACACGTCAGCCGCATTATTCCCGATTAATTTACATGTCGCGTATCGCGATTTACATGGTTACAAACGGTTTACACGCCTCGCCGTTTCGCGGATCACCTGTTCGAGATGTAATTGCGGCGTTGACGTAATACGTGTAACGTACAACCGGGCGATGCGCGTTCGATGAAACACGACACCCAACATCGTATCGTACAATCGTGCGCGTTATTTCTCTAACCGTTGCCGGTCTAGTTCTGTTTCCGTGAACCTGGTAATTCGAGAACGACTGATTCGTTTGTTACATGAAACTGGGATATAGGGATATAGGGGTATTGGTATTCTGTGATGTTGAAGTACACGGGGAATCAGTATATTGGGATGTAGAAATGTGGTAGGGGTACTGGTATACTGGGGTCTAGGTATATAGGGGTATTAGTATAGGGGGGTGTAGGACTATAAGGGTATTGATGTAGTAGGATGTAGGATTATAGGGGTACTGGTATATTGGGATGTAGGAAGTATAGGGGAATTGGTGTATTGGGATGTAGGAACATGAGAGTGTTGATATATTGAGATGTAGGAATATATGGGGTATTGATATATTATTGGGTCATAGGGATATTGGTATGTAACAGTGATATACAGAGCTATTCAGATCCAAAAATATTGCGATCTAGAAACAGTGTTATGTACGGATATTGGGATCTAGGGATATCAGAATCTAGGAGCAGCGTAGCCTAAGAATATCGTGATCTAGAAATAGATTTATCTAGAGACATTAGAATCTAAGGATCCTCCTATCTGGGGATATCTGCCTCGCTATACATCTTGGGATATTTAGATGTATCTTCATACAATTAGAGGTATATTTCACGATACCTACCTCTGTTAATCATAAACATGTATGAATCTGAAGATATCCATGGGTACAGAAATTTTCTGACTTATCTATCTTATAATGTAAGACCGATATAAGTATCGGACAAAATTAAGTGGACAGGTAAAATAAATAACAAAATGTTAATTTAATTTAACTAGCAATGCCTATAAATCAACACTTTATTGCACAATTATATACAATAAATAAATGTTTTTTCAAGTCTACAAAAGCATTTCACGTTCTAAATTTAAAATTTATTTAAAACATTGTAACAAAACAAAAAATTTTTTACATTTCTGCAATGTCCACTTCATTTTGTCCATGACTGTATGTATCATTAGTATACATACACCTTACAAGTACATCACATATATAAATACCCAAGGTATTTATCCGGCGAGGTTTAGCCGACAAATAAAACAGCCTAGGTCGCTAAAGACAATCAGTTCCGACAACGATCAATTTTCTCTCCTCGATCGTCTCGGTGGTCGCGGTGATGCGGTGGAAAGAAAATAATTCCAAACGAAGCAATAAAATGAATCAGCCGGTATAAGAGGGCCGTCGGCGTCTTCGGCGCGGTCGTTTTAATGGTTTTAATATCATAAAGCCGTTCCTCCTGACCGTCGTCATTACCTGGCACTCTGTTTCATCGAACGGCTTCTCGGCAGCCCGTGGATTATTAATTAAATTCTCAGGATCGTCGCCCCCTCGCTCTGATTTCCGGGACAATTACTAAATCCCGGGATCTACGGCCGAGTTCGTCCACTTACACTACCGTCAAAAATGTATGGACACTTCCTTAACCCCTTTGAACCATGTGTACATTGTAATGTACATAATACTTCTCCTGCTGTATTTTATTACGTATAGGTTTAAACTTAGTTTCAACACCATATGTCCATTAAAATGTACATTTAAAAATTATAAATAAATGAATAACAATTTTTTGTAAAAAGTATATTGTTGCTTTCATTCACACGAATTAAGGTAGTTTTAGTATAAAATAATTTTCTCTTGCACGAACAAAAAATGGGGGCTAGATAGCATTTTCATGATTAATAAATCGTACCAAACATGTTCAGAATTACTATTACTGTTTCCAATTTAGATAAATGAACAAATTCTTACTAAATAGATGATTGATTCATATGGAAGTGTAGGGAGTCAAGCCGTTAGACTTCAAATGATCCGGCAGCTAGGAGCATATAAAGAAAATAGAATAAGAAACGAAAACAGTAACTGTTGTTAGGGTTACCGATCAGCTGTCGATCACCGACGACATAAACAAGCGACAGGCGAATGACCGAGAGAGAGTGAAAGAGAGTGCGAATGAAAATAAGAGTTAGAGCGAAATATTAAGAGCAATGACCCCAAAATCTGTGTATGTGAGAATGTGTATGGGTGATTGGTATATTTACGAAGGATGCATGAGAAAAAGGACAGTCTTTGCGAGAATAGCGAGTTAGAGAGAAAAGAGAGCGAATGTATTAGTGAGAATAGAGAGCGATTATAGCGAGAAGAGAGAACGAGTGTTGTAGATTAGTAATAAATCAACTTTATTTTAAGAACACCAAAAAAAAAATCTTACTGATTCATTTCAATTCCCTACAGAAGTTAAGCGTCACCCATGCGTGGATGTGTTAATTCTTGCAACTACCTAAAAAAGTTATGACGCCTTTGGTAAATCCGATTACCTAGTATGCATCTAAGTTCGTGCATGGTCGGTGAACATATTTTAATAACGATTATGACCGCGTTCACGAGTCGTTTCATTATTTACGTATCAATAAGATTCCACACCAATTCGTTGAGTTACTATTGCGATGCCCACATATTTGTTCACGACGACGGTCAACTGTTACTCGTGCCTACACTCCCGCCTCTGAGCGCGCTCTGATTGGTCAGTATTTTTCCTTAATAATTTAAAAACGAAGCCTCATCCGATATTTTGGCGAAAGAAAAAGTTGTTGAGAATAGCCCCGCCTATCACCACTTTCCGGCTCCGATAGTATTTGTGGAACACCCTGTACATCACAAATTTCACGAACACGACAGGTGTCCATATATTAGGTTGTCCCATAAGTTTCTTCCTTTTTTGATACGAAATGAATACATAACATATTTGTTTAAGGTTGATTCCTTGCGTTAAATATGACCTGCTCTGCTTGATCTTCTTCTTCCGCCTCTTAGGAAACCTTATTATTTCCTCTTCCTGAAAGAGATTCGAAGATTTGGAAATTTAGGGATTTGGGGATTCGAAGATTTGGTAATTCGAATATTTGGGGATTTGGAGATATAGAAACTTGAAGATTTGAAGATTTGAATTTTGGAAATTGGGAGGTTTGGAGATTTGGAGATTTGGAGATTTGGAGATTTGAGGATTCGGAGATTTGGGGATTTCGGGATTTGGGGATTTGGAGATTCGGAGATTCGGAGATTCGGAGATTTGGAGATTAGGAGATTTGGAGATTTGAAGATTTGGAAATTTGGGAATTTTGGGATTTGAAGATTTGGAAATTTGGGTATTTAAAGATTTGGAGATTTGGAGATTTGGAGATTTGAAGATTTGGGAATTTTGGGATTTGAAGATTTGGAAATTTGGGTATTTAAAAATTTGGAGATTTGAAGTTTTTTTTTCATATAAAAAAGGGCAGAAACTTCTGGGACACTTTAATACTTTTGAACGGCAGTGTACGTATCGCCGGGACCTGGGATAATCGTGGAAATCGCGGGGAAAATTGCTGATAATTCATCGGGTACTCCCGCGACCGGAACTTCCCTCGAACCCCTTTTTCTTGCCCTCCGACCCGGTTCGAACCGGGCGAGGGTCGCTCCGGGGGATGATTTCCAACCCTTTTTCGAGATACCCGCTGCTCCTCTCGTTCTTTCCGCTTCTTCTTCCATCGAATAATTGTCATCAGTGAAAAGAGGCTGGCAATTTGAAGCGTGTACTCCGGCACTATTAATAATGTCAATTTGTTGAATTCTAACGAGGGGAATTTTCACCTCTCCTGCGCGTGCTTTCGTCTTTTCGCTTATTTCGTGTCGGAGGGAACGATGTTAAATATTTGCTCGGGGAAGATATTTTTATGTTAACCTGTTCGACACGCATTGCACATCGTGTGTTCAGTGCATATCCGGGACAAAAAGATCGGTCGCTGTGTGATGATGGTGAGCAATTATCAGTATTTCTGAATAAAAAAGTATTATTAAACTGATTTGTATTAGAAAAATATCTTTGAAATCTAGAGAAACAAAATTTGGTGTTGGTTCTAACTTAGCCCTTTTGTACATTTCTTCTAAACATTAATTTCCCGTTTATATTACTTTCTTGATTACTCAACTGAATTATTTTATTGCATTTATACTGTTTAATAACAATTTTTTTGGATTATATTCTGCTTTTAATTATTTAAAGCAAAATAACGATTTAGTGTCATCTAACTATTTTTGAGATAAATATTAATCAATTTTAATGATGACTTTCGATCTGACTTTACATTGTACACACGCTTCTAATCGCCGTATTTGTACTAATTGCGTTACGAATTACTTGACTTTTATAGCAAACAATGTTTTTTATGTCCTCTATTTTTTAGCGACAAATATTAATCAATTTTAATGATGCTTTTCGATCTCAGTTTACATTGTACACACGGTTGCAATGGCCTTATTTGTTCGAATTGAGTTACCCATTACTTGACATTTATAGCAAGCAAAGTTTGTATGTCATCTATTTTTAAGATAAATGTTAATCAATTTTAATTATGCTTTTCGATCTCACTATACATTGTACACACGCTTGCAATGGCCTTATTTGTTCGAATCGAGTTACGAATTGGCTGACTCCTATAACAAACAGGATTTGTTATGTCATCTAACTATTTTTGAAATAAATATTAATCAATTTTGATTATGTCTTTCTATCTCAGTTTACATTGTACACACGGTGTGCAATCATCTTATTTGTACGAATTAGCTGATTTCTATCGTAGATAATTTTTTTTATTAAAACGAACCATTAAGAAAAAAAAATCGCTCCTGAGCATCGTCTTCAGTAAAGTTCTCCGTCTCGAATGTGTAGAATTGTCGTAGGTATGTTTAGACCGAAATCCCGTCGTTACACCGAGTTGGCGATATAACGCGAGTCGTGTCAGCGTTGCGTACGCTTTCTGCGAACATAATTCGTGAACTTGTTCTCGCGTTCGCTTGTCACGTCAAACCATTAACGAGCGGCTACTTTCGAGGTACGATTACGAACCCAACAGTCAGCAAGACCCGCTAACTAAACCGATAAACTTACGATCCGAAGGGGTTCTTCCGCCCTTTTTTGCATGTCGTCCCCTTTCAGAATTCAATTCGTCGTCCCCGTTTTTTGTACTTCGCCAACCCTCGGATAAATCGATTAAGCCTCCGAGGGGGTTGCGAGCAGACGGATTTAGGGAACCCCTATTTTAAATTAAACATTTCTACAACCTCTACTCATTAATCAGGTCCGTCCGTGTCTTTGAACGTCGACACGATTCGAACCGTGTCTTTATATTCGATGTATGTGTTGAGAGAAAATGATATTTTGAATGTTTTCTTTTTGCATGCCTGTCCGTTGCGCCTTACGCCGTTACACGTCGACTCAGGTCGGGCCATAAAAGCCATGGGTCCGCTGACCATGGGGCCACAGTATATAATAAGCGTTTTTCCATTTTTCTACCCAGTCGTGCGACAACCCTAAGCAGTGTAAAAGTTTCGCCTCCGTGCTTTTATTTTTTCCATAATATTAATAAACATCTCTAATTTTGCTACAAGTGATTGAGTATCCTTTATTTCATTAAAGACCCTCAATAGTATGTTTAGTTATTTTAACACGTTCCACTACATTGCGATAATGAAACAATAAAACAATAAGGGCATAGAATGAATCGAGCAATAAGATTATTGTTTTACGGGTTTTTGGCAAAAAAAAAAACACTCAAGATGGAGTGAAATAAAAAAGGATGTTTACTTGAAAACATAAATTGATGTTAACATTAGTGTTTAGTAGAGTCAAGTATGGTACTATGTACTGCTTAGTCATAAATTTCAGTAATTTGAACGCGTTAGGCGACCACCCAAAGTTTTTCGAGTACAATAGACATCCTGTTTCGTCCCTTCGAAGATCGTAATTTTTAGAAAGTCAAGAGGTTTGTCGTCCCGTAGCAGTAATAAGACCCAGGGAATCGCTACATGTTGCGTCCTTATATTGGGGACATTTCAAATCTATTATTATTATGTACAATAGGAAACAATCCGATGACCATTTTATTAGGTTGTCCGGAAATTTTTTTTCGCGTTCGGCGCTCGTGGCCTTATCGCGCTCTGCTGAAGTAAACTAACCACCAGATCACTTTACCGTCAATCTTGCAGTCATTAGTTTTCTTCTGGCAAGAAAAGAGATCATTTCCCGACGAGATTTGAAAGTATATCGAGCGATTTTTGCGTGGTGAAAATGGAAGACGAAAAGATACATTTTCGACACGTTATATGCTTCATTGCTTTAAAAAAGGCAGTACGTCTAAAAATACGGCAAAGGAGATTTGTGACGTTTTTGGTGATCGATCTATAACTGTTCAAACTGTCCGGAATTGGTTTAGAAGATTTAGAGCCGGAAATTTTAATCTGAAGGATGAAGATCGCAGCGGACGTCCGACCACCACTGACGCTGACCTTATTAAGGTTTACATCCATCAAAACCCAAGGAGATGCTTTGAACATTCCGAAAACAACGATTCATGAGCATTTAACAAAGCTTGGGTACGTTAATCGCTACGAAGTGTGGGTCTCCCCTCAACTGAGAGCAATCTCCTGAATCGGATTTCGACATGCGATTTGTTAATTCAACGTGACAAAAGAGAGCCATTTTTGAAAAAGTCGATTACTGGGGATGAAAGTTGGATTCTCTACGACAACACTGCGTGCAAACGTACTTGGTCAAGTCAAGATAAGCGTCCTCCAACGGTAGCAAGACCTGGGCTTCACCCGAAGAAGGTGCTGCTTTCAATTTGGTGGGATTGGAAGGATATCCTCTATTATGAATTGCTTCCGGAAGGGCAAAGTATTCATAGTGAATAATATTGCACAGTACTTGAAAAACTGAGGGAAGCAATTACGACAAAACATCCTGAACTGGTGAACAGACGTGGCGTCGTGTTCCACCTTGACAACGCGAGGCCACACGTCTCTTTAGCGGTACAATAAAAACGTATGGAATTTGATTGGGATGTTTTACCACATCCTTCATACTCTCCAGACATAGCCCCATCAGACTATTATTTGTTTCTCCCCCTAAACAATTTTCGTCGTAATAAAAAATTGATATCTGTAGCCGATGTGAAAAACGTCATCGAAAACTATTTTAACAGGAAGTCGAGAGAATTTTGGAAAAATGGCATAATGAGGCTCCCATAAAGATGGCAAAAGGTAGTAGAAGAGAAAAGATCATACATTGTTTAAGAAAGGTACGCCGAATGCAATATATTTTATAATTACCTCCTATTAAAAAAACAAAAAGAACTTTCCGGACAACCTAATAGCATGCTGTAGGTAAACTCCGACCAGCGGAAATTTTACTACACGAACACCTTGTAAACGCGACGACCCTAATAGTAAAATTTCTAGTCTACCTGAAAACGGTCAAGGCTTCAAGCTATAAAAACCTCTACGTCACTAGTTCCCGGTTTTTCCAAAAACTACTGACGTCAGAGATAGGCGGTCACTCAAGACCCATACCAGTATTTTCACACCAATCAGGTGATTTCCTATGTTTACGCCTCCAACGATATTTCCGCGAATCCTAGACTACACCCCCATCACACTAACGTATACGAGTTTACCTACAAGATATTTTTGCATCTCTAGGACAGAATTCAAGTAACTTACAAAGAGAACAAAACAAATATTCAAACCGAGAACTCAAGTAACCTACAAGGCGAACAAACCTAACTTTCAAAGCGAACACAAATAATCTTCCGAGTAAGATTTAACCAAATACGTATAAGTTTTAATCGCGCGCCACGCGATTCGATCGCGACCACGGCCAATTATAACTCGGGCCTACACTTCTGCCTCCTAGCGTGCGCGACTCTCGCGCCCTGATTGGCCGATGTTTTTCGTTAATAATTTAAAAATGATGCTCCATACGACATTTTTGCAAATGAAAAAGTTGTTCAGAATGACCCCACCTACCTCCCATTTCTGGCTCCTTCAACACTTTTGGGACACACTGTATAAAGGATTTTTCGCAACATAGATGATGATATGATGATATAGTCAGATGATGATATGTTAATGTATTAAGATGATGATATGATGATATAGTTAGATGATGATATGTTAATGTATTAAGATGATGATATGATGATATAGTCAGATGATGATATGTTAATGTATTAAGATGATGATATGATGATATAGTCAGATGATGATATGTTAATGTATTACGATGATGATATGATGATATAGTCAGATGATGATATGTTAATGTATTAAGATGATGATATGATGATATAGTCAGATGATGATATGTTAATGTATTAAGATGATGATATGATGATATAGTCAGATGATGATATGTTAATGTATTAAGATGATGATATGATGATATAGTCAGATGATGATATGTTAATGTATTAAGATGATGATATGATGATATAGTCAGATGATGATATGTTAATGTATTAAGATGATGATATGATGATATAGTCAGATGATGATATGTTAATGTATTAAGATGATGATATGATGATATAGTCAGATGATGATATGTTAATGTATTAAGATGATGATATGATGATATAGTCAGATGATGATATGTTAATGTATTAAGATGATGATATGATGATATAGTCAGATGATGATATGTTAATGTATTAAGATGATGATATGATGATATAGTCAGATGATGATATGATGATATAGTCAGATGATGATATGATAATGTATTAAGATGATAATATGGCAATGTAGTATGATGATGTAGCGGTTAAGTCGTAAATTTATTTCGAGTGCCTGGGAGGTCCTTGAGGATCCTGGCTCGTTCGAATATTTTAGCGAGTAGGCCCTCGCTTTTCTTCATCAGGGTTGCTCTCGATGCCACATGTTTTCCAACGGGCAGAGAGAGAATTTTTGGAAAATCCTGGCAGAAAGCAACAGGCTCTGGTACCTTTCACATCGTGTTATATCCATAGTCTTTATTACCGTCATTAGTACAGACGCCTAACTGTTACATATTGTTGTTACTGTTATTGTTTTATTTAAATATATTTTGTTGTCTGTTAATCTGTTTCACAATTACGTACTTTTACCTCACGTTATCCTAAAATGAATATAAGATAACCCGTTAATACGATAATTTGACAATACGACAGCGTTGTAGCATAACCGAACGATGAACCGATAAATAGACAAACGTTATTAACCCTTTGCGGACGAGTGGCGACTCTCACTCGCCATTTGATACAGTGCAACAATTTTTAATAAATAATTTTTAACTACAGTTGTAGTATTATACACGTGAAGCTTGAATACAGTGAAACGGACAATATTGTTAATTAATAATAAAAATATGTTTGTTTCAAAAAAATTGATCAAACCGTTTAACCAGAAAGTTTTACAGTCGCTATTTGTTACTGGTAAAAATTCTTACGATCGCAAAGGGTTAAACAATAAATCGTGAAAACGAGACAATCGCGGTAACGACGGCATAGTAACGGGATAAAAATGAATAAGTTACCTTTTAATACATGCACCAACGAATTATTTATGGAAATCTAGCGGCAAACCGCGCGACGATCCGCACAACAGATATTCCAGCGAAAAGAGTTAATTGGAACAGGAGGAAAAATCGAGACACGGTCGAACGTCGATAGTTGGGAGACGTCGAGGAATCGATTACAGGCTAAAATCTGCACGAGACGTTATCGTTGAAATTCGTTCCCGGTATTTATAGAAACGATGACGCGAAAGCAGACTAGACCGAAAGAAACTGACGCGATAATCGATTCGCTGAACGAGCTGTCGATGCAAATACTACGTGAAACTTTCCAGACATAGTTGAGGAAACTTTTAAAAAAAATGTCGCGAAAATTGCTTACTACCTCCTTCGTTTCTCCTCGATGTTCAACGTTTTCCGAAACTATTTGTCGCCAGGTATCGATTAACTCTTTGATGCAGGGTGGGATCATATGTGCTCATAATTATGAAAGTGGTCTAACAAGGGAACATGTCGAACCGTTCGTTTATGTTCGTTTGCATTCGTTTGCATTCGTTTACGAAACTATCGCGAGTCGAGACAAAGGGGGCATCTGTTTTTTAGAGAAGTGTCCTGCACCGGGGGGAGAGGACTCGAAGCGGATTCGACGCCTTTGCAACAGCAAGGGCGTAGTAGTCGATCGTAAGAGTTGATCGTGAAAAGTTGTCTAAGAAAGTCGGTCGCGGTGAAGTGTTGTTCGCGAGCGACAGAACGGTCATGCATTTTATATATACACGATTCAAAATTACTCAATAATTCGTTAGAATTACGAATTATAATACTACATTCATATACTCGTACATTCTTTGTATTAGGTTGTCCCATAAGTTTCTTCCCTCTTTGATAAAATATAAAAACGCACTTCGAGGAATATTTTGCAAGTAATCAAGGAGTACATAATATTTATTGAGGAATGAAAAAAGGGCGATACAGTAGAACACCTTATATTTAATGCAACAAATATTGAACAATAAATATTGTGTATACATTTCTACTAGAAGAGGAAAGAATTTACGGGACAACCTAATACATACATAGGGCTACTTGCCCACTAATTCGTTGAAATCACACGAATTATAACACTACAATCAAAACACACGTACATTCTTTGTACATACTCGGAGCGCTCCTTAACCCAATAATTCGTGGAAACTACACGAATTGCGGTAACATTACACACAGTGCCTTGCTGGCACTTAATCGAATCTCTCAGTGCGAGTCTCTCGCATTGAAGATTATCGGAACCAAGTTCCCGTATAATACAACAATCAATATATTAATGGGAATTATTTCCCAAAAATCATTTCCGGAGTCACGCGATTAATTAGCAATTAATCGCTGACGGGCGCCCACCCATCGTGCACGATATAATACATTCACACGCAACACGCAACACACTCACACTAATACTTTATTAGTATTGTACTAGTATTAGTAAAAAACTTTAATTGTAAAAATAAAATAAAAATATTGTAAAAATTTATGTTTCTAACAGTTTCTACCGCAGCAGCAATAATGTCCAAATTACCGATACTTAATCAATATAGTTTTATTAGTTTCTTCCGAGTTTCACCAATTTTTTAACATAGTCCTAAATTTTGTCCACCATTTTCACAGCTCGTCACGTTTCCTGGCTATTTACCCGCTGTTTCGTACTTTCCCGCCGCCATTATTCTAACTTTCCCATTTCCGCCGACAGATATCTGCCTCGCTCGCGCCACGATTTTACCCCTCGACGATTATTTCTGTCGAATTTTCACGCAGTTTACGTCAGTTTCTAATCCATTGTTCGTTGGAATCGTTCCATCAATCTTTCGACCTTGTTCGTTGCCCACGGGCCGATATACTTTTCATTGGATATGTTTTTCGATCGATGGACACCGTTTAATCGACAAATGAACTCTCCGTTAATACCGTGGTCCGTGTTTTTGGTATTTATTCGGTGGAAACCGAGCGGAAAAAAAAAATGAACGAATAACGAAATTGATGTACGAAGTTCTCTGTTCGATAACGTTTATGTGGCCCGATAAAAATGTCGAAACGAAAGTGTCGGTGCAAAGGTTATCGATTCGCTTCGCGTTTTATCGGTAATTCGCTCTGTTCGCGAATATAAACAATACGGTTTTCGATGATGGACTCGATATTTATATTGTGCGATTTATTTATTTATTACGATACGCGCGAGCCGCGAAAGTTTTTTCTCTCCGACTAGAATTTTGATTCGAAATTGTTCGGATTCTTCGATTCTTCAGATTTCTGGAAGCTCTCGACTTCTCAAACTCGGATTCTAGGATTTCTAAATTTCCAACTTTCGGATTCTTTAATTTCTTAGATGGCTAAATTTCCAACTTGAGGATTCTTCGATTTCTTAGATCGACGAATTTTTAACTTTCGATTTCTCAAATTCGAAGATTCTTCAGTTTCTTAGATTTCTAAAGTTTCAGCTGTCGTCTTTTCGAACCATCGAATATTTTGATTTCTTAGATTTCTAAATTTTTAATTATCGACTTCTCACATTCTTGGATTCTTCGATTTTTTATATTCCTGAATTTTCGGTTCTCTGATTCTTCAATTTTTTAAATTCCTGAATTTTCAGTTCTCGGAGTCTTCGATTTCTTAAATTCCTGAATTTTCAGTTCTCGGAGTCTTCGATTTTTTAA
The DNA here is from genome assembly GCA_947623535.1 of Coelioxys conoideus. Taxonomy (NCBI): domain Eukaryota; kingdom Metazoa; phylum Arthropoda; class Insecta; order Hymenoptera; family Megachilidae; genus Coelioxys; species Coelioxys conoideus. The sequence goes on along the minus strand of OX392453.1, from coordinate 6,929,120 downwards.
ATTTCTGAATTTTCAGTTCTCGGATTCTTCGATTTCTTAGATCCTTGAATTTCCAACAGTCGACTTCTCAAACTCGCGAATTTTTCAATTTTTTAGATCCTCGAATTTTCAGCTTTCGACTTCACAAACTCTAGGATTGTCGAATTTCTTAGATTTCTGAACTTCCAGCTCTTGACTTCTCGAACTCTCGGATTCTGGAATTCATGAACTCTGCAAGTCCCTACATTCCCAAATCCCAGTGTCCCTGACATTCCCGAATTTCCAAACTCGTACACTTGGCAATGTCGACATTGTTGCGTTTCTAAATTTTGTGAAGATCCGAGAGAAAGACAGAGCATTTCCGTGAATACAAGGTTCATCGACTACAATCTTTGGCCACTCCTAACCTCGTCCGATTACTATTTCGTAACTAGAAACGCGATGCTACAAGGTAAAGAGACTCGACAATCGGGATTTCCCACTGACTGGTCTTGTCCTCGGTGAGTGTATACAGGGTGGGGCAATAATTTTGTCCACCTTGAATATTGTCGTTATTTGTAATAATAAGAAAAAATGTCATATACGAAACTTGAACGGTGCAAAGAGGGACATATTATGATACATATATTTTTTACCTGGGTGGAGGCATAGAGGAGATTTGAAGGTCATGACCTTTTTTTTAAATGGAATGGTATGTTTTTTTTATCACCATGTAATAGCCGGTGCTGAGACGACTTCATCAAGCTATCGTTCAAGATCATGCAAGGTCAAATATGGTTTTTAAGTAAACTTACAGATATCATAGAAGGTGTTCGATGTGGTAAAAAATTAAAAGAAACCGACTACTTTTGTATAGACATTACACGGTCCGTACGCTGCAAATAGAAATAGTAAATGAAATGAAAAGAGAATTTAGGTTGACTGTATGGACTTCAACGCAATGGGGTAGATCTGGACGTCTGCACTCTGTTATGGTTTCTCGACGACTGAACCCTTCTAGATTTCGCTGGTTCTTAGTATCTGGGAAAGAGTGCCATAAAACTGTGGGTCTGTTTTCCGTTTACCTGATCAGTATTGGTTTTTACTGGAATCTATATGTGGATATGTTCAACGTCGTAATTTTCAACATTATATGACGAGTATTATAGCTTTAAATGTTAGAATTTTAAATTTCCAAATTTAATCATTTGGAAATGTGAGAATTTATGAATTATATTCAATAAAATTTATGAGTTAAATGTGGAAATGTATGAAGTTAAATTTATTTTTAAAAAATTAACTTACGAATTTTTCGAAGTTACCATTCGTTAATTCGTGAATGTAATTTCTAACTTTCTAAATTTTACATTTTGATATTTCCAAATCACTGAATTACAAAAATTATTTTTGCTTTTCTAGTAGATTCACTGATCGCACAACCTGATTACCTCGAGATTCATTAACACTAAAACTACCAAAAGGGGTAAAATGACCCTTCTACAAATTTCCTACCTTAAATGGCAAGATTTGTTAATCTGCTCTCCTTAATATTTATGCTGATTGTCATCAATATCTATAAGTGTATTCATTTATGTTTCGTCGTTTGTTCATTTATTTTTCAACATCATTTCTAACATCAAAATAATAGCGTATTATACGTCGGTAGTTTTAGCGTTAAGTTAAATTCCGTCGAACACTATACACGAGCAAAAAAATCGTTGCCGAAATACGGTGAATCTGTAAATAATGCGAACGGGACAATAAATCGGTAGGCGAGGAAAAATGTCTTGCGATAGCGAATCGGATATCGGCCCAGTATAAATTACGGGCGAGAAAACAGGCTCGGCCGGTTGCCAGTTTTCCGCGGATTGCGCGTGAACAAACAGAGATAAAGGGGTGATTTTCCGCGAGGAAAACTGGCCGAATATTTATTACAACGGCGCGCCGCCGCTCGCGATTATAATCCCGCTGAAAATGCCAAATTAATGCCGTACACGCTATGCGTCTTTGCGGCTAATCGCGCTCGACCGATAATGCAACCGAGGCCTAATAAATCGCTATAAAATAACCGAACATAAATTTTTGTTCACGAATCTACAATTTGGTCCTGTGTTCTGTAATGCTCGTGTACTTTCAAACTAGGAAGGTGTAACCCGTTCGAGAGGAATTCCTGATATAATTAATTTATAAGTGCATAACCTATCGGAAAAATAGTCATTTAATAATCTATACCTATTTAATATACAATATATAAATATGTTGTATTTATATATATTATAAATACATATATGTTAATTAATGTATTGTGGAATATATTAAATTAATATATTATTATAATATATATTATATATTATATATTATATATTATATATTATATATTAAATATATAAATATATTATGTTCATATATTATGTATATTGGAATATATGAATGGGTGCATTTAAGTATTTTTTCATCACGATTTATGGATCCATGTTTTGTTAGGGAAATGATCATTTTGATAATTAAAATTTAAATACATCTTCAGGATTGTTCATGTTACTTGCTATCATGGTAGAGTAAATAAATGATATAAATATAAAAATGAGATAATTTTATACAGTTGTCCTAGCAGTTGCTAATTTATAAAAATGTATAAAGATAATTAACATATTCGTCGCCTAGCATGATTAAGCTGAGTTTCTCGCCAGGACTAAATTCAAATTTGTATTTATATTTACATTTATACTTATGTTTATATTTACATTTATATTTATATTTACGCTCATATTTTTATTTCATGTATTTTATTTTATACATTAGTGCTTATTAAATTCCATTGAAAATTACAATGTGGAACGCAATTTAACTCAAAGAAAAAGAGTGTCACCCATATTTGTGCGACACGACGACGAATGCGTTAACCCTTTGCGGTCCTATGTCGAGTGTGGCTCGACATCGAGTTTTTTTTTGGATCGTAGAAATAATTCAGATAAATAGGTTGTTTGAGCACGTTTGCATTTCTTTGTTACTTTTAATAAATGAACAATATGTTTGTCACGAACCCCGCATTATCTTAATACATTTTATTGTAAATTCATTTCTTGATATATTTTATAAATTAATTATGGAGCTGTAGGTAAACGAAATCACGTACCGCAAAGGGTCAATATGTACAAAATGTGCAAAGTACATTTTATTGTTACTTTATTTCCGAACCAACAAAGTAACAATGAAAGTAACTGCGAACGAATATCGTAATTTGACCGATTGTCACTGAGAAGGTAATTCGAATCGAGCATAGATTCGGACGATGGATCGATGAACTTCTGCCGGCATAATTCTGGTTTCAATGGTTCCGAGATGATCGAATAGTCGAAATGCAAAAGACGTCACTTCCATCCTCGTTCTTATTCGAAAGAATCCTGTTCGCCGCACCGAATGAAATTCATTCTCGACTCGGACAAATCGATCGAGAAAATCGTCATTGATAGGAGTTATCGGTTAGAGCGGTCCCGGCGTCGATTCGTCGTCGGACAAAAGGGGGGTTCCCGTAGGAGAAGTCCGTTCAGGTGGATCGATGAGTAATCGCGGCACGTTCGTTCGCGTACACTCCCGCGTAAAGTATAGTAAAGGAACGACAGGAATATATCTCGGTCGTAGCCGGTGGTTTTCCGGGAACGATGTTTTGCAACGGGCGCAGACTACATTCACTTTCGAGGGTTATCAGCGAGTCCCTCGGGAACGGATCGCTTTGTCCGACGACCGGCATATTTCAGGGGAAGCCCGTTGAAAAGCTCGAACGCGCGAACTACGTGCACCACGCGTTGCTTTCGACCATACTTGCTCGCCGTGCCGTTGAAAAATGTCCTGCTGCACCGTTTCGATCTTCTCCGACGCCGACGTCTCCTTTTTTTTTTGCCGGCCACCTCCTTCGTGTCTTCTATCTCTCCTTGCACCCTCTTTTTACCGGATGCTCGCCCTGCACCGTCCCGCGAATCGATCGAACGTCGTCGATACTCGGCTAGCCATCTTCTCGGACAGTCGCTGCTTGAATATCGTTAACACTTTAAGGGTGTACCTCTATATACAGGGTGGCTGGAATGATCTGTTACTAAGTAAGCTCATACTGTTGCATCTGTCGATCCGTTCACGCAATCCATCTGAAAGTTGCCATATTTATAGTTCATTCAATTGTTTATTTGCGTGCAGAAGCATTATTCGTATATTAACACATCACTCCATAAGTCCCCGGTCTAACTAAGAAAAATAAATTCTTGTTTTTTAAATTTCACTTTATTCATTAACATACTCTTCTCCAAGAGTAACACATTCATTCTAACGCTCTTCTAACTTGTCGATGCCTTTTTAGTAAAACGATTTATCTTTACTCTCAAAATAGGCCTCAGTTTCGGCAATCGCGTCATCATTCGAGTCGAATTTCTTTCTCTACATCATCTTTTTGAGATCTGCAAAAAGCCAGTAGTCGCTGGGGGCCAGATCTGGAAGGTACAGTGGACGAGGAAGCAATTCGATATAGCGAGGATTAATAATAAAGAGATAATAACTTTGAAAAAGTTCATCAAACTTTTCAACCAACAGATGTTAGAGTTACTATCTTCTACCAGTAAAAACACTTTTTTTTTTCATATAATATTTTTTAATACAACGAAATGACTAAAGTATTTAAAGCCAATATTTTGTTTCCCATATGTTTCCCATATGTTTGCAATAATTTTCTTCTAAGAGTTAAATGAAATTTGGCATACGAGGTCTGTTCAAAAAATAACCAAACTTTTGTAATTACGTGGCAATGGATCGTCCTAGCGACGAGTGGTTTACAGCATTTCATTTGCCATAACCTTCTGCGTTACATGCATTTTACAGATCCTTTATATCGCGTTTAGTTCTCGAGTTATTGTAATTTGAGTGCAAGGTGTTTCAGTGTGCGCGGCGATTTTCCCAATGTGTGATTCACGAGAGCAACGGTGCAACGTGAAATTTTGTATGAAACTGAGGAAAACATTCACGGAAACGTTTAGACTTTTGAAGCAAGCTTATGGAGGTGATGCTTTTTCTCGTACACAGTGTTATGAATGGTTTATCAGATTCAAAAATGGTCGTCAATCAATTGAAGATGACCCTCGACCAGGAAGGCCTTTGACCGCAACCGATAACACTTGCATTGAGAAAATCAGTGATCTTGTGCCAATTAATCGCCAGTACTACGAAGGTGTTTTGAAAACGTTGCGTGAAAAAATTCGCAAAAAGAGACCACAGTTGTGGCGAGTTAACTCATGGTTTCTTCACCATGACAATGCGCCTGCCCACTCAGCCTCGTTAATTCGCCAGTTTTGTGCAAAAAATCAGATGACTGTCCTCCCCCAGCCTCCCTACTCCCCAGACCTTGCTCCCTGCGTTTTCTTCTTATTCCCAAAATTAAAATCAGTGCTGAAAGGACGGCGTTTCGACTCAGTTGAAGACGTTAAACACAATTCGTCATTGGCATTGAAGGATGTTCCTATAGGAGCTTACCAGGACTGCATGGTAAAGTGGAAACACCGCTGGAATAAGTGTGTGGATAGAGGAGGGGAGTATTTTGAAGGGGACAAAGACCAATAAGTTATATATCAAATAAAAAAAATTAGAAAAATAAAGTTCGGTTATTTTTTGAACAGACCTCGTATGTACGCTTTTCGTATCCGCGCGCCCACCTTTCCGTAGCGTATATACACGCTCTTCGTATATGAATAGTCATTCTTCAAGGACGTATATATACGCCCGTCGGAGCGAAAGGATTAACACACTTTCGATCCATTTAGGACTTTCATATGAATACTAATATATCCAGCTTCATTCTTTGATCGCGATATTTGGTCGTCGAACGACTTGGACGAAATCACGGTGTCTCGGGAAGGACAGATTTCGCAGACGCCGCTGAAATATTCATCAGCCGACGGTGCATTTATCCGAGGAATCGCGCATAGTACGCTCCTTACTCGACAGATACTTCGTTGGGTTGTACGGTTTTTTCTTTCGGGAGGGGCCAACACGTGTCACGGCGACGAAGAAGGAAAGAGGGTGAACGAGGTAGCGAAAAAACGGGACGATTCGTTGCAAGATTTACGACGTTCACGGTGGTAGCTAGCGTGTGCAGGCTAAACGAAAAGGGAAGCATCACGCTGGTACAGAGAAGAGAGAACGATGGTCGAAAGAATTTTCGTCGGATCGTTGGAAAATCCGGCGACATCGGCCAGCTGGTCCATTTTCGTGTGGCGTTTCGGGTCGTCGAGGGTTAATTTTTAAAGGGGTCAGCAAGATACGATAGGGTACGATCGGCCATTTTCGGTTTCCTTGTTGTGTTGGGATCCGAGTGAAAAGATTGATTATTCTCGTGTATGATAGTTTATTAGTTACGATCGTGTATGCTTTTGCCTGAGATTGAAGTAATGTCTTGATCTTGCGTGTCTCGGTGTACTGCAAAATAAATGAATATATGGAGATCAATTTAATAATGTTCGAGGTACATGAAACTAGTCTTTAACACTAAAACTGCGGATGTATTATGCGCAATTATTTTGACGTTAAAAATGAAGTTGAACAATGAATGAACAAACGATGAAACATAAATGAATACACTTATTGATTCTTCTTCTTGATGATAATCGGCACAGATAGAAAGTGATCTCAACAAATTTCGTCATTTGAATTAGGAAACTTGTAGAAGGGTCATTTGACCCCTTTGGTAGTTTTAGTCTCAATAAATACTATGTACTTAAATGCATACTTCATTTATAATTCAGAATAAAGTAGAAAAATAAATGAATAAATACTACAGCATCCCCCAATATGACCTCGACTTGTCTGCCAGTCTTATTAACAATTTTAATAAGTTTTCTTTTGAAACTAAATGCCGCGCTTAACTGGATAAGACATTTAGTCCAACTGGACATACAGATCTTTCCCAATCCAACGAAATTGTTGATTTAAAGTATTTCGTATTCAACTAATATGAACTCTTGAATTAATGTGTACTGTTGAACTAATATGATCTGTTGAACTAATATGATCTGTTGAGCTAATGTGGACTGTTGAACTACTAAAATAATTTTACTATCAGTACAAATTTTATAATTATTTAAATTAAAATTTAAATAAAAATATCTCTGTACTTTTTGATAAAGAATGTCCAGCTGCTTGCACAAAATAGTACCCATATAAAACACAAAGTTGACCTTCGATTCTCGTCGCGTCCACTAACGAAAAGACTAATAATACCGTAATATACCTCAATGGGCACCACTCAAGTTCCCTATGAAACATTTTTTGCCACGTGCAACAATATCGAGAAAATCAAGACGTCAACATCGGCCGAGACACCCTGTGTATCAAACGCGCTACCGCCTTCCTACCAAGTTCTAATAAATCTCGTCAACATACTTTGTCCACATGTGCCGTCACAGTCGCTCTACCTACATGTACACGCTGCTACCTGGGCGATATTCGGAAAACTCGAAGAATCTGATAACGCGGTGGTCGATCCTCGAAGGAAATACGTGGTTCGGGGTGTTGCACGAGACCGACGATGCTGCCCGCTCGATTCTCGCGTGTTTTAAAGCGATTTTTCTATCGTGCCCGAGAAATAGCTGGAAATGTTTAGGACCTGCGAGAGGGTTGCGAGACGCTGATGGAGCTCGTAAATTCTGGCGAAAAATATTTACTGCCGCGATGTCGTAAGATTTAATCGTTTAGCCGGCTAGGGTTTTGTCGTGCGTCGCTTTGTTGCCGATAGAGACGAGGTGTTGCATTTGATAAATTTATCACACGGTGTTTTTTCTTACGTTTGAATTTGGTAATAATTGGACCCGTTTATTGTTTCGATGGTTCAGGGTAAACTCGTTGGCTCAACAAAGTGAACTCATAGTATTTAGGAATATGTGGAAAGTATATGTAATACCTGCATACGTAACACGTGACGTAATACGTGCACTGGAAGAGACACATTCGGATTGAGGAACAATAGAAAAATATATACATGGTGTCCCAAAAGTGTTGGAGGAGCCGGAAATGGAAGGTAGGTGGGGTCATTCTGAACAACTTTCTCATTTACAAAAATGTCGTATGGGGCTTCATTTTTAAATTAATAACGAAAAACACCGACCAATCAGAACGCGAGAATCGCGCGCCACGCGATTCGATCGCAGCCACGGCCAATGATACCTCGGGCCTACACTTTTGCCTCCGAGCGCGCGCGATTCTCGCGCTCTGATTGGTCGGTGTTTTTCGTTAATAATTTAAAAATGAAGCCCCATACGACATTTTTTCATATGAAAACGTTGTTCAGAATGACCCCACCTACCTTCCATTTCCGGCTCCTCCAACACTTTTGGGACACCCTGTATATGTATATTATACATATATTTAAAACAAAACATGTATGTATGGTACCACCTTTTGTCATTGAATATTATACTATCGATATTGACGGCTATCGTCGATTATCCACCATCTTGTTAGAAAAGGGACACATTTTTGATCGGTCGCGAGAATGGTACAGGTAAAAATTTTACTGTTTATTCGAACAGATGTCGAAGAAAATATTTGAAAAGAACTTACTCTAAAAAAGGATTTATTTATTTCTTATCAATTTGAACGTCTGTGAACGCCCGCGATCGCATAAACAATTTGCTATACAAAATATTATATGTTCTAATATTTTAGACCTAGAAATATTTTAACAAGCATCTTAATCAAAGTTAGATACACGTCATAGCCAGTTAAGGTGTGAGTATATTCTGTTGATGAGTTTTTGAACATTCGAACAATTATAAAATCCGCAACCTGTTTATGTTTGGCTTCATACAGAATTTCATGCGAAATTACTTCATCTTCCATGAAATATCGTATGAGATATTGCTTTTTTAAACACCGTACCAGAATACTTTTTCACGTAGAATATTCCATGGAGCAAGACAAAATATGCAGTTCCATTTGAAAAGAAATGCATTTACATTTTCTGGGCGCATCGTTGCGTTCACGAGGAAAATTAAGTGTCAGAAAAGTAGACGCCGTACCATTTAATTTGTTCCCCGATATTTTTCTATTTCTCACTTTCTAAACTCGGGATGTAACCGGTGACAGTGGATGCTATTTGTATATAAAAATGCGGAAGTAAAGAGTCAGCGAGAAGCGCAAACGATCAATAAGAAACTAGAGATAACAGAGATGTTAGGTAAAACAGAGATTCTTGAAAAAAACATGGTGGATTAGAGGGAGAGACATTGTACTCGTTGATGTTTTATGCGTTTTTGATTAAAAAATTTCAGGATGGTTCAAGTAACCTCAGGTAACCTCAGGATTTCGGATGATTAATTTATTCGTGAATCTAGAGACACGTTGATATAAAAATTTAGGGATTTTGAAATTTTGAAATTTGGGAATTAGGAAATTGAAAAATTTGGACCTTTGAGAATTTAGCCGGACGTTAAAAAATTTAGGGATTTTTGAATTTGGAAATTTGGTAATTAGGGGCATTAAAAATTTGAACCGTTGAGAATTTAGGGATTTTAAAATTTGGGGGTTTAGCAATTGGGAATTTATAAATTTGGACCTTCGAGTATTTAGAGATTTTGAAATTTGGGAATTTTTAAATTTGGACCTTTGAGAATTTAGGGATTGTAACATTTGGGGATTTAGGAATTGGGGGATTTCAAAATTTGGACCTTCGAAAATTTAGTGATTTTGAAATTTGGGAATTTGGAAATTAGGAAATTGAAAAAAGTGGAGCTTTGAGAATTTAGGGATTGTAAAATTTGGGGGTTAAGGAATTGGGGGATTTCAAAATTTGGACCTTCAAAAATTTGGTGATTTTGAAATTTGGGAATTTGAAAAGTTGGAGCTTCGAAAATTTAGAGATTTTTAAATTGTGGGTTTAGGAACTGGGAAATTTCAAATTTTGGTGTTTTGCAATTGCATAACTTGAAATTTTATTCTTTTGCCAAATACCCCGACCGGAATCTCGTCCTCCATTCGAGACTCGATAACCGAAGAATTTGCAAAGTAGGAAATCTGCAAGTGAAAAATCTATGAAACGCGTATAATATCGCGTGACCGTAGGAAGTTCGGGTCGCATCCGAGCGTAGGTTGCACGTTCGTAAAATACGAGAGTCGTTCAGAAAGGAACAGCGTTCCTAATAAGAAACGATCGAGAAGAGAAGGAAAGAAACACAGGAAAAGGGGAGCTTAGCATAGAACCTGGGTGTAATCCTGGTCCCTAGGTCCTGGCCGAAGGATCCTGGAGGCTGCACGTAATCCTGGACTAGAATCAAGCCCCTAACCGTTCTTCGTCACAGGGCCGGGCAATCCTCGCGTCCGAGCTCGAAGCACCTTCTCCTCCCGGCACCGTAAATCCATTCTCGAAGCCGATCTCGATGCTCGAGAGCCCGCGCCCCTTATCCCATGGTGTTTCCTACGGGACAAATTTATCCCGGCTTGTTTACCGGACGCCTTCGAATCGCCGGAATAATGAATCCACCCCGTGGCCTTCGATAGCCTCGGATTTTCTTTAAAATACGGACTGGCCTTTTCTTCGGATACGAACACTCGAGGCTACGGAATGTCGAACCTCACGTTTTTGCCATTTCGCGCGTCGTTGGTTATCCAGATTCGACTGTTTCGAGCACGGTGGGTGAAGGTTTTTAACCCCTTGCTGTACAGTTTATTTTTCTGGTGCGTCAGTCAGAACTGACTATTTACAGCTATTGTTGCGGCTCATTCATAAAGTCATAAAGCCATTGGGCTTATTTTGAACTTTAGAAAATTCCTGAATAATCAACAACTTCCCTTTGCAGCTCTTTACAACGTGTAATTTATATTTTTAAATTTTGTTTAATTTAGCATGACTTTCGAGAGCCAGCGTGGTTTATTATTTTATGAGTGTCGAACCGTTAGGTGAAAGGAAATCGTGCTTTTTACTTTAGGTTTCTCTGGTGAAGAGTGCCCTCGCGATGAGCATTTGGTAAGGGCAGTTATTGCCCACTTCACTTCAATTTTCCAGAACCAATGAAAATAGTTTAATTTTAACTCAGTCGTTTGTTCACCCACAGCGCCACGCCAATCCCCCACTACATATTTTATTCTGGAGAGAACATTATTTTTTCTCTTCAGCAGATTTCCAATAACTCTCAAAGAGTACACACCATTCAATCAACATCTTGGCCATTCCCGATTTGTCACCAAAAACTTGTAAACTATAAATATATTTATTTTTGGTGAGAAATAACTTTGAATTTAATTTCTCACCAGACCGTCGTTGAAATCAACGTCGGGATATAACAATTATTATATTTGCTTTATAAGTGAACATTTGCTCCGACAGTGTTTAGTTATTTTTATTGGATGTATGTTGAAATAGATAATACTATTAGACTTGTATTATTATATTTGTATCATTATTAATAATACATTATTATATATGTAATAATGCCTTAAAATAGTTGCTTTATAATTGTACATTTTCTCTGACAATGCTTAATCATTTTTACTAAGTGTACCTTAAAGTATGGGTTCGATAAATTTGGCGTTAACATAGTATACTACATTAACTATATTATATTATATTATTACAATACTATATAATACTATATTAGATACTTAACATATTAACTTCACTATATTTAATATCAAATATAAATCTTGCGTTAAAATGAATATACAATATGCAGCACGCATCATAACAATTAAGTTCAATATCAATTGAAATTAATTACTTCAATATTAATTACATGGAGTACATTCAACGGTAATATTAATTCCGTATCGATTCATTTTGTTACATTGACGTTCGGTAATACGATGACTTTACCATTAATTTATTTCGATATTCATTACCAGTTTGATATTAATTATATTTAGTGCATTCAGCGATGGTATTAGACCGACATCAATTTGTCTCACTATACTACACCGTTTGTGTTCAGCAATACGTTCGCTTTAGAATTAATTGATTTCAATATTAATCTATAGTTTAGTATTAATTACGTTTGGTACATTTATCCGTTCAGTATCAATTTCTCCTATTACGTTGCCCCATTTGCGTGCCGCACCACCGTTGCAGAATTAATTTACTTCAATTAGTAATTCAATATCAATTAAATTCGATTAGAATTAGAATGACGAGTATAGGCAACGCTTAACTCTTTGGTGCACGGGATTTCGGAAAATCAAATAGACCAATGTTGCACAGAACTTTCAGGATGTGGCTATTTATACATTCGATATGTAGATACAATTTGCTATTTATACATACACCGTGCGTACACAGTTATTGAAACGATATAATAATCGATTCACTTAACGTAACTGAATTAACTAATTTTGTAAACTTATATACATACTGTATCTGTAAAAGGTACATTCGAAATCTAAACGCATTTTAAATTAAACAAACTTGGTATATTTTTACTAACACAGGGATCAGAAAATTAAAAGACATTAAAGAATAATAATCATTCGATACAATTTGTTGTCATAAGATGAATCCCCAGGTAGTCCCATTTATTATCATTCTCGCACAGTGCAAAACGTCTCTTCCTGCGCCTATGCGTGCGTCATTGCTGCGCCTATGTTCGCCTCGCTCGAACCAGCCCAAGTGTAACACTATAATAATATTTTTTTTTTCACTGCAAACTTTTTTAACATATACGTGAGGTTTTTCCGATTAAAATAAGACCAAACACGATATAATTACGATCATAATTACCTGTGTAACAAGACATACAAGTTTCGGACGTTACATTTACGGCAGAGATACGAATTCCTTATGGCTTGTTACACCGGTTATTATGATCGTAATTATATCGTGTTTGATATCATTTTAATCAGAAAAACGAGACGAATACGATGGTAAAAGTTTCATTCACGAGAAACCAAAAATAAAGAATTTTGATTTTTGAATTTAAAAGACAGAACACGCAGGAGTCTTTCATGTTTGCCGAACGTCTCGAACCTCAGTCCCTCTTTGTTTTTGTATCGCTATCCTTTTCTACGTTCGGTTTGCGTCGTATCCCTCTTCAGATTGGCTCGAAAAGACATACCAAATTCTGTCAGTGCGTCGAATCCCCCCACAGATTGGCTTGAAAAGGCATACCAAATCGCGTCAGTGCGTCGTTCGAACATCGTCGGACATTTAAATGCCTCACCGTTTCAGCTGCGGTTTGTTTTTTCGGCCGCCGGCGAATGCGAGCCGCGGCGAGCAAAGGACAGCCGCCGAGTATCAAATTTCGCTTCCACTATGCTGTCAGTGCACAGTTTCGATTCCGGCCTCCGCTGCAGTGTGCGAGAATTTACTGTACTCGCGTTTATCCGAAAGGGAGTTCGAGCTTTGTAGGAGTTTCGCACGCTTGTGCCTACAAATTACAATGACTAACACTCGAAGGACCACCCGAAGTATTCGGGAAACTACGGATACTAATTTCTATGTTGCGTTTCTATCTATTTATTTCTATAGACGAAGTGGAGCTCGTTTGTCTAAGTATGCAGTTATGTTATTCTTTGTTGCTAGTCTGTGTTCTATACTAATCTAGTGGTCGATTTGGTCTAAACGCTTCTACTATTCGATTTATTCTAAACGTTTCTACTGTTCGATTTATTCTGAACGTTTATAAAAATGATTAACCCCTTGTCATATTCTGTCGAGTCTAACTCATGACGCACTAGCAGTTTGAACCTAATAAAAGTTATACAAATTTTGATACACTTATATGCATTAGTCGATATACACTTATAATTTGCATTATTAAGGATCATCGTATATAAGGTACGTATGACGTTGTAATTAATATTGTAGCTGCAATAGTTAGTTCCAATTGACGCACCAGAAATATAAATTGAATGGAAGGTGGTTTAACACCGTGACGGCAATGAACCGGATTTGTTTCGAATAAAATTACCATCGATTCGAATTCCCGACAAATTCAGCGTAGGCAACGTTGAATTAAAAATACGCGACAAGATTTCGAAGCTTATGGTAATTCGGCCACGTGGAGAGATAAGTTAATCTTTATCTATAAAATTGAGACAGATTCGATGCCGGTATCGGCGATCGTAAAATTCTTGAGGGAACGTGTCCCCGATAAGGGGAGGGTGGATCCTTTGATATAGGGGAGAAACCAGAACGAATTCGTGCATCGAAAAATTCCTTTTCCACCCTCGAAAGAGACGGATATTCCTAATTTTCTCTCCATGTTCTACTCGTATATGACGTTATTACACGTAATAACGTTCTCTTCGGCAATTTTTCTTCACGCCCGTGTACGTTGTTCGTCGAATATTCGAATCGTATCGCGGGAAAAAATTGTAGATCCGTATATGACGTTTCGAGGATCAATGTTGACGCGTGAGCAAAATAAATTGTTGAACCGTGAAAGTTATCTTTCAGGTATGCTAACTCCGCACGTCAACGTTAATGACGAACGGATTATTTATTTTTCGGACAGCGGAAGGTGTTCAATAAGGACGCATAACTGACAACAAATAACATGTGTTAATTTTTGAAAATTGGAAATTTGTAAGTTTTCGAATTAGGGAATTTAAAAATTTGGACCTTTGAGAATTTAGGGATTGTAAAATTTGGGGGTTTCGGAATTGCTGGATTTTAAAATTTGGACCTTTGAGAATTTAGGGGTTTTGAAATTTGCGAATTTGGAAATTAGGGAATTTAAAAATTTGGACCTTTGAGAACTTAGGGATTGTAAAATTTTGAGGTTTAGGAATTGGGTGATTTCAAAATTCGGGAATTTGGAAATTAGGGAATTTAACAATTTGGACCTTTGAGAACTTAGGGATTGTAAAATTTGGAAGTTTAGGAATTGGGGGATTTCAAAATTTGGACCTTTGAAAATTTAGTGATTTTGAAATTTGGGAATTTGGAAATTTGGACCTTTGATAACTTAGGGATTGTAAAATGTGGGGGTTTAGGAATTGGGGGATTTCCAAATTTGGGAATTTGGAAATTGGGGAATTAAAAAGTTTGGATCTTTGAGAATTCAGGGATTTTTAAATTGTGGGTTTAGGAATAGGGAAATTTGAAATTTGGGTGTTTTGCAACTATCATAATTTAAAAATTTATTCTTTGACCAGTCTTGATTGAGTGATGCATCGAGTTTTAACAATATCGTGCAATATTTTCGCGAGTATCAGACACGCCGCTCACGGGTGATTCGCGTCCTCGACAGCCTATCTTATTCTCCTGACGTCGTAGGTCAACGGGTGTTCTTCTTCCCGCACGAAAAACGACATTTCACGAAATGGCCGTGGCGAAAAGGTGGGGAAAAGGAAGCCGTGTTATCGTAATCCGCTTTCGGAACGTATCGCCGTGTTCGTCGACGGCATAAAGCAATCGTTTCTCCGGTTTCCAGTCACGTCGAATCGAGAGGTCGACAAAAAGCGACACGAGGACGTCGGTCCACCGTCGAAATACCCATTAGGATAATTCAGAAAGTCACCGGCTGGATTAATCGTGCGTTCCTGCTACGGAAATTCGGGAGCATATGGCCGGATCGGCCGACGTGATGCCGTTTTTACGACTCACGATATTACGTTGCCGTGAAGCCTACCGAGATCCATTAGAAAGTAATCGCTTCTCTTATCGTTCCGGATAATTAATGTCTCCAGCGGCGGAAAATCTTGCGTTTTGTATATTTGTCAATCCGCTTCTGGACGTACCACTTTTTCCCCTTTCATTTTTTTCTAACAGTTACTATTTAAAAAAAAAATGGTGGCTAGTAATGGCCTGATCACCCTGTATAATAAACCTCTTTTACCCCTGACCATATACCTTGTATGGTGTTTACTTTAAAAATTCAGGAAAATCACCTTTTTTCTGACTTCTAGAGTGGCGTTACCCCTTAACCTTATAGGGACGACGCACCACTAAAGTGGCTCTTGCTGATATTATCTTTCACAACGACAATTATGATTTAACCGTTTTAGTGCCAGGGGTTTTTAAAAATCCGTGTCGAATTGTGTCACGAAGCGCGATAGCGCTTCCTTCATTTATTGTTAAAAATAAACCTTGTCACTCAATGTGTTAAACAAAGACAGCTAATTATGCAGGTTGTTTACGATTATTTGAAAGGAAATTTGTAATTACGAGAGGAAACTCTGACAGACTCCCAACAAGATACATTCTGAACTAATAGAAAAAATAGCGACACGGTTCACCACAGTACGTGAACAGCGCGATCGCGCTCTGCGTGGCACTAAAACGGTTAATCATCAAATACTTCATTTGATTGTGTTGGTTTTAGGGTAATAATAATAACGCAGTAGGTTACGGAAAAAGAAAGAAGAAAAGAAAAGAGTTTATTAATATAAATGGCTTTAAAAACAGAAAAGGAAAGAAAGAAAAGACAAAGGCGTTATATTTCAAATCGCTATTCACACACACTTTTCGCTTTGTATTCGCTGAAGGTTGAAAACTAACTAACTGCTCTTGCTCGTGTTTATGCTTTTATCCATAAGTACGTTGGAATGTTCCAGAAGCGTACACAATAAATTCAGGGAAGTTTAACCTTTTAGGCACTACGCGCCACTATAGTGGCTTTCGTGGATACCATCTCTCAGTACGACGCGCCACTATAGTGGCTTTCGCGCATGTCATCTGAATTGTATTATTAATTATTAGAATAAATTGTTAAAGTTAAAATGCCTGTATCATATCTTTAAGAAAAATTATAATTTAATCATCAAACACTTCATTCCAATGCACTTGTGTAAAGAACAGCATTATCCGTCACACATTGCAGTGCCGTATCATTTACGCGTAATTCGCGTTGAACTCTGCCGTACAGAGAAACAGCCCCGCGCAAAATTCAGCCGTGCCTAAGAGGTTAAATATCCCTAACAGATTGTACTCGTGCACAAAACGGCATTGCCAGTCACACTTTGCAGTGTTGTATCGTTTATACATCGTTCACGCCAGACTCTTTTGTCTAGGGAAATAGTCACCCGCAGAATTCAGACGTACCCAAAAGGTTAAGGGGGGATCCTGCTTTAGAAGGCTCAAAAAATCGATTTTCTTTTACTGCTTAAATTTATTGTTAATGTATCTAAGAATATGTATCCAAAGTTATAGAGGCTAATTCACAATACTTTCAAAGATACAGCACTAAAAGAGCGTCCGAGCAACTGGAGCGCGCGCTCCTTCTCTCGGTCAAATGTACCTGGAAAGGTTCAATGGTCGTTCGAAACAATATTTTAAATTAGTAAAAGGACTATGTATGTTAGGGTGCATTCGAGCCCTTCTATATATGCACGATGTGCCGTCTGAATTGTACGGGTTTCCTCATGAGGGAGGACGGCGGTTGCTCGCGGAAGTGTGGGTTTTCTCGAGTTTTTGTTTTTACGATTCTTCTAAATTGGCGGGCGCGATTGCAACAAAACTAGACGACCAATCAAACTGAACCAAGGCTTGTTACCTTCAGTTTTATATGCTCTTCTATTTGAACTAAAAAGATTCACGAAAAATAATTCTAAACAATTTTTTTAGCAAGTTGAAACGATTTTTTTTTTCTAAAAAAGGCACATTTTTTTTCAAACATGAGAAAATTTTACAATTTCACAATTTTTTGGGTTTTTCTTAGTTCATCTAGATGAAAAATATATGAAAATTAAAATTCTCTTTGGTTTTTTACTTCAAACGAAAATTACGAACTGCATCTTTCCCGCCGATTGGAGACTGCAATTCCATGGTGTTGCACAAATGTGCATAAAACTCGGCTGCATTTGAATATTTTTCTTTAACAGAAATTTTGTTTTCATGTTCAAATATGTAATAACATTATCTAAAAAGTTGACTAGGTTTACTCTTGTGGGGTATGAGATAAGGATGTGCGAGCGAGATGCGGATGTAGAGTGTTTGGAACTAGAATGTGAATAAAGATGGACCGAGTGATAGTTCTTCGCAATGGGAATGCGTGTGGTGCGAATGGGTCAACGGGTATATCTGTGTGAGTGGTTTTCGGGGAAGAAAAGCGTGCAAGGATGCAAGGAAAATCAGTTGGGCGTGAGGATTAGTAGAGAGAAGTCGAGAGTAAGCATTGAGAGTTTAAAGAGAGAATTGCGTGAGAGATTAAAAAGAGAGAAATTGTGAGAGCGAGTACTGTATTTTGTTTTATATATATTAAATATCTTTTGTTTTTAAAAAAGACTCCTCCTTGTCACCAAGATCCCTACACTCTTTTCTTTCTATCCTAAAAAAATTCCACCAAAAACGCTTTTTTTAGGGCTCCTAAAGCAGGATCCCCCCTTAAGCTCCATGCCGATTTTGCAGAATGTCGAGGACACCCGGTAGAGTTGGCGCGGCGCCGTTCGAAGGTTGTCGAATAAATCGAATCGCGTCGTATGCCATCTTTCCTGATCGTGATTCGAATCGTTCCTCCTGGCTATGTACACCGTAACCGGCCGGAGCAACGGAACCGTTAGAAACAGCATCTGGGCTGGCCTGTCCGAGGAAAAAGACCCGGATAACATTTCCACGCGATAAATTAATCCAATCGACCGTCCTACGCGCAACTTCCTCTTTCGGTTTACCCTCTCTTTTTCCTGTTTCCGTCTCGCGCTAGCCTTTGCCATCTCCTCTCTTTCTCCTTATCTTCGCTCGCATTCGTTTCGTTCTCGGTTTCTGTGATCTTTGTTTCGTCGATCTTCCTGTTACGGTAGTTTCGTCGTTGAACATTGGGAGTACGGTGGAAACTACAGATTGTACGGGTACTGGAGTTATTTTTAAGACTTTACTCGTTCCACTCGCTAAAGGAGGGTGTTAAAAAATGCCCATTTTCGCTGCGACCATTTTTTTTTTTCGGCCAATTACTGCCGTCGCGTCTGAACGCCTGGCCAAACCTCCTCACCGGACAACTTGTCGGCCGCATAGTGTAACTGGTTAAAGGTTTTTTATTTACAGAACTATGGTTTGCACACTGACAATGAATATCGAAGTCTCCTGTTCTTAAGTTTTTTCGAGTTTTAATATCCTCTTTTTGAAGATGTGTAATGGTTAAGGAAAAGTGTCACTAAGGAAGAGGATGAGGGACTAGGCACCGAGATTATGATGTTTGGTTCATGATATATCTGTGGTCTTTGTTACGTAATGATTAGTTGCGTTATCCAACAAACTTGTTCGTATCAATACAACGACCACCGCGCTGAAGCAGGTGACAATGTTTAATAATCTTCATAATATTTTGCTACATTTATTTTTCATAGTTCCAAGTAGGAATCAAGTAATATAATAGAATATTTCCAACGAAGTGTATAAATTCTTAAATCCTTGTCTCGTGATTGATTTATCAGATGGTTCAGTCGGAACCAACTAGTTGCAGCTGTAATATTAAAACGTATAAAGAAAGCTGAAATGTTATGTCAGTTTTCTATTCAAGGATCCTTAACTATGTAAATTATAATTGAACTCGAACTCATAATTGGAGCGTATTAAATATTCGTGCAAGATTTATCGTGATTGAAACGCGAGGGCGTTATATATGTCGGGCTCGTGAAAATATGGCGTGGGGTTAATGATATAGGTGATAGATTTGTATGGGAATTTAAGCCATATGCGAGCGATGTGGTAATCAAAGCGCTAATTGATTATTATCGACGATATTAGACACTGTATTAATTGATACTATTTTTATTGTTCGTTGTTATTCTTGTTACTGGATACTATTTTTATTACTTGTGAGACTATTTTTGTCACTTGATACTATTTTTATTACTTGTGAGACTATTTATGTCACTTCATACTATCTTTGTCACTTGATATTATCTTTGTAACTTGACACTATTTTTGTCACTTGATACTATTTTTATTACTTGTGAGACTATTTTTGTCACTTGATACTATTTTTGTCACTTCATACTATCTTTATCACTTGATATTATCTTTGTAACTTGACACTATTTTTGTTACTTGATACCATCTTTGTAACTTGATACTATTTTTATTACATTTGATACTATTTTTGTCGCTGTACTCGATTCTATTTTTATCACTTGACACTATTTTTGTCACTTGTTATTATTTGTATTACTGGATACTGTGTTTGTCACGAGATACTATTTTTGTCAGTTGATGCTATTTTTATTACTTGATATTATTTTTGTCACTCGATTCTATTTTTATTACTTCACATTATTTGTACAATCTCATTATATTGACCACGTCAATGCACGTTTGTCGGTGCTGTAAAAATATTTCGACACAAAATACACGAAAAAATTAACACGAACGATCAATGTAACAAAAATGATCGCACCACTCTACCCATGAAAACGTATATCCCGATTTATTAGAACGGTAGAAGGAACAAAGCTGCAGGTGTCACAGAGCGGGTGCAGACAGTAGCTTTCTAGGCAAGTACAGAATCTTTTCTTTGCCCCCTGAAAACCACCGTTGTGAAAACAGGCGGAAAAATGATGAAATGTCACGCGAGAAAGGGGGTGGCAATTATTCTCGTCCGCGGGGAAAAGGAACCTAATCGTTGCTTGAAAAAGACGGAATATCTGAGAGTAGAACCAAGGTCCTGGAGGTCCTTAAAGGATCGCGATACAAAGAAGAGGACGTACCTGAAGTGAAGATACGCGATTTACGTGTACCTGAAATAAGCTGAAATACCTGAAATACGCACCCGAAGAAGAGCGAATACAACTTCCCTAGGGGAAATTAGCGACGAAGGGGAATAGGGACCCCATGAAAACTGACATTATTTTAAATATAATAGTAGAAATAATGGAGACTCCAGGAACCAGGATCACACTTGTATCTCTTGTTAGATATTTTCGGAAATTTGAAAATACTAGAATGTAGTAATTTAGGCCTCTTCGGATTTGGGGATTTAAGGATTTAGCGATCTAAGAATTTAACCTTTTGCACTCGATATACGATTCACATTTGCCATTTGATTTAATTCGACAATTTTAAGTAAATAACTTTTGTATAAATTTGTAGTTATATTCTTATAAATAAATAAGTTTATTTTTTATATGAAAATAATAACCTTTTATAATAATTATTGTAGAAGTAGTTTTTTTGTAATAATTTTAATATTATGCATATATAATATTTATATACATATTTTTCATAATAATAATAATAATAATTGTAATAATTTGAACAAAATTCATCCAACTTTTCAACTGGCAAATTTTGTAGCTGCTATTTGCTAAGGAAAGGGTTAAATATCTGGGGGATATTGGAATCTAGGCGATAGTGGATCTATGAGCAGCAACGTTTTAGAGACATCGAGATCTAGAGATAGTAGGAGCTAGGGACACTGTGAACAGGGGGAGTTTCAACCTAAAGAAATCGAGAATTATGGACATCTTGATCCTGGGATATTGAGGACTTAAGGACTTAGTGATCCAATGATTTAGAAATGTAGAGATATTGTGAGATTAGAATTTCTTGGGCTAGAGAACCAGTGTTTCCACGTTCCAGGACTCTCGAGATGTACATATATCTAGGCCCATAGAAAAAAGATGACTGTTAGGTCGTAATATTACAATAAGTGTTGAGCAAATTAGGCGACCATCCAAAGTTTTAGACTCGATACATTCGACTTTAGATTTTCATACAGTATACATTCGACTATTAGACTTGATACTGTAAGAGCGAATAGAGCAATCGATGGGATTAATGACCGACGTGACGATGACCGCAGTCGTCGTCGATAGTCACATCGTACAGCCACGAAACAAAGGAAATTTGGAGTATTTTGGCCTGTATGGCAGCGGGGCTTACGGGGATCGGCCCCACAAAGACGCTTGACGAAACGTGTTGACTTCACTCGTTATACGGATTGACGCGGAAACGGAGCAGTTTTTTATCGAATAAAAATACAGGGTGTTCCAAAAGTGTTGAAGCAGCCGGAAATGGGATGTAGGTGGGGTCATTCTGAACAACTTTTTCATTTGCAACAATGTCGTAGGGGGCTTCATTTTTAAATTATTCGCGAAAAACACCAACCAATCAGAGCGTGAGAATCGCGCGCGCTCTGGGGCAGAAGTGTAGGCCCGAGTTATAATTGGCCGCGGTCGCGATCGAATCGCGTGGCGCGCGGATCTCGCGTTCTGATTGGTCGGTGTTCTTCGTTAATAATTTAAAAATGAAGCCCCATACGACATTTTTGCAAATGAAAAAGTTGTCCAGAATGACCCCACCTACCTCCAATTTCCAGCTCTTTGAGCACGTTTGGGACACCCTGTATATTATATTAAACAGCTATTCTTTCGTGAAGATTTATTTTTGGGAAACCCAGTTATCCTTACAATACATTCCTTCTTGCATTTTCATACAATACACATTCAACATTATACATTCGCTTATCGCATTCTAGTTTCGTACATTTTAGTTGTACTCTAATTTTTATATAAACTCAATCAACCAACCTTCCATTTCCGGCTCCTTCAACACTTTTGGGACACCCTGTATATTATATTAAACAGCTATTCTTTCGTGAAGATTTATTTTTGAGAAACCCAGTTATCCTTACAATACATTCGTTCTTGCATTTTCATACAATACACATTCAACATTATACATTCGCTTATCTAGTTTCGTACATTTTAGTTGTACTCTAATTTTTATATACACTCAATCAACCAACTGTTAATAAAGTATAATTGTTACTTTAGTTGTTCGAAGTTACGTTCAATCATTTTAATACAGTCCACTAATCTTAGTGTCGGGATTGTCCTTGATCCCACGCGCCGTTTAATCGTCACTGAGATAATTTGACAAGATAGTTGACACTGCGATGCACATACAATGACCGAGCGCGATTCCGTAATAAGGTAGCGAACGTTTTTCACGAAACGCAGATCGGGACGCGTTTATTCCAGCATCGGATTCGCGAAGCTCGACAGGATTTATCGCGTTCGGACACGGTCGAGCGGGGCAAAGTATCCGGAAAATATCGCGTGTTATTTCTGCGTCGCGGTTCGATAATCCACGGATGGTTCGCGCACGGCGAAAAAATGGAACGATCTGTCGGAACGGTGGACATTCTTCGGCGGAACGGACTCCATTAAAAAGTTGCCGGGAGGAGAATGCGGACTCCGAATTGCTGGCCGGACTTTCGATATTCTCGGATCGGGCAACGGTCGCAAAACGGCTCGTTCGTATTCCACCCCCGTCGGGAACTTTGCGATAATTCGATGTCTCGACGACTGCAAGAGCAGCAACAGCAGCCTCTGATCCACCCCGTCATCATCCTCGGACCAAACCAACCTACGTGACTTTTCCGCTTATCCACCCTACTCCTACTCCTACTCCTCCGTTTTCCACGCTTTTTGCCTTCGATCCATCTATTCGCCCTTTCCGAAACCGCTGCCGCCATTCTCGAAGAATCTTCTTCACGAACGCCATCACCTTACTTAATCAGTGTTTTCACGGAATTAGTTCATTCGATGAAATTAACTTTCCTTGTTCACATAATAGGATGTTCCATTGGGTTTGTTGAAGTTTAGGATAACGTGAGGTAAAAGTACGTAATTGTGAAACAGGTTAACAGGGAACAAAATATATTTAAATAAAACAATAACAACAATATGTAACAGTTAGGCGACTGTACTAATGACGGTAATAAAGACTATGGATATAACACGATGTGAAAGATACGAGAGCCTATTGCTTTCTGCCAGGATTTTCCAAAACTCTCTCTCTGCACGTTGGAAAACATGTGGCATCGAGAGCAACCCTGACGAAGAAAAGCGAGGGCCTACTCGCTAAAATATTCGAACGAGCCGGGGTCCTCAAGGACCTCCCAGGCACTCGAAATAAATTTACGACTTAACCGCTACATCATCTTACTACATTGTCATATTATCATCTTAATACATTATCATATCATCATCTGACTATATCATCATATCATTATCTTTGTTGCGAAAAATCCTTTATACAGGGTGTCCCAAAAGTGTCGAAGGAGCCGGAAATGGGAGGTAGATGGGGTCATTCTGAACAACCTTTTCCTTTGCAAAAATATTGGACGAGGCTTCATTTTTAAATTATTCAGGAAAAACACCGACCAATCAGAACACGAGAATCGCGCGCGCTGTATGTTCGATCGCGACCACGGCCAATTATAACTCGGGTCCACACTTCTGCCTCTGAGCGCGCGCGATCTTCGTGTTCTGATTGGTCGGTGTTTTTCCTGAATAATTTAAAAATGAAGCCTCGTCCAATATTTTTGCAAAGGAAAAAGTTGTTCAGAATAGCCCCACCTACCACCCCTTTCTCGCTCGTACCATAATTGTGGGACACCCTGTATATGTATACAAGTAAAAAAGAGGAAAAAGGGAAACTTTTGGAAACATTGTCATAATTTATTGAATATCAGGAATTTGATTAGTACGAAATCCACGTTCATGTCTGTATTTGCGTTTATATTTACATTTATTTTACATTTACAAATTGACCACCGCGTTAAAGCGTAATTCAACTTTCCGGCGCGAGTTTCGCGAGTTTCCGTGTTGGGTGTTTTTGCGGTAATTTTTCCGGATGTTTAGTGGTTCCGTAGTTCACTCGGTGTACTAATCGATGCTTTTCTTCTGGCCGTAGTTCCCCGATACAGGTAGTTGTTCATTAATCATCGGTGGTTCCCTATTTTTCAATTTTTTTTTTCCTCGGTCGAATCGTTGCAGCCGCGTTGCTTCCTCGATCCCGGCTTCATATTTCAATTGTTGTTCCGCCATTTTCTCGTCGGATTCATCATGCCGGCTGAAACGATCGCAATTTGTCCGCACGATATCGCGTTCTAAATTCCGCGTTCTATCGTGCCACGACCCTTCCGGTAATTCTTTCGTTCCTACTTCGACTCTTTATCGTCCGTTACTACGCTCGTATTTATGAAATTCAGATTCTTTCGGCGACGATCGATCAACGTTGCCTCGGCATTTCGTCGATGCTTACCCGCGAACGCGTTCTCGTTTCGATGAATATTTTATTTATTTGTTTTGACGACCATTTCATTTTTTTTTTATTTTCATTAGTTTTTATGAACATTTCATTCTTTCTTTTTTATTTTGACTAGCTTTTGTGAACATTTCGTTCTTTTTTAAATTTTGATTAATTTTCATGAACATTTTTTTTTCTTTTATTAGTTTTGAGGGAACATCTAGAAATTCAGCATTTGGAAATTTCGATCCATCAGAATTGATAGTTTTTGCAAGTTGTATAGATGTATAGATGCACAGATTTGGTAATTTGAGAATTTGGTAAAGGTATTTGTGCAGTCGGAAATGTGCGAATGCGGCAATATGGAAATTGGTAAATTTAGGGATTCGGAAGCTGGGGAATGTAGGAATTTGTAGATTTCAGATACGGAGACACGGGGATTTGGAAATTAGGCATTTGAGAATTTGTTAAAATCGGACACTCAAACGATCAGAAATTGAGATACCTGCCAGTGTGCAAATTCAGACTTCATGAAATTTGCAAATTATCAGACTTAAAGATTTAAAGATTGATAAATTTAGAGATTCGAGACTTGATTAATTTACAAAATTACAAACCTTTTATATAGAAACATGGAAATTCGCAAATTCAGATTTTATGGAATTTGCAAATTATCAAACTTAACGATTTCAAAATTGGTAAATTTAAAGACTCGGTAATTGTTGAATGCTCAAAGTTGACAAACTATTATGTAGA
Organism: Coelioxys conoideus; assembly: GCA_947623535.1. NCBI lineage: Eukaryota > Metazoa > Arthropoda > Insecta > Hymenoptera > Megachilidae > Coelioxys > Coelioxys conoideus. The sequence continues at coordinate 6,903,475 of OX392453.1, read as the reverse complement.
ACACAGAAACTTGCAAATTCAGATTTTGACATTTGCAAATTATCAAACTTAACGATTTCAAAATTGGTAAATTTAGAGACTCGGACAATTGTTGAATGCACAAAAAGTTAAAAAGCTTTTATACAGTGTTGGAGTTTCGTAGAGATGAGGTTTACGACATGGCAGAAAAACAGCCACTTTCGAAATGCTTTAGTTTATTATCCGTATCATCTGTATGCCAAGAGTACGATGGTACGTGACATATTTTAGTTTAACAAATCTATTCATGCAACAATCGTTATTAGAGTCCGTTCTGGCTTCAGCGGCACAGGCCATGCCATAAACCTCGAAGACCCAAACGTCGAAGGGTAACTTGGCCCTGGAAACCGTTACCTTCCAGGGCCGTGAGACATACGTCACGGAATTTGGGTTTTTCCAACCCAAACTTCCGCGGGCATCCGCCATCCTCCCGCGTGTAGGAAACCCGTTCCCCTTCCAGAAAGGTACCACGCTAAGGGCGCAATGGAAGGGAGCAACGGATGTTTCAAATAGGGCAAAAATGCCAAAGCGAGACAGTACCAAGAGAGATTTAGTATAGATAGTACAGGCAGAACATAGAAATAGAATCACACAATTATAGAAATACTCGCACACACTTGTTATCATAGAAAATAAATAGTTATCTTGTTACATCATCATGTGCAATTATTAACGGTCCCAATTCCGTCCAAAAATGGGTGGTCCTTCGAACTAGAAACTACAGTAAATCCTCCCACAGTGCGACACTCGATTCCCTCCCACAGTGAGACACGTCTCTTCCTGCGTCTATGCGTGCGTCGTTGCTGCGCCTGTGTTAGCCTCGCTCGAGCCAGTCCAAGTGTAACACGATACACTCGCCGCGGTCCCTTTGATGCGGGCCGACAGATCTCCAGTTCCAAATTTACCAATATAATTTTTTAATATTTATATTTTTTTGACTGCAAATTTTTTTAACATATTCTTGAGGTTGTTCCGATCAAAATAAGACCAAACACGATATAATTACGATCATAATTACCTGTGTAACAAGCCATACAAGTTTCAGACGTTACATTTACGGCAGAGATACGAATTCCTTAGATTCTAACGTCCGAAACTTTTATAGCTTGTTATACGGGTAATTATGATCGTAATTATATCGTGTTTAGTATCATTTTAATCAGAAAAACGAGACGAATACGATGGTAAAGGTTTCATTCACGAAAAACTAAAAATAAAGAATTTTGATTTTTGAATTTAAAAGACAGAACATGCAGGAGTCTTTCATGTTTGCCGAACGCTTCAACCTTCTGCCTCTCTGTCTTTTCCACTTGCCGTCCTCTTTCACGTTAAAAACTTTATTCACCCGTTACGTACGTAATTATTAACATAATTACATCATGTTTGGTGTCATTTTAATCAGAAAAACCTGACGAATACGATGGTACAAGTTTCATGAAAAAATAATAGGAAATAAGAAAATTGCAATCTTTTTCTTTGCTTGCATTAGTATGTGTCTCACCGATATTCGGTCGTTTCGGTAACCGATCGTGTTTAACGCTTGACTGATTCCGAGGGGGATCTCCCCAGCAAGGGACAGCCGCCGAGTATTAAATTTCGCTTCTCCTATGCTCACAGTGAGCAGTTTCAATTCCGGCCTCTGTTGCACTGTGGGAAGATTCACTGTAGACGGCACCGAAGTGCAATATTAAGGGTCTTGACCACACCCTAACATACAGAACACAGACTCTTTGCAAATTTCCAAATTTAGGAATCGTGAAACACGATAAATAAAAAAAAAAAAAGAAATGTAAAAACTTCTAAAATTAAGCACTTGAAGCTTAACTTAAAACTCTCCACCTCCGCTCGGAAAAATTTTCTAACCGGAAACAGAAATAAAAGTAAGTATTTTTATTCGCGATAACGGTAGAAGTGGAGCACAGTAATTCAAATGTCTCAGTTTGCCGACAATATCAGGAAATGCACGGTTCCCGAGGTAAAAGCGTCAGTCAGAGATCGTTTCGAACGTTCTTTCTCCGCCTTCGCGGAATTTCCTCCGACATTTAACACCGTTTCCATTCTCTTTGCTGTTTTCGGTCGCCTTTTCCCCGGCTATTTCTATAACAGCTTCTTTCTTCGTCCCGTTTCCCGTAAAAGGCACGGTCTCGTTTTTCGCGCGCGATTTTCGAGCGTAGTTTCACGCGGCGGAACGAAGAGGATGGCTTTTTCTCCAAACTCGCCGCGAGAAACGTTAAAAACCGGCGCTGTCGGCGAACCTGAAATTATTGGACCACGCGTCGCTTAATTTTCGCTGTTTCCTCGACGTCCAACACCACTACGGCAGTAAAAACAACGCCAGCTTCTCCAGAAGCGCGAACGTTACGTTGACGAGCTTGCATTATAGAAGCGGGAACCAGGGGCAGTAATTTCGATCCACAACGAACGACCGCATTTTTCCCGAACAATAACCGGCGGATTGACGGAATTTTAACGAGTCAATTGGTCTATTACCGGAGCGAGACAAAGTGCATAATTAATACAATATAATATAATTGTATATTATTGTATAGAAAAGTGAAATATTAAAAGTGAAGTATCTAAATATTCGTGAAGACTACAGTATAAAATTGAATGACCTAGAAATGCCCAAGGTTTACAGTATCAAAAGTAAAATGTCTAAAAATCCCCCATGTCTACAGTATCAAAATTGAAGTATTTAAAAATTCCCAAAGTATACAGTATCAAAAGTGAAATATAAAAAAATCTCCAAGGTTTGCAATATCAAAATTGAAGTGTCTAAACATTCCTAAAGTCAACAGTATCAAAATTGAAGTGTCTAAAAATTCCCGAAGTCTGAAGTATCCAATGTGAAATATCTAAAAATCCCAAAGTCTGCAGTATCGAAATTGAAATATCAATAAATCCCCAAGGTCTACAGTATCAAAATTGAAGTATCTAAAAATTCCTAAAGTTAAAAATCCCCAAGGTCTACAGTATCAGAATTGAAATATCTAAAACTCCCCAAGGTCTACAGTATCAGAATTGAAATATCTAAAACTCCCCAAGGTCTGCAGTATCCAAATTGAAATATCAATAAATCCCCAAGGCCTACAGTATCAGAATTGAAATATCTAAAAATCCCCAAGGTCTACAGTATCAAAATTGAAGTATCTAAAAATTTCCAAAGTTTACTGTATCAAAAGTGAAATATCTAAAAATCCCCAAGGTCTACAGTATCAAAATTGAAGTATCTAAAAATTCCCAAAGCCTACAGTATCAAAAGTGAAATACCCAAATATTCTTAAAGTCTGAAGCCTCGAAATGCAAATATTCGACATTGCCCAAAGTGGAACATCTAAAAATTCGAATATCTCAAAGTTCTGAAGCATCAAACTCTTCTGAAATGTCCAAGGATTTGCAGCTGGGCGAAATAGTGGTTGAAAGGCCACTTAATTCTTGGTATAGCGTATCCGGCAACGGGTTTGATTCCAACTCTCGAACCACCCTCGAAAAATATGATTAATTACTCAGCGAGCAAGATTGTCTTGTGGTGCCAAAAGCGCCAGATTTCAATGTATTTTAATATTTTGTGGATGAGATTCGCTTGGTTTTTGGATCAAGCAGATTATTCTACTGCTAGACTGTAATAAATTTTGAATAGAGTTTGTTGCTTTGCAGAAGGAGGTCACTCGGGTTCCGGATCAGATCGCCGTGGTATAAATTCGATTGGTCTACTATTTGAAGGTATTATGCTGCTATTTTATACTCTTGTACTGCATTATGTTATTGTACTAGTACTGTAGCGAGTTACTAAAGCGTCTAATATAATGCTATTTTAAACAGAAAATATTTTTCTGTTTTTGTTACGCCGTTACAATAGTGTTAACACGTTGATTGCCACATGAAAGCGATTGAAAATTGCGTTAGTCAGTATTTTTATTCTGAATAATCCTTAACAAATGTGTTCACGATACCTTATTATATTTGTTATTCACGGTTCCAAGTAACTAATACAAGTACTTGCAGTTAAAAAAGTGAACAAATTTCGAATAATATGGCTATTAAATTTGCATAGGAATTTGAGCGTCACCCACATATGGGTGACATGCCAGTCAACGTGTTAATTAAACGGTGCTCACTCAAACCGGCTAATATTGCCATCCCTAGACCTGGTTGCAGACATGCCCGCACAAAAAAGGACAAATTGCCGTTGCTTTATGGTATCTCGAACTGTATCGGAAACGAAAACGGTGAAATCGATCCGAACGAACGCGAAACTGCGTACCATTTATCCCGTAGAATCGCGAGGAAAAGTATGACGGTAATAATAGAGCATCCGAATCGAGATTCATCGCGCGACGGAGCGATTTCGACGAATTCGATTAATCGCAGTATCGATTCGCTTCGGCTAGCGGAATCGAGTTTCATTGCGCGGCGTTCTTCGCCGGTGATAAATAAAGCTCTTCGTTTGTCCACCGGAACGGGCACGAATTTCCGTCGAATCGAAGTCTCGTCGTAATTGTGCGTAATGCGATTATCGACGAGTCCTATCCGATGAAGCCCGATAAAATCGAACGCGAACAATTTTCTCCACCCCCCCACCCTTTTTTTTCTTTTTGCCCGCGACAAAGCACGCTCATTAATCAAGTTTTTCCGGTTGATCAGGCCTTTGGACGAACTCCGCGATTCGTTAGCGAATCGGGTCACCGGATTTCTCCGATCTAACGCGATTTGGTCGATGAATTTTCGACGGGATACGAGATTTTTGTAACACTCGGACGTAGAACAGCATAATTAAATCGTTAACACTTTAACGACCGCTCACACAACATGTGTATGATGCTATCGCCGAAGGTTGTTGGCCAGTACCACACTCTATGTGTGATAATTTATGAATGTAAAGAAGTGTGGATATTGTTATTGGCTTCGTATTTCATCGCCACGTCTTTGATTTAAGGTGATTATTGCCTATTTTTAATTTTAGATTTAATACTACTGTAGTGTGCCACGTAAATTATGTCTTATTTTAAGACATGTGAAATACCATTATATTTAGGTGATTGCTTTAATAATTATCATACAAAGGTGAAATATTAAATTTGTTGTTAAATTGTTCTTTTTTTTTTTGTTTTATATTAACTTTTTCGTGAATTTAATGAAGTTCTAGTAAATCAATTCTTCAAAAATACTGCCGGCCCCTGGCGACGTTTGCGTAGGCGTGCGGTCGTTAAAGTGTTAAAGGTAGAGAGACAAAGTTAGCATCTGCTTCATAATCTGAAAGATCCAGTATACCGGTACAGACTAATACGGTTTATACTACATCTAATACGGTTTATAATCTTTAGTCGTTCTCACAAAAGAATACTACATTTGCCAATTTCAATTACTCCACACTCTTCTCGACTTAAGTGGAAAACCAACCCCCACAAATTTCATCTCATTTACGTACCGAAATCTCACCAGTTTCCCACAATTCTAAAAAAAAAAACAATCTCTCGAGTACAATGATCTGCTCTGCCAAGGTAAACGGCAGCACGAATTCGTTTCTCTCGAATCAAGCCAACGAAACTCGTAAAGAAACGTTATGCAGAGGATTCGAAAGAGCAAAGAGGGATCGTAAAAGATTTTTCGGGTGGACAAAAAGCGGGCGGGTTTTGTCGAACGGAGAGAAAATGGCCCGGCCATAGATTTTTACGGGCCGTTTTCCAGCAGGCAAATCGCGACAATTTCGGCGGCCATCGATGCGGAAAATGAGTTTCTGCGCTGTCGGAAGTTCGCTGGATATTCGCGGCTTGTGCCCCGGAAAACTCGGGAAAGATACGATCCGCTCTCTGCCCGAGGAAGGATCCGTTTCTCGTCTGGCTGTTGTGTTAGGTCTTAGAATACATATTGCAGAGAGAGGATTAGACCTCGGTCCAAGTTTCCTGCAATACAATAGGTTATTGTTTCATTAGATACATTTGTAGTTTAGAATAATAGTTGTTGCGTCCTTATATTGGGGGCATTTCAAATCTATTATTATTATGTACAATAGGTAAAATCCAATGACCATTTTAACATGCTGTAGGTAAACTCCGACCAGCGGAAATTTTATTACACGAACGCCATGTAAACGCAACGACCCTAACTAAATTTTTAGTCGACCTGACAACGGTCAAGGGTTCAACCTATAAAACCTCTACGTCACGAGTTCTTGGTTTTTCCAAAAACTACTGACGTCAGAGTTAGGCGGTCACTCAAGACCCCACACCGATACTCTTACACCAATCAGGTGATTTCCTATGTTTACGCCTCGTACGATATTTCTGCGAATCCTAGAATACACCCCCATCATACTACCGTATACGAGTTTACCTACAAGATATTTTTGCACCTCTAAGACAGAACTCAATCAACCTACAAAGTGAACAAACCTAATATTCAAATCGACAACATATCTAACTTTGAAAGCGAACACAAATAATCTTCCGAGTAAGATTTAACCAAATACGTTTAACACTATTTCTACCAAGAGGTGTCAAAAGACACCTTTCAAATTTTAACATAAAATTATTCTCTATGTTGAATCGTTTCTCCACAATTAATTCTTTTACTTTCCATACAATGGTCGTTAAATTAATTCAGCGATATCATTTTTCTCCTGCTAATATTTTCTAATTTCCCTTCTTGCATTTTAGTGTACACCACAGCATTGATTGTATATTAGTGTCCCATAAGTTCTTTGCTTTGTTGATAGACATTCGTACAGAATATTTATAATACAAAGTTGATTCGTTGCATTAATTGTTCAGCTGTATCGACCATCTCTATCCCGCCATCCTATTTTGTGTCAGATTACAAAATGGAAGAAACTTATGTGACCTTAATATTTTGTAGCGTGATGAATTAAATAATCTCCAATAAATACACATCAGTGTATCAATAAATATATTCCTCAAATTATCTACGTTTAACTCATAATTTGAAATCCCAACCAGTTTCGGCAATGATTTGTATTCAGAAGGCATCAAAAGACACCTTTTGGTTGAAATAGGTATACACAAAATCGTGGTAGAAATAGTGTTAAGTTAGTTTAACCGAATAATTATATCATCAGAACTTAGACAATAAACTCCAAGTTCAGACCAATACTCTACAACCTACAATCGTTTCACTCGCGAAATCAACAATCGCGACTTACCTGCATCTAAAGGGTAATACCTATCGTGCCACCTTCAAAAAACTAAAAACGAAGAGCACGACACAACAATAGTCTTTACCCGTAGCAGAAATAGGACCCAAGGAGTCATTACATTCTAACAAGATTTTTTATCGATTTATTTGTCTGCCGTATCTGAATGTCGGAACCCTTAGCCTTAGCCTTTAGAGTCTTTGTTTGCATTTTCCCATTCGTGTCGAGATACTCCTTGAGTTTATTACTCGCTACGGTCATTTTGAGGAAGATACAGATAGCTTCATACGTCAACGATATTTCCATTTCCAATAGAAAATAGTACACTGTTTTTCCCCACCAACTTCCCAAATTTTATACGCCTACTCCGAGTCTCGGTAAAATGTAAAACGTCTTCGGAGAGGCATTTTCGACACAATAGCTAACAAGTACCCATCTAAATAAATTCTAGTCATCCGAAGTCTGATCGATTGATTTGGATACAGTTCACTTTTATCGTTTATTGGAAATCTACTGGTTCCACGCGTTGTTTAATCGTCACTTAATACTGCTGACGCTGCAAGGCACATAGAGAAATATCTAAAAATCCCCCAGGTGTACAGTATCAAAATTGAAATATCTAAAAATCCCCAAAGTCTGCAGTATCCGAAGTGAAATATCTATAAATCCCCAAGGTCTACAGTATCAAAATTAAAGTATCTAAAAATCCCCAAGGTCTACAGTATCAAAATTGAAGTATCTAAACATTTCTAAAGTGTACAGTATCAAAATTGAAATATCTAAAAATCCCCAAAGTCTGCAGTATCCGAAGTGAAATATCTATAAATCCCCAAGGTCTACAGTATCAAAATTGAAGTATCTAAAAATCCCCAAAGTCTGCAGTATCCAAATTGGAATATCTAAAAATCCCCAAAGTCTACAGTACCCAAAGTGAAATATTTATAAATCCCCAAGGTCTACAGTATCAAAATTGAAGTATCTAGAAATCCCCAATGTCTAAAGTATCAAAATTGAAGTATCTAAACATTTCTAAAGTGTACAATATCAGAAGTGAAATATTTAAAAATCCCCAAGGTCTACAGTATCAAAATTGAAGTATCTAAAAATGCGCAAAGTCTGCAGTATCCAAATTGGAGTATCTAAAAATCCCCAAAGTCTGCAGTACCCAAAGTGAAATATTTATAAATCCCCAAGGTCTACAGTATCAAAATTGAAGTATCTAGAAATCCCCAATGTCTAAAGTATCAAAATTGAAGTATCTAAACATTTCTAAAGTGTACAATATCAGAAGTGAAATATTTAAAAATCCCCAAGGTCTACAGTATCAAAATTGAAGTATCTAAAAATGCGCAAAGTGTACAGTATCAAAATTGGAGTATCTAAAAATTCCCAAAGATTACAGTATCAAAAGTGAAATATCTAAAAATCCCCATGGTTTGCAATATCAAAATTGAAGTATCTAAATATTCCTAAAGTCTACAGTATCAAAATTGAAGTATCTAAAAATGTGTTGACCCTGCAGCGCGCATACAGAACCAAACCTCGTTCTATCGAAAATTGTAAGCAATCGGAGCATTCCACGGCGAATAAGAGTTTAATTAATAACGTCCCGGCGTAACGATAAATTCATGCAAATTTCAACGCTGCCGAGAAACCTGGGCGCAATCTGATCGGGGGACCCCGGAGTGAAAAGGGTTAACGGAAGAAGTCGCGAGAACAACCGGGGAAAAAAGAAGAGAGGGAGATAGCCGAAGAAACGCGGGATGATAGGGGATAATAAATTGGCCACGCGAAACGTGCCGGTTCAGCGTTTTATAAGTTTCCGATGGGGATTAGAGAGGAAACCCTTCGAGGGGCCTTTATGAGAACGATCCCTGATACGAGCTGTTTCATGGCAGAAACATAATTTTTAAGCAATATCCTCTTCCCTTTTTACTGTCCTCGACATCTGTCGTCGGTTCGATACCGTAGCCGGGCGATATTAAATCGTTGGAAAATGTATTTACCTCTTGAAAGCATTTAATTCGATTCAGATTTATTGCCAGGATTCGAGTGCTTTTTTTTTAAATAACATTTCCGAGCTAGTCGTTCGAGTCTGTTATTTTTGTGCTTCAATGTTATACGAAGGTGTGCTGTGGATGGTGTAGTGTCGAGTTTGGGATGTATAACTGCGTTGTGGATATTGAAGGAAAATGTATTTAAATATTTTATTATTAATGATGGTCGAGGAAAACCAAATTCAACGGAAAATTAAATAGAAGGTTTTTACAACATGGAGTACTACGTTATATGAGAACGCGTTTAAATATTTTTCTACTAATAACCATAGATGAACACCAAATACGATAAAAAGTAAAATAGAAGGTTTACATACATGCTTTATTTATGAACATTCTAAGAACGATTTAAGAAAATGCATTTAAATAATTTTCTACTAGTGACCATAAATGAAGACCAAACTCGATAAAAAGTAAAATAGGAGGTTTACGTACATGCTTTGTTTATGAACATCCTAAGGACAATCTAGGAAAATGCATTTAAATAATTGTCTATTAGTGACCATAGATGAAGAACAAGTTCCATAAGAAATAAAGTAAAAGGTTTACATAGGTGTACAGCATTGAATATAGAACGTAGTACTACGTTATATGGACATCCTCAGCAAATACATTTATGTATTTTACTACTAATGATCATGGACTAAGACCAAATTTAATAAGCAACAAAATATAAGATTTACATAGATGTTACAAGCATTGAATATATAACATTGTATTACGCCACTTGGGCATCCTAGAAGAATTCATTTAAATATTTTTCCATTAATGATTACGGATGAAACAAAGAAAACTAGGAAACAAAACTCAGAAATAAAGTAGAAGGCTTACACAGACGTTACATCTGTGAACGTAAGCAAATAGTTTTTCACTAATGATCATCGATGAAGATAAAGTTCCATGAAAAGTAAAATAAATGTGCATGTACGAAAAACAGGATAAATGTGTATATATTAAAAGTAGAATAAATGTGTATACAGGGTGCCTCACGACTGGTGAAGGTCCTGGGAATGAGTTGTACGGCAGCTGATTCTAAGCAACTTTTTTCTTTACAGAAATGGTGTTTGGGGCTTCGTTTGGAATTTATTTAGGAAAAACACAGACCAAAAAATAGAATAAATGAATATAAATAAATATATATATATATATATGACATTTTTACTGTTGCCAAATAGAGACTGCAAAACTTTCTGGTTGAAAAGTTTGATGAACTTTTTTGAAATTATTATTTGTTTAATATGAATCATCGATATCGTCTGCTTCACTGTGTTCAAACATCGTATGAATAATACTATAAAGTTTATTAAACATTATTCATTTAACAGTACATTTATAAAATGTAGAGAAGATGTAGATTTAGAAAATGTAGAGAATAGATGTAGAAAAGAAACTAAATAAAGTATGATACGTAAACTAGCTTATACAATAATCCTTTATCTCGACAAAAGCTTCTTGATAGTTCTTGTAAAATAAAAACTGTGTCACGATTCATTTTGCCTCGTTCCATAAATCCAGCGTTAAAATTGTTGCATCGAGTCAAATGGCGAACGTCAATCTCCTCTCGAGCGCCAAAGGGTTAATTTTTTCCAAACGCAACGTGTTTCTCGTATTATGGCGTACACCTAAGTGAACGAACTCGATCTTTGTTTCGCACCGATAAGAAGAAAATCGTCGTTCGAACGTGGCAGAAATCGATCGGTCAGCGAGCTCGTTGTCCCGTCCCCTTCGCCCACAAATTCCCCGGAAATGACTGTTCCTCCTGTTAGTTCCGGCAGTCGGCCGACGAGATTTATCGCGAATTTTCGTGCCTCGATCTGGAAACGGTCGGTCCAAGCTCTCGCATGCACCTAGCTGCACTTTCGTGCATCGCAGTGAAGTTCGATCGACTCCGACGATAAAGATTAACCTCGGTTCACGAATAATTCCTACTGTTGCGTACACGTTTTCCTTCGCGGTGAAGATTAACCCCTTCCCGTACTGTCGAGAGCATGAGAGTAAACGAACCTGGCCGCAGACGGGGCAAAGAGGGTAGCACGCTAGGACCACCCAATCCCCACTTTTCGACTCACGCGTAGCTCCCACCGTTCATCCGTAATGACGTACTTTTACATAGGTGTAGAAATACTATATATTTCTACTGTGATAAATTAAAATGAAAGATAACTTAATTGTTAAATAACCACCTACTTATATTTTGTGAAATTCCTTATGTTTGAGAATCTATTTTATTTCAAGCTAATTCGATAATTACAATAAATATTCGATAAGTGCACGAATGACCTGTACGATAAGTGCACGAAAGTTATCCCCACCACTGGGGGGAAGACCCCTCGAGACGCCCCGAATAAGTTTGTTGTGAGCCGAACGTAGAAAAGGATAGCGATACAAAAACAAAGAGGGACTGAGGTTCGTGACGTTCGGCAAACATGAAAGACTCCTGCGAGTTCTGTCTTTTAAATACAAAAATCATAATTCTTTATTTTTGGTTTTTCGTAAATGAAACTTTTACCATCGTATTCGTCTCGTTTTTCTGATTGAAATGATACAAAACACGATATAATTAGAATCACAATTACCTGTGTAACAAGCCATAAAAGTTTCGGATGTTACATTTACGGAGAGAATACTGTATTCGATATCTGCACAACTTTCGGGTCTGAACTCGTGCACATATCGTACAGGTCCTACATTGATCGATGTTTAGAATTTTTTAACGGTCTAAACAATAAATCACTTGGTGTTGCTTTTTGCAACTTTGCAGTTGTCCCTCTAAATTTATAAATCGTTTAATATTTGTCATAGTTAATTGGTTCCAATCGTGTTTCGCTTACATCTATGGAGAACTTTACTCCAATAAGTTATTGTAAGTAAATATACCTCGAATTACGTCGTGTTTGGTCTCATTTTAATCAGAAAAATGTAAAAAATCTATTGATAAAGGTTTCATAACAAAAAAGTCGAAAATAAACAAATTTTATTCCGCATTAGTATTGCCCCACTGTTATGGTACTGTTTGTTTACATTCGTTCTCCTTCACTCACTGTCCTTTTCTACGTTCGGCAAAACATCAATCAATGTAGGACCTGTACGATGAGTGCACGAGTTTAGACCCGAAAGATATGCACTTATCGAATATTTACTGTATGTATCTGGGATTAGGTAACGTGGCGAAACGAAATACAGAAACTCGAAGGGTGAAAATTTCAAACTACAAAAACTCGAAGTCTAAAAATATAGGAATACAGAAACTCGAAGGGAGAAAATTTGAAACTACAGAAACTCGAAGCGTGGAAATTTAGAAATACAGAAACTCCAAGCTTGGTAACTGTATATAGGTAGGTACGAATTGTTTATCTCGATAAAAATGAGCACACATTTCGAGAGAAATACGTCAACAAATGCGATCTAAAAGAAACTATTAAAAGAAAGAAACCTCAAATAAAAAGGTTCGATTTTATCGTTAATCGTTAATGAAATCTGTCCAATTTCTCGTGCAGCAGCCAACGGAACAAATGTCGTAAATCATCGTTCCAGCAGCTTCAACCCTTTTTCCGGGCTGACATAAATGTCTCCCACTGTAGACGAGATAACGTGCACGCGTTATCCCACTGTGCACACGTGATTTTCTCTCCCTCGAAACCTTAACACTTTGCACTCGAAAGTGTTTTACCGTTATCAAACATTTACTCTTGTAACAACTGTAAAACTTTTTGGTTGAACAGTTTGATGAATTCTTTGAAACATATTATTTTGTTATTATTAACACCTTGAGTACCACCCTAAAACAGTTTCTATTTCTTTTAGGAAGTAATTTTATTTTCCATAAATTTTATAGACAATTTTCATAATCTACCCTGGTTTATTCGATAAGCATTAATATATTCACAAAAATTTTTGATACTTTGTTATGTTAAATGTTTCAACTAAAATTAGCCATACATTTATTTATGAATTCATACGTCACCCGTATGTGGGTGACACGGCACTCAAAGTGTCAATGGGCGATATCGTCTGTTTTATTATGTACGAGCATCACGTACATAATAAATACCATCAATACCATTATTTATTTAACAATGGATTCACGGAATGAATCAAAACAACACATGACACAAAAATTCTGACGCGTGTTTTACAGTTTCTCAAAGCCTTTGTTGTTCGCCCAGAAGAAATTCTTTGTTCGTAAACGAACAACTTTTTGCGTGGATCTATTCTTTCACTATTTTTTCCGTCGATCAACGTACGCCGAAATTTCTTGGAGCTGCGCTCTCAGGCGCTCGAATGATTTATAGTCGAAGCACGCGCGGATGAGAATAGATTTATGCGAGGCAATAAAATCTGCCTCGATCCGTGGGCCACGTAATGCGCGTTTTAAAGACTGTCGTCATAGACTGCACCATGAATACCGTGTGTCACGCGTGATCTACGACCACTTCTTATCGTGGAGATCATTTTCGAACTGTTCTTACCGAGAACGCCTGCTTCGTTATTCGCGAAATCCACTTTTGTATAGTGTTCGATAACCATTGCGGCACGAGCGAAATGGGGGTGATTCTATGTGAAAATAGCAAGCCGGAAATATTTAATAAATATATACATATAATAGAATTAGGGTATGGTTTGAATAGTTTAAAAATAAAATATACACACTAAATTAAATAAAACTGAAACTTTATTCTATGAACACGAAGGAGGTCTGCGCTGTACGAAAGCTAAAATCGAAGTAAGAATAAAAGAGAAAGCTTGGAAGAGAAAAACCTCTATTAGGCCCTCTTAAAGAAAACTCAGAGAAGTGCACATGTGTTGTTTACAACTCGGACCTTTCCGAAGAGACAAACTGCAGGCCTTCAATTTCTGACCTGAGGACTGTTAGGCTATGAAAAGACATTGTCACTGTCCTTCGACACCCGACTTATTTTTGCAGCTGGATATTCCAACAATATAATACACAGTTATTACAATGTATAATATACATTTATATACAGTGACCGGTACAATAAAGTGACCATTCTACATCGCACATGGAATAGCTCAAAACTAATGGTTTTAATGAAAAGCCCCAGCCTCTTCAATATCTTGAAACTCAAAAATTCTAAAATTCTAATCTGGTAAAACGTCGAGCTTCAAAAATCTCGATCGTCAAATATTCCAAAATTCTAGTACAAGAAATTACCAAACCCCAGCCTCTTGAACATCTCGAAACTCAAAAATTCGAAAATTCTAATCTGGGAAAACGTCGAACTCCAAATATTCCAAAATTCTAATGCAAGAAATGACCAAACCACAGCCTCTTCAACGTCTCGAAACTCAAAAATTCTAAAATTCTAATATTGGAAAATGTCGAACTTCAAAAATCTCGGTCGTCAAATATTCCAAAATGCTAGTGCAAGAAATTACCAAACCCCCCAGCCTCTTCAACATCTCGAATCTCAAAAATTCTAAAATTCTAAAATTCTAAAATTCTAAAGTTCTAAAATTCTAAAGTTCTAAAATTCTAAAATTCTAAAATTCTAAAATTCTAAAATTCGAATAGCGGAAAAAGTCGAATTCCAAAAATCTCGATCGTCAAATATTCCAAAATTCTAGTGCAAGAAATTACCAAACCCCCCAGCCTCTGCAACATCTCGAAACTCAAAAATTCGAAAATTCTAAAAGTCTAAAATTCTAAAATTCTAAAATTCTAAAATTCTAAAATTCTAAAATTCTAAAATTCTAAAATTCTAAAATTCTAAAATTCTAAAATTCTAAAATTCTAAAGTTCTAAAGTTCTAAAGTTCTAAAATTCTAAAATTCTAAAATTCGAATAGCGGAAAAAGTCGAACTCCAAAAATCTCGATCTTCAAACATTCCAAAATTGTTACGTTAATCCGTTTTCACATCTCCTTGCTCCCATCCTACATTAATGAAAAATAACATATGCGGTATCTGTCCGTGTCACAATTTGAATGATAAAATTATGCGTCATATTGCATTATGTCGGGTTAACAGCTCCGCTATTTCCTGAAATATGAATTGTAGAAGATTGAACAACTGCCACTCCCGTTTTTGGAGTTTCGACAATACGACAGGTAGTTAATCGACGCAAACTGCTGCAGACAGACTAATAGCAAAAACAAGTTGCAACTTGAACAGTTAATAGAGGAAACTACGTAATAACCGCTCCCATTTGTCGGCAGTGGATGGCACGATATAGTAGTTTTACGATCGCGAAAACGGTCGAGAACTTTATTGTCCGTGTGCAGCAGTGACGGGCAACTGCAACCGCCAGGGATATGTAGCCAATTACGCCATTTCGAATTTCTTCATTTCGTAGCATCGAAATTTAAAATTTCCGTGTTTTCGAATCTACAGGTTGTCGATTTATCGGATTTTTAATTTTCTACGTTATCGCATTTTCGGCTCAACAATTTTGGAATTTGTTTCGATTCCGAAATTTCTGCTACAGCTTTTGTGTAAGCAATGTGTTTTATTATGTGTTCATTACAGAGCATTAGCACTGGAAATACCAACATTAAATGCATACTTACTTTAGAATTGAAAATGAAGCAGCAGCATCTAACATAATAATATACAACCATTTATTAGCTGAATAGAACATGACAGATATTTTGACGAAAGGTCGGCCACAAAATTTTATGACATAAAATGTCAAACCCGAATGGTAGTTCTAGAGTTAACAGTAGATTTACGGACGTTCAAAGACCAGGTTTCGAACGAGCACTCCACTTACTCCGTTTTGTAAAGAGAATTTATTAACACCGCGCAAAATTACTTCAACATTGTACAATTTTACAGCAATAGACAATTTTCATTGCATCTCTTCTTCAACCGTTCACCCTATGTGGAAATTTTTAAACGAACTTAAAAATTAATTATCCCTCTGCGGTCGTATTCAATTTTTGTAAAAGTGTAAATTACGAAGGAAAAATTGAATTTATTAAATCTTTTTTGAACTTTAGATACATTTTTGCTCAATAATATTTACGATTGAACATTTCTGATAGAAATTATATTTTGTAGTTCCTCGTCGTGTGGTATCTTTCAAAGGAATCCTCGATATGAAGCATTGGTTCTCGAGAACATGAGTCGTAAAAATAATTAGTTTCACGTTTTCTGCCCCTGAGTTTTCTATTTGAACGTATAGAACAGTCTATGCATTTCGTCGAACTTTGTAATTTTCAATATTGCGAACACACCATCACATTTCTGGTGTCGTAGTGGTATGGCATCAAACCTAAAATCGAACTACGGTATCCTAAAATAGACAATTCAAGCTTTAATTTAACAAAAAGGAACATAATTTTACGATGATTTCTAACGAAGTTAGTGTCAGTCAAATTTGGAAAATAACAATAATAGAGATTTCAACCATTAATTTAAAAAAAAGAACATAATTTTACGATGATTTTTCACGGAGCTACCGTCAGTCTTTGGAAAATAAAAATAACTACACTATGCGGCCGACAAGAAGTCCGGTGAGGAGGTTGTCCTGAAACATAAGACGTACGCGATCGCTCCTCCTACCCCCACCTAGAACCGTCGAAACTTGACACCGATTGACGATCGCAGACTACTGATTGTTTACGGTATTCGGGTCAACTAGTGTGCGTGACCGCGCGACCAATAAATTCCGCCGCCGAAAATGCGTGAGATTCGCTGCGACCATCTTTTTTTGTCGGCCAATTACTGCCGTCGCGTCTGAACGCCTGGCCAAACCTCCTCACAGGACTTCTTGTTGGCTGCATAGTGTAGATATTTCAAGCTTTATTTAAAAAAAAAAAAAGAACAAAATTTTACGATGGTTCTTAACGGAGTTACCAACTGCCAAATTTGCAAAATAAAAATAAGTAGAGATTTCAACCATTAATTTAAAAAAAAAGAACATAATTTTACGATGGTTCTTAACGGAGTTACCGTCGGTCAAATTTGACCAATTTCTGCCTAAAATTTGTCTGTGCGATATTTCTTTTGAGCGGCGTATTTGAGAAATGATAACCGGTGTACGTCGAAGATCGACGAGGTTCGGCGTCGAGGGGCGAAGCAACAACAACAGGGGTGCGAAATCGTGGGTGGTTGTTGGCCGGCGGCGCGACGCGACCAAAGCGTCATTCGGGGTAACAAACGTGGGGGGTAACAAAAGATTCAATTTTACAAACACGTTCCACTCGCTCCGGCATCGTCTCTCGCCACGAGGGTAGTTCCGCAATACTAACGAGCCACCCCTTTAAGGGGGACTCTCAATGTAGAAAGCCAAAATTAAGCCGGTTTTCAATAATTATTTTGAGGGATAAGGAGCGAATAAATATTGTTATGGTTTCGAGGACTATTTAATTAATACTTCGATGTCATTTTGCAATATCTTTGTTGAAATAAAATACAAAATGGCGGACGTACAATCTGTTGTGTTAGAAGCATCATGAAGAATCATAACCAAATTTTCAATAATTATTTTAAGGGATAAGGAGCGAATAAATATTTGTATGGTTTCGAGGACTATTTAATTAATACTTTGACTTCATTTTGCAATTTCTTTGTTGAAATAAAATACAAAATGGCGGACGTACAATCTGTTGTGTTAGAAGCATCATGAAGAATCATAACCAAATTTTCAATAATTATTTTAAGGGATAAGGAGCGAATAAATATTTGTATGGTTTCGAGGACTATTTAATTAATACTTTGACTTCATTTTGCAATTTCTTTGTTGAAATAAAATACAAAATGGCGGACGTACAATCTGTTGTGTTAGAAGCATCATGAAGAATCATAACCAAATTTTCAATAATTATTTTAAGGGATAAGGAGCGAATAAATATTTGTATGGTTTCGAGGACTATTTAATTAATACTTTGACTTCATTTTGCAATTTCTTTGTTGAAATAAAATACAAAATGGCGGAGGTACAGTCTGTTGTGTTAGAAGCATCATGAAGAATCATAACCAAATTTTCAATAATTATTTTAAGGGATACGGAGCGAATAAATATTTGTATGGTTTCGAGGACTATTTAATTAATACTTTGACTTCATTTTGCAATTTCTTTGGTGAAATAAAATACAAAATGGCGGAGGTACAGTCTGTTGTGTTAGAAGCATCATGAAGAATCATAACCAAATTTTCAATAATTATTTTAAGGGATAAAGAACGAATAAATATTTTTATAGTTTAGAGAACTATTTAATTAATACTACGACTTCATTTTGCAATTTCTTTGGTGAAATGAAATACAAAATTTCGGAGGTACAGTCTGTTGTACTAGAAGCATCACGAAGCATCATAAGCCAATTTTGAAGAAGTATTCTTCTATCCAACAAGAAGTTGGTCGCAACAAGAATGCAACTGCATATCAACAAATAAACGGATAGAAGCTTTTTGAACATAGTATAATATAGACTAACACACTCCATTCCAAGTACCAATTCATTACGTATTCTATAGCTTTTAAAGTAACTTTTTAAACAAACAAAAAAAATCAATTTTTTACTCCATCCACATAGAGGTCCCCCATTTTTTCGGTGTTTCCATTCCTTTTGCTACATTACCCCCTTTGCTAGACCTCCCCTTCGATTTTCGAAGACACAACAAGGAGCCCGTGGATGTTGTTTGAAAAAGGCGACGAAGAAGACGAAGAGTCGCGAGAAGGCACGAGAAAACGAAGACGAACACGACGGAGAAACGAGGAGGAAGTGTAATGAAGAGAACGCTGGATGAAAATTTATGGGAGAGACGGTAGCGGTTGCTCCGAAGTACATGGACAGATAACAAGAGCAGTAATGTACAAGGTACTTACACCGCTAATGTCGTATTATTACTTAGTCCTTTTAGTGCCGGCCGAAAGGAAAAATAACAAGGATCGGTGCTTTTGCTGTAAAAGGTGTCTGGTCGTATTTCGATGATGGACCTAAACCATAGTCATATATATATTGTTGCGGCACATTCATAGAATCATTAAACTATTGGGCTTATTTTTAATTTTAGAAAATTCATGAATAATCACCATCTGCCTTTTGCGGCTCTTTACAACGTACAATTTATATTCTTAAACTTTTTTTTAGTTTAGTATGACTTACGAGAGCTAGCGTGGTTTATTATGTTATGAGAGTCGAATCGTTAGGTGACAAACGACTAAAGTTTAGTAGTCCCGAAATTCCAAAATTGTAATTCAAGAAAATGCCGAACCTGAGGCTCTTCGAAATCTCGAACCTCTAAAATTGTAAAGTACTAATATCAGAAATTATCGAATTCCGAAAATCTCGAGCTTTGACAATTCCAAAATTCTAATTCAAAAAATTATCGAACACCAGCCTCTACAAAATTTCAACGCTCAAAAATTCTACAATTCTAATATCAGATAATATCGTATTCCAAAAATCTTGAACTTAGAAAATTGCAATATTGCAATGTAAAAAAATGCCAAACCCCAGTTTCTTCAAAATCGCGAAGCTCGGGCATATGAAAATTTTAATATTGGAAAATATCGAAATCCGAAAATCTCGAGTTTCGAAAATTCCAAAACTCTAATGCAAGAACTTACCAAACCCCAGCCTCTTCAAAATCTCGGAACCTAAAAATTCTAAAATTCTAAAATTGGAAAACGCCGAGCTCCAAAAATGTCGATCTTCAAATATTCCAAAATTGTAATGCAAGAACTTAGCAAACCCCAGCCTCTTCAAAATCTCGAAACCCAAAAATTCTAAAGTTCTAAAATTCTAAAATTCTAAAATTCTAAAATTCCAAAATTCCAAAATTCTAAAATTCTAAAATTCTAAAATTCTAAAATCCTAAAATTCTAAAATTCTAAAATTGGAAAACGTCGAGCTCCAAAAATGTCGATCTTCAAATATTCCAAAATTGTAATGCAAGAACTTAGCAAACCCCAGTCTCTTCAAAATCTCGAAACCCAAAAATTCTAAAGTTCTAAAATTCTAAAATTCTAAAATTCCAAAATTCCAAAATTCTAAAATTCTAAAATTCTAAAATTCTAAAATTCTAAAATTCTAAAATTGGAAAACGTCGAGCTCCAAAAATGTCGATCTTCAAATATTCCAAAATTCTAATGCAAGAAATTACCAAACCCCAGCCACTTCAAAATCTCGAAACCCAAAAATTCTAAAATTCTTACATCGGAAAACGTCGAACTCCAAAAATCTCGATCTTCAAGCATTGCAAAATTCTACCGCGAATTCTTTTATCACCTCACAGTTCCAAAAATTTAGAGTTCCTATACCGAAGAACGTCGAATTCCAAAAATCACGAATTATAAAAATTCCCAAACTGCGAAATCCGGACGTTCAAACACTAACGTTTCCGAGCGAGTTGTTTCAAAAACCCCGAAAGTTCGCGGCGTCGAAATTGGAAAATTCCGCAGCGTCGTAGACAAAGGATTTCGGTGAAAAAAGAAAATAAAAAAACAAAAAAAGAAGTACGCGATCGTAACTCATAGAGGATTCAAGTACGTAAACAAGTTTTTCTCGGCATGTTTGTTCGCGTTGTTTCCCCGCGAGCGCGCGTCCGCTCTTCCGGTTTATTCCGGTCGACTATATTTTTCATTCGTCGAATATTTTTACGCAATTTCATCTCCCATTGCTGAACAACCACCATCTTTCTTTCATGTTCCATCCTCTTTCACGATCTTTTGTTCTGTTTTCCATGCTCGTTCTCTTCCCCCCGCACGGATTTCTCTGCACTCTCCCCTGCTTCCTTTTGCATCTTGCTCTCCTCGTATATTACTTTATAACCCGGCCACCCTCGCCGTTTCTATTTCCCTCTCCTCCGTTTTCCAACGTTCCGCTTGTTTCTGCCCATTTTTCACCCCGCGGGGGGTGTTCCTCCGCAACTTCCACCCCCCGTTTTCTTTCCCCGTTCGCATCTTCTTACACTTTCGCACCCCCTTCGTCCGTTTTCACTTGCCATCCTCGTCCGTCGTTGTTCGTTCCTTATAGTCCCTCTTTGTTCGTCGCACGTGGAAAATAAAACGCGAGGATTTCCAAAGGGAGTTTTATATACAGTGACCGGTACAATAAAGTGACCATTCTACATCGCACATAGAATAGCTCAAAACTAATGTTTTTAATGAAAAGCTCCAGCCTCTTCAATATTGATAGAATAGATCGATGCAGAACAATACATTAACTGCCCTGTAAGATTACTACGTAAATCGGTAAAATAAACGCGTATAATAACGACTCGTACAATATCGCTAAATGACTACATATTCTTTAAACGACAAAATGTGGGCGATGTCGCGTTGTCAATGATTCCCCAAAGAATGCCCTTCCTCGAGACTGCGAAGGCTTTACTGCCCCTCGCCAAAAACTCAAGGGCCTCAGTTGTTTACTGCCCTGACGTCACAATATTCGGGTCCCAACGCCTTGGTGGTCGTCGTGCTGGGACCGTATGCGTCCTATTTCGAGTTCGAATGCAGGTCAATTTGGAATTTCCTTACAGCCCTCCCTTGCATTAATCATGTAATTAGTGAATTTCGCGATTACTGCGCTCTTTTACGTTTATCTTTTGTTCGTCTTGTCTAACAACTTCACATTAGTTACGTTATGTTATGTTGCGTCGTACAGCACGCGTGTTCAATTATTTATATTAAATATGAAAATATATTCTTCTCTGCACCCCCCGTTTTCTTTCCCCATTTTTTTCTTTCCGCATCTTCTTACACTTTCGCACCCCCTTTGTCCGTTTTCACTTGCCATCCACGTCCGTCGTTGTTCGTTCCTTATAGTCCCTCTTTGTTCGTCGCACGTGGAAAATAAAACGCGAGGATTTCCAAAGGGAGTTTATGACGGTTCTTTGACCAAAGGCTATTTTTGGGATAGACATTTTTTGCTTTGCCAGTCATCTTCATTGTAGACTATATTTTAGATTGTAGGAATGTAGCATATTGAAAGTTCAGCGTAGCGGCAATAAGTCCAAGGAACCATTAATTTGACCGTTTTACTTAGCTGGTATGCACATTGAGCCCAACGTTGGCGTAGTTGTATTTTTTCCGGTTCCTCATGTAGTTTCAAAAGTCGAGGTGATCCTTGGATTTATTACTGTTACGGTAATTTATAGACTGTCGTGTGCCGAAGCGAGTGTCTGAGAGCGAGTCGACAGATAAACCAAGATCATCAAACGCTTCGGACGTCTTGAGAATACATTAGAACTTCAAACGCTTCGGACGTCTAAACGTTACTCAAATTCGTCAAACATTTCGGACGAAAAACATTAAATCGAATAACGGGAAGGTCAATCGTTGCGGACACTTTTATCGTCTTCGTGATTTTAACATCTTCAATCGTGCTGAACATCATTATAGGATTTTTAATATGTCTATATTTAATATGCGTGGGACAGATACAATTTACACCTCTTCCGCACTTGATAAAGTTTGTTCTCAGACTCCTCGTTGGGAGCCACTATTTAAAGGGCTGAAAAGGACCTATGGAGGGGTTGGTATGTGTATTTTGCATTAGGAAAGGAAAAGAGAGGAGTTTTCTAAATGGAAGGACCCTGTTTTTGTAAAAAGAAAGGAATCAATATCGGGATGGGAAATCTCTGGACCTTTTCTGGTAAAAGGGTTTGTCTTAACACATTAACCCATTGACTGCCAGCTACGAGATATCTCGTATTAAGCGTGTGTATCAAAACTGCCAGCTACCAGATATCTCGTAGTGCGTGCTGCAATTTTAGATTAATTACAAATGGCCATTTCAGTTAAAAATATTTTAAAAAGGTGAAAATTATATTATTATTATTATTATTTATTTTAATTACTGTAAATGCTATTACAATATTATATCAGTAACTTAATATAATTATATTTTGTAAACTTTCATGTATTCTTCAAAATAAAACCTTGGCACCCAGGGCCAGACGCTCTAAATATGTCTGGCAGTCAATGGGTTAAAGGCGGGAATCGTAGTACTACGATCGGTCGCCGCGTTACCTAGCATACTTTCGTCAATATCCCCCGCCTTTAATGTGTTAAGATTATGTGAATTGCTCGAAAGCGATGCGATTGGGATCATAGGACCGGCAGGGGACTGGGAAAGGGACGAATTTATACGTCCGGTGGACATTACTGGTCGGGGAGGTCAGGTATACGCAACAATCTCTATCGCTCGTCCATAAACACTCTTTATTCACACCTCAATCTCCTTAATTCGGTCACTCGGTTTTAACCCCTTGCCCTACAACTACGGGCTATGCCCGTGACTCGCTCTTCAATTATGGTAGACATTGTTAATATTTTTAATACGCTTGAATGTTTAACTTCGGTATAATCGTAATTTGCGCATCCGAGGATCACTAAATGGGAAACAATCTTGACATTCGAAATTTCTTCAATCACTTTAATGTTGTAGCAATTAATATTTCGTTATGTCTGACGCACTTGCTGAATAAATCGTAGCACAAGGGGTTAACCATCCTTCTCGGTCACTCGATCCCTATTGCTCGGTCATAAACACTCTTCATTCGTACCTCAATCTCTCTCACACCCTACGTCATTAGCGTAATTTAAACAGGTCCACAATTGGACAATCGGAAAACAGTTATCTCACCGTTAATTCGGCGAAGCAGCAACAATCGTCTCGTCACACGCTAAGACGAGATTTCTCACTCTTCATCCCTCTTTCTTTTTCAACCTTTTAATTCGTGCCTCTGCATTAACTCTCCTCTCGACATCGTCGTTGCGCGTTTCCTCGTAAGTTGACCGCTTCTCCGCTAAATCATCCTTCTTTTTTTTCCCCCGGGCTTGTTATCTACGACGTGTTACACCCTTCGCTCTTTTTTTTTTCTCCGCCACTCCACGATTTACATTCTACCCCTGGATATACCTTCACCGGCTACGTTATGTTTTATCGTGCGTTTCCTTTATTCGTTTTCGACTTTCGCCCCGAAAATCTCGGGAATTCGATGAAACTCGGAATCCGCGTTTTTACGCGGACGCGGAAATCGATATCGATACGCGCTGACGAGATTCCGTGTACAGAATGCGAAGTGTCACGATAAACTGTGCACTCTTTAATATCGTATAATTTGGCGAATACAACGAACTCGAGACTGATGTATCGGTTATCTGTAAGTTACAGATGTTGAAATCCGTCACCGACTATGTCTGCATCGTCGACGTCACACGGTATTTTTTGCTATCGTTACGTTGGAACGTCGATATTTCAAATGTTTTAAAATACTAGATGGTAAAATACATTTTGCAACGATGAAATATATTTTACGACGTCGAAATACAGTTTACAACGTGACGTCGACTGTATGGCGGTAAAATACATTTAAGAATTTGAAGTGCATTTGACAATGGTAAAATACATTTTAGAATGTGGAGTCCATTTGACATCTGTAAAATACATTTTAGAATCTGAAATCGATTGTATGGCGGTAAAATACATTTAAGAATTTGAAGTCCATTTGACAATGGTAAAATACATTTTAAAGTGTGGAGTCCATTTGACATCTGTAAAATACATTTTAGAATCTGAAATCGATTGTATGTCGGTAAAATACATTTAAGAATTTGAAGTCCATTTGACAATGGTAAAATACATTTTAAAGTGTGGAGTCCATAT
Source organism: Coelioxys conoideus (assembly GCA_947623535.1). NCBI lineage: Eukaryota > Metazoa > Arthropoda > Insecta > Hymenoptera > Megachilidae > Coelioxys > Coelioxys conoideus. The sequence continues at coordinate 6,878,672 of OX392453.1, read as the reverse complement.
GACATCTGTAAAATACATTTTAGAATCTGAAATCGATTGTATGGCGGTCAAATACATTTAAGAATTTGGAGTTCATTTGACATCGGCAAAATACATTTTAGAATGTGAAGTTCATTTGACATCGGCAAAATACATTTAAGAATGTGAAGTCCATTTGACGATTATAAAGTACATTTTAGAATGTGAAGTTCATTTGACATCGGCAAAATACATTTAAGAATGTGAAGTCCATTTGACGATTATAAAGTACATTTTAGAATGTGAAGTGTATTTGACGTGGGTAAAATAAATTTTAGAATGTGGAGTCCATTTGACGTCGGTAAAATATTGTACACTTTAGAATATGAAGTTCATTTGACGACTGTAAACTACATTTTAGAATGTGGAGTCCATTTGACGTCGGTAAAATATTGTACACTTTAGAATATGAAGTTCATTTGACGACTGTAAAATACATTTTAGAATGTAAAGTCCATTTGACGTCGGTAAAATATTGTACACTTTAGAATGTGACGTCCATTTGACAACGGTACAATGCATTTTAAAATGTTGAATCCATTTGACATCTCTAAAAACATTTTAGAACGTGAATTCCATGTGAGGACGGTAAAATACATTTTAGAATGTAAAGTTCATTTGACGAATTAAAAATAAATTTTCCAGCGATAAACCATATTTCACCGAAGCCTCGGCTAATTATTCCGTGTAAATGAATGTTAGCCCCGCGAGAGCAAGCCCGCGATTGTCTGGCGTTAAACAAAAAGACCACGAAGGAAGCGTACAAAGTAGCCGGAAAGATAACAAAGAAAAACACAGAAAAGGAGCGGGTATATCAGCGCGGAGAAAGTGTAAGATAGCGTGAGTAGGAAAGAGAGAGGACGAGAGAGAGAGTGGGTGAAGGAGAGGAGAAAAAAAGAATCCACCCCTGCGGATTCGACACAATAGGACACGCAGACGACAACGGTGTATAAGGGATGACGCAGAGGGGCGCGGAGACGGGCTGGTTACCGAAACAGAAGAAAACGAGGGAAAGGGAGAGAAGGGTGCGCACCCTTCTCGTTTACGACACTGCCCTTCAATCCATGGATATTTTCGACGAGATTTGACCCTCGCCCCGCTTCTTCGTCGCTAATAAATAATAAAAAGCTAGAGGGTAGAAGCTTTAACGCGTTGCAACCCCCGCTATTTCGACGTGCAACGAGCTTCGCGTTCGAATGCTCCAAAATATTTAAAGTCTGAGTCCGGGGTGTTCGGTTACACCCTGATGATTGCAGGGGGTGCCAGCTCGAGAGACGCTGAGCAGGTTTTTCTTTTATTAAAACGTTCTTTGAGGCACGGTTTTTGAATTAATGATGAACGTCGATCGACGGGAGAGGACACGATGCATGGGCTCGAAACGGTAAACGCGTTAACACCATCGAAATGGCGAATTTTTTTGAAGACATTTCCCAGGAGTGAATTTTTTTCCATATCTTGTTAATTTTTTATTAAAAAAAAAACTGGTTTGATATACTTGGATTTAGAAATCAGCCCATTTGCGACTTGATTCGTACAAATAAGATGATTACACACATCGGATAATTTTTATTGCAAACACCATATGTACAATCTAAAAGTAAAATAGAAAAACATCTTTAAAATTGATTAACACTTATTTGAAAAGTAGTCAGACGACATTAAGTCGTTATGTTACGTTCAATAATTAAGTAGAGAATGTAAAAAGAAATATTTTAAGAAATAGTAGAAAGGCAATAAAATAAATCACTTGGGCAATAAAGAAGATAATATAAACGAGTAATAAATTTTTAGAAAAATGTACAAAGGTAATAAAATAATTTAATGGCTGAGTTAAAATCGATGCCAAATTATGTCTTTTTTTTTTATATTCCTAAGATATTTTTTAATTCAAAACAGGTCTTATCTTGACTGACAAACGCTCATAATTATCATTGCACACACGGTGTGAAATCCATCTCTAATGGGTTAATAAAAAAATTGAAAATTTATTATTTTCTTTTCATTTAACGGTGAAGAAAACTGAGAAAAGATCTGGAAAATCCAGTATGATCTAAAAGAATGAAGAAAGTGTTTATCGCTAAAATATGAGTACAGAAACTGTTGCCATAAAATCAGAAATATTTAAAATCGATAAAACTGCGAACTCATGCAATGGACACGAAGGAAAATTAAGATAAAACCTTCGCTAGTAAAATTTCATAAGTATGTCGATCAATCATAACGATTAATTAATTTTACAAGGTTCAAGTCGCTTCGGAATAATTCTATAACTCCATGAACATTTCATTTTTTTCTTATTCTGACTAGTTTTAATGAACATTTCATTTCTTTTTTAATTTGATTCGATTTGATGAACATTTCATTTTTTTTTTTTTTTTGATTAGTTTTTATGAAAATTTCATTCTTTTTTTTATTTTGATTAGTTTTTATGAACATTTTATTCCTTCTTTTTCTTTTGATTAATTTCTATGAACATTTTATTCCTTCTTTTTATTTTGATTAGTTTCTATGAACATTTTATTCCTTCTTTTTATTTTGATTAGTTTTTATGAACATTTCATTTCTTTTTTAATTTAATTAGTTTTTATGAACATTTTATTCTTTCTTTTTATTTTGATTAGTTTTTATTAACATTTCATTTTTTTTTATTTTGATTAGTTTTTATGAACATTTTATTCCTTCTTTTTATTTTGATTAGTTTTTATAAACATTTTATTCCTTCTTTTTATTTTGATTAGTTTTTATGAACATTTCATTCTTTTTTTTTTATTTTTATTAGTTTTGATGAACATTTCATTTTTTTTATTTTTATTAGTGTTGATGAACACTTCATTTTTGTTTATTAGTTTTGAGGGAACATCCAGAAATTCGGTATTTGGAAATTTCGATACCTCAGTCCCGATAGTTTCTGCAAATTATGTTCAAAAACTATCCATTTAATATGGAATAGTTCTACATCCCCGAATCTGCAATAGTTTGCAGGAAAAATGCCCGATAGTGCGAAGGTTAATTATTTTCACGAAGTCATTTCGAAATAACGTTTACTTCCATATCTCTTGCAATAATTATTCGTGTAACCATATCACTCTTTTAAATATAACACGCGCATTCTGAACGAATTTCGCGTTAGTAAAAATATGCAGCTGCTTTGTGTATTTTCAAGGAAACCGTGATTACGTAATATAATTGCATCCATCACATTTTCGTTTCGCTTTTCCCTTTATTTTGCTCCGAATTTAAATATTCTTTCTCGCTGAAGGCGGTCCACGGTGGCTCGCAACTAAATGCGAATATTACATTGCTTAATGGAACGTAATATTTAATCACAGAAAAGTTACAGCGACGGTGCGTTCGTTTCGCTGTTCCCTCGTTTTGTTTGGCGGCGGCGCGGTCAAAGGGCACCTTTCCTCGTAAATTAAAATCACGACATTACGGGAAATAATGTCTAATTATTTCGGAGGCTCGAAAACCAATTATCCGATCAGTTTTCCGTTTCGTAATTACCGCCGCTGTTTCGTTGACGAACGGAATTCTACTTTTTCTATCACGGCATTAATTATTTCGCGTCGGTACGAAAATTGTAATTAACGCCGTCACTCGTTGGTAATTCACGACCAAACTTTTTTTGGCAAACAAACGGGATTGATATTTTCGGAATCGTGATTATCGTTGAAACTCTATTAGATTGTCGTTGTAACTCTCTTCGAGTTATTTCTTTTCGATATTTATGCCTGTAAAATACTCAAGCACAGAAAAAAATAACGTAAAAGAAAAAATGAAGTAGCAAAGTGGAAGTAGAAAATATTGAAAATATTTAATTATGATTAGATTGAAATCGAGAGCAATGGCGATTATGGTCATTTGTAGATTGTTTTAAAAAAATATCATACCTTAAAAACTTATAAATCACTATTTGAAACGCATATACACCTAATTCTCTTTTTACACGAATTTTGTTTACACGAATTTGATTTAACACGAGTTAAAAAGAAAAAAATTCTCTTTTTACACGAATTGTTTTGTTTTAACACGATTTTCAATATTTAATATTCAATGAATTATTTTCTTTCTCTCAAAGTATCATTTATTTTTTATAATATATTTAATGAATTAAAATGTGTAAGCACGAAATAAATTAAGTGATCTCTAACAAGAATTTTTTAATATTCTTTACAGCTAATTCTCTTTTTACACGAATTTTTGTTTTGTCATTGTAATTTTTGTACTTGTAATGTTTTTTCAAAAAGTAAATAATTTTTATCAAAAATGTTATTCTTATAATATTGAACATTTTTCGTATTTTTCCGAAAAAAAACTAACTATAATGGAACTATAAAAACTAACGATAAAGTATAAAATCAATATTTCTTTGATTTATAATAAAATCAGGATTGCAAGACAATCCTCGAACGACGACCATTTGATGACCTCCGATGCACAACATATATTGCAAATCAAAAAACTAATGTGGGAATTATTCGGGTGTTAGTGTTTCCCACTGAATTACGATCATTGAATGAGCCTCGGAATAACAAATGGATTAGTTTATTAAACAGAAAGATTATAAAAATACACTTGATAAAATCGGCTGAACGTCGTGTGAATCGTTGCGCGTCTTAGCTACGACTGAATCTCGCACGTGTCAATTTAGTTGCGTTGGACGACATCGGTGTCGCTGCCCTTTGTTTCGCGTCACGCTAGCGATCTAATTTTGTTTTTTCTGGGAACGCAGATCGAACACCTGCGATTCCCTCCCGGTACCGACATCTCGCACGCAACGTCGCCGAATTAAAAAATATTTAACCCTACACTAATTTTTATTTTCATTTATCGCGTGTCTCGCGGGTGAAGTATTAGGGGGACGGGAATGTATTGTCGTTTTTTGTAGTAAAGTCAAACAAATAAATTTTTATTTTTAATCAGTGATGTAATCACCCTTGTTATTAACAACCTTTTGCCATCTGTTGTACAAATTTTCTATGCCGAATTGATAAAAATCAATTGATTTTTGAGCAAAATATCTGAAGAAAAGAATATCGGCATTCGCAAAAACGACATTATTTTCCGATCCCCCTAATATTTATCGATACCGAATCGTCCCCTTCGTTGTCCGTAAGGGCGTGAATCGATCAAAAGTATCCATTAAAGGAGCTAAAGATCCATCGAAAGACCGGAAGGATATTAAATTGATGAACGACGGGGAAACTTAATTTATCGTACAACGTAGGATCGGCGGGTCTCGGGAAAATTGACGGCCATCGAACGGCTTTTAAATCGAACCTCGTAGTTGCACGTCGGCCATTTTCTTTTTTCTCGCGATCGGGCCCCTAATCGCCGGGGGATTTCCGCGAGTCATCGACGGATCATCAATCGTCGACGGGGAAACGTAATCGGACAATTCCGCGAGAAATTCTGTTCTTCTCGCCTTCGAACTTCGCCCTTTAGAGTAGTCGCGCGATTGTCGCTTGATTTAATGTCGCAATTAGGATCGTCCACGATGGCCGACAGTAATTGCTTTCTGGAATTACCTTTCCGTTCGGCAACTGTAGAGATCGCAGAATTTCGGAATTTTGCGATTTACCGATTTGAGAACGCGGAGATTCGAAAAATGGGAGATTTACGTCTGCGGGGATTCGAGGATTTATGAGTTCGGGAATTTTCAATTTGGAACATTGGACGATTTTGCAATTTATGTTGTGAAACGTTCGACAATTTGGGAATTTATGATTCAGAATATTCGACAATTTGGGAATTTATGATTTAGAGTATTCGACAATTTGGGAATTTATGATTTAAAGTATTCGACAATTTGGAAATTTATAATTTAGAACATTGGATAATTGGGCAATTTATAATTTAGCATATTGGATAATTTGGCAATTTATGATTAAGATCATTCGATAATTTGGTAATTTATGATTTAGAATATTCGACAATTTGGTAATTTATGATTTAGAATATTCGACAATTTGGGAATTTATAATTTATAACATTGGATAATTCCGCTATTTATAGTTTAGCACATTGGATAATTTGGCAATTTATAGTTTAGCAATTTATGATCGAGAACATTCGATAATTTGGTAATATATGATTTAGAATATTCGACCATTTGAGAATTTATGATGTAGAACATTCGACAATATGACAATTTGAAAATTGGGAACTCGATTTTGGCATTTGTCGAATTTACTGTTCAAAAATTTAGGGGTGCGAGAATGCAAAGATTCATTTATTTTATTCATTTTCTACGCAAAAAGAGGGCATTCGAGCAACAGTATCGCTCATACTTATGAGAATACGAAGATTAGAAATTATATACGAGAGCAAGGTTCGGGGAGTAATGTGGGTGTGGTAAAACAGACCACTACCTTTTCTGTTCCTTACAAAACTTTTTGAATGGAGAAATCTTACTTTTTGTGTTGCTTCTTCTTCCTATCTGTGACCCTAAAGTCCGCCTTACATTGGAACGGGTAGATCTACCCGATTGGTCGGCTAAGTGTTAAGTGGACAACGGATTTTCTTTTCGAGGATCCGATTGTTACTTCACCTCGTGTTCAGAATTTCTAGAGTAAAGACGTCCTTCCGAGCCGTAAAATAAAGTTTTCATACTAAACATATATTATCGTGTACCGTTTTATTCTCCCATTTCCAATACACGATTTCCGGTGAGGATTGTTCGGAACATGGCGGACTCGCGATCGGAATTTATTCGCCGGCAATTTTGGCGAGCAAAACGTGGCCGAATTGCTTGGCTCTTTTATCGTTCGATGCGCCGCTTCATCAGCGCGATAAGCCAGCCACCGATTCAGCGTTTTGTTCGTTACAACGTAAGAAAACACGGACGACGAACGTTATGCGACTCCGTGCCGGGGAACACGGATATCTTAAATCGAGGGGTGGCTACTTTCGTCCGAACGCGGCGTCCACCGATTCCGTTTCGAGAATTAAGCTTCGTAAGTGGTTTCTGTTCGTCGAAACGACCCGCCGGATGCAGGGACCATATCGTTATCGTGGATGGTAACCGTGTGCACCGAATCTAATAGAAAATCATGTCCCCTTTTCGCCGTATTTGTTCGTATTACTATAAAACCCGGAGATTTTTTGGCAAAACGAGGATCTGGGAATCGGTCCTTCGGTATTATTGTCTTTGGAACAATTGCGACTGGGGTATTTGTTGGTTACTCCGATATCGTGCAGGATTATCTGGTTCGCGTATGATACCCGGCCGTGAGTCGTGGAGCACCCTGTATATCCAAACGGCGACACGTGATCAAGTGTATGTGCTAATTTTTTATTCAGATGGAAGATGTAACAGTGCTTGTTGCACACGTTCTTCTCTATATGTGTTGGAAATAGATGGTGAAAGAAAATAATCTTTTCCATTACGATTTATTTGGCAAATGCGTCAGGCAGAACGGACTAATTTATGGTAAAACCTTAAGGTGACTGGAGAATGTTCGAATATCAAGTCTGTCCTATAATTATCGATCCTCAACAGTGCAAATTACAATTAGACTTAAATTGGACATTCAAACGTATTCGAAATATAAACAAGATTTATCATAATTGAACCCCGAGTGCGTCACGAGTGGAGCTCGCCATTATAGCTCAAGGGTTAAGTACAGCTGTATACTCTTGATTCGAGTCTTGAACATTTACAATAAACTTTCAATTTGATCACTTTTGGTGAAGGAAACATTCACGTTCTGATACGTGTTGGAAATAGGTGGTGAAATAAAATAATATATCAAATATTTTATAAAAAGAAACTTCAATCGCAATCAAGAAGTACTGAAAGGCACGTCTTTGTAGCTTCAGAATGAAACAAGCGTTAAAGAAAAATTCGTCCTATATATCCTATGACACCTGTTGCAATAAACATCTTGATCCTTTGCTCTGCGATTTCTTTAGCAAATGCGTCGGACGTAACGAACTATTAATTGCTACAACATTAAAGCGATTAAAGGAAGTTCGAATGTCAAGGCTGTTTCAAATTTAGTGATCCTCAACTGCGCAAACTACAATTAGACCGAAATTGAACATTCGACCGTATTAAAAATATAAAGAAAATTTATCATATTTAAGCTGCGAGTGTAGCTCGTGTAGGACAAGGGGTTAAATATCTCTTTTAGTGACGATCAGAGAAAATATTTTCTTCCTTTGGTTATCGTGATATTATGCAAAATTGTTCATGATTCGAATATGATGATATTCGGTACACATACATGATGGTCCACTTAAATATCTGTTTCAGTTACGCCGACAATGTTCTTTTCCTTTGGTTATCGCAATTTGATGCAGAGTGATCTGAGATTCGAATATGATGATATTTTGTGAATGTACAGAGTGGTTCACTTACGTATCTCTTTCCGTTGCGTCGACAAAACGCATTCTTTTTCTTTTGGTTATCGCGATTTGATGCAGACTTATCCGAGATTCAGATATGATGATACATAATAAACATATAGGGTGGTTCACTTATATATCTCTTTCAGATTCGACGGCAAAAAGTATTCTATTCTTTCGGTTATCGCGATATGATCAGAATAATCTGATTCACATATGATGATATCCAGTAGACATACAGGGTAATTTACTTACGTGTTTCTCTCAATTGCAACGACAGGAAATGTTTGATCCATTTGATCATCGCGATATTGTATAGAATTATTTGTGACTCGAATATGATGATACCCAGTAAACATACAGGGTGGTTCATTTAAATATCCTTCTCAGCTGGACAAAATATATTTGATGAATTTGTTCGTCGCGATATGATGCAAAATTATCTCTGATTTGAATATAATGATATACAATAACATACAGGGTGATTCATTTAAATATCTCTCCTGTATATAACAAGTATATATATTTGAATAATTTGTTCATCGTGATATAATGCAAAATTATTTGTGACTCTACTTTGATGATACATAATAACATACAGAGTGATTCATTTAAATATATCTCCTGTATATAACAAGAATATATATTTGATCAATTTGTTCATCGTGATATAATGCAAAATTATTTGTGACTCCACTTTGATGATACACAATAACATACAGAGTGATTCATTTAAATATCTCTCCTATTTACAACAAGAATGTATATTTGATGAATTTGTTCGTCGCGATATGGTGCAAAATTATTTGTAACTCGAGTATGATAATACAATAAACATACAGGGTGATTCAGTTAAATATCTCTCCTATTTACAACAAGAATATATATTTGATCAATGTGTTCATCGTGATATAATGCAAAATTATCTGTGACTCGAGTTTGATGATACACAATAAACATACAGGGTGATACAGTTTCGTATCTTTCCTACATACCACCAGAATATATTTGATCAATTTGTTCATCGCAATATAATGCAAAATTATATGTGACTCCACTTTGATGATACACAATAACATACAGGCATACATTCATTTAAATATCTCTCCTATTTACAACAAGAATGTATATTTGATGAATTTGTTCGTCGCGATATGGTGCAAAATTATTTGTAACTCGAGTATGATGATACAATAAACATACAGGGTGATTCAGTTAAATATCTCTCCTATTTACAACAAGAATATATATTTGATCAATGTGTTCATCGTGATATAATGCAAAATTATCTGTGACTCGAGTTTGATGATACATAATAAACATACAGGGTGATACAGTTTCGTATCTTTCCTACATACAACCAGAATATATTTGATCAATTTGTTCATCGCAATATCGCCATATGACAATATGAAAATCATATCGCGTATGATGTCCTCCCAATCAGAAAAGTGTTAACGCTTCGTCCGTACGAAATCAGATAACAAAGAGACGTGAAATGAAAAAGTTTGATGCTTATATCGCGTAGTTTGCCGTAGTCCCGTTCTGCGAAGCAGCTCGCAGCGATTACGTCGGAAAACGAATACGCTCCCCCTTGTCGAGATCCTTTTTCTTCCTCCTCCCCCGTTAACCTCCGTCTCGTTTGTGATCCACGGCGGCAGCAACACGGCAGCTTTTGTCTTAGTCCGCCCTTCCATCATTTTAATCTTTATCTCTTTCCGGTCTCGTGCTCCCCGCCTTTTTCATTCCCCCTTTTCCCTCTTGCTCTCTCTCCCTTGCCATCTGTTGACCTTCGTTCATTCGTCTGCCCTGGAACTCGCGTACCTAACCTTGCCGTTGCCGTTTAATGCATGCTCGTCGGTTTGCCGGCCATCGTGATTTACGCAAGGTACGACTTACGATCATTTTTTCGTGTGGGAAGATATGTGCGATTAGTGTTAGAACAATTATGGGGTGGTCGAATAATAAATATTTTACCTCTTGGTGCAGAATGCGATGGTCTTATATTCTCTGATCATTATTACATAATCTTATATACAGGGTGTCCCACAATTATGGTACAAGCCGAAAATGGGTGGTAGGTGAAGCTATTCTGAAAAACTTCTTCCTTTGAAAAAATATTGGACGAGGCTTCATTTTCAAATTATAAGATTAAATTATTAAGACATTTTTGCAAAGGAAAAAGTTGTTCAGAATAGCCCCACCTACCACCCCTTTCCGGCTCCTACAGTAATTATGGGACACCCTGTATATATTGTATATTGATTGGAAAACCACGTGGGGCACAACTCATTAGATAAACCGAATTCATACTGCTGCCGAAAACAAGGGAAAGAATGCGCAAAGTTCACATTCCACTCACGCTCACAAACATACACACAGTCATGCGTTGACAAATCTGAACATTAAGATTGGGTGAAATGAATGTTTTGAAATCCCTAAATTTCTGAACTCCTGAATTTAAAAATCTATAAATTCTCGAACTACTGAAGATCAAAATCCCAAAATTCTCGAATCCCTGCATTAGGAAGTCCCTAAAGATACAAATCCCTTAATTCTTGAACCCCTGCATTTCTAAATCTCTAAATTCTTGAACCCCTGAACGTCGTTGTTCTTAAATTCCCTAATCCCGCAATTTCATTACCCCTAAACTCTCGAACCCCTCGAATTCGAAATCCCACATATTCCCTATACCGGAATCTCCGCATCTACATATCCGTGAATCTCTATATTCCGAAATTCCCAAATCTATAAATCCCCAAATCCCCGTATCTCGGTACCCCAAATCCTCGCATCCCCCTAAATCCCCGTATCCCCAAATCATCGCGCCCCTGCGCCCCAAAATCTCGAAAATCCCGAAATTCGCTGATCACAATACTATAATACACCGCATATCGAGCAGGGAGTACACTGCCGCACAAAAGTATGTGGACGACTTCTTTAATTCTTGTAACTACCTCAAAATGAGGTAGCAACGGCGCAACGTGAAATTTTGTATGAAACTGAGGAAAACATTCACGGAAACATTTAGACTTTTGAAGCAAGCTTATGGAAGTGATGCCTTTTCTCGTACACAGTGTTATGAATGGTTTATCAGATTCAAAAATGGTCGTCAATCAATTGAAGACGACCCCCGACCAGGAAGGCCTTTGACCGCAACACTTGCATTGAGAAAATCAGTGATCTTGTGCCAATCAATCGCCAGTACTACGAAGGTGTTTTGAAAAGGTTGCGTGAAAAAATTCGCAAAAAGAGACCACAGTTGTGGCGGGACAACTCATGGTTTCTTCACCATGACAACGCGCCTGCCCACTCAGCCTCGTTAATTCGCCAGTTTTGTGCAAAAAATCAGATGACTGTCCTCCCCCAGCCTCCCTACTCCCCAGACCTTGCTCCCTGCGATTTCTTCTTATTCCCAAAATTAAAATCAGTGCTGAAAGGACGGCGTTTCGACTCAGTTGAAGACATTAAACACAATTCGTCATTGGCATTGAAGGATGTTCCTAAAGAAGCTTACCAGGACTGCATGGTAAAGTGGAAACGCCGTTGGAATAAGTGTGTAGATAGAGGAGGGGAGTATTTTGAAGGGGACAAAGACCAATAAGTTATATATCCAATAAAAAAAATTAGAAAAATAAAGTTCGGTTATTTTTTGAACAGACCTCGTACATTGGAACTGCATTGTATACCGCTGAACGAGTACCCGCAGTTATCTGGATCCGTCGATAACATCGGGATAATATCGAACGTTTGTCGGGTCTCGAAGAGGAACATATTCCCCGTTTAGGGGGCAATCGTTGGAAGAAAGCGGCAGTCTCGGTCGTCGGTGCATCGAAGTCGGTGAAATATGGCGGCAGTAACGAGGCTGGCAACGAAACGGCCATGGAATAAACGTAAGAGAATCGAGATTGAAACGGGCCAGATCGTAGCCAGGGAGGAGACGGTTCTCGAAATTGCGCGTAACCGTGGCGGAAAAAATTTGCCTCGACGAGCTTCTCCCTTCTATTTAGCCCCGGTAATCGTGGCCCGGTGTTCCCAGCGACGGCGAAATGCCGTTGCTCGTCCAGGCGAATGGAAATCGCGACGATTAAGGTGGTCGATAACGCTGCTACGATACCGGCACCAAGGAACTTAACAAAGATACGGCATTCGGGTCCTGGCTGCGAACGCGTAAAGGAAACATTGCAGGTTTGTTAGCGGATTCGAAAGGGAGACTCTAGTAGACTCGCTGTTCGGCTATAGTAAATTTTTGCTTCAGCTTCTCTTGATACTTTGCGCGGGAGGTTCCCTTGCGTTTATGATCGGGGGTTGAGCTGTGGCTGTGCAATGAATTTTACTGCTCCACTATTTCGTAGTATTTAGTTGTGGGACTGTAGGACAGTTTTGTAGGAGGTTTTTATAGTGCTTTGCTGGGAAGGTTCACTTGCGTTTATGATCGGGAGATGAACCGTGGATGTGCTATGAATTTTACTGCTCCACTATGTGGAAGTATTTAGTTGTTGGACTATAGGATAGTTCTGGGGGAAGTTTTCAGAGTGCTTTGATGGAAAGGTTCACTTGCGATTATGATCGGGGGTTGAACTGTGGATGTACAATGAATTTTACTGCTCCACTATTTGGTAGTATTTAGCTATTATATTATAGGGCAGTTCTGGACGAGGCTTTCATAGTGTTTTGCTAGAAAGGTTCACTTGCGATTGTGATCGGGGGTTGAACTGTGGATGTACAATGAATTTTACTGCTCCACTATTTGGTAGTATTTAGCTATTATATTATAGGGCAGTTCTGGACGAGGCTTTCATAGTGCTTTGCTAGAAAAGTTCATTTGCGATTATGATCAGGGGTTGAACTGTGGATGTACAATGCATTTTACTGCTCCACTATTTGGTAGTATTTAGCTATTATATTATAGGTCAGTTCTGGGGGAGGTTTTCATAGTGCTTTGATGGAAAGGTTCACTTGCGATTGTGATCGGGGGTTGAACCGTGGATGTGCTATGAATTTTACTGCTCCACTATGTGGAAGTATTTAGTTGTTGGACTATAGGATAGTTCTGGGGAAAGTTTTCAGAGTGCTTTGATGGAAAGGTTCACTTGCGATTGTGATCGGGGGTTGAACTGTGGATGTACAATGAATTTTACTGCTCCACTATTTGGTAGTATTTAGCTATTATATTATAGGGCAGTTCTGGACGAGGCTTTCATAGTGCTTTGCTAGAAAGGTTCACTTGCGATTATGATCGGGGGTTGAACTGTGGATGTACAATGCATTTTACTGCTCCACTATTTCGTAGTATTTAGCTATTATATTATAAGGCAGTTTGTAAGAGGTTTTCATAGTGCTTTGCTGGAAAGGTTCACTTGCGTTTATGATCGGGAGATGAACCGTGGATGTGCTATGAATTTTACTGCTCCACTATGTGGAAGTATTTAGTTGTTAGACTATAGGATAGTTCTGGGGAGGTTTTCATAGTGCTTTGCTAGAAGGATTCACTTGCGTTTGTTATCGGGGGATGAACCGTGAATGCGCAAGGAATTTGACTGCCCCACAATTTGGTAGTACTTAGCTGTTCAACTATAGGAAAGTTCTAGAGATTTTCATAATACTTTGCGAGATGGATTATGTTGTTTTCGTGATCAGAGGATGGACTGTAAGTTGTATTGTGGACATGGGGTTTGATACTTTGCAGATGGAGTCACTTGCGTATGTGATCGAAAGATGAACCATGGTTGTTCCACGAATTTTATTGCTCTACTGCTTTGCAGTATTTTATTATTAGACTGTAATAATCTTCAATGTATTTTATTACTTTGTGGATAGTGCTATACTATAATAAATTTTGAATAGAGTTTGGTGCTTTGCAGAAGGGGCTCACACGGGTTCCAGATCAGATCTGCGTGATATAAATTCGATTGGTCTACTATTTGAACACATTAGGCTGCTATTTTATACTCTGGCACTACATTATATTATTGTACTAGTACTATAGTGCTATAGTATCATGCTGTACTCATCTACTATTTTACTCTTTGGTTATACTGCACAATTATTATTTTACTTCTTTGCTGTTGCATCGTGTTCTTTTCCGTCAAAGATACTGTTCCATGTTATACAATTTTTTACTGTTTTTCATTGTTCTCGCAACTTGACCGCTGGTGAACACATGTTCGAGATATTAAAAAAACCCCTCGGTGATAAACCCTGCCTTTAAACCTAGACCGTCGTCGAGCTGCGAAGTTCAACGGGAAATTTGGCCATAACTTCATGATGGTAGCGGTTTGGGTTACAGTGAATAATTAATTAAACGGTGCTCACCGGAACAAATTATACACTTGATGTTTAAACACGGTGAAGTAATATTGGCAATTAATAATAAATAAATAATAATTTACAAAGAATATCAAACTTTTCTAATTGAAAATTGTACAACTACTATTTGCAAACAACAAAGTGCTTTTGAGTGCAAAGGGATAACATATAAATACACCGAGTACAACAGAGTGGGAAGGGTTAAGATGTAAGCACACTGAGTACAACAGAGTGCAAAGGATTAACATGTAAGCACACTGAAGACAACAAAGTGGAAAGGTTTAACCCTTTGCACTCCAAAGGTGACTGACACTCACCATCTCGTTTAATACAGCAATTTGAAATTGATATTTTTTAACTAAATCTATATCTTTGCACATACAATGTATAAACATAATGAAACAGTTAATGGTAGCAAATAAATATGAAGAAATAATATTTTTCAAATAATTCATCAAACTTCTCAACCAAAGTTTTACAGTTACTATTCGCCAGCAGTAAAAAATAACTTGGAGCCCAAAGGGTTAACATGTAAACACATTGAGGACAACAAAGTGCAAAGGGTTATACGTTTTCATAGGAAATATAATATTAACCCATGTCAATGAGTTAGAAACATCAGTTAGCAGTAATGCATTAGTTAGAACTACATCAATCTCAATTAGTAATAAACAACCATTTAACACGTTCGTCGCCCAGAATGATTAGGCTGAGTCTCTTACCGGATTCAGATTTATATTTATATGAATATATAGCACACATATTTATATTTATATTTCAATACTTTTATTTTATACATTTGACATAAATATTTTAGTGCTTGTTCCATTAAATTCTTTTTGGAATACCCCCACTTAAAATCCTATTTAACTCGATGAAAAAGAGCGTCACCCATATTTGGGTGTCGTTGCGACGAACGTGTTAATATAGTCAAATCATTGACTGTCCCTTCGACCCAAGGGGCATAGTGCTATAGTATCATGCTGTACTCATCTACTATTTTACTATTTGGTTATACTGCACAATTATTATTTTACTTCTTTTCTGTTTCACCGTGTTGTTTTCCGTCAAAGATGCTATTCCATATTATACAATTTTTTACTGTTTTTCATTGTTCTCGCAACTTGGCCGCTGGTGAACACGTGTTCGAGATATTAAAAAAAAAACCCTCGGTAATAAACCGTGCTTTTAAACCTAGACCGTCGTCGAGCTGCGAAGTTCAACGGGAAATTTGGCCATAACTTCATGATGGTAGCGGTTTGGGTTACAGTGAACAATTAATTAAACGGTGCTCACCGGAACCGGGTAATATTGCCATAGCTCGACCTGCAGGCAGGCATGCACGCCACATCGAAAGAACAAATTGCTTTATGATATCTCGAACACCGTCGTTGCACGAAAACCAAAGCGGTAATTATCCGCTGGTCGTCGAATAACAGTGATCACCGCAAGTTGCGCGAGCTCTAATTTCGTCGCCTTCAACGAATTCCCCTTTGTGCTCGTAAACAGAAGCTCGTGCAGTTGTCAGAATGAAAAGCCGTGTGTATCAAACAGCGTGTACCGGGGCAAACTAGAAGAGAGAGAGAGAGTTGTTTGGCGGTGGTGGGTCCGTTCGCGGCAACGTGCAGAGTGGAACCAGCAGAAAACGGAGAATGGCCGGAGGCTGGGTTCTCCCGCAGGAAACGCGCCGAGGACACCGCTCGGCTCTCGAATAAGCGTGAAACCTCGAGGAAAATCGGGAAACAACCTTACCGTTCGCAAGACGACGGAAAGTTGCACTCCCGTGTGGTTTCCGTCGGCTCGCTAATGCACTGCTCGCGTATACAGGGTGATGCACTTAAAAACCGAACACCTGAGTCACTTGGGTAGTGTTGGTAGTGTTGTAAATTGAATAGCTATTTGTAAATTTATGTTTTTAACCGTTTCTACCGTAGCAGCAGTAATGTCCGAGGAACCGGTACTTAGTTGATATAGTTTTATTAGCTTTTTCTGAATTTGACCAGTTTGAACATGGTCTTAAATTTGATAGTTTCCACATGTTGGGTAGAAGTCGAGGCTTTTTGGTTCCCCCACGTTGGTTCATTCATCGAGAACCGATATTGAACTGGAACCTCCAATTCTGGACACCGATTCTAAAATTCTCGTATTTTAGAATTCCTAGATCCCCCAATTCTTCGATCCGGGAATTCTTAAATAGTTGAATGTCTAGATCCCGAAAATCTCCAGCTCCTTGAATCTCTAGGTCCCGAAAATCCCCAGATCGCCGAATCTCTAGGTGCCGAAAATCTGCAGATCGTCGAATGCCTAGATCCCGAAAATATCCAGATCCTCAAATCCCTAGATCCCAAAAACCTGCAGATTCTCGAGTCCCTACACCCCGAAAATCCTCAGATACTCGAATCTCTAGGTCCCGAAAATCCCCAAATTCTCGAATCTCTATGTTCCAAAAATCTTCAGATCGTCGAATGCCTGTATTTCGAAAATATCCAGATAGTCAAATCCCTAGATCCCAAAAACCTGCAGATTCTCGAGTCCCTACACCCCGAAAATCCCCAGATCCTCGATCTCTAGGTCCCGAAAATCCCCAAATTCTCAAATCTCTATGTTCCAAAAATCTTCAAATCGTCGAATGCCTGTATTTCGAAAATATCCAGATAGTCAAATCCCTAGATCCCAAAAACCTGCAGATTCTCGAGTCCCTACACCCCAAAAATCTCCAGATCCTCGAATACCTATATCTCGAAGATACCAAAATTCACCAATGCCTACATCCAAGAATGTCTAGCTCGAAGAGTCCTCGAAGTCAAAAATTCTGTAATCCAAAAGTCCATAGTTCTCGAAGATCCAAGATTCAAAAACCCCAAAATTCAAATATATCCGAGTCTAAAAATTTCTCGGATCAAGAAATCCCAAGGGTCCAAATTACTGGATCTAAAAATCTCGAAATCAAAAAGTCTCTGAATTAAAAAAAAAATGTACAGGTTGCTATAGCCGTATGCTCCGAAATTTTCTCCCTCATTTTGGAACTCCCGTTGTCCCTCATTTTTGAGTCCACGGATTTTGAACTCACCCTCGCGTTTATAAATTTGTAAAAATATTCACAAAAGAACGAGCTTCGCTGCTTTTTATCCGTCCTGCAACAATATTTAACGGAGAGTGTACCGCAACGCTGCGAAATACTACGTAAGCTTCTGGTTACACGAGGATCTGCAAACAAAACGGGACGTCCCTTTTATGCGTCTTAGAGCGGACGCACCGGTTTATTTAAAGTAATACACCGTTGTGGAGAAAATTCATAGAAATTTTCGGACGGGCGGTCCGCTTTACGGCATTTTAAACACCGCTGCCGCACCGTTGAAAACTTGCCCGAAGAGCGGAGGCTGAGCTTCATTGTTGCGGCAACTTTCTCGTTCTTTTTCCGTTTCTCCATCTCATTCTAACGCCTGTTCCACCTTCGTTCTTTCTCTACTTCTCCGTCTCCTTCTTGCGCCTGTTCCTCTTTCATTCCTTTTCCATTTGTCCGTCTCTTTCTCGCATTTATTCCTCGTATACGCATTCCGCGACAACATCTAACCGCAGAACCGATTACACTGTACAACAGCCAAATGATTTCGTAACCGCCACTATGATATTCTTATAGATTTTTTCCTGCTGAATACGAATCTGAAATCCGTTTCTCTCAATGTCCTACAGTTTTTGAGGAAATTGTTGTTAAAAAAAATTACAAATTTTCAACTTTGGAAATTTTTTGTGCTTTTATCATAGCAGCTATATAGTGACTTTTCACGCGAGAAAAATCTTTGAACTTTCCCGAATAAAACGATATATATTGTGATTGCATTGTAAACATTTAAATGTGTTTAAATAATGATCAAAGTAAGAAAGACATCGAAAATGCACCATTTTTCGTTGGTATTTTTCAATTTATTTTAAAAACTATAGGTCTCGGTGAAAATCTGACCATCGTACGTGATAGAGCAGTCATTTCTGTTGCAGAAAGTATCGAGCGATGTTAGAAAATCAGTTTTGTTTTCATTTTATAAGACAAATAGTTCGGCAAAACACGCGTCGCTGCCTGTGGTACTCAGTGTTATATCACGCAGCGCCGTTCAGTTCTTCCGTTATACCAAGGCAGTAGGCATTGAGTACCACCGGCAGCGACGCGTGTTTTGCCGAACTGCTTCCCTACATCCTAGTCGCTCAGTGTGTATGAGACTATAAAATTAATGAAAATTACATGGCTTAATTATCATTTGAATCTCTTGGCGCTTTCCACGCTGTGCAAAGTAAACGTAACGTAAGTAAAATTAAAAATTCGTCGCTGAAGAGGTGAAATTTTAACGGTGTCGGGTATCGAGAAACGTCGAGTAATTCGCGATTAACACTATTTCTACCAAGAGGTGTCAAAAGACACTTTTCAAATTTTAACATAAAATTATTCTCTGTGTTGAATCGTTTCTCCACAATTAATCTTTTGACTTTTCATACAATGGTTGCTAAATTAATTCAGCGATATCATTTTCCCCCAGCAAATATACGCTAATTGCCCCTGTTCCATTTTAGTGTACACCATTGTATTGATTGTTTATTAGAGTGTCCAATAAGTTCTTTCCTATTTTGATGGACACTCATGCACAATATTAACAGTTTTTAGTTGATCCGTTGCATTAATTGTTCAGTTGTATCAACCTTCTCTATCCCTCTATCCGATTTTGTGTCATATTACAAACAGGATGAAACTTATGTGACGTTAATATTTTGCCGCTTGATGAATTAAATAATGTCCAATAAATACACATCAGTGTATCAATAAATATATTCCTCAAATTATCTACGTTTAACTTATAATTTGAAATCTCAACCAGTTTCGGCAACGATTTGGATTCAAAAGACGTCAAAAGACACCTTTTGGTTGAAATAGGTGTACACAAAATCGTGGTAGAAATAGTGTTAATCGCACAAGAGAAGCCACACAACAAAAACGCAGGGAGTACGTAAATGCTGGTGAGTGGCGACAAGTTCCTTACAATAAACTATTCGAGGAATCGTGCGAGTAGATTCGGCTGCAGGAACGGAAACCCGGCTAGAACTAACCGTATTAAATATTAGATCGTTGCGCCGTGTACACAGGTAGATTAGTGTGTCTGTTACACAATAGGCGGTTGTATTGGTCGACTAGGTATACGTTGAATCCATACAACGGTGGCCCTTCCGAACTACGAACCCACACGTTACCGTGTCCATTATCCACCGCCTCTATACACCCAGTGGTTTTATTGAACCGACCGGCCATAGATTATTACACCCATTACAGAGTGGCAACGTGTAGCGATAGTCGTCGTTCAAGTGTATTCCTATGGGTTATTATCCCATTTCGAGGCGAGTCTACAGAGCGACGCAATTTACTCTGCCTTTTATTATGCTCGCATCGGTTGCCTCCCGTTTTAATTATAATCTGAATATCTGCCGTTCGTGTGCGCGTTTCGAACGGCGATAAAGATAATCGCGTATTAACCGGATACTTAGAAACGCGCTAGCAAGCAGGTCCGGTATGTTACCAGGTGCATGCATAAGTTTTTGCCGGTTGAACTAAGAGATGGCTTGAGCAAAAAGTACGCAGCGAATCGTGAATGATCTTACGAGGTGACCGTGTATTCGTTGCAGCTCCACTTTCCTCCTCCCTCGAGATAACGTTGCTCGAGAACTAACCTCTCTGGCCGGAAGTCACCCCTTTTTTGCAGCTCGCGC
The DNA here is from genome assembly GCA_947623535.1 of Coelioxys conoideus. Classification (NCBI taxonomy): domain Eukaryota; kingdom Metazoa; phylum Arthropoda; class Insecta; order Hymenoptera; family Megachilidae; genus Coelioxys; species Coelioxys conoideus. Next base: position 6,858,248 of record OX392453.1, on the reverse strand, counting down.
TCCTCCGACATCCGCCGTTTCCGCCAGGCTACCGTTCCGCCTCTTCTTTTTCGCTTCGCCTAATTTATATGCTCGCGCGTTGCTTTTTTCCGTCGACACTTCTTTCGGTAAACGTTTAACCTTTCGTTGCGTTGCGGATACGCTACGAACAACGACGTACGAGCTGCTCTTCGTTTTTTTTAACGCGTTGAGTCCCACGCGATTTTATAAGGAAATCGCACAGCAACACGAAGTACGCTACTAGCAAATTGAAATTTATTCGATGCAAGTGTTTCAAACATATGGGCCATTAAATTAACCCTTTGCGGTCCTACGTCGAACGTCTCTCGAATCATAGAAATAATTCAGATGAACAGGTTGGTTGATGGCGTTTTCACTTGTTTGCCACTTGTAAGAAATTAAAAATATATTTGTTGCGCATCCTGCGTCATTGGAATACATTTTATTGTAAACCCGCTTCTTGACCTACTTGAGACGACTTCAACAAGCTATCGTTCAAGGTCATGCAAGGTCAAATATGGTTTTTAAGTAAACTTACAGATATCATAGGTGTTCGATGTGGTGAATGTTTGCGTCAATGCAGAGTTGTAACCTTCTTACCGTTGCTTCACGTGCTTGTCTTATTTGTCTCTGCACTTATTCTAGCACACGCTGCAATTATGCGTTGTTTCATATTTTCTGGCGTAGTCGGTATTTCCTGGTAAACAACATTTTTCAATTCCAGAGAAAAAAAATCTAATAACGATTTATATCAAATAACTTTGAAATTAATATCAAATAACGACAATATTCAAGGTGGACAAAGTTATTGCCCCACCCTGTATATTTTTATAATATATCCTTTTTTCTCTATAATAAAATTTTATTAACCTATGTTAATGACTTCTTGGGTCCTATTTCTGCCTGGTAAAGACTATTATTCTAAGCTACAAATGTATCTAAAGAAAACGAAAAAACCTTTGAACTATTACATCGAAGATAACTTTGAGGTCTAATCCTCTCGCTGCAATATGTATCCTACGACTTAACATATCTAAAGGAGCGAAAAAACCGTTCAACTATTGTACTGCTGGAAACTTGGACCTAGGTCTAATCATCTCGCTGCAATATGTATTCTGAGACCTAACACTGGGTGATCCGTAGACGTAAATTGCGTCCCGAGCGCAATAAATCGCAGCGACGGAGAGGAAAATGGTAAACCGGGAACGGCACGAAGGTGGAGGCGATATCGCGGGTTAGAATCGAGATTTTGTTTGCAGCTTTCCGCGGATATACGGGGCTTTAACGCGTGCACGCGTATTCCGTCTGGCGGACACGCCGGGAACGGAGCGCAGCTGCGTTTAAGAAATCTAGGATGCAGGTTTTTCGCGAGGACGAACGTTTATGCTCGGTTGCTTTCGCATAAATTGCTGGCGGGGATCCTCTCGTCGGGACAGGCCGAAAGGGACGCGCACGGAAGCGTAGACGAGAGGAGAGGGGAGGAGAGAAGAGAGAGAGCTTTTCTCGTGGTCGCGCGCCACTTGCGGCTTTTCTCCCCCGTCTGTTTCCGAGCCGGTGCTTTCCGATATTCGTCGAGTTGCCGGCGGCGATAAGGGAAGAGCATCCTATTGTTTCGTTCGCGAAAGGAATCGACGGATCGTGTGTTTACTCGGAGCAACGACGCGTTCTGTAAACGTATTTATATGGTTTGTACACTGGTAACGGTGTACGCGGATAATTGAAACGGCGAACGAAACCCACGGTCCGATGGTCCCCATACAAATTCGTAACGTGCCAGAAACGGGCTTCGTCTGGATATTATCGTAATGTACGCTGACGGAGTTCATTCCGGACATTTTTAATAAAAACACTTTTTACTACCTGTACCCGGCTGCGGCTCTGTCTGGTTAAAGGCGGACAAATGATTTATGTTTTTCAAAAAAAAGCTTGATTTTACCTGACACGAGTGTGACATCTGTATATAGATATGTACAAGCGTATTCGAATGCAACGTTGCATCGAAATTTTGAAGCAATCATTTATAGTCAGGAAAATCATCGTTCTTGATCGCACATGTGTCTGTATATTTTTATTTGTTTTTTTTAAAAAAAGCTTGATTTTATCTGGCTCGGGTATGGCATCTGTATATAGATATGTACAAGCGTATTCGAATGCAACGTTGCATGGAAATTTTGAAGCAATCATTTAAAATCGGGAAGATCATCGATCATCCTCGCGCTCTCATTGGTCGGTGTTTTTCCTTAATAGTTTGAAAATGAAGCCTCATCCAATATTTTTACAAAGGAAAAAGGTTTTCAGAATAGCTTCACCTACCACCCCTTTCCGGCTCGTACCATAATTGTGGGACACCCTGTATAAGAGTAAAACCGCACTGTAAGCCATACTCGCACACTTATGTGAATGCAAAGTCGGAGCACGCGTTGTTGGATGTTGTTCCCGTGTAGCCATGATTTTATGGTTCTTTGCATTTGCTCGATTTCAAGCTTCAATTAACACCTTGAGTGCCACCGTAAAACAGTTCCAATTTCTTCTAGGAAGTACTTCTATTTTCGATAAATTTCATACGCAATTTTTATGATATGCTACCCCGGTTTATTCGATATGCTTTAATGTATTTATCAAAATTTTTTTAACTTTGTTATGTTAAATGTTTCAACTAAAATTAGCGATAGATTTACGTATGAATTCATACGTCACCCGTATGTAGGTGACACGGCACTCAAAGTGTTAATCTGCCTGCTGAGTTCCTTACTATTTATTTCGAAGGCGGATATCCGAAGAAAAAGACGACAAAGTGTAAAATATACAGTAGCGGACAAAAGTTTAAGACTAAATGGAAAAAATAAGTAATGAATTTACTGTTCATAAAAACTATAAATAGTGTTCTACTTTCGATGTTAACTAATTAGACATTTATTTATACACTTATAAAAAAAATTTCATTTCGATATTTCACTCAGTAACGAAGTTACAAAAAAACGGAACGAAGTTCGTATAATATTTCACATCAAATATCGTCTTAAACTTTTGTCCGCTACTGTACGTAAATTTCGTTATAATTACATTCATACTTTGAACGTATTTTTAACAACTTTCCCATCGTTTCTCGGGAAAGTGATAAGGATATATTTTGTTCCTTGGGAGACTCTAAAAGATTCTGCACGAGTTTTTCATTTCCAGGCGATGCCAAAAAGCGGCATTTTTTAACACCCTCCTTTGCCGGGAGTCCGTAATACGCGTTAATCTTGATTCGAGTATTTAACGTTACATCGCCGTCGGAGAGTCTGGCGTTCGCCGCATAAAAACGAATTTATTCGGCCGAATCGGAAAACTGATAGGATAATTCTGGGAAATTCTGTAAAATATCGCGACCACCCTCCCGCCGCCGGTATCGACATATCGTATGAAATAAAAAAAAAAAAAATCGGAGACCGCTTGGTCGGGATTTTACGTCGGTAAACGATAGCGGTAATTAACAACGATTTACAGCGTTCCGAAGCAACAAATTCCGAGGAAAACGTCGACGGACTCTCGAGAGAGTTTATTAGGATCGTTAGCGGGGGACGCGTCGCGAAAAGGCGGTGTAAATATCGATTTTTAATTAGCCGAAATCCTATTACGGCGTAATCATTCGGAAAGACGAACCGTTGTTCCCGCAGACGTCGTTGTCCAACGCGTGCCATCTGGAATCTGATTAAAGTATTCGAATGTCCGACGAATGGAACGTTCGTTGTAAAAAAAACGACACTCTTCTCCGATATTTTTTATCTACTTGAATACCGTCCGTGGAGAACCGTATTAACGTCTTCGCTCGATTTTAACGAGCTTTCGTGCGCTGCGAGATTGTATTAGTCACGTACAATGCTTGGTAGACGGTTTTCTAATACGGGAAGCGCATAAGTACGCTTTAAAATTCTTAATGTGACTAATTCTCAAAATTGCGAAGTAATAAAATTTCCAAATTTTCGGTTCTTGAAAATCGTGTTGTAAAATTTCAAATGTCAAATCCACAAATTCCTAAATTCCATATTTCAAATTCCCAAATTCCCAAATTCCTAAATTCCTAAATTCCTAAATTGCAAACTTGTAAATTCTAAAAGTTTCAAACTCTCAAATTTACAATTTCAAATCCTCAAATTCCAAATTCTCAAATTTTAAGATCCTCAAATTCCAAATTCTGATAATTTCAAAATTTTCAAATTTAAAATTGCAAACTTTCAAATTTTCAAGTTCCCAAATTGCAAATTCTCAAACTCCAAACTCCCAAATTCTAAATTTGCAAACTCCAAAATCCCAAATTCTAAATTTGAAAACTTCAAAATAAAACATTTCCACATTCTCAACTCTCCAAGCTCAAGTTTGAAAACTATAAACTATCGAGTTTTTAAATTTGCAAATTATCAAGTTCCAAATTCTGAAAATTTTAAACTCACAAATATTTATACTGTCATAACCCTAAATTCAAATTTCAAAATTCACAAATTTATTTGTTCTTCTTTCAACTCAAAACGTCGAAATTACATTCCAGCAAATTCTCCATCGAGAAAATGTCCGAGTATTCCTCGTCGTACAGGAAAAATCGATTTCCGCAACGGTATCATCGATTCTTCTTAATCAACAGCCCCGATGATCGTTCGCCGATAAAACCGTCGACGTCGAAAGTTTACGAGGGTACCGTTAAAAACTTTCGAACGCGAGGGAAGAATTTGCGAAAAACGGCGAGGCATAACGGGCCGATCATAAAAGACAGTGAAATCCTCGAACGAATCTACTCGGAGCAACGTTATCGCGCGAGGACACGCGGGTTCCCGAACGTCGGATCAACGAAAGAAAATGACGAAAAAGGAACAGGTATAAGAAAGGGAGGAACAAATAGAAAAAGAATGAAAAATGTACACGCGCGAGGAGGAGGAATTGAAAAAGAATTATTGGATCAAAGGACGTGCAAGGTTCAAATAACCCCTTGCACTATGTTTCATTTTGCAAGTGCGTCAGACATAACGTAAAGTATTGGTGCTATAACTATAAAACGACTGAAGAAAGTTCGAATGTCAAGACTATTTTGCATTCAGCGACCCTCGACTGCACAAATCAAAATTAGACTGAAATTGAACATTCAACCGTGTCAAAATTGTAGACGAAGTTTACCGTATTTGAATTTCAAGTGCGTCACTTGTAATTCGTTATTATAGTAACTCGTTGTTATAGTGCAAGTGGTTAATAATCAAGCTTGGTTCAACAAGTCCGAACAATTTATTCCGCGGGTCTGCTCGGCTCTTAAGACTAACAGTGACTTAATGAATAACCTATCCGTTCAAACTGCATCCATACGATCTCACCATCTTACCCTCAAAATCGCTCTTTCTTCTTTTAAACCGCGTCGATTTCGCTCTATACCAGTCGTTCAACGATACACGCGTATTCTCAGGTACTCCTCGAACTTGTTCACTCAACGCGACTCTCGAACCCATCGCTCGTTCTCGCGGAAACACTTCGAGTACCCGCTCAGGAAACGTTCACGCGTTCCACTCATTTACCCATCTCATTCTCACTCGCTATCTTAACCCTTTGCGGTCCTTAATTTCTTTTACCTACAGCTCCTTAATTAATTTGCGAAATAGATGAAGAAGCGGGTTCACAATACAATGTATTCTAATAATGCAGATTGCGTAACAAATTCATTTCTAATTTGTTACAAGTGGCAAAGAAATGAAACGTCCTGAATCAACCTATTTATCCGAGTTATTTCTATGATTAACTAGAAACGCCATGTCGAGCCACACTTGACATAGGACCGTAAAGGGTTAAAGATAGACTAAATAATTATATTATGATAGGGGCGCATATCGACGTCACAAAATAAAAGCAATAGAGTGTCAAATAATTTTTTCCCCAGATGTGGCAAGTCGTTTCGTTAATTTTTTCAAAGGCTCCTCGGTGTTTCTTCGAAGCGTTGCTCTAGCCGGTCGGAATTGCCAAGACCGAAAGTCGTCGGCGATGAAAACGACGAAATCTCGGGTGAAACGTAATTTCGCGAAAGTTATTACGAATGCAACGGCGTTGCCGGGCTTCGCGAGATTGAAATTCGAGGCCGGTGGCTGGCAACAGAGAAGAGGTAAAGCAAGCAACCGGACGGGCCCGGCGCTAGGAAACGTTGCTCAATTTTTGCCAATTATTATTCCGTCGTCGCGATTGCGGCAGCAAATTGCATCCAGCCTTTAAATAAAATCCGGGCCGCCGCGGCGCCCGCGATTATGGCCGGTGCTCGTTTTAATTTCGCGAGAACGAGAAACCGTCCCGTTCCTCCGATTATTATTCCGAGCGTCTTCGTGGTTTTACGGAAAAATTACATTTTCCTCGCTGCCATTGCGTCGCGACGATCTAATGCCCGAGATAACGCCGCGGAAGAAGAAATACGGAAACTTGCCCGACGGCGGTGAGTAATTAACGGCAGAATTATCAATTGTTGTGGCACCTGTTCATTCTCGTTGGCAATTTTGCAGAAAGTAATTACAGTTATTATTTTACATCGTTATACAGGGTGTCCCAAAAGTTTTGAAGGAGCCGGAAATGGGAGGTAGGTGGGGCCACTCTGAACAACTTTTTCATTTGCAGAAATGTCGTATGGGGCTTCATTTCTAAATTATTAACGAAAAACACCGACCAATCAGAGCGCGAGAATCGCGCGCGCTTGGAAGCAGAAGTGTAGGCCCGAGTTATAATTGGCCGTGGTCGCGATGCAATCGCGTGGCGCGCGATTCTCGCGTTCTGATTGGTCGGTGTTTTTCGTTAATAATTTAAAAACGAAACCCCATACGACATTTTTGCGAATGAAAAAGTTGTTCAGAATGACCCCACCTACCTCGCATTTCCGGCTCCTTCAACACTTTTGGGACACCCTGTATATGTGGCCATAATTATGAAAGTGGTCTAAGTCACACGTTTCTTGTTTCGAGATATTTAATGGATTAAAAAATATTTTTATATCATGCAACATTTTAAAATATAATTCTATTAGTCTCGATTAATGAAAATTTATTATGAATGTGAAATTTTTGTATGATTCTCGTACAGAAATGTTTTTAAAGTTGGAATTGACTTAGACCATTTTCATAATTATGGGCACATATATAACTTTTGCGATACATCGTAGATTTTTTAAAGAATAAATGAGTTTATAACAAAAACGATTTTAATTTCTCAAAAGATGAAAGAAAAAAAAAGTGGGGGGAGGAACAATTTTTGTGAAAGAATGATACTTTTGAAATATTATACAGGGTGTTCTATAACTGGACAAACAAAAAAAAGGCTGATTGTATGTGGAGAAGAGAAGTCGAAAATATACAATAAAAATTGTTCATGCGAGACTATGTTTTTGAGAAAATCGATTTTGAATTTTTCTCGAGCGCAAAGTCTCGTATGAAGAATCTTTTACATATCCTAATACAGTCGTGGACAAAATTAAGTGGACAGGTATCATAAATAACAAAAGGTTAATTTAATTTAACTAACAATGCCTATAAATCAAAACTTTATTGCACAATTATATACATTAAATATATGTTTTTTCAAGTCTACAAAAACATTTCACGTTCTACATTTTAAATTTATTTAAAACATTGTAACAAAACCAAAAATGTTTTACATTTCTGCAATGTCCACTTAATTTTGTCCATGACTGTATATTCAAAGAATGTACATACACGTATATACATGTATACATACATACATACATACACATTTGGTAGGATTTGTTAAAAATGAAAATACTACCTAATGCAAATTTCAGTTTCTTCCGTGTGGCAATCAACGTGTTAGAAGTATAAGTATGAGTATATTATGAGAATATATGTGCCCATAATTATGAAAATGGTCTAAGTCAATTCCAACTTTAAAAACATTTCTGTACGAGAATCATACAAAAATTTCATAATCATAATAAATTTTCATTAATCAAGACTAATAGAATTCTATTTTAAAATGTTGCATGATATAAAAATATTTTTTAATCCATTAAATATCTCGAAACAAGAAACGTGTGACTTAGACCACTTTCATAATTATGGGCACATATTATTGAACCAGCTAGAAGCTAATAAAGAAGCGTAATTTCGTTCGATTGCGTTTCCATCATTGTTTTCTTCCCGCGGTCGGCAACGATGCTTTCGAAAAAGTATAAATTAATTAACTATGCCATCGGTTCAACAGCACGTCGATAAAAGCTCGAAGGAGTTCGATACTTCGTCGAACGTTTGAAACCGTACAACGAAGCTGGCGATACAGAAACGTTTATTGTCCTCTAATTATTATTCTCTTTCGATCGTTTTCGAAAGCTACGGGACGCATTCGCAAAGAGCCGGGCGGAGTCCATTAACTATTCCGTCAGTGTAAAACGGGGAGGTGGGGGGCTGTGAAGCGTCGAAAAATTTAATATTTCATAAGATATTTAAAGTTTCTTAATAAGGTCAGAGAGTTTCTTTTTTTACGCAGTATTATGCGCGCGTGCGCACCGTATAAATGAAAAAGTTGAAACGTTTGAATAAGTGGTATAAATTGTTGGAAGGTGCGTAACAGCTACCCCTGCGTTCTCTAATGAAAAGCATAAAACGAGGCTTTATGAAATCTTCGAATAGCTCCGTGAATAAAGCATAAGTCTCATTCGGAAGTTTGAAATGCCTCGTAAACCGTTCCGCCTCGCATAGTTTCGACGGTTTCTGTCATTCCCTCGAGTATCTAGTTAGCTTACGGTAACTGTACGCGCATCTCTGTTTTAAATCGTCATCTTTGAGATGTAAAGTCGCTTCGAGTTGCTGTATTTTCAGAGGTCACGTGTTCGGCGCTGCATGATTTTTACAATGTATTATCCAAGGCCAGGGAAACTTCTTTAAGACAGCTGAAAAGGTTTTAGAGAAGAAGAAACCCTCTTGAGAATCTGGACGCCAGTCCCGAGTGTCTCATAGTTAAATAATTCGTTTATGGCCCTCGTAAACGTATCATATAACTTAAACCGGTCCAAAGAACCTTGCTGAAGGCCGGAATATTTGTCACGAATCGAAGGTTAACATATTCTTTCATGAAGAGTTTTCTTTTCTGTGTCCTAAACTGTGTACCCCCTGGGGTGCTAATGTTTACAAGAGTCCGCGTCAATACGACGGATTTCGGCTCTCGTGCCTCACTGAGAACACATTTACATACACATTTACGTACACATTACATACACCAATTCCTCTTCGCCGAGCCGTGCCCACTTAGGAATCATCTAAGGTGTCAGCTTCCTCTTCGCCGAGTCTAACCCACTGAGGAAGCCAGTCACGTGACGAGGACCTCTTCGCTAGGTTTAACCCACTGAGGCCTCACTTTACATACATTGATTACCTTTTCGCAGGGCCATGCCCACTGAGGAATCATTAGGGACCTCTTCGCCGGGTTTAACCCGCTGAGGCCTCACTTATCATACATTGATTACCTTTTCGCCGGGTCTAACCCACTGAGATCTGACATTACATTACAAAGTTCTTTTCACCGAGCCATGCCCACTGAGAACACATCATACTTGACAATTTCCTCTTCGCCGGGCCATGCTCACTGGGGAAAATCACTTCCTATTCCAACCTAATATTCCCATCGCTGTAAAAAGTCCTGGAGACTCAATGATGCGTGGGCGAAGATTTACAACCTTCGTCGTCCTGACCGTCCGACGGAAAGGACTCACCACGATCATTGCTCGCTTAACAACGCGTTTGTTGGCTGCGGAAATGTCTTTATTCTTATTATTGTTCTTATTATTCTGTTAGACCCTTGACCTTAGCGAGCTATAAAATTAGGATGCGCGTTGACGTTGAGAAAACATGTTTCTAAGGATAGACAAAAGCGAAAGAACCATTACTGATAATAAATGTAGGTAAAACTGTGGCTTTAAAGAAATCCGCCGTGTTCGTAATGGCTTCATGAGTTTATTGCTTCTGTAGAGGGTTAGGAGCTTGCAAGGGCCATGGTTGTGAGTGTTTATGATTGGGAAAAATATTGTATTGTTATAATTAATGAAAAATAACGGACGCGGCATCTGTCTGCATAACATTCTGTGTTAAGGGTGGACCAAGTGCTTGTGGATGCAGTTGCGATTAACCGGGTTCGCGATTCTCCGCAGTGCAGTGTGTTGCAGCGGAGTGAAACACCCCGAGGAGAGGATCACCCCGCCGTTTTCTTTCCGTCTCTCCTTCGACCCTCGGTTTCCGGGGGTTGAAAGATTATCAGGGAGAACGTGTCGCGCACGACACGTACGCGGACCCTTGAAATTGTCTCCGGAAACGCGTCGCCTTCCAGCACCGCCAGAAATTAATGACAGCTTCGTTGCACTTTCGAGATTCGGCCTAATTGCCTCGCGTAACAGGGCGTTTTCGATTCGATGGCACAACCGAATAGGATATAGTAGGGGGACCGAAAAGTAATCAAAATCTCTCCGATGAGCTCATTCACAGTCAGTGAATGTGCAGAGTTATTATAATTAATATAAATACTTTAATCAAAATTATATTACTTCTGAGATGAACAAAGTTTGTATCGAGTTACTTCAATATTATTATTCATGCGTCATTGTAGTATTTAAAATCGGATACTTAAAAACTTGCTAGTCGAAGTACGAAGTTGGAATTGTCAGTCGATATTCACAATTAAAAGTCGGATCGTTATGGATTAAATGAAAAATTCACTTTAATTTTTTATCACAATATACTCCTGAGGAGTATGTACCATATACCTTGCCCAGAGGGCAGTGCCCAGTTAGAGACATAAGTCTCTTGTTGACAAGTCGAGGTCATACGTCGTTGCAGTGCTTTCTTCTTCGAAATTCTAATTTGTCAAGCTTCAGTGTGACTTCAGATTGCAACTAATAAACCATTCCTACTCAAAGAAAGTCAATCTTTTTACCCAGATCCCAACATCATATTTAACCCTCTGCACTCGAAGGGTGACTTGTACTCACCACCTCGTTTAACACAGTGACTTGGAATAGATATTTTTCAATTAAATCTATACTGTTGCAAATACGATATATAAATATAATAAAACAGTTAATAGCGGAAACTGATGATACAGCGATAATAATTTCGACAGAATTCATGAAACTCTTCCACCAAAAAGTTTTAGAATCGCTGTTTGCTACCCGTAAAAATATCATCGAGCGCAAAAAGGGTTAATAACTAAACTTTCAAATACACACAGCCTATTGTTAACCCCTTGCACTATAATAACGAGTTACACTCGTGACGTGCTCGAAGTTCAAATACAGTAAAGTGTTTGCGTGAGACCGTTTGAGCGATGGGTTCGAGTGTCGCGTTGGGTGAACAAGTTCGAGGAGTGCCTGAGATTGCGCGTGTATCGTTGAACGATTAGTATAGAGCGAAATCGACTCGGTTTAAAAGAAGAAAAAATGATTTTGGGAGAGAATGCGTTGGAGGGCAAGAGATAAGATCGTATGGATGCAGTTTGGACGGACAGGTTATTCATTAATTCACTGTTTGTCGTAAGGGTCGGACAGACCTGCGGAATAAATTGCTCGAAGTTGTTGAACCAAGCTTTAGTATTTGTACGGTTTTACATCACCGTACAGCACACGCCAATCTACCTGCGAGCCTACAAACCCTCGAGGTAAAGACCAAAAATCCAATACCTCATTAAAATTCCAATCGATCATAAATAGTCCCAAACCTCGAACGCACCCCAAGTCCGCGGCCCGTTGCAGGCCCACATAAAAACTCTGGAAAAACCAAAAAGTCCCGTTCCTCTCAACATCCCTACTGCCAACTCCTTTCCACCACCTCGTTCCTCCAACTTTTCCATCTTCCAAATATCCCAGTCCAATGATTATTCAATATTTCCCACTTTTCACCAAGTCCATTCCTACATTCCCACCAATTCACCATTGACTCCTACTCCACAAATCATCTACCTTTTTTGGCAACACCAACAAGCAACAACGAGTTCCATTTCAACCACCATTAACGAAACATCAGAACAATCTCAACCACCACCAACTAAACATCAAGTACAAGTTTCACCACCACATATAAACACTTAAAATCATTCGAAACACCACCAAGTACACTTGAACACTTTTACATTATTGTTAAGCTACTAAATATTGCTAAATAAATTAAGTGTTATATTTAAACATTCATTCATCACCACATCATCTACGAAAAGCGTCCTCACGTCATTAATTTGCCGTCGAACACAACGGTCACAGTTCTTGAGGATTCCACGATCGAAGAATCGAGTTCCGAGACCGTACCGTATTAATCCCTTGCACTATAAGAACGAGTTACACACGTGACGCACCTGAAATCCAAATACGGTAAACTTCGTTCATATTTTTAACACGGATCAATGTTCAATTTCAGTCCAATGTTCATTTGCTCAGTTGAGGATCGCTGAATGCAAAATAATCTTGACATTCGAACTATCTTTGGTCGTCTTATAGTTGTAGTACCGAATACTTCGTTATGTCTGACGCATTTACCGAATGAAAGATAGTGCAAGTGGTTAAAAACCTTTCGATCCTCCCATTTCCAACGATGCGAACACGATTTGAATTCGTCGCATTCTAACCACAACTTGCGTCGGTATACCAAGTCGATGTTCTAAGGCAGTGGTTCCCAAAGTGGTCCCTGCGGACCCCCAGGGGTCCCCAATATTATTCAGGGGGTCCGTGGAAGATTAAAAATGATTTGGAGGTCCCTGGACAACGTCGGGGGGTCCGCGCAAGGTCTAGTATAAAATTTTCATCCTATGCTTTATAGTAGCTTTTTCATTCGGGGATCCGTGCAAGGGCGGTTTACAACAATTGGCGCCCTAGGCCTGATGAAATTAGCGCCTTCCGTATAATGGTAAAGAAATATAAGACGAATTAAAAATTTTTTTTTTTTTTTAGTTAATACTTTCACGACCGGTCCCCTGTGACGCCCTACGCCCGGGCCTAGTAAGCCTAGTGTGTAAATCGGCCCTGGGTCCGTGGACAACTTTTGAGTATAAAAAGACCAACACAGTTTGGGTACCACTGTTCTAAGGGGTTAATTAAAACTCGACCCATTTCCCCGTAGCATAACCGTTTCGCGGACAAAGTTCCGCAACGAAGCCACCGGGAAAAAAAGATCGTAGGTCCGCGTTAAACATCGACGGGCGAATTGTTAATTGAAGGGTCAGAAAATTGTGAGTGGTGGGACACGGTAGATTCGCGGGCACACACATAAGCGGTGTGTGTCGGGGAAAATCGAAGAGTCGGAGAGTGGCGACGAGGGTCAGACACGAGCACGCCGGCCACTAGAGAGAATGAAAAAGTTTGAGAGTGCAGGGAGCTGGCAAGTATCAGAGGATAGGGAGTTTTAGGTTGAAGGGGATAGGGAGTTTTAGGTCGAAGCAAAGAGTAAAGAGCGTGCTGCTGCGGAGTGTCAGGAAGCACGGAAAGAGTTACAAAGAGCCCTGTGACACGTACGAAACACAGCCACCCGTTGCACAACGTTTCATAGGAGAGAACGAACTTTGCGGGACGCGAAAACGCTCTGTCCGGAAAACGGCAATGTATAAAGACAGTATATGAAAGCAACATATAAAGGCAATGTATAAAGGGAGTATATAAAAGCAATGTATAAAGGGAGTATATAAAAGCAATGTATAAAAGCAACGTGTAAAGACAATATATAAAAACAATATATAAAGACAATGTGACATGCATTGTACAAAGACAGTACTATAAAATGCAGTATATAAAAACAATGTATAAAGACAGTATTATAAGAGCAATACATAAAAGCAATTTATAAAGACATTATTATAAAAGCAATGTATGAAGGCAGTATTATAAAAGCAATATATAAATGCACTGTATAGAGGCAATGTATCAAAACAGTATATAAAAGCAATTCATAAAGGCAGTGTATAAAAGCAATGTATAAATACAGTATATAAAAGCAATATATAAATGCACTGTATAGAGTCAATGTATCAAAACAGTATATAAAAGCAATTTATGAAGGCAGTGTATAAAAGCAATGTGTAAAGGCAGTATATAAAGATAGTATTATAAAGGCAACACATGAAAGCACTGTATAAAGGCAATATATAAAGACAGTATTATAAAAGCAATATATAAAAGCACTGTATAAAGACAATTTATAAAAGCAGTGTATAAAGGCAATATATAAAAGCACTTTATAAAGACAATGTATAAAAGCATTGTATAAAGGCAATATATAAAAGCATTGTATAAAAGCACTGTATAAAGGCAATGTCTGAGGGCAGATTTTCGGAAATCAGTTTAATCGTCGATGACGCGAAATATCATAATTTGGAACGGGACGACGCAAAAGTCACGGGATCGTGAAGCATAAATTGCGCGGATTAATTGGAACGAGAGGCGCACATTTTAAGCAATCTGCTGACGGTCGTGGAACCATTGAATTATTTATCGGAACGGGTGTACCTCGGAGAAAATTTGAGCCGCACAAAGAGAATGTTAACGTTGCAAGAATTTCGCCGTTTTTAAACGCGAAAGATACGAGACATCCGCGCATTAACTTGCGGTTCCACGTGGCACAAAAAGAAGGTATCAAATATCTGAAATAACATTGGAGTGGCGAAATAGTGAGACGGTGTATGTAGTAAAATAAAACGACGTAAATGGCAAATGGGTAAAGCATGAGATCATAATTATTGTAGTATATTGTTAATTAGTAGAATCAGCATATAATAAAATGGTGTATCATCTTACCGTTATGATATTACAAATACCACTATGATAAAGCCGTTAGAGAACATTTTTTGTATATTTTCGCTGATATATAGGGAAGTAATAAACTATTACGATGGCACATTAGTGAATTAGTAAAATAATGAACCGACGAATTAATGGAATAGTAGAATAGTAAATTAAAGTAATAGTATGAGGAAATGGTAAAATAGTAAGTTAGTAGAATAAGAATGTGGTAAAGCGGTAAGTCGGTAGAATAATAAAATAGTAAAGTAGTAGAATGAGTAAATTGTGAAATAAATTAACACTAAATTAGTGGAATAAGAATATAGCGAAATGGTAAATCAGTAGAATGAGACAATAGTAAAGTAATAAATTAGTAGAATGAGAAAACAGTAAAATTGTAAATGCGTAAAATGAAGAAATAGTAAAATAGTAAATGAGTAGAATAAGAAAATAGTGAAGTGGTAAAACAATAGAACGAGACAATAGTAAAGTAATAAATTAGTAGAATGAGGAAATAGTAAAATAGTAAATGAGTATAATAAGAAAATAGTAAACTGGTCAATCAGTAGAATGAGCCAACAGGAAAGTAATAAATTAGTAGAATGAGATAACAGTATAATATTAAATCAGAAGAATAAAGATATATTAGATAGAATAAAAATACATTAAAGTGGTAAATCCGCGGAACAATAAAACAGAAGATTATCAAAATAAATAAATAATAAATAAGTGAAATAATAAAGTAACGGAGTAACGAGTACAACCAGGGATCAAAATCCGTCATGCAAGAACGTAATACGATGCGTAATTACAGAGATAACAAAGTAGAAACGTAACATCACGAGATTCTTGGTTACCGCGGAAAAAAAAGTAACGCAACGGATGTTTCTATTTTCTTTTTTTTTTCTTTACAACCGCGTATTTTTTTTTTCAACAACGAACAGAGCGCGGGTGCAAGTACACAGGTGAAAACGCGAAACCATTATTTTCCGCGGTTCTTCTCATCGTTTGAAGTTTTCGTTAATTACCGGCCGTGACTAAAAAACGCGCTTTAATTACTCGACCATGAAGATAATAGACGACACCCGGCAACAGGAACGCGGGAAACAGGCTGGCGGGAAAAAGAGGAACGGAAAAACGTATCGGTTTTGTGTCACGCGTTTCTGTTCTCGCGCGACGAACGATAAATTCGTTCGCCTGTATTTCTTTCCATAATTCCTTCGCTGTGTCACCATATTTTCGCGCCCGTTCCTAGAATTACGTTTTATCCAGACCGTGTATACAAGCCGGACACGCGAATAACAAGATACCCGCTTCGTTTAACTCGATTATAACGCGCGATTTTGTTGGCACGTTTTACAACTCATCGAGCGAATCGCGCCGACATATTTGCGTTAATGTAGACATTTGTTGCTTATAAAGTCTAACTGAACCCGGCCAAGGATCGACAAGGTTTCTGACAACAGAACATATGCAACCCGAACACACCAGATTCGATGAAATTTGTGTGAGATATAGTTCCCAAAAAATATTTGACACTTATTTTTGTTTATCGACAAGCCAGCATTTTAAAGGGGTGATATTTGGCCGTGAAGTTTGGGGTTGAAAGTATGTATTTTTAATACCTTGGTAACTGGAAGGTGTACACGATCGTTTCTTTTTAATTGTGGGTTTTTGAATGACATATATATCAGAACTTTTGATCAGGACATCATGAACTACATTGTGGAATTATTATTAATTCTAAACTAGTAAAAATACCCAGCGTTTATAAATAAATATATATAATTCAACAGTGTAGCTCATAGTGTCTTGATCAAAAGTTCTAATGATCTCAAAGTCGTAAAATGAACAATTATATATATTTATATGTTAAATATACAATACATATATCTTGAATAAGCAAAGGCTGCAGGAAGATAACCAGGGGCGTCTGGATTTTATCACTCAAAGTGAAAAGACTTTATCGCCAGAGAATGCCATAAACGGTCTCGTAAAGAAAAGCGAACCACAATTTTCTTTTAGGTGTTCGATATATTCGCATCCGAGAATTCGTATCAGCTACACGCGTTTTTCAAAGACGTTATAATAAAATCACACAGTAAAATGATAAACTGTTTCGTTATTTTATCATCCATTTTAATGTACGTCGTATCAAATGTTTAGCTAATGTAATCTTATAATGAAGTCACACAATAAAATTATAAACTGTTTCATTATTTTATCACTCATTGCTAATATATTCATCGTATCAAATGTTTGGCTAATGTAACCTTATAACGAAGTCACATTATAAAATTATAAACTATATCATTATTTTATTATCCATTTTAATATACGCCGTATCAAATGTTTAGCTAATGTAATCTTATAATGAAGTCACATTATAAAATTATAAACTATATCATTATTTTATTATCCATTTTAATATACATCGTATCAAATGTTCAGCTAATGTAATCTGTAATAAAGCCACACAATAAAATTATAAATTATTTCATTATTTTATCACTCATTGCTAATATATTCATCGTATCAAATGTTTAGCTAATGTAACCTTATAACGAGGTCACATTATAAAATTATAAACTATATCATTATTTTATTATCCATTTTAATATACATCGTATCAAATGTTCAGCTAATGTAATCTGTAATGAAGTCACACAATAAAATTATAAACTGTTTCATTATTTTATCACTCATTGCTAATATGTTCATCGTATCAAATGTTTAGCTAATGTAACCTTATAATGAAGTCACATTATAAAATTATAAACTATATCATTATTTTATTATCCATTTTAATATACGCCGTATCAAATGTTTAGCTAATGTAATCTTATAATGAAGTCACATAATAAAATTATAAACTATATCATTATTTTATCATCCATTGTAATATACGTCGTATCAAATGTTTAGCTAATGTAATCTGTAATGAAGTCACACAATAAAATTATAAACTGTTTCGTTATTTTATCACTCATTTCAAATATATTCATTGTATCAAATATTTAGCTAATGTAACCTTATAACGAAGTCAGATGATGAAATTATAAACTATATCATTATTTTATCATCCGTTTCTAATATACATGGTATCAAAAGTGTCAGCTAATGTGCACGGGCAGCCATAACAGCTTTACGGGGTCTTTTAAGAACATGGTATTTTCAGTCAGTAAATCTATCACCTCCGTCGCGGAGAGACACTGAACGTTATTATCGAGTGTAGATGTCTGAATGTCAGGGTCAGAAACGCGGAAGCATCGAGTCGGCCTTAAAGAACCGTTGTCGACGTTTCACGGGTGAAGAACGCTAGGAAACGGATGCCCGTGTCGAATTCCCGCTCGAGAGAGCATTTCATCCTCTATGACGCGTAAGAAAAAGCCCCATTCGGTTGGCCATCCCCCGTTTCATCTCTCCGTGACATCTTTTCGATGACAGACACCGTTCATCCGTCCTTTCTTGCTCGTCCCGCGACGGCGTCTCTTTCCGTCCGTCGTAGCAGGTTCATCAACCGTCTGCCTCGCTCTTTTTGGCCGATGCTACGTCTCGTCGCGTGCAAATGCGTTTCTGAAAGGGCTGCAGCCTGTCTGTGGCAGGACGTGCGACGAATTCCACGGACAGCTCGTCTGCATCGAGCCGGGCGCGGTAAAAAGGCCGCGGGAGGAACGAAGAAAGAGGGGAAACGAGGATGTAGGATAGGGAATATGGTGTAGGAGGATAGGGTAAGAGGGATCCCGAATGAATCGGCGGAAAAGGGGCGAAGAAAAATATCGTCGGCTCGCGTCGCGCGGGAGACGCACTGATTCGAGACACGTGAACGGAATGCCTCGCCGACAAACCGTGTCATTTGTATCCTAAATCCCGGAGTGTTTCCCTCTCGAGTTTCCCACATCGACGCATCTTTGCGTCCCGAGTATACGTGATACGTCGCCCGAATCACGGGATTCTCCTACGAGTGTTGTACTTACTGATCACCCATCGATTAACACTTTGAGGTGTCACCCATGTATCGTCCATAGACTGACACTCAAATTTCATGTATAAAAACAAATGTATATAGGCAGTATATAAAGGCAGTATATAAAATCAATATATAAAAGCAATGTATGAAGACAGTATATAAAATCAATGTATAAAGACAACATATAAAAACAATGTATAAAGACAACATATAAAAACAATATGTAAAGGCAATGTGAAAATGCATTGTATAAAGACAGTACTATAAAAGCAATGTATAAAGACAACATATAAAAACAATACGTAAAGGCAATGAGAAAATGCATTGTATAAAGACAGTACTATAAAAGCAATATATAAAAGCAATGTATAAAAACAGTATCATAAAAGCAATATATAAAAGCAATGTGTAAAGACACTATTATTAAAGCAATATATAAAAGCAATATATAATGGCACTATTATAAAAGCAGTATATATAAGCAATGTGTAAAGGCAATGTATAAGGGCAATATATAAAAGAAATATATAAAAGCATTGTATAAACACAGTATAGATATTAAAAGCAATGTATGAAGACAGTATTATAAAAGCAATATATAAAGACAGTAGTATAAAGGCAATGTATAAAGACAGTAGTATAAAGGCAATGTATAAAAGCCATGTATAAAGACAGTAGTATAAAACCAATGCATAAAGACAGTACATATAAGCAATGTATTATGGCAGTATATAAAGGCAATGTATTATGGCAGTATATAAAGGCAATGTATAAAAGCCATGTATAAAGACAGTAGTACAAAAGCAATGTATAAATACAGTAGTATAAAGGCAATGTATAAAGAGAGTAGTATAGAGGCAATGTATAAAGCCAGTATTACAAAAGCAATATATGTGTAAAAACAATGTATAGAGACAGTAGTATAAAGGCAATGTATAAACACAGTATATTGTATAATAAAAGCAATGTATAATATAAATGGACTATATAAAAGAACTGTACAAAGACAGTGTTATAAAAGCAATATATGTATAAAAGCAGTGTATAAGACCAGTGTAAAGAAACTGGGAGTTTGTCTAGAATTAGAACGAAACGATACGGAAACTGTGTCCCTTTGCTAAAACGAACGGTGCGTTATCTAATTTATGTTAGAAACGGTCGGTTCGCAAAGGGTTGAATCCAGGCGGGTCGTGCATGGCCGACTGAAGGGTGGCAGGAGTAAAATACTTCGTTAACGTTGATGAGAAGGGACGAGTGTTTCTTACGGCGGTAACGAACGATTATTCAACGTTGTTTCGAAAGTTGCCGGCGCTGCAGTAACTTCGTCGGAGGTAGTCTAAGCTGATCCCCGACAAGGGTCCTCGTTGTTCGCCAATTTATTGGCTGGCTGATGTCTATAAAATCGAGCAGCTCATATTCCACGAAAATCAGCCGGTTTAATGCGCCGTGAACGGCGCGCTAGGAGACGTCGTGCTCACTTAATAAGTTAAACCGAGTGACTAGAAGATTAAGATGAATGAAATCGAGCCACGACCGGGAAACGAGATAACGCGAAATCGTAAAACGCAGCTGCAGCCACGCGATAAAGGCCGAAAGATCTGCTCTGTACAGGGTGGTCCACTTATCTTGTGATAAGTTAATATCATTTAAACAACATATTGGGTTGTTCGGAAAATGATTTCGTTTTTTTCCGAACAAGGTTGCTTGTGAAAAAGTTCGATTGATTCTACACAGTTTCTAATTTGCACCGTATCGAATATGGAAATTGAAAGGCAACATTTTCGGAATATTCTACTTCTTTAAAAATGCTGATCAAGCAAGAAAAAAAGATGAAAATCGTCCCTGTTTCATAAAAAAAAAAAATGAAATTACTGTAGTGTCGTAGTTTTTAAGAACTAAGTATACGGGTGGTCCTCTTAAGACTTTTGCGAAGGCAGGAAGAGGACCATAAAAAAGAAAGCATCGACGGACAAACTCCACGAGCGTACGATGCGTTTTTAGGAAATGAATGAGAGGGGAGAAAAGGGTCCTGCGAGGATTTTCCTGACCGGAGGGTCAGTGTCGAATTGAGAGTTGTACCGCGTTGTTAAAGAATAGGATTAGTTGTGTGTCGTTACCATAATTGAATAGTCCGATAGTATATCTTTCATTGTAAAATAATTAACCTTATTACCAATAAACCAAGCACGTTATATTATATATATATATTATTTATCCTTTTTTCTCTATATTACTTTCCGAATAACCTAATATTTTTGAAAAAAAAATGTTTCAGACTAAAGTTACCTATTTTCTCCTGGAGAATATGATAGTATGATAAAAAACGGAGGGTTCTATTTAAAAAAATAAAGTTCACCTTCATATGACCTTCAGGAGCACTCACTGAAAAAATCCATTCCTACCATTCAATATGCTCCCTGACACTCGACAACTTTTGTCTGAAACATTTTTGTCAAAAATATGTTGTTTAAAAGATATTAACCTGTCTCAAGTGGACCACTTTGTATACAGGGTGTTCGGTAACTGGTGGTACAAGAGAGGGGTGATTTTATATAGAAAAATAGGTCGAAAATATGGGAAAAAATTTGTCGTACAAGGTCTTGGTTTCGGGAAAATCGACTTTGTATTTTCGGGTCTCGTTGCAACTGATCTCGCGGCAATGCAATAGTTAACGCTAAAACTACCGACGTATGATGCACAATTTCCATGTTTTTATGATGGATATCATCCTTGCTCATGTGGTAGCACGTAATTAATAAAGGTTACATATAACAATTAAGTAAATATAACAATTAAAATTATTTTTATGTTCAGCCGGTTTCCCAAAGCCCATAAATAAAAACCATAAATTTTCTATTTAAAAATTATCGTACCTTTCATACATGTTACTCTTAAAATTGAAATAGGTATAAATTGAAGGGAAGAAAAAAGTAATGTCAAAAAGGGGGGCTGGAACCGGCAATCTATGCATAATTAACTCAAACTCCTTATGTAGAATGAACAAATTTTCAAATGCAATTGTTTTTAAAAAATCTTGAGAAGTGCGCACTACTGCTTCGCCTAATTAATTTTAGATACATCTTCAAATACTGCAAGTTTCAAGAAAATCCGAATCCCGTGGACCTTGATGTCCTCTTGTAAGACTTATCTTTGCGCGTGGAATCACATCCTTGTCACGCGTGTCACCAGTTAAAGAACACCCTGTATGTAGCGAAAGAAAGGGAAAGGTTAAGAAGGATCGGCGAGGGTAGAGATGATAAGATAGGGGTTGAAAGTACGCGCTGGAGAAAGACCGAGAAACAGAGAAGCCATGCGGGGAAGTAAATTGAAGGAAAGGTCGTGGATCGAGTTTCTTCTTTTTACTTTTCTTTCCCGGGGAAAGGTATTACTCGGGCTGGATACGAGAGACGGACGAGGAACTCGAGGAAAATGAACGTAAAAATAACGGCAGGATTTTAAAGATTTAAAATAATATCACGGACAGGATAGTTCTATCGGTATACAAGTTGATTGCTATAGGGGAGAATAACTGCATTCTCTGATCCTTATAGTGGTACGAATTATACTAGTCCCATAGGTACTCTGTACGTCCTCATGATGTAGGTTCTTGTACTGTATGTTCTCATATCGTAGACTCTTATGTCGTATGGGTGATGTGTTGACCGGGTGACAGTCGATTTTCGAAGTCATGAGATCACAGGTATTGAAGTTTGTAAAGTTATCAATTTTCAAATTTGTATTATAAATTTGCCTTCCGAATTTTCACTCCTAATTCGGACTCAAAATTTGTACATCAAACTTGTACTCCAAATTTGCCATTTACATTTGCACATCAAACTTGTACTCCACATTTGCACTCTAAATTTGCACATCAAACTTGTACTCCACATTTGCACTCTAAATTTGCACATCAAACTTGTACTCCAAATTTGCCATTTACATTTGCACATCAAACTTGTACTCAACATTTGCACTCTAAATTTGCACATCACACTTGTACTCCAAATTTGCACTTTATATTTGCACATCAAACTTGTGCTCCACATTTGCACTCTAAATTTGCACATCGCACTTGTACTCTAAATTTGTATTTTAAATTTGCACTTTACATTTGCACATCAAACTTGTACTCCACATTTGCACTCTAAATTTGCACATCACACTTGTACTCCAAATTTGCACTTTAAATTTGCACATCACACTTGTACTCCAAATTTGCACTTTAAATTTGCACTTTACATTTGCACATCACACTTGTACTCCAAATTTGCACTTTAAATTTGCACATCACACTTGTATTCCAAATTTGCACTTTAAATTTGAACTTTACATTTGCACATCAAACTTGTACTCCACATTTGCACTCTAAATTTGCACATCACACTTGTACTCCAAATTTGCACTTTAAATTTGCACATCACACTTGTACTCCAAATTTGCACTTTAAATTTGCACTTTAAATTTGCACATCAAACTTCTACTCCACATTTGGACTAAAAATTTTCACAACAAACTTGTATCTCAAATTTGCACATCAAACTTGTACTCCAAATTTGCATATCAAACTTGTACTCCAAATTTGCACTTTAAATTTGCACTTTGAATTTGCACATCAAACTTGTACTCCAAATTTTCACTCTACATTTGCATTCTAAATTTGCACATCAAATTTGCCCTCTACATTTGCACTTAGAACTTGCACTCCATATTTGCACTCTAAAATTATATTATTATTACTTATAAACATTGAAGAACATACAAACGCGATAGTTTATATAAATGTTATAACGGGTTATAAATATTGAAAAATCACAGAAGGAATCTAAAGATGGCAGTAAAAGCGTGCGTGTACGTCAAAATGCGAGAGCAAGGAATTGTCGTACCGAGATGCAAGAATTATTCAGGGTAGGAGAAGGCTGAAAGGCACGAAATGATAATTTGAAGGGGATGGGTTTTCGCGACAAAGGAGAAAGAAATTTCAGACGACCGCGGGGATAATGGCAGAAAATGTTATGGAATCGCGAGACGTAATCGCGGTCGAGAAAGATTCAGAAGTATTAAATGGATCGGGACGATCGATGGGACGCGAGGGCGACGAGATTAACGTTGTCGTATAAAATACTTCGAGGCGCAGTTACACGACGAAAGTCGTGAAAAGAACGATTCCCATCGAGAGGATAATACGGCTCTTTCGTTTTATGATTCGACTCGTATTTCGCGATTTCGGTGGTTCGCCTAAATAGATTTTACGAACTCGCCGCTTCTCGGCATTCGTTCGCTCTTAGATTTAACGCCTTTTAAGTCGTATTATTTTTTATGCCTCTTCGATTTTGAAGTAACAAGCTTTAAAATCTTTTGTGTTCGAAATTCACCAAATTCTGCGCTTTTTTGTTCCCCATTTGTCATTCTTCATATTTTGTTACTTTTTATATAGTACTTTGTAAACTTTGTTCTCTTCAAATTTACTGCTTTTCAGATTTTTTCATTTTTCATATACTATTTTGCAAACTTTGTCCTTTTTAAATTTTATTACTTTCTACATACTATATCGCAAACTTTATTCTTTTCAAATTTAATATTTTTCAAATTTCTCCACTTTCCACATACTATATCGCAAACTATGTTCTTTTCAAATTTACTAGTTTTAAAATTTGTTCACTTTCCTCATACTATATCGCAAACTTTGTTCTTTTCAAATTTACTACTTTTCAAATTTTTTCACTTTCCACATACTATATTGCAAACGTTGTCCTTTCCAAATTTACTACTTTTAAAATTTTATAACATCATTTTTCATATTCTATTTTGCAAACTTTGTCACTTTTCATATACTATTTTGCAAACATTGTCCTTTACCAAATTTCCTTCACAAATACTTTTACTTTCAGATTGGCTACTTTTCAAATTTTGTCACTTTCCATATACTGTATTGGAAATTTAGTCATTTTCAGATTTACTGCTTCACAAATTCGTTCAGATTGGCCACTTTTCAAATGTAGTTATCCTCAAATTGTCCCCCTTAAAAACTTTATAGTTTTCGAATTTTCTACTTTTCAAATTTTTCCGTCTCAAATTTGTTATTTACTGAATTTTATCTGTAACGTTGAACTTCCCGAATTTTCCACAATTGGAGGTAAAGCTTCGAGCACTGAACCTCTGTTTTCTTTGATTGCAGATTCTCCGGCATCCCTACGCAACAAAAAGAAACATTGATTTCTCTGAAACCGATAACTGAAAGTGGAGGTAAGTTTACTTATATATGATTTTAACCTGCGAGATGTACTTCCAGCTGGAACCCGATTATTTTTTGTATAAATACAAGCTGAAAATCGAACGATAAGTCTTTCAAAATATTTGTTCGCGACGTTGTTGAAACACAACCAAATGAAAAACGCGATATAAATGAATTTCCATCGAGAATCGTCTCGTACGTGTATCATACATCGACGAATTACAACCTACGCTTCAACGAACGGTAAAAATTTAATTACGTATATCGGAATGAAAAAAAGAATTCGACTCACGACACAATCACGATTATTAAATCGGTCGAAGAATATTTGATAAAAATGTGTAAATCGTTTAAATTATTTCCGTAAGAGGCTTAACGCGAGCCTCTGTTTTTACGATACGAACGAGAAACGGAAATGGCCGGCGGTATTATAGTAAATTCACGGTTTCGTTTGAGGGCTTAAAAGAATTAAAACCTTGAACGATACGAACGGAGAAAAAAAAATGATAATTAAATTGCTCGAATGTTCTCGTCCGGTGTAATACAGCCGTGTACAATAATTTCTGGCGAAACGTTAGACCAATGAAATTATTTAATCGCGGTGCCCGAAATGAAAATCGTGTGCATACGAGTTAGTACGCACGCCGGAAGATTGAAATCCAAGTAAATTACAGAGTTGAACTTCGTTAAACATTCCCGCGTATGTACATACCGTGCTTTTACGTCGTGCCTTCGTCAACCGGAATTATTTCATATTTCGTCAAATATTTCTGTTTTACATTCAATTAACGGCGTGCGAAGCGGTTACCGAATTCATAAACCTCGGAGGAAACTCTGTCGGAAGTATATTGCGCGTTACATGTTTGCGATACTACGTAAAACTTTGTGTGACACTGTGTCAGCTTGAACCGACGCCATGTTATTATTGAACATACGAGGTCTGTTCAAAAAATAACCGAACTTTATTTTTCTAATTTTTTTCATTTGATATATAACTTATTGGTCTTTGTCCCCTTCAAAATACTCCCCTCCTCTATCCACACACTTATTCCAACGGCGTTTCCACTTTACCATGCAGTCCTGGTAAGCTTTCTATAGGAACATCCTTCAATGCCAATGACGAATTGTGTTTAATGTCTTCAACTGAGACGAAACGCCGTCCTTTCAGCACTGATTTTAATTTTGGGAATAAGGAGAAATCGCAGGGAGCAAGGTCTGGGGAGTAGGGAGGCTGGGGGACGACAGTCATCTGATTTTTTGCACAAAACTGGCGAATTAACGAGGCTGAGTGGGCAGGCGCATTGTCATGGTGAAGAAACCATGAGTTGTCTCGCCACAACTGT